>OY757027.1:66946056-67655404 GCA_963580285.1 Lucinisca nassula | reverse complement strand
TAGATAACCTACTGCGATAAAATTAAGGCTACTGTTTTCTATGAATAAGTTATATGGGTTTCATGCAAATCAGTGATAGTCACATGAACTTCAGCACTGAATCGTTTTTAGTGCTTATTAACTTTGGGTCGATTGACAAATAATCAACCCTTAAAGTTGTTGGCGCTTGAAAGGTCCATGTCTGATTATAGCCTGCGCATAATGCCAATCTTGTCAGAGCTTTTGAGTGAGTGAGTTTTAGTTTTGCGTCCCACCAACAGCTAAGGTCATACGGAGACGGGGCCTCGGTTTTAAAGACTCATCCGAAAGTCTGGAGAAGCCCGGGATCGATCCTGCGATCCCTGGTTTACAAGGCGAGTAGCATAACCACTGCGCCACAGGGGCTTCTGTCAGAGCTTTTGATACTCGTGTATATCAACAGGGAGCTTTTGTATTTTCTGTCCATGGCTGACAACATTTAGCATTAAAGCTGGCGATGGCTCATAAAACATAAATTGACACATTCATCGCCATTATCATTTTCAGAGTTCAACTTCATATACTTAAGCCCCGCCCATCGGGACTTGGAGAAATGATCTGAAACCGACCGTAAACCGCTGAGCCTCTCGTCGCGTTTATGAAACAGACTAAAATGACTTGTAAATACCCTCATCACGTCACAATTTGACACATCAAGTTTGCGATAGGATCGTCTTTCTGCAATGCGTAGTAAACCTCAAATCAAACTCTTATTCTCTCTCTGTCTGTCTGTCTGTCTGTCTGTCTGTCTCTCTCTCTCTCTCTCTCTCTCTCTCTCTCTCTCTCTCATACACACACGTGCGCGCGCACGCACGCACACACCGCCCCCGGTCATCGGGGCTTGAAGAAATAGATTGGGCTGCATTAAGCTTTCATACAGAGCTGAATAGGCCCCCGCCCATAGGGGCTTGAAGAAATATATGGGCTGCATGCTGCTTCCACGCAGAGCTGAACCCGGCCCGCACACTAGTACTGGTATAAACCGCTTAGAGGAAGCCTGCCCAGGAACCGCGGTGCGAGGTGGACCGTCCAAGCTAATAAACCCTTTTGGTTCCATTGGGTGACAGGCGGCCCCCGCCCATAGGGGCTTGAAGAAATATATGGGCTGCATGATGCTTCCACGCAGAGCTGAATCCGGCCCGCACACTAGTACTGGTAAACCGCTTAGAGGACCAAAGCCTGTCCAGGAACCGCGGTGCGAGGCGGACTGTCCATGCTAATAAACCCTTTTGGTTTCATTGGGCAACAGGGCTTGAGATGTCATTTCATCTCAATGTCGGGTAAAAGTCCTACAAAATTGGAAGCAACGTCTCCAAAATGACCTTTACAGTGTTGACGGGGACGTTAAACCTCAAATCAAACAAACAAATTGGGTGACAGGGCTTGAGATGTCATTTCACCTCAATGTCGGGTAAAAGTCCCACAAAATTGGAAGCAACGTCTCCAAAATGACCTTTAAAGTGTTGACGGGGACGTTAAACCTCAAATCAAACAAATAAAACAAATACACAGAGCTGAAACTGATTGCACACGAGTACTGGTAAACCGCTTAAAGGTTCTAAGCCTTCCCAGGAAAACTGATGTGAGTCGGGACCGTCAATGCATATAAACCCTATTGGTTCATTGAGCGGCAGGGCTTGATATGTCATTTCATCTCAGCCCCACACAAGTGCAAGCAACGTCTCCAAAATGACCTATAGAATGCTGACGGGGACGCTTTGTTTGTTTGGTTTGAGGTTTAACGTCGCCGTCGGCACTCTACAGGTCATGCTTTGGAGACATTGCTACCAATTTTGTGGGACTTTTACCAGACATTGAGATGAAATTACATCTCAAACCCGATCGCCCAATGAAACCAATAGGGTTTATAATCACTGACAGTCCGACTCGCGCCGCTTTGCCTGGGAAGGCTTAGATCCTCTGAGCGGTTTACCAGTACTCATGGACGGTCGGTTTCAGCTCTGCCTGGGTAAGTTTCGGGTAAGGGCCTACAAAATTGGAAGCAACGTCTCCAAAATGACCTAAATAGTCCTGACGAGGACGTTAAACCTCATTCATAAACTTTTTTCATTCGGAGCCGTTGATCATCAACCGTTCGACGCTTATGACCCACAAATAGGAAATGCGAAATCAACGTTCGCAGCCGTGGAGTTTTTGAAATAGGCTATAATTACGCTCTAACTTTCCATCCGAAAATAACTTGCCTACGTGACAAAAAACGACAGATCAAGTGCAGTTTGTGGGTCAGTGCAATTGCTAAATTTTTCTGCAATCAATAGTATGCTTCCACGCAGAGCTGAAACCGACCGCACACGAGTACTGGTAAGCCGCTTAGAGGGTCTAAGCCTGCCAAGGCAAAGCAGTGCGATTCGGACCGTCCATGCTTATAAACCCTTTTGGTTTCATTGGGCGACAGGGCGTGAGATGTCATTTCATCGCAATGTCGGGTAAAAGTCCCATAACATTGGAAGCAGCGGCTCCAAAATGACCCATATTGTGTTGACGGAGACGTTGAACTTCAATCAACCAACCAGCTTATATTACTTTCCATAAGTATCAGATGAGCGATCCAGGGTCATTATGGCCCCCTGGTTTTCCTTTTATTTTTCTATAAATGTAAGTTGGACACTTAAGAAACATCTAAAAAATTTAAAGTCTTATTATTATAGCGTTTAAAATAAAATTATATATTTTCATAATTAGTACATTGTTTAAATTCGTACATAATGTCACATAGTTTAAATCCTCATTATAAACTTGATATATGCTAATAAGTTTCTAAATTTGTCCAGTTCATAAAATTCCGACGCCGAAAACCATAAATGCTGGTGTCCATCAACTCGACTGTCAGGTGATAGTATGTATACGAGCATGAAACAATAAGCCGGGTCACAGCGAAATACACATATTCAACTTGAAATGCGAACAAAGAAAACTCAGAATAGCCTGCGCAGGCTTATCCGAGTCTTCTCTGATTGCTGTGAAGCTATTATTGCGCCTCTTAAGTACCCTAATGGAAGCCGAAACGTCAGTTTAGGCTATGCGCATGCGCAGACTATTTTAAATGCTGCTCGCGATTGTCATCTTGGAGGTTTTCTTGGTTTACCTGTTATGAAAATGACAGGTAAACTGTAAAACAAGGTCATCACAGTTCATTTTAAACCTGGGTTACTTCCTTCTTGAAAATGAAATTCGGAAATAAATTAAGTATTATGTTGAAAAGCTCAAATAACAAACGCATGAGAAACGCCATAGTTGAAAAAAGTCGGTTGAAAAATTGTCATTCTTCACCATCTCGCGTCTCATGAGGTACTTGTAACAATGTAGAGTTGATAAGATTTCAGATTTCAGGGTTAATGAGGAGGCCTAATTAACCGAAACTAGCTCGTCGGGCTCCGAAAAACTTGTACACTCATTTTTGTTTCAGTTCTGTGATGTATTCCTTGCTCCTTAAGGATCACCCTTTTATAGAACATATTTAACGTCACTACATCTGGTGTTAAGGGAATGTAGTTAGCCCCCGCCCATAGGGGCTTGAAGAAATATATGGTCTGCATGATGCTTCCACGCAGAGCTGAATCCGCCCTGCACACCAGTACTGGTAAGCCGCTTAGAGGATCTAAGCCTGTCCAGGAACCGTCGTGCGTGGCGGACCGTCCATGCTAATAAACCCTGGGTGACAGGGCTTGAAATGTCATTTCAACTCAATATCGGGTAAAATTCCCACAAAATGGGAAGCAACGTCTCCAAAAATGACCTTTACAGTGTTGACTGGGACGTTAAAATTCAAATCAAACAAACAAACAAACAAATCTTCATCATAGTGCAGATTTCTAGTCCTTTGGGTTAACTGATGTCATTTTAGGAATTTCGAAAATATTTAAGGGTCTCTGATGAAGCCGGATTGGCCGAAACCTGAAAGTCTAACCCAGACAAACTTAAAAACTCCATACTCTACGGCCTTGATGCCAAAGTGTGACCATTTTATAGAAGACATTGGACGCCGTGCTGCGTGAATTATATGCAATTAGACTGTGCAAGGCACATGCCAGAAGAATTTGTTTTATCTCCCCTGATTTAATCTTTATCCTGGTGAACACGACAAACCCTACAAACAGTGTAGATCCAGATCAGATGGCTTCTAAAGAACCTTATCCTGCTGTTCACAACAATCCCTACCTTTGCAAACAATATAGATCCAGATCAGATGGCTTCTAAAGAACCTTATCCTGCTCTTCAAAACAATCCCTACCTTTATAAACATTGTAGATCCAGATCAGATGGCTTCTAAAGGACCTTTTCCTGCTGTTCACAACAATCCCTACCTTTGCAAACAGTATAGATCCAGATCCAGATCAGATGGCTTCTAAAGAACCTTATCCTGCTGTTCACAACAATCCCTACCTTTGCAAACAGTGTAGATCCAGATCAGATGTCTTCTAAAGAACCTTACCCTGCTGTTCACAACATCCCTACCTTTGGAAACAGTGTAGATCCAGATCAGATGGCTTCTAAAGAACCTTATCCTGCTGTTTACAACATCCCTACATTTGGAAACAGTGTAGATCCAGATCAGATGGCTTCTGTAGTAGCCATCTGATCAGGATCTACACTTTTTGTCATGCAGCCGGTGAATTGAATGATTGCATTATATCAACTACTTAACTGTTTGATGGTCAGAATTGGTGTGGCTAATTAAATTTAGTCAGCAGGATAAGGGTTAAAACGGACCGGATAATACAGGGGGCCCGTACTTTTGGTGTTTTCCTTAGACGTATTTGGTAATGTAAACCATCTGATATTCTGTTATAAACTGATGACATGTAATAAGTAGTTTCATCGTCGTCGCCACCATCATGATCAACAGGATGATGATGATCATCATCATCAGCAGCAGCAGCAGCAGCAACAGTAGCAGCAGCAGCAATAACAACAAAATTGTAGGTAGAAACAGCAGCACCACCACCACAAACTAAACCAGCAGCAGAGGTGAAGGCAGCAGTTTCATCATTATCAACATTATCATTATCATCATCATAAGCGGCAGCAGAAGCACCACCAGCAGAAACAGCGCTAACTCCATCAGAAGCAGCAGCACCACCACAGGTGGCAGCAGCAGCTTCATCATCACCATCATCATCATTTTCATCATCATTACATCACCATCATCAACATCATCACCATCATCATCATCATCATCACCATCATCATCATGATCATGATCATGATCATGATCATCATCATCATCATCATCATCATCATCATCATCAACAATTACAACAACAACAAAAAACAACAATATCAACATGATCTTTATTATCACGATCGTCATTATTGTTTTAATGATAATGATTACTTTTATCATTATTATAATTATCATTTCTTATATTTATTATTGTTATTATTATAATTATTATTATTTCTATTATTATTATTTTCAGATTAACCAGGGCAGGGTTGATAACACTACAGCTGGAAATACCAGAGAATCTTTCGTGTGAAAAGTGTGTTTTACAGTGGAAATACATAACAGGTACATGTAATTACATATGATGCCAATGACAACAATTGTCGTCTGTTTTTTTTTTTCGTCCGCTTGAAACTTTAAAACTCATTTTGGCAAACAGTTTGGTCCCAGATCAGACTGCTCCTCTAGGAGCAGTCTGATCTGGTTCCACACTGTTTTACTGTATGCAAAATATTAAAAATTAAATAAATAAAAAGTTTGCAAGAAGATTCAGCAGACGTCATGAACAGACGACATTTTCAGATGCAGTTTTTCTCGGCATCTTTGTCAATATTTGACGCTGTTGGTGAGTTTTTTTTTTTTGCTGTGGTTTTACGTACCCGCAACACTATTTCAATCATTTTGGAGAAATTTCTTCCGATTTTGTTGAACTTTTACCCGACATTGAGATGAAATGACTTCTCAAGCCCAGTACTGCAGTCTATATTTCAGAGCAGAAATAAGGAAATGAAGTTTTACCTCTGTGAACCTTAGTTTTACTAAACAAAGGTGGGGTTCAAGGGGGTCAGAATCATACAGGCGTGTTTTCGAGATGTTTCATAATTCTGCCCCAAAACAAAGATTGTGAGTACTCGTTAGAACCAGCTCGTGGAGTACCCAGAATCTATGCTTTGAGCAGAAAGAAGAAATATAATGTATACCCCTGTAAACCCAAGTTTTACTGTATAAAAGTGGGGTTTAAGGGGGTAAAAATTATAACGGCGTGTTTTCATGATTGTCTTTCATATCTCTGGAACCAGAATTTTTGGTATAAAACATGTCGATATTTTTCTAATTTGTAGTCCATTTTTTGGTTCTCGTTAGAACGAATAGTTTATGTTTTTGAGCAAATTAAGAAACATAATGAACATCCCACTTTTCTCCATAAAAATTTGGTTTCGAGGGGTGATCAATGAGGCGATTCTAATGAGTAGCACAGTCTATATTTTAGAGCAGAAATAAGAAAAATATTTTTTACCCCTTTAACCCTAGTTTTACTATATAGGAGTGGGGTTTAAGGGAGGTTTGGGTTAAAATTATATAGGCTTGTTTTCCTGATGTGAGGCAAAATATCGTATTCCGACATTCATCATCCTATTTACCGATTCGAACTGAGGCCGAAAATCGAATTTTGACATTCGAACTGAGGCCGAGTAACGTACTTTGACATTCGAATTGCGGCCGAATATCGTATTTTGACGTTCGAACGGAGGCCGAATATCGTATTTTGACATTCGACCGGAGGCCGAATATCGAATTTTGGCATTCAAAATGAGGCCAGATATCGTACTTTCAAGTTCAAACTGAGGCCGAATGATGTACTTTGATAATCAAACTGAGGCCGGATATCGTACTTTAACAATCACAAACGGAGGTTTCAAGTTCAAAATGAGACCGAATGACGTACTTTGATAATCAAACTGAGGCCGGATATCGTACTTTAACAATCACAAACGGAGGCCGAATGTCGTATTTTGACGATCAAACTGGGGCCGAATATCGTATTTTGACATTCAAACTGAAGCCGAATATTGTACTTTGACGATGAAACTGAGGCCGAATATTGTGCTTTGACATTTAAACTGAGGCCGAATATCGTATTTTGACATTCGAATTGGAGGCCGAATATCTTACTTTGACAATCAAACTGAGGCCGAGTAACGTACTTTGACATTCGATCTGCGGCTGAATATCGTATTTTGACATTCGAACTGCGACTGAATATCGTATTTTGACATTAGAAAGGAGGCCGAATATCGTATTTTAACATTCGAACGGAGGCCGAATATCGTATTTTGACATTCGAACTGAGGCCGAATATCGTATTTTGACATTCGAACGGAGGCCAAATATCGTACTTTGGCATTCAAACTAAGACCGAATATGCCGAATATCATACTTTGACATACAACTGAGGCCGATTATCGTACTTTGAAGTTCAAACTGAGGCGGAATTACGTACTTTGATAATCAAACTGAGGCCAGAAAGCGTACTTTAATAATCAAACGGAGGCCGAATGTCGAACTTTGACGATAAAACTGGGGCTGAATATCGTATTTTGACATTCAAACTGAAGCCAAATACATGTATTGTACTTTGACAATCAAACTGAGGCCGAATATCGTGCTTTGACATTCAAACTGAAGCCGAATATCGTATTTGGACATTCGAATTGGAGGCCGAATATCGTACTTTGACAATCAAACTGAGGCCGAGTAACAAACTTTGACATTCGATCTGCGGCTGAATATCGTATTTTTACATTCGAAAGGAGGCCGAATATCGTATTTTGACATTCGAACGGAGGCCGAATATCGCATTTTGACATTCGAACGGAGGCCGAATATCGTATTTTGATATCGAACGGAGGCCAAATATCGTACTTTGGCATTCAAACTAAGACCGCAAATGCCGAATATCATACTTTGACACGCAAAGTGAGGCCGAATATCGTACTTTGAAGTTCAAACTGAGGCCGAATATCGTGTTTTGACAATCAAACTGAGGCCGAGTAACATACTTTGACATTCGATCTGCGGCTGAATATCGTATTTTTACATTCGAAAGGAGGCCGATTATCGTATTTTGACATTCGAACGGAGGCCGAATATCGCATTTTGACATTCGAACGGAGGCCAAATATCGTATTTTGATATCGAACGGAGGCCAAATATCGTACTTTGGCATTTAAACTAAGACCGAAAATGCCGAATATCATACTTTGACATGCAAAGTGAGGCCGAATACAGTACTTTGAAGTTCAAACTGAGGCCGAATAACGTACTTTGATAATCAAACTGAGGCCGATATCGTACTTTAAAAATCAAACGGAGGCCGAATGTCTTATTTTGACGATCAAACTGGGGCCGAATATCGTATTTTGACATTCAAACTGAAGCCGAATATTGTACTTTGACAATCAAACTGAGACCGAATATCGTGCTATGACATTCAAACTGAGGCCGAATATCGTATTTTGACATTCGGAATGGAGGCTGAATATCGTACTCTGACAATCAAACTGAGGCCGAAAATCGTACTTTGAAAATCAAACTGAAGCCGAATATTGTACTTTGAAAATCAAGCTGAGGCCGAATATCGTACTTTGACATACACACTGAGACCAAATATCGTACTTTGACGATTGAACTACGGCCGAATATCGTATTTTGACATTCGAACGGAGGCCGAATATCGTACTTTTAAAATCAAACTGAGACCGAATATAATACTTTTACAATCAAACTGAGGCCGAATACCGTACTTTGATGTTGGCAGTACGGCCGAATGTCGTATTTGAATTTCGAACTGCGGCTCAATATCGTAATTTGACATTCGAACAGAGGCCATATATCGTATTTTATCAGCCAAATCCGCCACCCGCCCAACTGGGCTTGAAAGAAAATATGGGCTGCATGATGCTTCCATGCAGAGCTGAATCCGACCCGCACACGAGTACTGGTAAACCGCTTAGAGGATCTAAGCCTGCCCAGGCCAAGCGGTGCGCACGAGTCGGACCGTCCATGCTTATAAACCCTATTGGTTTCATTGGGCGACAGGGCTTGAGGTGTCATTTCATCTCAGTGTCGGGTAGCGAAATAGGAAGCGACGTCTCCAAAATGACCTTTACAGTGTTGACGGGACATTAAACCTCAAATCAAACAGACAAATAACAGCCAAATCCCTTATTCTTTAACATTCGAACTTCAGCAATATATTTTATGGCTTTCAATTGGGGAAGGCATGCTATCCTTGCAGTAGGTAGGACGCAGATGGGGAATGCTTTTCATCCATTACGAAAACACGCCTATACAAATACATTGTAAAATTTCCCGCCAAAAATTTTAACATGAAAAAAGGTGAGATTTTCTTATTTCTGATTAAAATATAGATTGTGGGTACCCACAATCTATAATTTAGAGCAGAAATAAGTAAAATAAGGTTTAGGCCTGTAAACCCCAGTTTTACTATGTAATAGTGCGGTTCAAGGGGGTCAGAATTATAGAGGCATGTTTTCGTGATGTTCTATTTCTTCACCATCTTTCATTTTCCTGTTTCTCCCCCGTCATTTTCCTGTTTCTCCCCTTTCAGTTTCTTCTGCTAACCTCAACTCAATCTATCACTCAATCAATTCGACCCCTCCCATCGGGGCTTGAAGAAATAAATTGGGCTGCATCGCGTTTCCAAGCAGAGTTGAAAACGACCGCACACGAGTACTAGTAAACCGCTAAGTGGTCTAAGACTGCCCAGGCAAAGTTGTGCGAGTCGGACCGTCCATGCATATATTGGTTTCATTTGGTGACAGGGCTTGAGAAGTCATTTCATCTCAATGTCGGGTAAAAGTCCCACAAAATCTGATGTAACGTCTCCAAAATGACCTAAGCAGTGTTGACGGGGACGTAAAACCTCAATTCAAACAAATGAATGAATCAATCAATTTCTACATTTCTCCGGGAGCCAACCCAAAATGATCCACAAGGAATGGCGTGTCGTTAAACACCAACAAAAATCAATCAATCAAAATTGGAACTGAGGCCGAATGTAGAATCTTGACATCCGAAATCTTATTTTGACATCCGAATTGATTTGTTTTGTTTGTTAAATTTGAGGTTTAACGACGAATAACGTCCCCGTTAACACGGTATAGGTCATTTTGGCGACGTTGATTACAATGTTGTGAGACTTTTACACGGCATTGAGACGAAATGACATCTCAAGCCCTGTTGCCCAATGAAACCAACTCGCACCGACTCGCACAGCTTTGCCTGGGCAGGCTTATATCCTCTAAGGGGTTTACCAGTACTCGTATGCTGGTCGGAGTCAGCACTATGTGGAGGCATCGTACAGCCCATCTATTTCTTCAAGCCCCGATAGGCGGTGATGCTACATCCGTATTGAAATCGAATACAGAAATTCCGTTTGTCGAAAAACGAAAAGCGAATGGCAAACAACTATGGAACAGTATTAAGGTAAATACTCAATTATGCAATGTGCAATTACAATATGAATTGTTGAAACCGCACTTTGCATTATGAACCTTTCCATATCTTACTACTTTATTCGAATATGCAACATGCACATTCTAATTTGAGACCTTTGTATTTAAATATGGCATTTGGACGTCCTATTTTGCATTATTCAGTTTCGATTCTGCTGTGGTTAGACGGGTTACCAGTCATTGAGGTGACGGTAACGTTCGGTAATGTCCGTGGGTTTGCCGTATTTTTTCCGATGACAAGCGTCCGTTTGAGAAGATCGCATTCGCTTTACCAGGGGCCAAATTCAAGCCAGCAGCGATAAATTTTATCCAGCTATTTAATAATTCGGATATTTACAATAATGGGCGCCCAATAATGTGTACGTTTGCATCTTTAAAATAAATTTTACAGCGCGGTTCCTTATTTATATATTTATGAGAAACAGGATTTTTATTTAAAAGTTAATACTTGTTTGACGAAGGGGAAAATACTCTATCGTTGAACATTTACTAAAATAAATTACCATGAGGGATTAGTTTGTGCCGAATCCGTGGATTTGAAATGAGCAATTATTGTTAAAATTGATTTATTCATATAATTTCCATAAATTTGATCCGTCTGAGGTGTTACTTATAAAGCTATTATTTACTAATTGCAACCTCACTCAAAACTCAAATGTTTGGATATTATAGAAGTATGTATATGTCCGCACAGCGTTGATCCGAGCGATGGGGCAAGCGTTGGGTGCTTAAGGCGCCCGTTTATCTTAAAAACCAGTTGGTCTCTCTGTTCACCGGCAACGGGGAATAGGGGTAGTGCCACCATGGATTCGTTCCCTGGGCCCTCACCAGCTGACCACACGGGGGTATTTGGAAAACAACAACTAGTTCCCCAATTCCCATTGAATCGAATGTATCTGGATTCAGCTAACACTTAAGAACAAACATGTTCTTTTTGGTCTCTTCTACAGACCACCCAATTCTGATGCCCTTTACTACTCTGGTATTGAAGACTCTGTACATCTGGCAGTTGATACTGGCATATCTGACATAATTATCACTGGAGATTTTAATTTCAATATGTTAAATAATCAGACTTCGCGTAAAATCCAAGCACTCTGTGATCAATTTGCACTCCATCAATGTATAAACGAACCGACACACTTTACTGAGAATTCGTCCTCGTTAATCGATTTAATCTTAGTAAGCAACAAAGACCACCTTATACTTAGTGGTCTTGGCGACCCATTCCTAAATCAAGAACAGCGGTATCATTGCCCTATTTATGGCGTCTGTAACTTTCGGAAGCCGAAACTTCGTTCGTATAAACGCAAGGTTTGGAGTTACGAAAAAGGAAACTATGACTTATTAAGGGAAAAAGTATCATCTGCTGACTGGGGCGCTTGTGTAAACAATGATATAGACATCTATGCTCAAAGTCTTATAAATACCTTAAATAGTTTAGTAGAGGCTTCTGTTCCGAACAAATATGTAACAATTAGACCTTCTGACCCACCGTGGATAACTACGCATATCAGAAAATTTATTCGCAAACGTAAAAAAGCATATCGTAGAGCCAAACGAACTAACAGTGAAATGCATTGGGTCAAATTTAAACGGCTGAGAAATGAAACTATTACGAAAACTCGAGAATCTAGGAAAGCATTCCATGACAATATTGCCAGCAAGTTAAAAGCAGGTCCAATCTCGTCTAAGCAATGGTGGACTATCTTAAAGTCTTTTATTTCGCCAAATTATAAATCCTCCCTTCCTCCACTCGAACACAGCGGTGCAGTATATTCTGACGATAACGAGAAAGCAAATATCATAAATGATTTCTTTCGCGATCAGACAGTCCTTGACGACCGAAATGCCGTCCTTCCAGACATACCTACATACCCCGTCCATAGCAGCCTTGATTCGGTGAATATAAGTCCCGACGAAGTCGAGTCAGTATTGCGCTGCTTGCCGTTAGGCAAATCATCAGGACCAGACGGAATCAACAATCGAATTCTTCGTGAAATTGCCAGGGAAATATCCCCCGCTTTATCAATATTTTTCAACACCTCTGTACGGATAGGAAAAGTCCCTGATTCTTTTAAAGAAGCACACGTTACCCCGGTACCGAAAGGCGGGGATCTTTCTATAGTGTCAAACTTTCGCCCTATCTCTCTTTTGAGCAACATAGACAAGTCATTCGAAAGAATCATCTTTAAATGCTTATACAACCATTTCTTAGAAAACAATATTTTGACCCCTTTTCAATCTGGTTTTACACCGGGAGACTCGACAATCAACCAACTTACTTTCTTGTACAATACTTTGTGTAAGGCTTTGGATTCTGGAAAAGAGGTGAGAGCCATTTTCTGCGACATAAGTAAAGCGTTTGACCGAGTGTGGCACGCTGGTCTTATTCACAAACTTAGAGCTGCAGGAATATCTGGTAATATGTTAGACTGGTTCAGAAATTATCTTACAAATCGCAAACAAAGAGTCGTTTTACCTGGAGCAAAGTCCAAGTGGAATTTTATATCTGCAGGAGTACCCCAAGGATCTATTCTTGGCCCCCTACTCTTTCTGTTGTATATTAATGACATTGTAACTGATATAAGAGCAAACATTCGTCTTTTTGCGGATGATACGAGTCTTTTCATTGTTGTGGAAACTCCAGAAATGGCTGCACAAGTCCTTAACACAGATCTTCGAAGAATTGACCAATGGGCAGCGCTCTGGCTGGTTAAATTTAATCCAGTTAAAACAGAATCTCTTCTAGTCTCTCGTAAAACAAATAGACCAAATCACCCTCCTGTTTATATGCGTAATCAAGAAATAAAAGAAGTTAACCAGCATAAACATCTAGGACTTGTTCTATCAAGTGACTGCACTTGGCATAATCATATTGATTACATTAAAGAGAAAGCTTGGACCAGAATTAACGTTATGAGACGTCTAAAGTTCAAGCTTGATAGGAAATCTTTGGAAACCATCTATATCTCTTTTATACGCCCGATTATTGAATATGGAGATACTATTTGGGACAATTGTTCACTACAAGAAAAGCAAGATTTAGAGAAAATCCAGCTCGAAGCTGCACGCATCGCTACAGGAGCAACTAAATTAGTCAGTATTCAAAAATTATATGAAGAAATTGGATGGGTCACTTTAGCTACAAGACGTAAGCAACACAAATTAGCTCTGTTCTACAAAATGTGCAACCACATAACTCCTCCCTATCTCGTTTCCCTTGTGCCACCGCTTGTTAGTGACATCTCAAGATACAGTCTGAGAAATGCTAATAATATACAAACAATAGATGCAAGAACAAGTCTTTACTTTCATTCTTTTCTCCCCTCTGTCATAAGGGAATGGAATGGTCTTTCCCTAGAAAGCAGAAACACAGACACTTTACAGTCATTCAAAGAACTTACGTCCCAGCCAAAACCGAATGTACCTAAGTATTATTATACGGGGACCAGAAAGAATCAAATACTGCACACTCGGTTAAGGACTGGATGTAGTTCTTTAAACTACGACTTATTTCTCAAAAACATTTCTGATAGTCCCCTTTGCACATGTAATTCCGGCTCTATTGAAAATGCTGAACACTTTTTGTTGATATGTCGATTATATCGTGAACCTAGAAATCAATTATATCAAACAGTTTCACAATTTTGTGGTATTACTTCGAAAGTACTCTTGTACGGTGACGGATCATTGTCATATGATACAAATGTTGCTATTTTTGAAGCCGTCCAGAGGTACATTCGAAGTAGCAAACGCTTTTAAAATAGAATACGCTTTCATTTTTTTGCGTACTATTCATTTTTAACATGCATTAATGACCTTATTTATTTATTTACTTACTGGTTCAAAGAGCTTAGATTGCCTGCCCTCTCCCACCCCCCCCCCCCCTACTCTATGTCCTGCTCCAGTTGTGTTAATTCTGTATTTTCTTTCTTTCTTTCTTTCTTTTTTTTTGTCTGTTTGTTATCATAACCTGTGAACTTATATGTATTTGATCTGTATTTTTTTTCATTGCACTTCTTTTTATGCTAAATTTTATGACAAAAATTTTTCAAATGAAATGTTTTGTCATATCTTCAATGTTTGTTTCTTTATCTGATCTAAATCCTTCTATCTCTCATTTCTTCTATTATTATCTTTTATATTCTGTCCTGATATTAACTTTATTTTCCCTTATTTTTTCTATTCTGTTTGATCAAAATTTGCTAAATCTCATCTTCATGTATGTATTGCCTAAAGATACTGAAAAAGTCACATTCCTATTTTATGATCACATGTAAATTATCTACTGCCATATGTTACTTAAACATATTGATATTTACATAGGAAAGGAACTAAATAAGCTACTGCTTTCGTTCTGATCCTAAAATTTTGTATTGACTCTGTTTATTTGCTTGAATGTTCAAATGTTTTTGGAAATAAATATGTTTAAACTAATTCCCATTGTAATTCTGATGTAAATACTTCATGTCAATGGCATCCATTGACATGAACAGTACCTACTCATTCTCAACCCCGACCCGCAACCATAGAAACGCACCTGTGGTCACAATGACAGCTGTCCTATTCATATGTCCGTCTGTCTGGCTTCATAAGTTAGACTGGGGCAGGATAGCTTTCATCCAACAGAATCACAACGCGAAAATATTAGCTGGTCGTCTGTCAGTTCGTCCGTCCGTCCGTCTGTCTTCAGCCAGCAAAACCTTGCTGAGCTAGTGTCGCGACTGTCTTAACCAACCTACTACATATTTCTTCAAGTTCTACATGTAACGATTTGGCAAATGGAGTGGCTGAATCCAAACCATTTTGTACTTACATGTATTTCCATGTATTAGGTCTACATCAAAGTTTTTTCTTCTTCTTGTTTTATTACAGTTAGACCGCGTACAGCGTACCCAGGTTTACCTGGCGGAACTTAACGACATTATTTATTTATTTATTTTCTTATTATTAAAGTTTACAGAATCTAGAAAAAACAACAACAACAAAAAAAAAAAAAACATTTTTTTTTTTTTGATGCGTTAGATTTGTACATTTTACCGCCGAAAAATACAACAACAAAAATTGTAAGATGAAAAGTCGTGATGATATTTTTCTGACTGTTGCTTAAAATATACATTTTGGGTACACGTTAGAAGCGCCTCTTCGATGCGGTTTTAACGAGTACCCACAATCTATATTTTGGAGTAGAAATGAGAAAAATAATGTTTACTCATGTCAATCCCAGTTTTACCCTATAAAAGTGGGGATCAAGTGTGTGTGTGTGTGTGGGGGGGGGGGGGGGGGGGTAAGAATTATAAGGATGTGTTTTTATGGTGGGATGCGCTTGGTATGTGAGTGCGTTTTTAGTTTTACGTCTCGACAACAGCTAAGGTCATACGGAGATGGGACCTGGGTTTAAAGACTCATCCAAAATTCTGGAGAAGCCGGGGTCGATCCTGCGATCCCTGGTTAATGGGGCGAGTAGCATAACCACTACACCACAGAGGCTTCATGCGCTTGATATGTTACATTGTAGCAGGTGCGGGTTTTCCACCTGCACTCCGGTATGAAAGAATTTGCTGCGCGTTGTGTTTTTCTCAAAAAGTGGAAACCTTTGCGTTTTGTCACTTGAAGGCAAAAATCTAGTATAAAAAGTCAGATAGTTTTCTATTTTCTTATAAAATGAATGCATTTAACACAAACAGTTACGAACATCTATATAAACATGTGACAAAACAAACTGGGAATCAGACCCCCGGCCATCGGGGCTTGAAGAAATAGATGGGCTACATGAACTGAAACCGACCCGCACACCAGTACTGGTAAACCGCTTAGAGGATCTAAGTCTACCGAGCCAAAGCGGTGCTTACAAACTCTATTGGTTTCATTGGGCGACAGGGCTTGGAGATATCATTTCATCTCAGTGTCGGGTAAAAGTCCCACAAAAGGGGAAGCAACGTCGCCAAAATGACCTATATTGTGTTGAAGGTGACGTTAAACATCAAATCAAACAACAGAACCAAAATGCCTACTTTTAGAATTCCGTTGGATATGCCCTAAATCAGAAATAAATGTTAGAGGGAACGTTAGTCGTTTCTCATCTGAAAGCATTTTCACAAAAGAGAGTTGTAACTAAGTTTGCTTCAGGCGATCATAAAGGAGCAGTCTCACCAAGGTCTACACGACATTGGACAGGAGCGTTTCTGTGCCATACAAAATTATTATAAGTATTTACAACAAATTTATATTTTAGAGGTGCAATGGCCTGAACACATTTGCGATATATTTAGATAAAACTTGGACACAAAACAAACACAGCAAAGCTGATTCCTGGTCTGACATATAAAATAAAAATTATGTGTAAATGATTTTATCGAGAAGGGTGTAGTGTCCCCAAATCGTCCGTTTTATGCCAAAAATATAGTTCTCTCGTTTCTTTCACTCCTCCGTGTCACCAATACGCTTGCAGATTTTTTTTTGGTATCTGCCGAAAACAGGCGGACGTTCACGGAAAAACGATCACAGCGCCACTTAACGAGAATAATGAGAACTAGAAGAAGCAGAAGCGGAATTTCAAGTTGCAAAATAGGACGAGAAACAGAAAGAAAACTACACAAATTCCAAAAGCAGACTACAAAAATGAATATCATAATGCAGTGTTGCACAATTGTAACTGAATATAGCATAACAGAATATCAAAATTGCATATTGCAATCTCAATGTTGCATAATTGAGTTTTTACCTAAATACTGTTCCATAAACAACTCTACCTTGCTGAAGTGTGTCTGTTTCGAAAAGAATTAACATAAAACGACATTTGATCGACATTATTCCAAAACCGCAACATTACACTTTCTCTTGATGCAAATCAGATATTCTGCAGATGGTTTGTTGAAAGATCGGTATGCAAATCCGATTTCTGCAAATGATTGGTTAAATGAAAGGAATGCGAATATGGTATATAAATCTGCCAATAAGGTTTTTAAATTATAATAATTGGAATTAATGAGGTCAAATATAATACTTCTCTTTAATTGCAGGTGCGGGCAAAAGGGCGCGCGACTAAGGTTGATCTATTTTCTACTGTATAGGTCATGACACAAATACGCGAAAAACTCTTAACCCTTGACTTGTTGAATATTTATATATGACACACCCACTACTGATTATCAACCAATGAGATTACTTGATGCAAATTATTGCAAAAAATTCATGAGCTGAATGACAAACAATGAAGATCCTGATCAGATGGCTTCTTCAGAAGCCATCGGATCTGGATCTACATTGTTTGAAAGATAAGACATTCGGGCTCGGCAGGACAAGGGTTAACAAACCCCACCTTTTCCGGCCAACGTGCAGTGGTTAGGATTCTTAAGCTTCATGTCTTTCAAAACTGTGGACTCGAGCCTTACGGGGGTCACATGTTAGGTGCCAAGATCTGCAATGGAATGTCATGTTGTTTTTCTCCGGATACTGTGATCTGCACCCACCCGTCTGATTAACGATCAGCTCAATATAGGTGAAATACGGCTTGTAAGGGCCGTAAAACGAAAATAATAATAACCATAAAACCAAGCAACAACAGCAGTTGAAACAATAAAAACATAATCAACAACAACAACAATAATAACAACATCGTCGTCGTCGTCGCCATCATCATCATCATCATAATCGTCGTCATCATCATCATCATCATCATCATCATCATCATCATCATCATCATCATCATCATCATCATCATCATCATCATCATCATCAACAACATCATCTTGGCCCCCGCCCATAGGGGCCTGAAGAAATATATGGGCTGCATGGTGCTTCCACGCAGAGCTGAATCCAACCCGCACACTAGTACTGGTAAACCGCTTAGAGGATCTAAGCCTGCCCAGGAACTACGGTGCGTGGCGGATCGTCCATGCTAATAAACCCTATTGGTTTCATTCGGCGACATGGCTTGAGATGTCATTTCATCTCAATGTCGGGTAAAAGTCCCACAAAATTGGAAGCAACGTCTCCAATATGACCTTTACAGTGTTGGCGTGGACGTTAAACCTCAAATCAAACAAACAAACAAACAAAATCATCATCATCATCATCATCATCATCATCATCATCATCATCATCATCATCATCATCATCATCATCATCATCATCATCATCATCAACAACAGCAACAACAACAACAACAACAAAAGCAACAATAACACAACAAGAAAAACATTTTACCGTATTTTGTCCGTTTTATCAAGCGACTTGCAATAGCCGTTTTATCGTATTTTGACTACTATAAATCGACTGGCAATAGCCATTTTAACGTATTTTGGCTATTATCAATCGAGTGGTAATAGCAATTTTATCGTGTTTTGGCTATTATCAATCAACTGGCAATATCTATTTTAACGTATTTTGGCTATCATCAAGCGACTGCAATTTTATCGTATTTTTGACTGTTATCAATCGACTGGTAATATCCATTTTAACGTATTTTGGCTATTATCAAGCGACTGGCAATAGCATTTTTAGCGTATTTTGGCTATAACATGTATCAATTGACTTGCAATATTAATTTTAGCGTATTTGGGCTGTTATCAAGCGACTGGCAATAGCAATTTTTGTCGTATTTTGGCTATTATCAATCGACTGGCATTATCCATTTTAACGTATTTTGGCTACTATCAAGCGATTGGCAATAGCATTTTTATCGTATTTGGGCTATTATCAATCGACTCGCAATAGCCATTTTAGCGTATTTGGTCTATTATCAAGCGACTGACAGTAGCAAATTGTGTCGTATTTTGACTATTATCAAGCGACTGGCAATATCCATTTTAACGTATTTTGGCTATTATCAAGCGACTGGCAATAGCAATTTTATCGTATTATGGCTATAACATGTATCAATTGACTTGCAATATCCATTTTAGCGTTTTTGGTCTATTATCAAGCGACTAGCAATAGCAAATTTTGTCGTATTTCGGCTATTATCAATCGACTGGCAATATCTATTTTAACGTAGTTTGGTTATCATCAAGCGACTGGAAATAACAATTTTATTGTATTTTTGGCTATTATGAATCGCCCGGCAATATCCATTTTAACGTATTTTGGCTGTTATAAAGCGACTGGCAATAGCAATTTTATGGTTGTTTGGCTATAGATGAGTTTAGGCTGATTAACTTCCATGGTAACGCTGCGCATGCGCAGTTTTGTGTGGCAAAACGTAATCAGTCAAGCGTGCGTGTGTACAGTAAACTAAGGAAAAATAAGATTTTTTAAGCATAGTGTTTGTCATTTCATCCACAACATTCATAGACTTTTATTCTGCAGTTCAGTGCCCCCCCCCCCCCCCCCCGCGCCCATCAGGGCTTGAAGAAATACATGGGCTGCATTATGCTTCCGCGCAGAGCTGAAACCGACCCGCACACGACTACTGGTAAACCGCTTAGAGGATCTAAGCCTGCCCGGGCAACGCGGTGCGAGTCGGCCCGTCCATGCTTATAAACCATATTGGTTTCATTGGGCGGCAGGTCTTGAGATGTCATTTAATCTCATTGACGGTTAAAAGTCCCACGAAATTGGAAGCAACGTCTCCAAAATGACTTTTAC
The DNA here is from genome assembly GCA_963580285.1 of Lucinisca nassula. NCBI lineage: Eukaryota > Metazoa > Mollusca > Bivalvia > Lucinida > Lucinidae > Lucinisca > Lucinisca nassula. The sequence continues at coordinate 67,635,289 of OY757027.1, read as the reverse complement.
AGTGTTGACGGGGTCGTTAAACCTAAAATCAAACTTCACAATCTTTTGAATCACAACAGTACTTGGCAGATATGTCCGAATTTCCGAATTCTCTTTTTACTATTCCATTATACATGTACATACTATTTGTTGTTCACCGCCGCTGCCTTTTGCTGTATGTTTTAAATGGATGCTTGTTTAATGCTCATACTCTGAGTAACGGGGCCCTGAATAAATCTTTGACCTGATTTGCCAGAAAAAAATAGCCATCGGAAGAGATGGCAAATCCCCCGACCAAATGCCAATATGGCCTTCAGGAGATTGTTCACCAATAGAAAGTGCACCAGAATTAAACCAGCAATATATCACAAAAGTATTGCAGTTATGGCCATCACAAGATTATACTGTCAGGGGAGATAACTAAAAAACTAGGGCACTCAGAAATGTGGTTCTTGCACATGACATGCCTGCTTATGTACAAAGTACCATCAATATGTCTGAAAAGGTATTGGAGATATGGTGATCACAAGCTGGTGATACTGTTATACTGGAAGGGTAGATAACTCAAACACCACAGCACCAACAGTTGTGGTTCTTGCATATGACATCCCTTCTGTACCTTGTTTACAATTGTGCTAAGTTCCTTCAATATATCTCAAAGGGTGTTGAAGTTATGGCCATCACAAGGTTATATTGCCAGGGGAGATAGCTAAAAACCCAGAGCACCCAGAGTTGTAATTCTTGAGCATGACACACCTGCTTAACCTCATGTACATATGCATCAAGTACCACCAATATGTCTCAAAGGGTATTGGAGCTATGATGCTCACAAGGTTGTCATACTGTTATATTGGAAGGGGAGATAACTCAAATATCATAGCACCCAGATTTGTGGTTCTTAGGCATGAAGTGCCGTCTCAACGTTGTATACAACTGTGTCAAGTACCATCAATATATCTCAAAGGGTATTGGAGTTATGGCCATCACAAGGTTATATTGTCAGGGGAGATAATTAAAAAACCAGGGCACCCAAAGTTGTGGTTCTTGCATGTGACACACCTGCTTAACCTCATGTACAACTGTACTAAGTATCATCAATATATCTCAAAGAGTGTTGGAGATGTGGCCATCACAAGGTAGTGATTCTATATTATTGGAAGGGGAGATAACTAAAAAACCATGGCACCCAGAGTTGTGGTTCTTGTGCATGACACACGGTCTCAGCCTTGTGAACAACTGTGCCAGGTATCATCAATATATCTCAAAGGGTGTTGGAGTCATGGCCATCACAAAGTAGTCATTCTAATTTATTAAAAGGGGAGATAACTAAAAAAGTATGACATCCAGAGTTCTGGTTCTTGCTCATGACACGCCGTCTCAGCCTTGTGAACAATTGTGCCAAGAACCATCAATGAATCTCAAAGGGTATAGGAGTTATGGCCATCACAAGATTGTCACTCTATTTTATTGGAAGGGGAGATAACTCCAAAACCATGGCAACCAGAGTTGTGGTTCTTGTGCATGACACGCCGTCTCAGCCTTGTGAACAACTGTGCCTGGTACCATCAGTATATCTCAAAGGGTATTGGAGTTATGGCCATCACAAAGTAGCCATTCTATTTTATTAAAAGGGGAGATAACTAAAAAAGTATGGCATCCAGAGTTCTGGTTCTTGCGCATGACATGCCGTCTCGGCCTTGTGAACAATTGTGCCAAGAACCATCAATGAATCTCAAAGGGTATAGGAGTTATGGCCATCACAAGGTTGCGTCTACGGACGGACGGACGGACGGACGGACGGACGGACGTTCTAACAAATCCGGTTTATGGGCTTTTCCCATTATAAACTCCCATAGACAAATTAAGCTCCTAAGCCGAAAAATAGCCCCTAAGCAGTAAGGTTTATGAGTTTATAGTGTTAACTTAACGGAATAAACCGATAAGGTTGGACAAAATATAACCCCTAACACATCTATGTTGGCCCGGACAGACGGACGGACGGACGCCAGGCTGATCGCTATATCCCCCGAACCTATTCGGTCGGGGGATAAAAATGAGCAGTTAAGGCAGAGTTTTCGAAGCGATACTTAGAAAAATCTGAACATGAAAGTTCCATAGCCAGACTGGATAGAACTTAAATTTTCGGGACGAATCCCATTAGGCAGGGGACGGGGGATGTAAAAGGTCGAAGATGTGGCCCGGTATCTCAGTCGGTAGAGTGTTTCTACTGTATACGAGAGGTCCTGGGTTCGCAGAGCTAAAACTGACCGCACATGAGTACTGGTAAAACCGCTATAAATTCTCGCCCCCGCCCATTGGGACTTGGAAAAATAGATTGGGCTGCATGGTGCGTCCACGCAGAGCTGAAACTGACCACACATGAGTACTGGTAAACCGCTCAGAAGGACTAAGTCTGCCCAGGTAAAGCGGTGTGAGTCAGACCGCCTACTGCATATAAGACTTTTGGTTTCATTGGGGGCAGGGCTTGAGATGTTATTTCATCTCAATGTCGGGTAAAAGTCCAACAAAATTGGAAGCAGCGTCTCCAAAATGACCTAAATAGTGTTGACGGGGACGTTAAACCTCAGTTCAAACAAAACCGCTATAAACATGATAAACTACATTTTTTTAATTGGTGGCAGGGCTTGAGATGTTATTTAATCTCAATGTGGGTATAGGAAGCAACTTCTAAAAATGTCGCAAATGGTGTTGGCGGGGACGGTAATTCGTTTGTTGTTTCTTTGTTTTAGTTGAGATTTAAAGTCCCCGTCACTATATAGGTCATTTTGGAGACGTTGCTGGCTTAGACCCTCTAACTGGTTTACCAGTACTCGTGTGCGTTGGTTTCAGCTAAGCGTGGAAGCATCATGTAGCCCATCTGTTTCTTCAAGCCTCGATGGGCGGGGGTCGCGGGGCCGGTGAATTTCCATATTCAAACAACCCGGTTACTGGTCGTAAACGATTGATCTTTTTCATCCACATGTTGAACCCGTCTGGTTGGTAATCCTTCCTTGCGATTAGCGCAATATGACGCGACCATTGTCAGTCAATTATTCGATTATTAATTGTTTTGGGTTTAACGACACGTCAACCCCTGTGGGTAATTTTGTCTCATATCCCAGAGAAAGGAAGAAAAAATTTAGAAGAGATCGTAGTTTAAAGTAATAACAGAGGATAAAGAGGAAAATGAATGGAGTGTACAAACAGAAGGAATAAGAGCACTCCCCTCTACTCTTACCTGCTGCAAGGATAGCAGGTCTTACCCAACTGCCAGCCAATATCAGGTGGACGCCCCAGTGACGCAAGACATACGCCACCTTTACCTTACGCTATATTTAAAATTGTCATATTCAAAGAAATTAATGACTGCTATCGGAGCAGTCTGAACAATGGTTATATTTTTTGCCACACAAAACTGCGCATGCGCAAAAATACGGAACCGTGGGGTAGTATTTCCTTAGCGACCGGTGGCGTCCTAAACTCATCTATATCATGTATCAATTGACTTGCAATATCCATTTTAGCGTATTTGGTCTATTATCAAGCGACTGGAAAAAGCAAATTTTGTCGTATTTTGGCTATTATCTGTCGACTGGCAATATCCATTTTAGCATATTTGGTCTATCATCAAGCGACTGGCAATAGCAAATTTTGTCGTTTTTGGCTGTTATCAATCGACTGGCAATATCCATTTTAGCGTATTTGGTCTATTATCAAGCGACTGACAATAGCAAATTTTGTCGTATTTTGGCTATTATCAATCGACTCGCAATATCCATTTTATCTTTTTTTTTTCTAATAGCATTGAGAAGAAATAGCAATTTTAACGTATACAGTAAATTTCCGCTGTTAATACCACCGAAAATTAAGATTAATTCTGCGTCGAAAACATTATTTAGTAGGTTTCAGTTATTCTCTCTCTGTATTTTCTGCATACAGCATTCTCTGGTCAGAGACCACCTTCGGGACTGTTCAAAAGTGGTCTTCAAGACCACTTTTGAACAGTTCCAAAGGTGGTCTTAATTTAGGAATTTTACTGTATTTTGGTTAAATACCAATGGATTGGCAATAGCCATTTTAACGTGTTTTGGCTATTACATGTACCAATCGACTGGCACTGTAGCTTTCCTAAAATAACAATTTGAATGTGAACTTTAATCCCCGTCCAATAAGTCTTTTAAATTGAGCTTAGTGAATATTCAGTACATCTAGATTACGATGACAGGTCCTTATGGTGCAAATTGACGGAGTAAATCGCTGTTTGTCCCTTGTCCTGCTGAATAGATTAAACCAGCCACGCCAATTTCAGTCTTTGAACCAATCAAATTACTTAATATAATGCATTCGTTTCATTCACAAACCGAATGACAAACAGTTTGTCAATCGACCACACGTTACAAAGCACAGAAGTTCTTCATCTTTGATGTCCACGTGACTTATCACTGATTTGTACATGTAGAAAATCCAGGTAATAGCTATTTATAGAAAATAGCTGCGTTATTTATGTCGTTGCAACGTGTCAAAGTGCTGCGTAAATTTTGTTTGTTTGTTTGTTTGATTTGAGGTTTAACGTCCTCGGTAACACTATACAGGTCATTTTGGAGACGTTACTTCGAATTTTGTGGGACTTTTACCCGACATGAGATGAATGACATCTCAAGCCCTGCCACCCAATGGAACCGATAGGATTTATATGCATGGGCGGTCCGAAGCGCACCACATTTTCTGGACAGGCTTAGAATCTCAGAACCATATACCAGTACTCACGTGCGGTCGGTGTCAGCTCTGCATGGAAGCATCGTGCATCCCAATCTAAAACGATTTCTTCAAGCCCCGATGGGCGGGGGCCACACGTCGTTAAGGACGTCGTACATGTTAGGTTACGGGGCGTATCTAAATAATTTGCATATTTAATCTACTAGTGGATTATCGAATTTGTTACATAAAGATTATCACATGGCATTTTCATATCATACCCAATATCACCCCGAGACTCCGATATCAGCCCGAGGGCCGAAGGCCCGAGGGCTGATATGGGTCGAGGGCTGATATGGGGTATGATATGAAAATGCCATATCATAATCTATTTATCATACATTTCACTTTTAAAAAAAAAATGTTCAAAATAAATTGTATTAATTGCATCTGCCTAATAAATACCAAAGTTACAATGCAAATTGCAAATGGCGTCCTGAACAACAAATTGCGAAATGCCGCAAAAGGAAGAACGCCGCGTGTTCCGAATAGGGTGACGTCAGAGGTATGATAAAGGCTTAGGGGTGCGACAAAGGGTTGTGATATGGATTTAAGGGTATGATAAAGCCCGTGCGATATGGCAGCACGTGCAAGCGTGATACGTGCATTGGTGCCACGTTCGTATCGCATATTCCAAAACTAAGTATTTTATACTAAATGTCTGATAAAGGGCGTTATTTCAGTCTCATAATGTCTCTGTGTAACTACCTTGGTTTATGAAACGGATTTCGTGATAAAATCGAATCAAAGAGATTAGAAAGAGGTCGTCCTAAGTGGTATGCGCTTGACCATTTAAGGCAATAAGTAGTGGTAAGGTGGCAGATACATCCGCGCAGCCGCCAGTTTCGTTAACAACACAGCGGGAACTCATGGTTTTTACTTGTCAATGTAAACTACTCCCAGCAGGCACTCGTCGCTATGGCAACGTCATACCGACGTAGATGTGACGTTGCATAAGCGTCATGACGTTGCACCGACGATAATTTTACGTCATAATTACGTCATGTGCCGGCTGGGACTTTTTGCCGAGGCGATGCTGCATGTAGCGAGTATGTAATATATATCGGAGCAAAATAGCCCCCTATTACCATAAAACAGCAATTAAATTGCAAATTTGTATCGCATTTAAGCAGGCATAAATTTATCATGTCTTTTGTCAGCAGGACTGAATGAAATTCAAACAAATGTCATTCCATGTACAAATCAGAGGTAATTATGCAGATTAATTCCGTTCAAAATAGTATTAAGGGCACCTCTTATCGACTTTTAATTGGTTTGATCGTAAAATAAAAAGAACATTATATATCAACTTATGAAAAAAGGGTGGTTATTGAATAAAAGTCAGCCCATGTACAACCTGGCTACAGTTAATTATGAAATTTAATCTCGTTCAAAATATTATTCTGACATTTAGGACACCCCTTAGTGGAATTATTTTTCTTTGAATTCCGAAAAGAACACTTTTATTGGACTGATGATAAATATAAAGAAGAAATAATAAATCAACTCAAGGGTGCTCATTGCAAAGACAACCAATAAACGTCAGACCATGGACAAAATACAGCTAAAGATGAAAAGTAAATATCGTTCAAAATTATATTCTGACATTTAGGCCACCATAGTCTTAGTGGCATCATAACGAAAACACGTCTGACCACCTTGAAACCAACTTTTATATGGGGTAAAAGTTATTATTCTTATTTCTGCTGTCGAATAAAGGTTGTGGTGGACTAGCTACTAGTCTGATAATAAAAGTCTGATCATTTTTTGTATTATATCAAAAAATTATTACTTTGTTAGTAATGGCAAGTCTATTTGGTAATAAAGTTGAGCCAGGAGACAAGACTAGCTAAACTTTTATACACAGTTCATTTCAATGCAAAGGATGATTTTGATTTCATATTACTTCTTTTAACGCCTAGTGGCTAGGCTAAGGTTGTGGATACTCGTTAGAACCGCATAGACATCCAATAAACGTCAGACCATGTACAAATTACAGCTAATTATGAAAAGTAACTTTCGTTCAAAATAATATTCTGACATTTAGATCACCTCTTAGTGGCATCATAACCATAACACATAACATATAATTTTTGTCCCATTAAAACCAACTTTTTATATAATAAAACTGGGGTAAACGTTATTTTTCTTATTTCTGCTGTCAAATATAGGTTGTGGATACTGGTTAGAACCGCCTAGACAGCCAGTAAACGTCAGACCATGTACAAAATACAGATAATTATGAAAAGTAAATTTCGTTCAAAATAATATTTTGACATTTAGGTCACCTCTTAGTAGCATCATAACGAAAACACGCCTATATAACGTGACCCCATTGGAACCGACTTTTATATAGGGGCACAGGGGTAAAGATTATTTTTCTTATATCTGCTCTAAAATATAGGTTGTTGGTACTCGTTAGAACCGCCTCAATGAGGCGGTTCTGATGAGTCCACACAATATTATTTTATTCTCAATAATGCTGACAGGACGAAACGAAACGTTACGAAAACACGCCCATACAAATATTGTAACCTTAACCGCTGAAAAAAAAAATGAAAATTTTGAGATTGTGATATTTTTCTTATTTCTGCTCAAATATAGATTGTGGGTACTCGTTAGAACCGCCTCATCGAGGCGGTTCTAAAGAGTACCTACAATCTATATTTTAGAGCAGAAATAAGAACAATAAGGTTTACCCCTGCAAACCCTAGTTTTACTATATAAAAGTGGGGTTCAATGGGGTCAAAATTATATAGGTGTTTTTTCGTGATGCTTAATTATACTCCATAATATGACCGCCCACGCCCATGGGGCTTTGAGAAATAGAATGGGCTGCATGGTGCTTCCGTGCAGAGCTAAAACCGACCGACTTGAGCACCTGTAAACCGCTTAGAAGGTATAAGCCTGCCCAGGACGAGTGGACCGCTTCTTAATCGCCAGTGGTTTCTTTGGGCGGTAAAGCTTGCGATTTCATTTCATCTTAATGCCAGAGCCTACAAATCGGATGCAACGTCTCCAAATTGACCTTAAGAGTGTTGATGGGGACGTAAAACATCAACATAAAAAAACTTCCTACCTAATATGCCCATTTGATTAATCCTCGGTGTCTAGAACTACATCACATGTATCTTGAACAGATTTTAAAGGTTCTCAACCCATGTGCTGCTGAGCCCGGATATGTCTTATCTTTCAAACAATGTAGATCCAGATCAGATGGCTTCTGAAGAAGCCATTTGATCAGGATCTTCATTGTTTGTCATTCAGTTTATGAATTTGTCACAATAATTTGCCCCAAGTAATCTGATTGGTTGATATTCAGTAGTGGGTGTGGCATATGTAAATATTAAGTAGGACACGGGTTATTTGTTTTGTTTAATTTAAAGTTTAACGTCCCCGTCAACACTGTCAAGGTCATTTTGTAGACGTTTCTTCCAATTTTATGGGACTTTTACCCGACATTTAGATGAAATGACTTCTCAAGCCTTGTCGCCAAATGAAAACAATAGGGTTTATAAGCATGGCCGGTCCGACTCGCACCGCTTTGCCTGGGCAGGCTTAGATCATCTAAGCGGTTTACCAGTACTCGTGTGCGGGCCAGATTCAGCTCTGCGTGGAAGCATCACGCAGCCCATATATTTCTTTAAGCCCCTATGGACGGGGGCCGTGTGTGGCATATGTAAAATTAAGTGGGACAATGGGTAAGGTGTTTGTGCCGTTGTGCAGTTCAACCTCTTTATACCGACCTTCGTTATAACGACAAAACCCGTTATAACCACGGTTTCAATGACACGGATCCTTAGCTGAAGATGAGATAGATTAATGTTGAAATTTTAAAAATGTTTTATTTTACTCCAAGAAACAAGTGTTCAGGATATTTGTTAGAATCGCCTCAATATCCAAAACATTTGTTACTGAGGCGATACTAAAACTATCCTCACCATTTGTTTGCTATCGTGTAATCAATGAAAAAAGGCCCTTAATAACGTTTTGTCTATTTGAATTGAGGTTTTTCGTACCCATCAACACTATTTAGGTCATTTTAGAGAAGTTGCATCCGGTTTTGAGGGACTTTTACCCGAGATTGACATGAAATGGCATCTCAAACCCACCGCCCAAACGTACAATTAGTGGGGGCTTATATGCATGGACTTGCACCAGTAACGCCACCACCCATCGGGGCTTGGAGAAATAGATTGGGCCGCATGATGCTTTCACGCAGAGCTGAAACTGACCACACATGAGTACTGGTAAACCGCTTAGAAGGACTAAATATGTTCTTTCAAAGGATTATCCTTTTGAAGCAAGGGATACACCACAGAACTGAAAAATATCGAGTAGGATTGTTTTCTGGGCCAGACTAGCTAGTTTCGGCCATTAAGGCCTCATCAGTGACCCTCAAATATTTTCAAATATTTTCAAAACTCCACTAAAGGACAAGAAAATATAAACTACACAATGATGTAGGGCAATGCAGACTTTTTACGGCCGCCATTCATTCCCAGACACCAGCTGTAGTGACGTTAAATATGTTCTATAAAATGATTATCCTTTGGAAGCAAAGGGTATCAAGTGTGTATACAGGCAAAGTGATGTGCGTCAGACCATACAATGCATATAAGCCTTTTGATTTCATTGGACGGCAGGGCTTGATATGTCATTACATTTCAATGTCGGGTGAAAGTCCCACAAAATTGGAAGCAACATCTCCAAAATGACCTAAATGGTGTTGACGGGGACGTTAAACCTCAATTCAAACAATCTTGCACCAGTTACCTTGGCAGGCTTAGACCTTCTTATCGGGTTACTAGTACTCCTGCGTGGAAACATCATGCAGCCCTGTCTATTCATCCAAGCCACCATGGGCGGGGGCAAATGAGACCAATTAATTGAGAAGTTTAAAAATATTTTATTTGATACTCAGAGACAAATGTTGCCGAAATTTGTTAGATTTGACTCAGCGAGGCGATTCAAACACATCCACAACATTTGTTTGTTTTTGTCGCGCATGGCGCGATATAGGCGCCCGGTTTTCCGTCAGTTCGTTCGTCCGTTTGTCCGTTTGTCCGTTCGTCAAGGCGTCAACATTTGCGACCACCCTAGCGTTCACCCTAATGGTCAAGTTTATTTCTCAAGAACTATAAGAGCTTCATAAATGATACTTGGCACAAACTTGTATCTGGGGATGACAACTTACATGCAAGCATCCATATTTGACCTTGACCTACATTTCATGGTTCACTGACTTTGTAAAATATTGCGACCACCCTAGCGTTCACCCTAATGGTCAAGTTTATTTCTCAAGAACTATAAGAGCTTCATTAATGATATGTTGTACAAACTTGTATCTGTGGATGGCAACTTGAATGCAAGCATCCATATTTGACCTTGACCTACATTTCATGGTTCACTGACTTTGTAAAATATTGCGACCACCCTAGCGCTCACCCTAATGGTCAAGTTTATTTCTCAAGAACTATAAGAGCTTCATTAATGATACTTGGTACAAACTTGTATCTGGGGATGGTAACTTAAATGCAAGCATCCATATTTAATCTTGACCTATATTTCATGGTTCACCGACTTTGTAAAATATTGCGACCACCCTAGCGTTCACCCTAATGGTCAAGTTTATTTTTCAAGATTCATAAGAACTTCATTAATGATATTTGGTGCAAACTTGAATCTGGGGATGGCAACTTAAATGCAAGCATCCATATTTGACCTTGACCTAAATTTCATGGTTCACTGACTTTGTAAAATATTGCGACCACCCTAGCGTTCAATCTAATGGTTAAGTTCATTTCTCAAGAATTATTAGAGTTTCATTAATGGTACTTAGTACACGCTTGCATTTGGGAATAGGATCTTTTGTGCAAGCATCTATGTTTGACCCTGACCTACATATCATGGTTCGATGACTTTGCGCCCCCACAGGCGCGACATAGCCTTCGGCGGAATTCTTGTTATGTAATATCGTGCTCCGGTACATGACAGTAGTTACACACTGACTGAAGGCCGGCCTCAGTAGGTCTATAGGATGCCCGTCTAACTGGTGATCAGGAGTACGCGGGTTCGATACCAGCCAGGGTCGGCAACATGCTTTGGTGGAGATGGATAATGAAATATTTTCTGCGGTCATTATCTCCCTTCCTCTTATTCAATAAGGACAGTTGTCAGTTTCTCAAGGGTGCATGAATACATGTGCACTGTACCGGTTTATCGCTTACATATAAGCCTGCTTAGGAGCGATGTGGATAGGTAAACAGACCGGCTCGAAGTGACCTAAATAGTGTTGAATAAGCCGTTAAATTCCAAAACCAAACACAAAAGTCTGCGCGACCAGTGAAGACGAAGGTCAGCCTGCGCATTCGTGCAGCCTGATCTGTCTTCTACGTTTGCCTAACCCTTCCGATGCTCTTGGACTATACATACAACAGTAAGCAACGACTCTGGTCAGACTATGCGAATACACAGACTGATCTGATTCTTTGCTGGTCGAACAGATTTTCTTGTAGGTTTTTGTCAAGACTGCTTTATGTTTTGGCTTCTTTCCCATTGTAACACAGCAACGTAACACTGATATCATTTGTTTGTTTGCTAGGTAACTCCTGGGGGCGAGATGAGAATGGCCGAGCTTGTATGGGTTGTGGACACCAGGAGGTGTTCATAAATTGTGCCGACATTAGTATAGATGGTTGGTCATCAACGCCAGATCCTCCGCCGATAGCCACAGCCACCGATTTTAGTTCACAACTTCCTGGGGACACATCAAGTCAAGATGACAGTTCTAGTCAATTCGAGACACAAACTATACCGCCTCCCCCACCAGAGCAACTGGCTAATGCAACATACGAAAACAACAAAGAATACCAGCCGCGTATCCCACCTCCACCCCCACATCAACATATTGTCGACAAGAATCAGGAGGAAAGGTCAAAGTCTATCCCACAACTATCTAGAGATCGCAATAATGACAATACTTATAAACACTTACACACCTCAGCTGAATCTCACTCAGGACAAAGGGGGAGTAACGGAGATTCACCAGGCACAACCTACCAGTATACCCATAGCCACGATGGGCAACCCCCACACGGACATGCTCATTCATCTGCTAGGCCGAAAGAGTCACGATTCGACGTTGTGGAAACCTCATCAATGTTAACTGATAAACGGACATTTACAGCGGACAACATCGCTATTGATTCTTCTCGCCCGAGGTTTGGAAATGATAGAGTTGTTTCACAAATGAAACGCCCTCATCAGATGTTTTCCGAATCTTCGTCAAATCCCATTAGGACTCCAAAATCTGTAAGATTTTCTGATGTAAGATTTTCTGATATTCCACATTCACCAATAGAGTATGAGCTTAAACCAGCTTTAAATGAGAATGGTTTACAAATTACAAGCTTAGAGCAAGAAATGAGTCCAGTCCAAGTTCAGATAATTGGTAAAGACAACAATGGAAATCAGTCTCATGCCGGGCAACTTCCTGTCACCGACAAAACAGAATCTAACACGACGATTACACGGTCCTTTCAAATTCCGACGAAAACATCCAAACCATCCCTAAAAGGTTCATCTGTAGCTCACGAACATAGGCATAACTCGGAAAATATTCCGTCAATAACACAAAAATCGAAGTTATCCGACGTTTCGGGGCACGTTAATGTGAGCCCATTTACTGCCTCAGTGGCCGACTCATCAAAGATTTCGTACCGCAATGATCAATCCGTAAAGATAGGCAATCAAAACGATAAAAAAGAAAAGATCCACACCTTATCAAAGGACAATGGGGACAAGGTCGCTAAAACACAGGAAAAGGTATCTAAGCTCACTTCTAAATCAGATTTTGATGTATCAGGATCGAGACATGGATCAGATAAATTAAGCTCAATAAATGCAAACCAAGAAACTTCTATGGAACCAAACGAACCCACATTGTCTGCTTCAGACCGTTCAGCGTTGTTTGCCTTATTGGACTCTACATTCAGCAAAATGAGAAGCTTCCCTACGCTACCCGATTTATCACAAACTTCCAAATTATCTGCCTCAGATCGTGCGGCCCTTTTTCTAGAAATGAATGTAATGAACCCTCTTGCAGAACGCTCTGATATTTTACAGTCTTCATCTAACACAAAAAAGCAAAATGCAGACATCGCGCCTTTATCTACATCTGCTAATAAACAAAATACCCATGTTCAAACATCCGCCACATTACAAATTGATCAGACAATTACAGATGGGCATATTCAAGCAAATTATACACATACTAGTTCACCGGAAGAGTCGCACAGCAGTAATTTTGATGCAAGAAACATACATACCCCTGTTGCACAACAGACAGTCTTTGCTCCAAAGTATGATTTTATGAGTACTGATGGTAAACAAAACGTTGCCTTAGTCGGAGAGATACATGGAATAAACGCACAGCCAGAATTATCTTTATTACCGAATACTGGTAAATCAGAGCAGTCAGCTGCTCCCGTAAAACATCTTCCAGCTGAACCCGCCATCGAAACAATTAAAATCGATAAGTTTGTGAATTCCGCCGGGAAGAAAATGCATTCTGGTAGAGAAAAGACAAGTGCAGCCGTTAATGTTGGAAGTCTAAATCAAGGTGGTTTTAAGACTAGAAACCTGACAGTTAATCCTAATATTGAATCTCCAAGTCACATTGCACAGCAAGCATTTTCTAGTCAAGAAAGAAAATCAGATGGAACCTATGTACACAAAAATGTAAAAGAAAGCCCTTTTGATCTAGCAATCAAGAGGTTCGAAGATCAGAGTTCCCTACAAAATACACCGGACTCGATATTTTCGCAAAATATAATAAAAGGGGATCATAACAACCTCAACATAAATGAACCAGTGTCTGGTTGGGGTACTCCATTGTCTACTTCAGAAGTTTTGGCAAAAGCTGGAACAATAGACAACCTCTTAAAGGCCCAGGAAATGGTGAATTATGCTCATGATCATATAATTCCAGAAAAAAATACTGAAGTTGTTACAAAAGATCCCAATGTTAGTAAAAAGTCAGCAGTCATTAATCTGAAAGACAAGCCTAAAGATAAAGCGTCTACGAGAACTAATGTCAAAACGAAATTCGTAGAAGCTCAAAAAATGGTAGATTATCTGCATGATCATGCACATCAACCAGCGCTTGTGCCTGAGAAAACATCTCGTGCTTCCAATGCGACGCTTAGTCAGACAGTTGCAGAGACGAACAAACTGACCGTAAGCACTACGCCTCTCCCTGGATCAGAAACAAATGTAAATATCGAAAGATTACTACAACGGGAAGGGCACAACATACATTCTAAAGCAGATATTGTTAGCGGGACGGTAAACGTCAAACTAAAACTTTACAAACAAAAGAAGGCTACAGAACAAAACACGCCGTTAGAGGCAGACAAACGTTTCGGTGCAGGAACGCTGCCATCTACGCTAGGTGATACCAGGAAAATTACAAAGGATAACAGTGTTACTTTTCGCAGTAACATGCCGAGCTCTACCATTAATTTAAGAAACCATTCGAAGGTGAAAGAATCGGCAGCGACTAGAGCACAAGATCATAAAATGAGCTTAAACAAAGCGAAAAATGATTTCAGACAACAAGCATTCACACTCGTGCCAACATTGAAGCCTTCACTTACTGAACCATTTGAAGAAAGGCAACGAACAAGTCATTCAAAGGAGGTGTCTGGTGCTGGTACAAATAATGGAAGACAACCAGATATTTCTTTACAAACGCAGGACTCGACACACTTAAACGGTCCTCCCAAATATGATCACCATCAACCGGAATTCGATCATGATAGAATAAACCGTGATAAAGTTAGAAATAGAGCCTCTTCGCAAATAGTTAAAACAAGACTGTCTCATCAACATCATAAGGGTAGTGTGGCTAATAATACTCCACCTCTTGGAAGTTTCGACCAGACAACGCCAAAAAATCAAGATTATACGTCGAGAAGATTCAGTGATCAAACTAATGGTGAACCTAATATGAATGCACGAGATAAATCTGGTGGAAAACATTTAGGTTTAAAAAACCAAAATGATATAATGGTTACCGCGGTTCATCAAGAAAGCATGCGGAAACATATATCTAAGACTGGTAAGGATACAAATGTTGAACTGAACGTTGATCACATTGTACAGGATAAAGAACAACAGTTAAAAGGTGTTATTCAAAACAAAACGTTTTCTCATAGTCGAGCAGTTGCTAAGAGTAACAACAAACATTCACATCAAACACACAAGCTTAGCCACGATTCTCAGTCTAAGTTTTCCAGCGCACAACAGGGTGTCTCTAAACATGCTGAAGAACAAGTCATTGGTACTCAGACAAAGGGTAAAGAAATGATGACACCGAGTGGGATTCTTTCTGCAAACAATCCTTCGTTTGAAAAAAATACAAAACTTGATAAGTCTGCTCCGCATGAACTTTTTAAGGCTCCGGCTGCTTCCGAAACTAAAGACAAGAAACGGATTGGTCCGATCATATCTGACACATCCAATATAATTATAGAACCTTCATCATCAGTCTCTACCCTGCCATTGCAAACTGAACATTCAGTGCAGAGTGTGCACGGTGCAACACACATGACTGGCCTACAAGAGCACATCGACCATAATGTGCCAGATGTGTTACAACCATTACAGAGAACAGAACTTGATATCAATAACCCTTTGCATTTGATACGCGGGCATGGTTTGCATATACAAGATCAATCTGGCGACAAAGCAGGTACGCAAGCAGGGAAACAACCGTTCCACAATATTGGTTCGAAACCTGGAGGATTGACACGAGAGCAAAGTGTCAAGAATCATGAAAAAGATATAAAAAGTTTAAATGAACCAAATGCAATGCATCAGCATGTATCGGTAGAAGACGACTCGGACATGCAACCCGGGGTCGATACGAATCCTATTTCAAAACCTAAAGGTATATCTAATACAGAAATACAACAACACAGATTAACTAGAAATAGGAAACAAAGGACAAATATGCAAAAAATACAAAGAGAGGACAATGGCGATATGCCAGTACTAAGGCAGCATGTTCAGACGCACGGACCCGAGCATTCTGATTCTAAGCAAGGCAGTTTGGCTGTTATTAAAGACGTAAATGAGCACAACACGAATATTGAAGGACAAGTCAAAAAGGTGAAGAAAATACAAACGTCAGATATAATGGACAAACCTAAGTCAGAACAAAATCGGCCTGTACAGCATTCTATGCCCCATGGGGTCTTTAAACCGATGCATGGAATACAATCGCAAGAACATGGACCTAAGTTGCATGAAATTCATCCTCCACGACTTAAAGATCAACATAAACAAACGGAACAGTTCCACCGTCATGATCAGACACCGGTTATTTCGGGGAAAGGTAGTTTGATACCAGAGATTAAAAATCAGCATGGTTTGGTAATGCACAAACATATTACAATTAAAACATCCGGATCGAGCGGTGCAGATACGCTTTCACAAGTCATACCTTTTCATGAGAACACGATTGAACACTCTCACCCAAGACATGGCAATACGATATTAGATTCACCGGTAGTAAGGCATGATATCCATGCACACGGCCATACAGAACAAGGAATAAAACCACCGGCTGCAGTAGATAAACATACAGAAAATCGTTTCCAGTCTTCATTACCTCAAGAAAGGACAAGGCTAACCGATTTAAACGCTGATCTGCATGAACATGGACATCAAGCAATGGATGTTCACGGAATGCAACCGCACCATAACATAAATGATAAAGCTGACGTGCACCACGGTCCCCAACACACAAACACTATAAATTCGCAACACGAACACAATTTGAAGCAAGAATCTACATCCAAAGCACATACACATTTACATCCAAGTCCAACAAAATTCCGCCACGAAAACTTCGATCCTATACGCCATTCGGGAAACCACCCGCAATCTGAAATAGTGAAAGCTTCATCAAGACAAAACCACGACGTTCATAAAGATTCGCATTCAGCATCGCCTGACACCAAACCAGAACAATTCAACCCAATACTCCATTCAGGTAATCACCAACCATCAGTTGTAGCGAAAGCGGATTCAGTACAAAGCTCTGAAGTAAGGCGGCATTCACAGCACGTTGTGCCTAAAACTGCTCATGACATGTTTGACTCGATGCAGCATCCAGCAAACCCGCCACATTCTGATCATGTCCATAATAGCGATAGGCTTTTTGAGTCCCACCATGTCCCTAAATCATTGCATGGATCTTCGGACGTAATAGGTACATCAGAATCCCGTCCGCAGCCATTGTCACAACACATCTCAGGTCATGGTGCACATTCGACTCGTACTAAATTACCTCGTGGAAAAATTGATCCCATTCGCCATTCAGGAGATCATCCCCAATCTACATTGGCCAAACTAAGGAGAGATAGTTGGAATGAAAACATCAGTAATAGTAGAGATCACACATTACATAATATTCTTACCCAAGCAGGTCAGCCCGACCATGGGCCAATAAAGGCACGACAGCATGGACATTCTGACGGTCATGAACATGGTCCCTTCACTTCAACTAAAAATACTGGTTTTGATAGTCATCATTTGAAACAGGCAGACAATGTACACGT
The DNA here is from genome assembly GCA_963580285.1 of Lucinisca nassula. Classification (NCBI taxonomy): domain Eukaryota; kingdom Metazoa; phylum Mollusca; class Bivalvia; order Lucinida; family Lucinidae; genus Lucinisca; species Lucinisca nassula. Next base: position 67,617,926 of record OY757027.1, on the reverse strand, counting down.
ATTTCAACAAGGATCTCGTGGTCTAGTTGTTTCAGAACAAGGAAGTATTTCTGAACTACAAGCAATGGAAAAGAAACATAACAAACACGCAAATGCACTTTCACCGAATGCTAATTTATTGAGAGACATTGTACCGCTGTCACATGGTCATGACATTTCTAATCACGGCCATATCACTTCCCCACATGATCATTCTATTCCAGCGCATGGTCATTCAACATTATCGGATGTTCATCCATCTCTTACGCATGGTCAGCTTCCATTGTCCGCACATGATCAAGCACCATTTACAAATGGCCATGCATTATTACCGCACGATCACGCACCACTTCATCACAACGATGTTACGACAACGCCACGAACTCGGGAAAAACACTGGACGAAGTCAATGGAAAGAACAACAATTGACGATTTTGTTCATCGCCTTACGAACAAAATGGAGTCTCAAGCAAATAAAACCTTATCCGAGGGACATGATACACACATAAAAGTGCTACCACTGTCCAAGGAGACAATAATACAAGTTTTACAGGCTATTGCGAATGGAGGTAAACCTCTTACCACTGTACTCACCAGTCATACTCCTCATTCTCAAACAGCACACAATCCAGCTTCTCATGCTCGTAATAATCGTAAACTACAAAGTGGATCTCAGAAACAATCTCTAACGCAGGAAGGTACTATATCGTCTGGCACGTCACGTTCTGGTCAAAATACCTCTGTCAAGCAAGATGCAGAGATAACACATATTGAGATTGGACAAGATCGGAAATTAATGACAATAGATAATGGAAACAACAATGGGCATTCATTCGGTGGAAAAGCTGAAACTGAAACATCTGTGAATCGAAAGCCAGTTACAAGTACATTAGATTTGAGATCAGTTGTTTCAAATCATAAGCCTGGCCGTACGAAACAGCGACGTATTCCTGACTTGCATAAAGTACCCGACCAGCAGCAAAGGAAAGGTACTAGTATCGGCAAAGAAACGGGTGATCTGATTGGACTTAAACCTTTCCCTGTTGAAGGCAAATCACAAACAGTTGAAGCACCTTCCCGTACTCAAAATGACCAAGAGAGTAGCACATCGTCTACTTCGGATAGTTTATTGAGAAAAAGAATTGCTTCCTTGTGGCGCAAACCGAATGATGCGAATTCACCTAGACGATCTTTCATGCCTCAGAATGAGCGATCGTTTACTAGAAGTAGAGAAAGTGGTCATGATAAACCATCCGTCCAGGCAACAGAACCTCGTTTGTTGACACCGGCGGAACATACACAACGATTTGTTTCACATCGATCGAGGACACCAACGAAGAAGCGAACAAGGCCACAAAGTAGATCACGCTTTGAAGATGACACTGCATTTCTAGGCAACAGAAGACAAAACACACAAAACGATATGCAACGCAGGCCGCTATCATCTCGACGACAAAGTACGAGATCTCGTTCCAATACCATGTCAGAGGAAACATCAAGACATCCACACCAGTGGACTAATGGTCGAGTCACATTGCGAGGATTTCGAGGTGTACCGTTTTCTCCTAGACAGCATTTCATTGATTCAAGACAACCTAATGAAGATATAGTGCGAAATTCACAACGCCAAATGTCAAACAGAAACCCTTTTAATGGTAGACAACGTAGTTTGGCCAAACAAAATAGTCGACAAGGTGATCGGCAGAGATTTTTGCGGCACCCGAGTGACCAACGGATACAAGGCCCACAAATTATTGATACAGGGAACATAAATATTGGATCCCTAGGAGGGACACGTTCTTCAACCTCTGAATCGTCTAGACAACGAACAAATTCGAGGCTCAGATCATCTTCAGTTAGCAATACAAGAAAGCAGAAATTAAATATGTCTCCTACAAGAGACAACATGAAACTATCTTCTCGAGTACGATCGGATCGTCCTTTCCCAAGGCGTAATAACATTCCCAGACGGGGTTTGGACATGATTAAGAGAATAGAACCTCAAAAAATTCGAAATATGAATGGTCGTGTTATGTTTGTCGGAAGCCCTGAAGGAGCTCAGCGTGTTATTTCAGATTCAGAATTAGGCAATGGGAAGAATGCTTTGCGTACAATGAGGCGAATTATTACACAAAGTGAGCAGAGTTCGGCTGCACGGGGTGATCCCAGAAGGAGAATAGTTGTTGTACCTTTAAACAGGAAAACAGTATCAAGAATATTCGGTGATATAGGTCCCAGGCGGCAAAAATGACGTAATCCTCTGGCGCCAGGATGACGCTTATACCTCAGTTTCGGCGGTAAACAATATTGCCGATTTATATGAATTCCAATTCAGTAAAGGACAGGGAGTGGGGTTACAAGGATTTTATTCAGTAACCGCTTACGTCATTTATGTACAGAGGAACTGCGTTATAACGTCAGTAAATAATTAGTATTATTGTGCCGTTATAATGAATTTGTCGTCATAAAAAAAAACGGTCCCCGACCATAGGGGCTTGAAGAAATATATGGGCTGCATGATGCTTCCACGCAGAGCTGACTCCGGCCCGCACACTAGTACTGGTAAACCACTTAGAGGATCTAAGCCTGTCCAGGAACCGCGGTGCGAGGCGGACTGTCCATGCTAATAAACCCTATTGGTTTCATTGGGCGACAGGGCTTGAGATGTCATTTCATCTCAATATCGGATAAAAGTCCCACAAAACTGGAAGTAACGTCTCCAAAACGACCTTTACAGTGTTGACGGGGACGTTAAACTTCAAATAAAACAAGCAAAAATCAGCCTCTGCAGCCGCGCCAGCCACGACTCGGTCAGAAGCACGTCTGACTGGTGACCTGGAGGTCGCTGGTTGGGTCCCCGCTGTGGACACGGTTCATGATATATTCTCCCCTTTTCGCTCGGTGTCAGTTTCCGGTTAAATATTGCACACTGTTGACTTACTGGCTAACAACGGCTTAATTCGCGAGGCCTAATTGGCCGAAACTAGCTAGTCTGGTCCAGAAAACATATACACTCCATATTTTCCTGTTCTGCGGTGTATTCCTTGCTTCCAAAGGATAACCCTTTCTAGAACATATTTAAGTATGAGCCTTCAAAGGATACGTGCGATGTTTCGCCTTGATCCGATAAGTGTTTAATCGGCCGTTAGATAAACTCAAATTACGCATTCACGCATGGCTTATCAGCACGTACAAGTATTGTAAATAATGCATTAAATTTACTGTTCGACCCATCCATAAACACTCTACAAAATACACAATGTTTGGAAGTTTTGACGAACTTTGGCTTCTCTCGCGCTAAGACTCATATATTGAGGATCTAACATTCGTGGTCCTATAAAACGAGTTTCATAAATTTTATATGACTTAAACGAGAGAGTAAGATCACGATTTTACATCGGAATTAATTTTCGAAGAATTTCGAATGAGTTTTAATAGAAAACATATGAATTATCATGGGTGGCTCAATGACTGGTTAGGCGCCGGCAATCATGCGTTATTGTACGACTGGACATATCATTTATCATATTACTGACGTTATCCGCTAAACATTAGCGATGTTATATGATAGGTTAATGTTTGGTGATGATTTAGTATTCGTGAGCTCAAAAATGATCTGAATAGTGTTGACTGGGCCGTTAAACTCCAGTAGAAACAAAACAAACATTCGTGAGTGAGATAATTCGAAAGAAAATTAAGTTCTAGCGAAGACGAGTGAATTTTACATCAATATTGAAAATGTCATCACGTTAACATGTCTTTGAATGACCACCCAAGTAAACCCCACTTTATATAGAGAAAACTGGGGATTACGGGGTCATCCATCATTTTTCTTATTTCTGCTCCAAGACATAGGTTGTTGGTACTCGTTAAAACCGCCTCAGTGAGGCGGTTCTAACGAGCACCAACAGCCTCTGTTTGGAGCATTGATAAGAAAAATATATCGAATCTTCATCAGAAAATGAACCATTCTTGAGGCGGTTTAGTGTGTTTTGGGGTGGTTTGGGGTGTTTCTATGGACCCCAAAAATTCACTCCGTCGCAAGCGTACGTTATCGTTATGCTTGAGCGTTTCTATAGGGCATACAGTCTCTGCCTTTCTTTCTTTCTACTGATACTGCGTCGGTCACATTTGACCATTACCGCAGGTTTACATTACATACACTCTAGGTTTGCAGGCTGAAAGCCTACACAGTTATCATGTAATTACGATAGGGATCTTTAACCTGCACAGGGGATGGTTCTCCCTGCACAGGGGGCCTCCAGTTAACGTCCCGATCCGAATGACTGTGCACTTTGTGGCATTCATCCCTGCAAATGATGCCAATGGAGCGTGTTCGGACACCGAAATTTTGTCGCCGCCGCCGGGGATCGAACTCGGGACCTCTAGCATCAGAGGCAAGTGCACTAACCACTGAGCTATCACGCTTCACTTGGTGAGTGTGGGCCCTCATCAATTTATTTCTCAGTTTTTAGATTCAAACACACACATCTAGATACAATATTTTAGTTTACGCCCAATCTTCTACTAAGGCGCGGCCTTTAATTACTGGGATGTCGGGTGTGTTATGTTTAAATAAAGGTTTACAAAAATCCCTTTATTTCAGCAAACGGTCAGGCGCCGTGCTCTTCGGAGTCTGATTTGGGCCTACAAAATTTCACAGGTTACCTCCAATACCACCTCTAACACGTTAGGTTAGACATTTTTCCAGTTACGGGGATGCCAGGTGCCTTTTGTTTATGGTAAGGTCTACAAACTACCTTTTTACTTTAACCAAAAAATGTAGACCCAGAAAAGGCGCCGCGTTTTGCGGCGCCTTATCAACGCAGATCCCGATCTGGTTCAATACTGTTCGCCAATGTGCCCACAACCCACAAATGAGAACATCGGCAAAAAGAGTAAAACGGTGAATTCTGAACTCAAGTTTTGTTTATCGTTTCGACAAGATTGAGTCTGGGAGACTGCAATGGAAGTGAAATTTGTTAAGAAATTCAGTTTTAATTCCTTTCTGTACTCACTGTTTTTTTTTTTTTTTATTTTGTTTGTTTTTTCTTGTTTGATTTTTTGTCGCGCCTGCTATTAGCATGGCGCGATATAGTCGTCCGGTTTTCCGTCCGTCTGTCCGTTTGTCAAGGCGTCAACATTTGCGACCACCCTAGCGTTCATCCAAATGGTCAAGTTTATTTCTCAAGAACTATAAGAGCTTCATTAATGATACTTTGTACAAACTTGTATATATGGATGGCAACTTAAATGCAAGCATCCATATTTGACCTTGACCTACATTTCATGGTTTACTGAATTCCTAAAACATTGCGACCACCCTAGCGTTCACCCTAATGGTCAAATTTATTTCTCAAGCACTATAAGAGCTTCATTAATAATACTTGGTACAAACGGGTATCTGCGGATGGCAACTTAAATGCGAGCATCCATATTTGACCTTGACCTACATTTCATTGTTCACTGACTTCCTTAAATATTGCGACCACCCTAGCGTTCACCCTAATGGTCAAGTTTATTTCTCAAGAACTATAAGAGCTTCATTAATGATACTTTGAACAAACTTGTATCTGGGGATGATAACTTAAATGCAAGCATCCATATTTGACCTTGACCTATATTTCATGGTTCACTGACTTAGTAAAATATTGCGACCACCCTAGCGTTCACCCTAATGGTCAAGTTTATTTCTCAAGAACTACAGTATAAGTGCTTCATTAATGATGCTTTGATCAAACTTGTATCTGGGGAAGATAACTTAAATGCAAGCATCCATATATGACCTTGACCTATATTTCATGGTTCACTGACTTAGTAAAATATTGCGATCACCCTAGCGTTCATCCTAATGGTCAAGTTCATATCAAAATAACTATAAGAGCTTTATTATTTATACTTGGTACAAACTTGTGTCAAGGGATGGCAATTTTAATGCAAGCATCCATCATTGACCTTGACCTAAATTTCATGGTTCACTGACTTAGTAAACTATTGCATCAACCCTAGTGTTCAACATAATGTTTAAGTTCATTTCGCAACAGCTGTTAGAGCTTCATTAATGATACTTGGTGCAAGTTTGCGTCTAGGAATGGCAACTTTTATGGAAGCATTAATATTTGACCTTGTCCTAGATTACATGGTTCGGTGACTTTGCGCCCCCATAGGCGCGACATAGCCTTTGGCGCAATTCTTGTTTTATTCTTTTCTGGTTTTAATTTCATTGCTTTTTGTTTCAATTTCTTTTTGATAAATCTTCCTTACCTCTCAAATATATATAGATCACTTGTTTTGACCTAATTTTAACTGTATATGTCTATCTCTCTGTGAGAAATATACGGAACCCAAGAAGGGACATGCTAGTTTTATTTTTTAAGTTATCTGCACAAGAAAACATAGTATGCGCACAGGATACTACACGTGTACCTTGTTTGCACAACATAATATCTTGTGGGCACAGTATTATATCGTGTTCACACAACTTATTATCTTGTCCGCACAATATAATATCTTGTTCGCGCAGCAAATACTATTGTGTGCACAACGTATTATCTCGTGCCCCGTTCCCGGGTTCGGTAGAAATAGGTCTCCTGTTTTGTCATAGGTTCACCAATTTGTTAAGGCCCGGTGAATGTATGAATTATGAACGGGTACATGTAACTTCATTTCTGAAAGATTTGCAAGCCACAGTTCATCACGTGACCAAGACCGTGAAATGAAGACCCCCTATACCCCACTTTATATAGAGAAAACTGGGGTTTACGGGGATATGCATTATTTTTCTTATTTGTGCTCCAAGACATAGGTTGTGGGTACTCGTAAGAACCGCTCGATGAGGCTGTTCTAACGAGCACACACAACCTATGTTTTCAGTATTTATAAGAAAAATATCAAGGATTTTCATCAGAAAAATTGCTTGGAGATGTGAAAAATGCACTATGTCGCGAAATTTCATTACGATAACACACGTGCGACATAGTGCATTTTTCACATCCCCAAAATGGCTACTTTTCTGATGAAAATCCTTGATATGTTTTTTATAAATGTTCAAAACATAGATTGAGATTCTAACGAGTACCCATAACCTATGTCTTGGAGCAGAAATAAGAAAAATAATGTATACCCCCGTAAACCTCCGTGAGTTTTCTCCATATAAAATGGGGTTTGGGGGGGTCTTTATTTCATGGACTTGTTCACGTGATGTTTATGGGAAAAATCAATGTACAGTCGAACCACTCTGAAGCATCTGTATCCGAGATAAGAAGTTCATACCAAATCAAATCGAAATATTTTTTATCGAAAGCTTTGGAAATGATTCTTTATGGTTTTTGTTTGTTGTTATTTTACGGCCCTTTCAAGATTATTTCACTTATTTCGAGCCGTTAAGCAGGCGTTAATCGTTAAGCAGGCCGATTGGAGAAAACCGGAGTACCCGTGGAGCAAAAACACCTGAAATTCCGTTGCTGAACGATCGCTCGAAATAAGATTTCAAGGTTTTGACTTTATATACATGTAGGTTAAGATTGAAAATGAAATGTTCAAAGATTTCTGAAAACTGATGCCGGCCCCGGTAGCTCAGTCGGATGCGCGTCTGACTGGTTATCAGGATATCTGCCGGGGTCGGCAACATTCTTTCGCTGAAATTACTCATGAAATTTAATCTACGGTCATCCCTTCTGCTGGTTCAAGAACGACAGTTGTCAGTTTCTGGCGAAAGAATGTGCACCGCACTGGTTAACCGCTTACGTATATAAGCCTGCCCAGGAACAGTACAGATAAGTAAACTGACCGGCTCGGTTTAACCTAAATAGTGTTGACTGGAATACAAACAAATTTGGCAACTGATTACATGTATGTCATTTAGTTGCATGACTCGATTTGGATCTCAACATCTGACTGGCGGATCATTTGCTAGAGCGATGACTTCATTCAGACGTAAATCATAACTTTTTTTTGAATCTCGACGTTTGATTGGCGGTATGATACATTTTTCAGAACAAATACTTCGTGCTGAGGGGTACACTCCTATATTATTCATTTTTGTTTGAAAAGAGGCACGTAAAAAAACTTACAATCGATCATGTGTACAAAAGCATTTTGTTATAACATATTTCACTTTATGCAAATGAGATAGAAATTGATGTTAATTTAATAGTTGTTAATTTATTCATTTATTCATGACCATTATAGATGTATTAAAACATTTACCATGTTGAGCGGTTGTTTCTCATTTATTTATTACCTTTGTGATACGTTTGTCTATGTACAGTCAACCCTCTTTATACCGATATTCGTTATAACGGCAAAACTCGTTATAACGGCATTTTGAATGGAATCACTACTTAGCTAAAGGCTTAGCCTCGGTTCCGAGCGGCGTGGGCTTCCCTCGGGTTGGAAATGCACAAATCGAGTCCATAGCCATGTAAGGGCCTTGTAATCTAATACTCCAAGAAACGAATGTTATAGATATTTGTAAGAATCGCCTCACCGAGGCGATTCTAACAAATGTTTATAACATTTGTTTCTTGGAGTGAGGCGATTCTAATAAATATCTATAACATTTGTTTCTTGGAATAATTACGGGGTAAAGGCCTTATATTACCTATCATGTTCCTAATTGGGATTCTTTATAGCGGCAAATTCATTATAACGACACAATTATAGGGAATAAATATTGTTGTTATAACGAGAGTTTTTGTTTGTTTGATTTGAGGTTTAACGTCCCCGTCATCACTGTAAAGGTCATTTTGGAGACATTGCTTCCAATTTTTTGGGACTTTTACCCGACATTGAGATGAAATGACATCTCAAGCCCTGTGGCCACATGAAACCAATATGGTTTATAAGTATGGACGGTCCGATTCGCACCGCTTTGCCAGGGCAGGCATAAATCCTCTAAGCGGTTTACCAGTACTCGTGTGCGGTCGGTTTCAGTTCTGTGTGGAAGCATCATGCAGCCCATATATTTCTCCAAGCCCGATGGGCGGGGGCCTCGATATAACGAGGGTCTTCTGTATATAAGCTTTCTGACAACTGTCACTGCAATCAATCCATGCATTTGCATGTGTCATGTATCCGGTTCGATTTTGTCCTTTTGATTTCAGAAAGAGGACAAGAATTTCTTGTATCTGCTCTGGTTAGAAATTTAAAGTCGCATTACGGAAACACGCCTATACAAATGCATTGAACTTTTACCGCCGAAAAAAAAAAAAAAAAACGAAATTTTAAAGACGAAAAATTGTAATTATTTTCTAATTTCTGCACTAAATATAGACTATTTGTACTTGTTAGAACCGCATCATTGAGGCGGTTTTTGTACTCGTTAGAACCGCCTCATTGAGGCGGTTCTAACGAGTACCCACAATCTTTATTTTAGAACAGAAAAAAAAGAAAAAATAAGGTTTACCCCTGTAATGCAGCTTGATAGCTCAGTGGTTAGTGCACTTGCCTCTGATTCCAGAGGTCCCGGTTTCAATTCCCGGCAGCGGTGATAAAATTTCGGTGTCTGAACACGCTCCCTTGGCATCATTTGCAGGGATGAATGTCATAAAGTGCACCGTCCTTCGGATCGTGACGTTAACTGGAGGCACCCTGTGCAGGTAGAGCTATCCCCTGTGTGAAAGAATCCTACCATAATTACATGATTACTTTGTAGGCTTTCATCCTGCAAAACCTGGAGTGTATGCACATGTAATATACACCGCCTATGCCCCCTCATGGGGTTAAGAAAGGAAGAAAAGAAAACCCCAGTTTTACTATATAAAAGTGGGGTTCAAGGGCGTCAAAATTATATAGGCGTGTTTTCGTAATGGAAAGCCTTTTCTCTTTTGTCTTCCGACTGTTCGGGTAACGCAGCCACGAGTTTTGGAAGTTCTTTCAAATTTTCCGAACATCCATTGGGATACTCTGAGGAGAAGAGGTCACGTGATGAAATATAGTTTGAGGTTTAAAGTCTACGTCAACAATCAATATGTCATTTTGGAGACGTTGCTACCAATTTCGGGGGACATTTACCCGACACTGAGATGAAATGACGCCTCGAGCCTGCCGCCCAATGAAACCAATAGGGTTTATATACACAGACGGTCCGACTCGCGCCACTTTGCCTGGGCAAGCATAGACCCTCTAATCAGTTTACCCATACTCATGTGCAGTCATTTTCAGCTCTGCGTGGAAGCACCAAGCAGCCCGATCTATTTCTCCAGGCCGCTATGGGCGGGGTGCCAAATGAAATATAGTATCAATGAGTGTTTGCGTTTTACGTCTCACTAACAGCTAAGGTCATACGGAGACAGGACCTCTGAATGTTTAAAGACTCATCCTAAAGTCTGGAGAAGCCCGGGATCGATCCTGCGGCCCCTGGTTTACAAGGCGTGTAGCATAACCACAACACCTTGGAGGCTTCTAAATATAATATCAACAAGATTGAATTCAGATTTTCTGTTTTTATATTTACCTTCTGTCACGTGACTTATACTGTTCTGCTTCAAATATGACGATGGCCATTTTGAGATTTTAATTGTTTGATTTGAGGTTTAACGTCTCCGTCAACACTGTAAAGTTCATTTTGGAGACGTTTCTTCCAATTTTGCGGGACATTTACCCCGGCAATGAGATAAAATGACACCTTAAGCCCTGCCGCCCAATGAAACCAATAGGGTTTATATACACAGACGGTCCGATTTGCACCACTTTGCCTGGGCAAGCTTAGACCTTCTACGCAGTTTACCCGTACTCATGTGCAGTCAGTTTCAGCTCTGCGTGGAAGCACCAAGCAGCCCGATCTACAGTAAATCCTCCACTAATGGTCACCTCTGCTTAGCAACCACCTCTCTTCAGCAGCCACAATAATTCATCCCATAGCATTTTACAGTATATTTAACCTTTGCTCAGCAGCCACCTCTCTCCGCCAGCCAGCAGCCATTTTACTAAAACTAAGTTCCCTCTATTAAACAGCCAGAGTTAAGTCAATAGCAAAAAATCGGATGTAAACATAGGAATTTCTCTTCTGGTTTATTTATTTATTTCAAAATTTATTTTTCTGAAAACTACCATTGTGTTATATGCATAACTGCAATATAAGCAAGTGAAAAGAAACATAAATGATGGAGAGGTGTCAGATGATACCTCTCCATCATTTATTTTTCTTTTAGTACATCCATATTGAGCTGTCTTCAATAATCACTATTTTCTGCCTGTCGATAAAAAGCCATACATCATCTCAGACATTTCAGACGAAATATTACGAAAAGTGACAACTGTGACACTCTGTTGAACAGCCACTTCCCTTAAACAGCCAGTTTTGGAGTTTTCACAGGATGGCTGTTTAATGGAGGTTGCACTGAATTTCTCCAGGCCGTTTTGGGCGGGGTGCCAAATGTTATATAGTATCAACAAGATGGAATTTAAAATCAAAGTCAACTTTTTCTATCTTTATTTTTACCCTCTGTCACGTGACTGATACTGTTCTGCTTCAAATGTGACGATTGCCATTTTGAGATCACGTGAGCAAACGATTCTGTGAGAGTTCAGAGGAAAACAAACTCTACATGTAGTCCGTCGTCTAGCCTGGGGTGTTTGTTTGTTATATTGGAGTTTTACGGTCCAGTCAGCACTATTTAGGTCATTTTTGTTTGTTTGTTTGATTTGAGGTTTAACGTCCCTGTCAACACTGTAAAGGTCATTTTGGAGACGCTGCTTCCAATTTTGTAGGACTTTTACCCGACATTGAGATGAAATGACATCTCAAGGCCTGTCGTCCAATGAAACCAATAGGGTTTATTAGCATGGACGGTCCGCCTCGCACCGCATTTCCTGGACAGGCTTAGATCCTCTAAGCGGTTTACCAGTACAAGTGTGCGGGCCGGATTCAGCTCTGCGTGGAAGCATCATGCAGCCCATATATTTCTTCAAGCCCCTATGGGCGGGGGTGCAGGTCATTTTTGAACCGGTCAGTTTACCTATCCACATTTTCCTGGGCAGGTGCATATTCGTTCGCCAGAAACTGATAACTGCCCTACTTGAATCAGCGGAAGGGAGAGAATGACCGTAGAAAAGATTTCATGATCAGTCTCCACGAAGGAAAGTTGCCGACCCCGGCAGAGAAAAATAATGTGTATCCCTGTAAACCCCGAGTTTTACAATATAAAAGTAGGATGTAAGGGGATCATTTAAGAAATGATTTTTTTTTTCTGTTGTTCATGAAAGTATGAACGCAGTGCATCTAGGGGTTCATTCTTCGGGATTCATGAAAACTTTGCTAGCGACCTGCTGTCGTTCATACTTTCATGAAAAGCAGAAAAATAAGTTTTTTTTTTCATATTTACATTCTTTGCCCCTCATCACTGGGCGAGAAATGCTTATAGGGCAAACTTTTAAAGCTGAAAAACATTTACACTATTTTTTATACAAAGAGCGGAACAGCGTTAAAGTCACCAACGCCCAAATAGAACCCTTGTTTGAAATGACGTCACTGGACGTCACTGAAAATAATGTGACTCGATGCGATCATGGAAGTATGAACTACATTGTTTTCTGTAGGTTTACATTAGACTTTACACTGGAAATGTAAATATGATTATAAAGACGTGTTTTCGTGATGTCGCTGAAATTTTTTATGTTGTTGTTTCTTTCCCTTTGTAGTTTTGGATGGAAGGTGTAAGGAACTTGTATCGATTCCTGATTATTGCCTTCACTGGTATTTTGCAAATAGTGAAGATCCTGATCAGACATTATGGACCGTCTCATCTGGATCTGTCCTGTTTTCAAAGGCACCTGTGTCGTTCTATAGGGCTGAAAGGGTTACTTGTGCATTGCGAAGACACGCCTATACAAATCCATTGTAACCTTTATCACCAAAAAATGAAAATATTAAGATGAAAAATTCTGATATTTTTCTTATTTCTGCTCAAAATATAGATTGTGGGTACTCGTTAGAACCGCCTCATCGAGGCGGTTCTAACGAATACCAACAGTCTATATTTTAGAGCAGAAATAAGAAAAATAAGGTTTACCCCTGTAAACCCCAGTTTTTCTGTATAAAAGTGGGGTTCAAGGGGATCAAAACTATATAGGCGTGTTTTTTTGTGTTGAAATAGGGATGAAAGGGTTACCTATGTAACAAAGTAGGTTTTATTTCGTCGTTTTGGAGTATAACGGACCAGTCAACTCTAGTGAGGTCATGTTGAGCCCGACCGTTTATCTTACCACACTTTGTATATAAGCGGTTTACCATTTAAGTGCCTACGCTTTCGCCAGAAACTGTAAAATGCTCTTCTTTAATCAGTGGAAGGGAGATAATTGTCTAAGAAACGATCGTGACATCACAAAAACACGCTTATATAATTTTGACCCCTTTGAATCCCATTTTTATATAGTAAAACTGGGGATAAAGAGGTACACCTTATTTTTCTTATTTCTGCTCTAAATGGCGGCGGTTCTATCGAGTACCCACAATCTATATTTTGAGCAGAAATAAGAAAAAAGTCACAATTTTTCATCTTATTTTTTTTTGTTTTCATTTTACGGCGGTAAAATTTACAGTGTATTTGTATAGACATGTTTCGTAATTGGCATCTGTGTCGTTCTATAGGGATGATAGGGTTAATTGTGTTACAAGCTAGTGTTTCGTCGTTTTGGAGTAAAACGGACCCGCCAAGACAAGTTAGGTCATATCAAGCCCGGTAGCCCCCGCCCTCCGGGGCTTGAAGAAATAGATGGACTGCATGAGGCTTCCACGCAGAGCTGAGACCGACCCGCAAACAAGTACTGGTAAACCGCTTAGAGGATCTAAGCCTGCCCAGGCAATGCGGTGCGAGTCGGCCCGTCCATGCTTATAAACCCTTTTGGTTTCATTGGGCGGCAGGGCTTGAGTTCTTTTTATATCTCAATGTCGGGTAAAAGTTCCGCAAAATTGGAAGCAGCGTCTCCAAAATGACCTTTACAGTCTTGCCGGGGACTTTAAACTTCAAATCAAACAAACAAAACAAAAGCAGAAATAAGAAAAATATCACAATTTTTCATCTTTTTTTTTTTTTTTTTTTTTTTTTTCGGCGGTAGAATTTAAATGTATTTGTATAGACGTGTTTTCGTGATGTTTGGAAACCGGGCAAGTAATCTAACCACACCTTCCTGGGCTGGTTTGTGCATAAGCGGTTAACCATTTCAGTGCTAACGCTTTCGCAAGAGACTGAGAAAATGTTCCCCTTGAATCAGTGGAAGGGAGATAATTGTCTAAGAAAATATCATGACATCAAGGAAACACGCCTATATTATTTTGACCTCTTTGAACCCCACTTTTATATAGTAAAACTGGAGTTAATAGGGGTGTACATTATTTTTCTTATCTGCTCTAAAATATAGATTGTGGGTACTAGTTAGAACCGTCTGGCTAACGTGTACCCACAATATATATTTTGAGCACAAATAAGAAAAGTGTCACAATTTTTCATCATAAAATTTTCGTTTTTCCGGCGGTCAAGTTTGCAATGTATTTGTATAGGCATGTTTTCGTAATGTCAATCTCCACGAAAGAATGGTACTGCACCCGATCTTGTAAAAGAACGAACCGGAGACCTCTTGATCACTTGTGAGACGTGCATACGAAAGAGTTACCTAGACCTGCACAAAATTGTAGGTACATATGTATATGAAATAATAATATACATAATATTTTGGGGCATGAAGATATAGATGGGCTGCATGATGCTTCCACGCAGAGCTGAAACCGACCGCACACTAGTACTGGTAAACCGGTTAGAGGATCTAAGCCTGCCAAGGCAAAGCGGTGCGAGTCGGACCGTCCACGCTTATAAACCATATTGGTTTCATTGGACGACAGGGCTTGAGATATCATTTCATCGTAATGTCGGGTAAAAGTCCCACAAAATTGGAAGCAACGTGTCCAAATTGATCTGTACAGTGTTGACCGGGACGTTAAACCTCAAATCAAACAAACAAAACTTGTTTGTACATAAGCGGTTAACCATTTTAGAGCTTACACTTTCGACAGAGTTACTGAGTTACCTAGATCTGCACAAAATGTAGGTACTGTATATGAAATAATAACACACATGATATTTTATATCTTTGGTTTATTTTTTCCTGCAAAACAACATAATTATTTTCGTTGACCAGAATGCACAACATTATAGCATAAAAAAGGACATGGAAAGACCATACACATCACTAAACGTGCCTATATAATTTTTACCCTTTTGAACCCCACTTTTACATAGGAAAAAATGGGGTTTACAGGGGTAAACCTTTTCTTATTTCTGCTCCAAAATATAGATTGTGGGTACTCGTTAGAACCCTTTCTAACGTGTACCCACAATTTATGTTTTGAACATAAATAAGAAAAATGTCACAATGTTTCATCTGAAATATTTCATTTTTACGGCGGTAAAACTTAATATGTTTTTGTATAGGCGTGTTTTCTAATGATTTTAACAAATTCAAATAAACGTCAATAACTCAAACACTGATTACTCATATACGAAAATGTACCATGGTTGATTGGGCTCCCGCTAATCGGGGCTTGTAGAAATAGTTTGGGCTGCATGGTGCTTCCACGCACACAAGTACTGGTAAACCGCTTAGAGGAGCTAAGCCTGACCAGGCAAAGTGTTAGGAGTCGGATCGTCAATGCATATACACCCTGTTGGTTTCATTGGGCGCCAGGGCTTGAGATGTCATTTCATCCCATGTTCGGGGAAAAGGCCCACACATTTGATAGCAACGTCTTCAAATGACCTGAATAGTGTAGTGTTGAGAGGGACGTTTAACATCAAATCAATGTCAAACTGATGACAATATATCCAACGTGACGAAACATTGCTGAGAGAATTAATCACAATCCCGGAAAAAGCAAAATAAAATAGAAACAGTTTTTGTTTGTTTGTTTGATTTGAGGTTTAACGTCCCCGTCAACACGGTAAATGTCATTTTGGAGACGTCGCTTCCAATTTTGTGGGACTTTCACCCGACATTGAGATGAAATGACATCTCAAGCCCTGTCGCCCAATGAAACAAATATGGTTTATAAGCATGGACGGGCCGACTCGCACTGCTTTGCCTAGGCAGGCTTAGATCCTCTAAGCGGTTTACCATTACTCGTATGCGGGTCGGTTTCAGCTCTGCGTGGAAGCATCATGCAGCCCATATATTCCTTCAAGCCCGGTTAACGAAACAGTAAGAAAATACAACATAATAAATATGCGAACGCACAATGAATACGGCCCCCGCGAATAGGGGCTTGTAGAAATATATGGGCTGCATGATGCTTCCACGCAGAGCTGAATCCGACCCGCACAATAGTACTGGTAAACCACTTAGAGGATCTAAGCCTGTCCAGGAACCGCGGTGCGAAGCGGACCGTCTATGCTAATAAACCCTATTGGTTTCATTGGGCGACAGGGCTTGAGAAGTCATTTCATCTCAATGTCGGGTAAAAGTCCCACAAAATTGGAAGCAACGTCTCCAAAATGACCTTTACAGTGTTGACGTGGACGTTAAACCTCAAATCAAACAAACAAAGCACAATGAATCATTTTGAGATGTCTTCGGATACTGAGCCTGTGCGGATACCATGATCCTTGGATTTTCGACCTGCTCACATACACCAGTTGCTGTTTTTTTAAAAGTCAAAGGTACAAATGTTCTCTTTTTTTCTCAAATCAATGAATTCTGTTAACTTTTGTCTTGTTGAATAAATTAAACACACCCATTTCTGACTTTTACACCCCCCCACAAAAAAAAAAAAAACACGATGTAATTCATTTCTTCAAATTCAAGAACTGAATATCGAAATATCATACAGTGTTGAACTGATCGGATCGCTTCTGAATTTAGATGGCTTCTTCAGGAGCTATCTGGGGCCATATGTTCAAAACTAACGACGTCGTTAGTTAACGTATCATTATAACTTTGATCATTTATTATGGCAAATTTGCTAATATTTTTGCTGAAAAATGTGAGCAGCTTTTGCATTCGCAAAAGCTGCTCACAAATTATTTTGGCAAATATGCTAATATTTTTGCTGAAAAATGTGAGCAGCTTTTGCATACGCAAAAGCTGCTCACAATTTACCAGCAAACATGTCAAAAAATAAATATTAAACTTGCTAGAACAGTTAACAATATAACCACTCACGAGCTCGTTAAGCTAACGATGCTTTGAACAACTGGCCCCTGCTCTGTATCTACAGTGTAGAAAGGATCAGACGGTTTCTTCTGATCTGTAGCTACACATACTGCAAAGGTAGAGAATATTTAAGTTCAACAGGACAAGAATGAAAGGTTAAAGGAACAGTTAGCCACCAGTCAACAATACTGAGACGCACAAACAGAGTTATTTCCCTTGGACCATTGTAAAATGTCAGTTGACTATCACAAAAAAAGATTTACACACACGCGCACGTACGCACGCACGCAATTTAAATGTAACGCGCGCGCACACACACACACACACATACACACACACACACACACACACACACACACACACACACACACACACACGTATGCGAGCACTTTAAATGGATAAACAGTCAGGAAAGGCATAATGATGTCGACTCACGTTACCTCAAATGTGAGGGACTGT
Organism: Lucinisca nassula; assembly: GCA_963580285.1. Classification (NCBI taxonomy): domain Eukaryota; kingdom Metazoa; phylum Mollusca; class Bivalvia; order Lucinida; family Lucinidae; genus Lucinisca; species Lucinisca nassula. The sequence goes on along the minus strand of OY757027.1, from coordinate 67,600,346 downwards.
TTTGTTTTATTATTTTTTTTTCTTTTAATTAAACGTAATTATTGCTTATTTATTGCTTATATTTACAAACAAGGGGTCGGGCCACAAGTTATCTCAACATGAAATTAAAGGAACATATGACAAACAAAAAGCAAGTTCACAAAAAAGTTAAATATATAAATAAATAAATATATAAACAAATAAATAAATAGTTTGACAAGTCGCCAGTATGAGGCATCACTGTTGAGAAAACGAGAGCCAAGTTAATGTCATCCACCTTGTCAGTAGGACCCCCTAACCCTCTGCTTCACGTTAACACTTCCGTGAAATGCACCCCCTTGAAACCCCAATTTATAAAGGAAAACTAAATATCTCCCAAGACATAGGTTGTGGGTACTCGTTAGAATCGCATCAATGTTGTGGGTACTCGTTAGAACCGCCTCAATCTATGTTAGCAGCATGAAAAAGAGAAATATTGCCATGAGAAAAGTGTCACTTTTTCAGCTCTGAGCATCCGCAATCTATGTTTGCTGGATAAATAAGTGAAATATTGCAATGAGAAAAGTGTCATTTGACAAAAATGTGCTTTCCTTGTGCGGAACAAGGGATGCAATTCAGTGTAAAGCAATCTAGAAGTAACTGGGTGTTGTCTCCCTTGTAACAGCCGAGTAGAATGTGTCGCCACCATTGCTTCTTAAATATGTCTTCGTCTGACATTAAAGCGTCTTCTAGCATATTTATGCGCCATATTAGCATATTTGTTTTTGAGATGCGCCAACCGGGATAAGTAAACACGCCCGCGAAGCATCGGAAATCTCCGTACAAGTCTCTTTGCAAGCGCGATGCTGTTTACCATAATACGCCTAGGTAACCTTAACACGCGTACAACCCGTCTCGGTACATGTAGCGGCCTTGCGTGGACTCTTTCTGAAAACACACCGCTACGCATTACGTCACTGTAGCGATCATTGTGGAAGTCAGTCAGTGAATTATGTAATTCATTACCTAGTTCGTTTACTTTTTCAATATAGCGCTGCGATAGTTGTCTCTGACTTTGATATGGGTCAGTACCAGATGGTTGTCCGAAAGGTGACAGTCCATGGTAATGACTGAATATATCTTTTTTGGGGATGTGTTCATGATGAAGATTTGGTATGCGTTCACGATCGACTGTAGGCATGCTTTCATGGCGGAAGTTTGGTATGCGTTCAGGATCAACTACAGGAATGTGTTCAGGACTAACATTTGGAATGCGTCCTCGATTATCATGTGGTACTCTATCGCGAAGTGCATAAACAGCATCAATCAACGGCTGCTCTTTTGGGCGGCGATGAACATTCGTTTCCCGTGCATCAATGACTGGTATACTTGGCAGTATTCGCGCATCTGGCACAGTCGGTCCACGTGCAAGTGCCTCTGCTATGTCTTGTTGTCGTCTTCTTTCGATTTCGGCTACTGTTGGGCTTAAACCACCTCTCATGCCTGGACTAGACATAGGTGTATCAATTAGCATATTGTGATGAGGTCTTGGGTGGAAATTACTTCGAAGTGACCCTGTTATGTCCCATCCGCCTTGCTGCATCGCAGGAATATTTGGCCTTAGCACGGGTATAACTCCTTGGGTCGGTGGCGGTATAGGTCTACGCATAGGCAACACGTTTCCTTCAGTATCTGGTGTATGTCCTCGAGGAAGAATGGGTTTAACACTGGGAGAATTACCGCGTAGGCTGGTACCCGCAGCTGACAGCACAGGCATCACTACTTTTGGCTGGCCATCAGCTGGTCGAGGGGAAACAACTCTTGGTGCGGCAGAATTAACAACAACTGTTGGATTCACGACAGGAGTTTCATTGTCTAATTGTTTTGATTCCCCCGGAAGCATAAGGCCAAACTCCTTCAGAATTTCCGCTACATTGTCATTGGGTTTAGCGTTGTCCAGTGCAGCGGTTATTTTTGGCTCTTCGCCAAGTTCAACCACACCGCCGTTTTGTATCGGTTCTTTGTGGACTGGTATCCGGTCTTTAGTACCGCCAATACTGATATCAGCACAGTTGACAAATGTCTCCTGGTAACCACAGCCGATACAGCTCTGTCCAGTCGCTGATGTGCCGAGACTGTTGCCTAGAAACAAAACAAAACAAACTCTTAAAGGCCAATCAATCTTGCTGTCGACATTTGTTTTTTAAGGTATTGATTCTTAATATTTACATGAACGCACCATTTTTTTCAAAAGACCGTTATCTTAATTAGCTCATAAGTTGTCGAATTGTTAATTGTGTGTATCAAGAACGCTATCAAATACAGTGGTGTACAGTGATATTTTTGCTGAATAAAAATGTGAGCATTTTTGTAATTGCAAAAGCTGCTCACATTTTTGTCTGCAAATATTTCAGTTTATTCGCCATATTAAATGATCAAAGTTTTAACGATATGATAGCTAACGACGTCATTAGCTTTTTTCACAACTGGGCCCAGAGAAATTAAGGTTTGACCTTCTTCCCAGAAAATGAGCTGGGGCAGAGATTTCTCGACCAGCGAAAAATCAATTCAGCCTGCACAGTCTTATCAGAGTTTTCGTTGATCACATGGGCCTTCTACAGCACCCGGGCTATCCAAACTGAGATAGACGGAAAGCTTGCCATATAACGCTTATCAGACAATATATGGCTATGATGTCATCAATTAGGAATGTGTACAGGGTGGGATAAGAGTTCCTATATCCTGTGGAATTGCCGGCTATTATAACCTGGCGTGCAAGATTATAAGAATCTTATATGGGTGTGAGGGGTGGATGGAAAAATCCGTCCCAAGGGTCACTGTCCGGCATCACGAGGCTTGCCGAGTGATGCCGGACAGTGATCCCGAGGGACGGATTTTTCTATCCACCCCTCACACCCATATTGGATTCTTTTTCTTGCATACCTTCCATTTCTTAGCGCGGATTTTTAATGCTGCAGTCACTTCGGTTACCAACGTCCGCCATATTGTGATGACACTACAGGAATGTTTAGTGACGTCACGTAACGTGCATGACGTCAACCTTAACGTCGGCGCATACGAGGTCGTATTCAACCAGTACATTTATCAAACATGGGGGAATATTCGATATTGGGTCGGAACACCAGGGTCAGAACATAAATTTCTATCCCAGGGTAAAATCACGGATTTCCTTGTCTGGTGTGCAAGAAAATAATTTCTTACTCCGTGAAAGAATTTCGGATCGGATAAGATTATCTGGTATGCAAGAAAGTATGGATTATTGTGGTTCATCGGGATAAGGATTAAACTGTTACGCATATAACGGATAAAAAAAAACACGTCACATCACGAAAAGACGCCTATATAATTTGACCCCCTTGAACCCCACTTTTAAATAGTAAAACTGGGGTTTCCGGTGGTATACCTTATTTTTCTTATTTCTGCTCTGAAATAAAGATTGTGGGTACTCGTTAGAACCGCCTCGATGAGGCGGTTCTAACGAGTGCCAAATCTATATTGAGGCGATTCTAACGAGTGCCCACAATCTATATTTTGAGCAGAAATAAGAAAATATCACAATTTTTCATCATAAAATTTTCATTTTTTCGGCGATAAAGGTGGCAATGGATTTGTATAGGCGTGTTTGCGCAATGGTATCCGGACAATATCCCCTCCGGACAAAATCCCCTCTGCTCATTTTTGCATAGATGGACGAAATCCCCTTCATGTTTTTTTACTAGGTGGACATAATCCCCTTTGAAACTTTTTACAGGTTGGACATAATCCCCCTCGTGTTTTTTACAAGGTGGACAAAATCCCCTCAATAAGATGGGACAAAATCACGAGGGGGATTATATCCACCCTGTAAAATGTTTCAAACGGGATTATGTCCACCTTGTAAAAACATGAAGGGGATTTCGTCCACCTATGCAAAAATGAGCAGAGGGGATTTTGTCCGGAGGGGATATTGTCCGACACTCTTGCATAATGTATAGTCAATGTTGCTCATGCATGAACGAATACATTGACATACGCGGCCCCCGTCTCCAAAATGACCTTTACAGTGTTGACGGTGACGTTAAACCTCAAATCAATCAATCGATCAATCAAGTGACGTCAAAAAATATTTACTTTCCCAGTGTAAGGCCTGAACGCAACGAGTCACATGATTTTCAGTCACGTCAGGTGACGTCAGTATAGACCATGGTTCTCTTTGTAAAAAAAAAACAACAACAACAGCGTATAAATGTTAAAAGTTTGCCCTATAAGCATTTTTTCACCCAGTGATGAGCAGCAATGAATGTAAATATAACAAATAAACTTAATTTTTCTGCTGTTCATGAAAGTATGAACGACAGCGGGGCCGCTGTCAAAGTTTACATGAACCTCTTCGGGGTTCATTTACTTTGCAATCGACCAACTGCGTTCATACTTTCATGAACAGCGATAGGGGTTGCAGGCAAAGTTTACATGAACCTCTTCTGGGTTCATTTACTTTGTAGGCGACCCATGCACTGCGTTCATAATTTCATGAACAGCAGAAAATAAAATTCATTTCTTAAATGGACGTCAAAACATCACCTTTATTTTTTAATCAAACTTACCTACAGTGTATGTCCACTGTAGCACGCATCTATCACAGACAACGTTTGGTGGAAGTGCCACGTGCAACTCGTTCAGTTTAGGAGTGACGGGCGGGTAATATCTTAATGGATTTCCTTGTTCTAACCCTTCTCGAATTGGCAAAGGGTGTCTGAAAGTAGATAACATGTGTTTCAAAACAAAGTCACATTCACTCTTTCTTTGTATTGGAGTTTAACGGCCCAGTCAACGCTATTTTAGGTAATTTTGAGCCGGTCAGTTTACCTATCCACACTTTTCCTGGGCAGGCTTATACCTAAGCGGTTAACCAGTACAGCGCACATTCTTTCGCCAGAAACCGACAACTGCCTTCTTGAATAGGCGGATTTTGTTAGTGTGATTTGAGGTATAACGTCCCCGTCAACACTGTAAAGGTCATTTTTGAGACGTTGCTTCCGATTTTGTGGGACTTTTACCCGACATTGAGATGAAATGGCATCTCAAGACGGTAGGTCTTAGAAACCGCTAGGGTTTAAGGAGCGGTCCGACTCGCATCACTTTTCCTGGGCAGGCTTAGACCTAAGCTGTTTACCAGTACTCAAGTTCGGTCGGTTTCAGCTCTGCGCGGAAGCACCATGCAGTCCAATCTATTTTTCCAGGCCCTGATAGGCGGCTTGAATCGGCAGAAGGGAGAGGATGACAGTAGAAAAGATATCATGATCAATCTCCGCGAAAGAATGTTGCCGACCCCGGCAGGTATCGAACCTGCGTCCTCCTGATCACCAGTCAGACGCGCATCCGACTGAGCTACCGAGGCCGGCGCCACATTCATTGTACATGTATGTTAATGCTCTGCATGCTGGTTATTTTTTCAGCGGACGACAATTTGAAATATTTTTTCTTATTTTTTCCCAGATAACAGGATTTGACATTTCATGCAAATTGTCTGTTATGGAGACAATTTGCATGAAATGTCAAGTCCTGTTTTCTTGGAATGATGAGAACAATTATCAATAATTTGTTGTCTGCTGAATTAGCGCAGAGAGTGGTTAAGGTTAAAAGGTTAAAGGAGAACAAAATGTGTTCAATGAAGACTCTAACCTGTCTCTGCAAAAGCGCGGATAAAATCTGAGTTTACGCTGTCCGAACTGATCTTCTGTAGTTCTTTTTTTATGTGTGTGTGTGTGTGTGTGTGTGTGTGTGTATGTGTGTGTGTGTGTGTGTTGCCTCAAATGAAACTGATTGCCTCCGCCCATCGGGGCTTGAAGAAATGTATGGGCTGCATTATGCTTTCACGAAGAGCTGAAACCAACCGCATACGAGTACTGGTAAACCGCTTAGAGGATCTAAGCCTGCCCAGGCAAAGCGCTACGAGTCGGTCCTTCCATGCTTATAAACCCTTTTGGTTTCATTGGGCGGCAGGACTTTAGGTGTCATTTCATCTCAATGTCGGGTAAAAGTCCAACAAAATAGTAAGCAACGTCTCCAAAATTACCTATAATGTGTTGAGGGGGGCGTTAAACTTCAAATCAAACAAACAAACAAATCATTTGAAATGAAACTGATAATCAATTTCTGTATTTATAGTCCTTTGTGGGACTTCTACGCCGAAAAGTTCGAGTGGGTCGATTGTTGGTCAATCGACCCATAGTTAGCAGTACTACAATATTCCCTGCTATTGTCCTCATTATTATCTTTGATCAATTACGTTAAACCGCTGTCATATCAATGGTTATGTGCACATGTACTGTTTAATAAACAGAACTTATTGAAACTAAATGCCTACGCCTAAATACAACAGACTCACCAATGCTTTGTTGTGTGTGTGTGTGTGTTTGTGTGTGTGTGTGTGTGATTGTGTGTGTGTGTGCGTGTGTTTTCAGTCATATCACGACGGTGTCTGGTTGCGACAGGGAGCTCAATGCTCACTTTTATAGTGTTGTCTCACTGAAGTATCATGTCCCAGACACATAACATGATACCATACCCAGTCACATTATCCTGACACTGGGTCGACCAGTCCTAGTTCTACCCCGTGAATCTGAGTGCCAAGCGAGAAGCAGCTAGTACCATTTTTAACGACTTTGGTATGTCGCGGCCGCGGATCGAACCCGTGACCTCCCGTTCCCCGAAGCGGATACTCTACCAACTGGTGCTTTGTTGTAGACATTACGTATAAAAATTAAGATAGTTTTCATATTTCTGCTAAAAAAAGATTGTGGGTACTCGTTAGAACCGCCTCGGCGAGACGGTTCTAACAAGTATCCACAGTCTATGTGATGAACAGAATTAAAGAAAATATATGTACCCCTGTGAACAGCAGTTTCACTATATAAAAGTGGGGATTAAGGGGGTCAAAATATGTAGGCGTGAGTTTTGCTCATAAAAATAGATTAAAGGTAATCGTTAGAACCGCCTCCTTCAATCTATTTTTATAGCAATGATTTTGTTTGATTTGAGGTTAACGTTCCCGTCAACACTGTAAAGGTCATTTTGGAGACGTTGCTTCCAATTTTGTGGGACTTTTACCCGACATTGGGATGAAATGACATCTCAATCCATGCCGCCCAATGAAACCAATAGGGTTTATAAGCATGGACGGGCCGACTCGCACCGCTTTGCGGTTTACCAGTACTCGTGTGCGATACGGTTTCAGCTCTGCGTGGAAGCATCATGCAGCCCATATATTTCTTCAAGCCCCGACTGAATGGGGCCGTTTGTGGCACTGATAATAACACTTTCATAATTTTTCATCAGAGAAAGCATTTTCTCACATCGGTGTGGTCCTGAACCATTTTACCTACCTATCTAGACATTCCTGTGTGAGAGGCCTATCATTATTTGGACACAGCTTGAATTGAAAAAAGCCTTTATGGTGAGCCGTAATCTCGACTTTGACGTTGATATCCGTTAAATTTGCGGGGTAGTGGCGGACAATTATTCCGTTGTCATAGATACCACCCTTGTCATTCTCATAGGGACCTTGGACAGGATCACCACAGACTCCGCAGCGACCTTTCTGTTTGATAAAATTCTGAAATGAATAATAAAACAAAAGTTTTGTTGTGGTGCCTAAAAAGATGGGCGCCATAGTAAGAAAGGTGCGTGTATATTGGGGCGCCTAAAAGATAGGTGCCATAGTGAGAGAGGTATATGTATATTGTGATGCCTAAAAGATGGGCGCCATAGTGAGATGTGATTGGGCACATATGTGTTGTGTTGCCTAAAAGACGGACACCATAGTGAGAAATGTTTTTTTTTTTTTTTTTTTGGGGGGGGGGGGGGAGGGGGGCATGTATATTGAGTTGCCATAAAGATGGGCGTCATAGTGAGATGGTTTGGTTACATGTGTGTCACGTTGTCTAAGGGTGCCATATTGAGATGTGGTTTGGGTACATATATGTTGTGTTTCCTAAAAGATGGGCGCCATTGTGAGAAATGGTTGGGGTACATGTATGTTGTGTTGCCTAAAAGGTGGGCGCCTTTGTGAGAAATGGCTGGGGTACGTGTATTTTGTGTTGCCTCAAAGATGGGCGCCACAGTGAAAAATAGTCTGGGTACATGTTTGTTGTGTTGCCTAAAAGATGGGCAACATAGTGCCAAATGTTTGGGGCTGCATGTATGTTTTGTTGGCTAAAAGATGGACGTCACATTGAGAAACGGTTTGGGTACATGTACGTGTATGTTGTGTTGGCTAAAAGATGGGCACCATAGTGAAAAATAGCTGAGATACATGTGTGTTGCGCTGCCTAAAAGATGGGCGCCATAGTTAGAAATGGTTGGGTTACAGTGTTTGTTGTGTTGCCTAAAAGATGGGCGTCACAGTAAAACGTGGTTTGGGTATTGTGTTTTGCGTTGCATAAAAGATAGGCGCCACAGTGAGAAATGGCTGGGGTAAATGTATGATGTGTTGTCTACATGTACTTCTGTATTTACTCGCATAAATTGCAAATAAAAGAAAAAGGAAGAAATATTCAAGGAAAGTATATTTACCTCTCTTCCACCGCAGAATAGGGCATTCCAGTCATAGTTCACTGGGGCCTCGAAGCCGTATCTCCACATAATACTTCTCATGGGTGGTTCTACCATGCCCCCGTGTCCCTGAACCGTTATACTGTTTATCAGCAACAGGATGATGGCCATAAACAGTTCATTAATATTCATATCCATTTCGCTATTAACTAAGCGTAAAATATATGTTAAATATTATTGTAATTTTCGATTTATAAGTGTGTAAATTACTGTCTGAATTATTATAGTTTTTGAAAGTTTTTGAAGACGTACGATGTCTTGTTGAGGATTTCTTTAAAAGTCACAAAAACGGTTTAGTTTACAACAGTACAGCCTGGCTGTATTCCTATGGATTTCGACTGCGATGTAAATTTGTATACTGTCGGCGTCTTCACTTTGGTAAGCGTCGAATCTGTTGTGCTCTTCTGGTATTTTACAACGTAATCTTTTCGTACGTAAGCGTTGATTGCAAGACTTGAACCAACTATCAGATATTTGGCTGCAGGCATAACTTTAGGCGTTCAGAAATTATCAGTCTATGACTTATCCCTGGCAGTTTTTATTAATAACAAGGCTAGTTAGTCGCCTTAAAATTAAAGAGCCTAGCCGTGAAAACTGTTCCTTGCACTACGCCAGTTCTGACTGAAGTTCCAGCGACAAAGTTCTGCTTTATAAACCAACAGCCTCAAAATTCATTTTGATAGAATACGTCACCGCGGTGGCGGTACCACGTAATGGAAAACACAAAATTTAAATTTAAACTTTACCTGCTGTTACGTAGATGATAATTCATCATAATTAGAAACGTAGCTGTCAAGTACCGCGTGACATAGCGAATTAAAACTGAAATAAAAATGTTCGATTCAGTCAATGCATTTTGAATCGGGCTGAAGTATAAGGCACAAAATGTCGTGTTTTATCGTTGAAGATCTAGATAAGCCTGTACATTCTCTATACCTTACTTATTTTTAGATTAAACATATTTTATTTCCAAACATATTTGAACATTAAAGCAAATAAATATCTTTCAATGTACAATGCCATAGGCGTATTGATTCATCTACTGACAGCCAAGATCCACAGAAAGTGCTAACCAGGGCTTTTTTCTGATCTAAGAGGCTATTTACCTCGGCTCTTAAAGGCATTTATTCGGTAACAGTAAAACACACGGTGTGTTTATAATTGTTTTATTGCCCCCTGTGATATACTGACTATAGCAGATCAAAGGCAGCCCTTAATATGGTGATTAGTAGCTCTTGTTGAATCCCTTGACTGAGGCACTTAAGAGGAAAATTAATAGTGTACACCAGTCAACAGTGAGTAAATTATTGATTTTCCCAAAGGAGGCCCCTTACCTGTTGAAGACAGAGGACTGCTCTTGAGTCAGCTCTGAGGGCTACATAATATTATGTAATGAAATGATAGTCCTCAATAATCAAGAATAAATGCCTTTAAATTGCATGCTTTTTTCATTGGTGAACAAGTCCTTAAAATGACCCCCCCACAACACCATTTTATATTCAGAAAACTGGGGTTTACGGGGGTATAAAATGTTTTTCTTATTGCTTCTCTAAGACATAGTTGTGGGTACTCGTTAGAACCGCCTCAACAACAACACTATGTCGCACGGGTATGCTATAGTAATGACTATTCTAATAATAATGATAATAATAAAAGACCTCATTTAGAGAGAACTAGAACTAATTTCCCATGTGGATCTCTTTTCATAAGTAGGAACCAGTAGTCTCGTGCTCAAGGAAACACCAATTGGCACTTGCAAGGATCGAACAGGCTAGCCCTTGATCTCAAACCCGATGCTTTAGCGCTCAGTGGCACCACAGCACTCCACGGAGTGTGACAAAATGTCCACACCTGAGGCCGAGTAATTGTGCGTCGATTCCAAGAGATCAAAGCACTAAGAGTACTGCCGCCCCCGCCCATAGGGGCTTGAAGAAATATATGGGCTGCATGATGCTTCCATGCAGAGCTGAATCCGGCCCGGGCACTAGTACTGGTAAACCGCTAAGAGGATCTAAGCCTGTCCAGGAAACGCGGTGCGAGGCGGACCGTCCATGCTAATAAACCCTTTGGGTTTCATTGGGCGACAGGGCTTGAGATGTCATTTCATCTCAATGTCGGGTAAAAGTCCCACAAAATTGGAAGCAAAGTCTCCAAAATGACCTTTACAGTGTTGACGGGGACGTTAAACCTCAAATCAAACAAAACAAACACTAAGAGTACTGGTGGACCACAGCTTCTTGAACCATGAATGCACATTATGATTGCCCGCCCCCGCCCATCGGGGCTTGGAGAAATAGATTGGGCTGCACGATGCTTCCAGGCAGAGCTGATACCGACCGCACATGAGTGCTAATAATCCGCTAAGAACGTCTAAGCCTGCGCAGGAAAATTGCTGCGAGTCGGTCCGTCCATGCTTATAAACCTTATTGGTTACAATGGGCGGCAGGGATTGAGAAGTCATTTCATCTCAGTGTCGGGTAAAAGTCCCACAAAATTGGAAGCAATGTCTCCAAAATGACCTAAAAGTGTTGACGGGGACGTTTGTTGCATCCCTAAACGTCCGACATCCCTAAGTGTCCGACAAAATTTTAATTTCTCGCAAAATTGTTGGAAACGGTTGAAAATGTTCAATTATGACATTTTAAGGGAAAATTTCGAAAAAATATTTTTTGGAAATAGTCGAAATTTAACTTCAATTTTTTTCTTGTCGGACATTTCGGGGTGCCCCATGCATCCCTAAGTGTCCGCCATCCCTAAATGTCCGACAACATGAAAATTGACTAAGAAAGCATTTTTATTGTTAATAATCAATCAATGATAAATAAAAAGACAAATTTAACGTTAAACCTATGTTAAAAATGTTCACCTTTGGAAATAAGCATTGCAATATATGGATCCGAATATACTGTCATCCTTAGATGTCCGCCAGCATGACAAGATCTTATTTTCTCGGGAAGATGTCCGAAACGGTGGAGAATGATCAATTGTGACATTTTAAGTGAAAACTTCGCTTTTTTTCTCGAAAATATTCGAAATTTAACTTCATTTTTTTTTTCTTGTCGGACACTTAGGGATGACCCATGCATCCCTAAGTGTCCGCCAGCCCTAAATGTCCGACAACATGAAAATTGACTAAGAAAGCGTTTTTATTGTTAATAATCAATCAATGATAAATAAAAAGACAAATTCAACGTTAAACCTATGTTAAAAATGTTCACCTTTGGAAATAAGCATTGCAATATATGGATCCGAATATACCGGCATCCTTAGATGTCCGCCAGCATGACACAATCTTAGTTTCTCGGGAAAATGTCCGAAACGGTGGAGAAAAACCGGAGTACCCGGGAAACACCACCTGACCTTCCGTCACTCGTGACCCGAACGAGGCTCGAACCTAGGGCGGTGAGAGACCTAATGACTAAGAGTCAGCTCTCTTATCCACTCGGCCACGGAGGCCCGTCTCAAGAGTCTATATATCATATGACTTATAAAACGTACTTTATTCAAAATCTGTATGCAAAAATGTCAATATTTCCGCAGTAAGTAAACGCGACGTCGTTAAGGACGTTGTACGTGTATCGTTATGGGCGTATCTAACTAATTTGCATATTTAATCCATTAGTGGATTACGGAATTTATTGCATGACGTTATTACACTCTCAGACGCGACGCCATATGATAAATTAGTTTTCTTACCTCTTCACAAAAAAGAAGCTCGTGGATATCCGTTATAGCCGTACCCCTGACGCGGGTTCTAACGGATACCCACAATCCATGCTTTGGGTTATTTTTTTTTTTTTTTTTTTTTTTTTTCGATTTTTAGGGGTGGGGGATCTTACGCATATGATTGAATAGGTGGTCATTTTTGGAAACGTTACTTGCGATTTTGTAGGGCTTCCCACCGAAGATGAAATGAAATGACTTCTCAAGCCCTGTAGTCCAATTATACCAATAGGGTAAATCAGCATAGACGGTACGACTCGAGCCGCTTTGCCTTTGCAGGCGGAAACCCTCCAAGCGGTTTAGTTTGACGCTTATGACCCACATATAGGGTTGCCGCGTCGTTAAACACAAACTCATCAGGTTTACCTGTACTAGTGCGCGGTCAGTTTAAGCATGAAAGGCATACACAGTTCAGCGTGCATACAAATAGATGAAGAACAGCATGAAAGGCATATACAGTTCAGCGTGCATACAAATAGGTGAAGAATAGCATGCAAGTTAGACTAGCTACTAGTCGGATATCATATAATTAAGTTAGTATACTTATTTATATATGCATATTTTTTTTTCATTTCTTTTTGCCTCTCTAATAGCAGCTTGTTTTATCTTGGGGGAAGTTATCCTTGATGTCTGAGACAAGACTAAAGATTAGCCACAAAGTCTCATATTTGATGAAACATACAGGAAGATTGATAAATATGACATCAAGGTCTAGGAGCTAGACTACATGCAAGTGAACATTGTCTTTCACAATATAAGTTTTCATGCCACGTACAAATAACATACACCCTTAATTTTGTGCGATCTACATGTAGGATCACAGACAAGTTTGGTTGTAAAATTTTAACTTTACTCCAACGTTGATATAACACTGCAAAAGTTGGTGTCTGCAAAACAAGAGTGTTTGTCCGATTGTCTTTGAGTGCAGGATGGGAAATGGGTCGGACTATTTTATATAATCATTAAAATCTTCCATCTTATGCAAACAGTATACACCCTGATAAGACTACGCGTTCTTTGGCGTCTGATCTGGGTCTACACTGTCTGCCAAGCCCAACAGTTGTTTACTTATGACTCTCTTCGGACATCAGGGTAGTGACAATAACATGGCTCTGTTTGGGTCGATTGTCCATTAGTACGAAAAGCGTTATTGCTTTTAAAAGTCAACGTGAATATCACAGAGTAACTCTTTTTATAGAAAATAGCCGGTGATGTCAGAGTGTTTCGTAAGACTTAAAAGGGTTATCATGGAATGACAGGATGAGCAAACAGTGTAGACCCAGATCAGACGATGCTGAACGTGGCGTCTTATCAAGATATACACTATTTGTTTGAAACAGAAATGTTATAGTTACACCATACCTGAACAAACGGTAAAGCGCATTGACGCCATCTGCGAGAATTATTTTTTTTTTTGCTGTTTATTCGGGTCCAGGTGACACATTTCAGTCTGAATTTCATGTATATTAAGGTATATCATTCAGTCGATGGGGGGTAAGATGATGTCTGTTAGCAAATAAGCTACTGATATTACACACAACAAACCAATACGAGGATCTTACATAGGAATTGCGAGATGTCTCTCATCCATGACAACGTATAATTTAAACTTTGTCAGTTGTGTCTCTTGAACGTGGAAGATGCAGTAAACCCTTAAAAAAGGGTCTGTTCTGAGTCTTCGCTGGTCGCTCAAACCTTCTTGTAGACTTTTTTCATGCGCGGGCTCATATAATAAAATGGTAACGTTATTTCGTCTATTATATATGAGCCAGCGCATGACGAAACCTAATAGGAAGTCTTAAACGACCAGCGGAGATTCAGATCAGCATGCGCATCCCATTGTCACCCCCTATTGTAATAGAGGATGATTGCACAGGTTGATTTGGTCGCACCGGTCTAATTGTAGAGTTTGTCATGCGCCGGCTCTTATATCGTATGTGTTATGATTGTTAACGATAAAAAGATTTTTTTCTTTGGTTTTGGGTTTTTCGGCCCATTCAAGGTTATTTCACTCATATCGAGCCGATCGTTAATCAGAGATTGGTGAAAACCGGAGTACCTGGAGAAAAACCACATGGTTTTCCGTTGCAGAACTTGGCATCTCACAAATGTTTCTCATTTTTTTTTTAATGTTGTCAGACATTTTGGGTTGGCAGACATTTTGGGTGACCATATCAATTGGGACCCGCTATTAAGATGCTTATTTTCCATCACATAAAACACGCCTAAAATTTTTACCCTTAAACCCCACATTTAAAAAAGTAAAAGTGGGGTTCGCTGGGTTATACATTATTTTCTTAACTCCTGCTCTACGACATAGATCGTTGGTACTAGTTAGTACAGTCTCGGCGAGGCGTTTCGAACAAGTGCCCGCGACATCTGTTTAGAGCAGAAATAAAAACAAATCCTTTTTTTTTTCAACAGAAATTTTTCATTTTTTTTTTGTTTCAGGTAAATTTTTTAATATGTTTAAGTAGGCGTTTGTGTAATTTAAGGTAAAGTTTTTAGCACAGGTATAACATATTTTTGTCTTTATCCCTCGACCGAAAAGGTTCGGGGATAAAGCGATCAGCCTGGCGTCCGTCCGTATACGCAATCTTGTGATGGCCATAACTTAAATACCCTTTGACATATATTGGTGATACTTGGCATACTTGTACACAAGGTGGAGACGGCGTGTCATGCGTAAGAATGGTTTTTGAGTTATCTTCCCTTTCAATAAAATAGAATGACTATCTTGTGATCGCCATAACTCCTATACCCTGTAAGGTATATTTATGATAGTTGGCATAATTGTAGACAAGGTTGAGATTGCGTGTCATGCGCAAGAACCACAACTCTTGGTACCATGGTTTTAGAGTTATATCCCCTTCCAATAAAATACTATGACTATCTCGTGATCACCATAACTCCAAAACCCTTCAAGATCTATTGACAATACTTGGCATAATTGTTCACATGGTTGAGAATGTGTGTAATGCGCTATCTATTTGTGAAAAAATTTTCTGAAGGCAATATTGCCTTTTGGTCGGGGGATTTGCCAACCACTCTGATGTCTATTTTTTTATAATCATAATTGATAATTAGCGAAAAAAAAAGAAGAAAAAAAAAAAGATCTTAGTTACTTGTCATGCTGGCGGACTTCTAGAGATTGCGGACATACTCGAATCCATATATTCTAATGCTTATTTCGGAAGATGAAAATTTTTAACATGGATTTAACGTCTTTTTATTTAATATTATTTGAAAATTAATAAACAAAAAACATGCGTTCTCGTCCAATTTTTACGTTGTTGGACATTTAGGGATGGCGGACACTTAGGGATGACCATATTGGGATCCCTTATCAAGATGCTTATTTCCGAAGGTATTCTTTTTTAGCATAGGTTTAATTACTTCACCTTTTTCTTTATAAATCATTATTCATTATTAGCGGTAAGAACTATTTTCCAAGTTACTTGTCATGCTGGTGGACATCTAGAGATTGAGGACATATTCGGATCCATATATTGCAATGCTTATTTCCAAAGATGAACATTTTTAACATAGGTTTAACGTTGAATTTGTCCACCGCCTGCCTTGGCAGGAGTGGGGCATATAGCGTTTCGCAGTGATGTTACGTCCGTACGCCCGTACGTGCGTACGTGCGTATGTCACGTTCGTAACCACCTCGGGCTGAAATGTCGAGCTGAAACCTCGGACTCGCATATAATTTTTTTACCTGTTGTGCTACAAAGTTGAAATTTGGTATGACATCTACTCAGACCAAGACCTATCAGTTCATGTTAAAGTTGACTCAAAGTCGTGCCCCTGGGTGGGCCTAGGTGTCAGATTGCGTAACAGGTCAAAATTGTCATATAGGAATTTGCATGCAAAACTGTCAAAATGTCTAATTATCTTGAAAATTTATCAGATTCGAACACCTAAACCATATATATTATTGTTCCTTATGATTTGACACATTCCATGACACAGACTTTGGGTCCCTGCAGTCACCCCTGGGCCATGCCCCGCCCTCTTTGCTTCATTAAAGTCTTTATATCTTAGAAACTATCCATATCCCCACCCCTTAACCATATATATTATTGTTCCTTATGATAAGATGCATTGACTGATACAGACATTGGGTCCATCCCGACTCCCCACCCCCCACCCCCATTTAAATAGAAATTTGTATGCAAAACTGTCAAAATGCCTAATTATCTTGAAAATTAATCAGATTCAAACACCTAAACCATATATATTATTGTTCCTTATGATATGACACATTCCATGACACAGACTTTGGGTCCCTACAGTCACCCATGGGCCATGCCCCGCCCCCTTTGCTTCATTAAAGTCTTTATATCTCAGAAACTATCCATATCCCCACCCCTTAACCATATATATTATTGTTCCTTATGATAAGATGCATTGACTGATACAGACATTGGGTCCATCCCGACTCTCCCCCCCCCCTCCCCCCACCTAAACCATATATATTATTGTTCCTTATGATATGACACATTCCAAGACGCAGACTTTGGTCCCTCCGTGCTTAGACTTGGGTCCATCCCGACCCCCCCCCCCTCCCGTTATATAGAAATATAGAAATTTGTATGCAAAACTGTCAAAATGTCTAACTGTCTTGAAAATTAATTGGATTCGTCGAACACAGACTTTGGGTCCCTGCAGTCACCCCTGGGCCATGCCCCGCCCTCTTTGCTTCATTAAAGTCTTTATATCTTAGAAACTATCCATATCCCCACCCCTTAACCATATATATTATTGTTCCTTATGATAAGATGCATTGACTGATACAGACATTGGGTCCATCCCGACTCCCCACCCCCCACCCCCATTTAAATAGAAATTTGTATGCAAAACTGTCAAAATGCCTAATTATCTTGAAAATTAATCAGATTCAAACACCTAAACCATATATATTATTGTTCCTTATGATATGACACATTCCATGACACAGACTTTGGGTCCCTACAGTCACCCATGGGCCATGCCCCGCCCCCTTTGCTTCATTAAAGTCTTTATATCTCAGAAACTATCCATATCCCCACCCCTTAACCATATATATTATTGTTCCTTATGATAAGATGCATTGACTGATACAGACATTGGGTCCATCCCGACTCTCCCCCCCCCCCTCCCCCCACCTAAACCATATATATTATTGTTCCTTATGATATGACACATTCCAAGACGCAGACTTTGGTCCCTCCGTGCTTAGACTTGGGTCCATCCCGACCCCCCCCCCCCTCCCGTTATATAGAAATATAGAAATTTGTATGCAAAACTGTCAAAATGTCTAACTGTCTTGAAAATTAATTGGATTCGTCGAACCCCTAAACCATTTATATTATTGTTCCTTATGATATGACACATCCCATGACACAGACTTTGGATCCCTACGGTCACCCCTGGGCCATGCCCCGCCCCCTTTGCTTCATTAAAGTCTTAATATCTCAGAAACTATCCATATTACAAAGTTGAAATGGTATGACATCTACTCAGACCAAGACCTATCAGTTCATGTTCAAGTTGACCCAGAGTCATGCCCCTGGGTGGGCCCAGGGGTCAGATTGCGTAACAGGTCAAAATTGTCATATAAGAATTTGTATGCAAAACTGTCAAAATGTCTAATTATCTTGAAAATTAATCAGATTCGAACACCTAAACCATATATATTATTGTTCCTTATGATATGACACATTCCATGACACAGACTTTGGGTCCCTACAGTCACCCCTGGGCCATGCCCCGCCCCCTTTGCTTCATTAAAGTCTTTATATCTCAGAAACTATCCATATCCCCACCCCTTAACCATATATATTATTGTTCTTTATGATAAGATGCATTGACTGATACAGACATTGGGTCCATCCCGACTCCCCACCCCCCACCCCCATTTAAATAGAAATTTGTATGCAAAACTGTCAAAATGCCTAATTATCTTGAAAATTAATCAGATTCAAACACCTAAACCATATATATTATTGTTCCTTATGATATGACACATTCCATGACACAGACTTTGGGTCCCTACAGTCACCCATGGGCCATGCCCAGCCCCCTTTGC
Organism: Lucinisca nassula; assembly: GCA_963580285.1. Classification (NCBI taxonomy): domain Eukaryota; kingdom Metazoa; phylum Mollusca; class Bivalvia; order Lucinida; family Lucinidae; genus Lucinisca; species Lucinisca nassula. The sequence continues at coordinate 67,581,979 of OY757027.1, read as the reverse complement.
TTCATTAAAGTCTTTATATCTCAGAAACTATCCATATCCCCACCCCTTAACCATATATATTATTGTTCCTTATGATAAGATGCATTGACTGATACAGACATTGGGTCCATCCCGACTCTCCCCCCCCCTCCCCGCACCTAAACCATATATATTATTGTTCCTTATGATATGACACATTCCAAGACGCAGACTTTGGTCCCTCCGTGCACTGCCCCCTTCATAAAAGGCTTTATATCTCAGAAACTATCCTTGTCCCCACCCCTAAACCATATATATTATTGTTCCTTATGATAAGATGCATTGACTGACACAGACTTAATCAGATTCGAACACCTAAACCATACATATTATTGTTCCTTATGATATGACTCATTCTAAGACACAGACTTTGTCTCCTTTTGGTCAACCCCGGACCATGCCCCGCCCCCTTCAATTCATAAAAGGCCTTATATCTCAGAAACAATTCATATCCCCACCACTTAACCGTATATATTATTGTTCCTTATGATAAGATGCATTCACTGACACAGACTTTGGGTCCCTGTGGACAGCTCCGGGTCCCTCCGGACACCCCCGTGCCATTCTAGAGAATGGGTACAAGCCATATCGACAAAGATATATGGCGGGGGCATCTGTGTGCTTTGGACACATGTCTAGTTATTTATCATTGATTGATTATTAACAATAAAAATGCTTTCTTAGTCAATTTTCATGTTGTCGGACATTTAGGGATGGCGGACACTTAGGGATGCATGGGTCATCCCTAAGTGTCCGACAAGTAAAAAAAAATGAAGTTAAATTTCGAATATTTTCGAGAAAAAAAGCGAAGTTTTCACTTAAAATGTCACAATTGATCATTCCCCACCGTTTCGGACATCTTCCCGAGAAACTAAGATTTTGTCATGCTGGCGGACATCTAAGGATGCCGGTATATTCGGATCCATATATTGCAATGCTTATTTCCAAAGGTGAACATTTTTAACATAGGTTTAACGTTGAATTTGTCTTTTTATTTATCATTGATTGATTATTAACAATAAAAATGCTTTCTTAGTCAATTTTCATGTTGTCGGACATTTAGGGATGGCGGACACTTAGGGATGCATGGGGCACCCCGAAATGTCCGACAAGAAAAAATTGAAGTTAAATTTCGAATATTTCCAAAAAAATTTTTTTCGAAATTTTCACTTAAAATGTCATAATTGAACATTTCCCACCGTTTCCAACAATTTTGCGAGAAATTAAAATTTTGTCGGACACTTAGGGATGTCGGACGTTTAGGGATGCAACAGACGTTAACCTCAAATCAAACAAAAAACACATTATGATTGCACCTCCAGGAACGATAACTCTTTCAAAGATATCGTCGTCTCCCTAACAAATAGGGGTCAACTCATAAAGGAAAGAATTTGCTTCTGTGATGCAAATTCTTTCCTTTATGGGTTGACCCCCTTTCTCTGAAGTGCTACATGTATCTCTGTAACATGCAAGCAGAAATTATCTCCCTTGCACAAAACTCACATGCATATAAGATTTATTCCCTTAAAAGAGTTCAGCGGAAGGTGATACGCATGCGTCTTTTTCTTCATTTGGAATTGACAGGCAGAAAACAAGATAATAAATTATAAAACAGCATGCACGAATGAAACATCAGAATTAATATGACAGGTTAATTAGACAGAAATAATATGATGAGTTAATTAAAGTTTCATTAGTGACTAATTAAAACATTTACACCATTTGTGTAAGCCAGTGTTAGACTCTAAGTTGTACTTGTTTGATAAGAATGGTTTTGGTACTTGTACGCCGGAGTGTGGCAAAACGTCAATCCTCGAGACTGGGTCACTTTGCGTCGTCCCTTAGAGAGCAAAGCCCTGAGAGTACTGGTGGATTGATTGTCCCTGGGTAGGCTTGGAAAATAGTCCTGGTCTGAGATTTAAATTTTAAATTATAGTTTTGTTTGCAAAAAGTGTAGATCCTGATCAGACGCCGTGTTTTGTTGCGTCAGACCCTTAAATTCCTGAACTGTAAAAAAACAATGTTGACCCTGATCAGACGCCGCTTTCTGCGGCGTCTGATCTGGGTCTACATTGTTTGCCAAGCCAATCCCATGAATCCAGCCCAGATTCTTTCGATTTCCTTATTACGTAACTGCAATAAAATACATACTGCTTTTTTCTATAAATAATTTGCTTAGATTTTCTACAAGTCAGTGACAGTCACGTGGACTTTAGCACTGAATAGCTTTTTGCTTATTAACTTTGGGTCGATTTACAAACAATTGACCCAAAAAAGGCGACAAAGATAAAAATGGATAGTAATGGAAGGGGCCGACAAGAGGGAAAAGGACGACAAGAGGGAAAAGGACGACAAGAGGGAAAGATGACTGGCTGTGGAGAAACTGAAGAATATAAGAATCTTTCAAGGGTAAAGACTTTATGATTTCTACCCGACAGAAGATCGGGTCACTCAGAACCGCTAGGCTTAGCCGATTCAAAATCTAAAATGACTTCATCATGCAGTTGATATATTTGCGTCAAAGAAGCCTCCACATTATGTAGAGCAAAATAGGCTTTACAAGGGTACACATATATATACATTGTACATGTAGGTTTTTTTTTATTTCTATACAGAAATATACATTGTGTGTACTCGTTAGAACCGCCTCGTTTCGTACATGCAATTCAAATCTGTTCATCTCCTGGTCTTGAACCCTGGGCCTCTCGCATACCGTGCGACAACTCTACGAGTGATCAATATATCGATTCACTCGATCGGACCAACTCTGACATTTAGTGGTCAGTGCTTTTGATGCGGCGCCGCGTCTAAAAACACGAAAACACGCACAAATTTACCACTTGGAGGATCTAAGCCTGTCCAGGAACCGCGGTACGAGGTCCATGCTAATAAACCCTATTGGTTTCATTGAGCGACAGAGCTGGAGTTGTCATTTCATCTCAATGTCGGGTAAAAGTCCCACAAAATGGAAGCAACGTCTCCAAAATGACCTTTACAGTGTTGACGGGGACGTTAAACCTAAAATCAAACAAACAAACAAAACAATTTGGTATATATTGACCAATGAAGGCTGCAATCGGCCAATGTAATGCAACCACAACGACGTGTCCAAACATGTTTATGCGACTTGCAAGAACTCTTAACTGTACTATGCAGATTGATCATTGTTTGGTTGGTCATACATGCAAGACTGCGGACATTCTTGTGCACAACTCACACGTGTTGTATTTCCACGGACACCTTTCTGTCGGACAAAAAGTCCCTAGTCCTGATTAAGTCCGTACATGTACAGTGAAAATTGCAGAAAATGCTCTGTAAAAGGAATAATCCTTTTAAAGCAATGTTTTCAGCACAGATAACCGCAGGGTGCCCTATGTTTTGTCTAGTACAGCTAGTTTCGGCCAATCAGGCTTCTTCGATGGACTTCATCCCATAACAAAAACTCGACTACTCAAATATATTGAACATTTTACCACCCGAAAAAAGAAAAGAAAAATGAAAACTTTCAGATGAACAATTCTGATTATATCATATTTCTGCTCAAAACATAAATTGCAACTACTCGTTAGAATTCTCAAGAACCGCCTCGGTGAGGCGTTCTATCGAGTTCGCACAATCTACCATGAGGCAGACATAAGAAACATAATGTTTACCCCTGTAAACCCCAGTTTTATTACATAAAGTGGGATTTAAGGTGGTCAAAATAATATAGATGTGTTTTCATGATGCACAGTTGAATCAATGGTCCCTTCGGGTCACACGTGAGACACCAAGTTCTGTCAGGCGGTTTTTCTCTGGATACTCCGGTTTTCGACCACCTCTGATTAATGATCGGTTCGATATACGTTTCAGCCCCCGCCCATCGGGGCTTGAAGAAATAGATGGGCTGCATGATGCTTCCACGCAGAGCTGAAACCGACCCGCACACGAGTACTGGTAAACCACTTAGAAGACCTTAGCCTGCCCAGGCAAAGTAGTGGAGTCGGTCCGTCCATGCTTATAAACCCTATCGGTTTCACTGTGCGACAGGGCTTAAGATGTCATTTCATCTCAGTGTCGGGTAAAAGTCCCACAAAATTGGAAGCAACGTCTCCAAAATGATCTTTACAGTGTTGACGGGGACGTTAAAACTCAAATCAAACAAACAAACAAATTCGATATACGTGAAATAATCTTGAAAGGACCTTAACACCAAACTAAAGAAGAAGAATCAATGATCGAAAAGGACTCAAATATAACCAAGCTTATGATGAAGAGCAGGGAGCCTTTTTACGGCCGCCACACGTTCCCAAAACACCCGCTATGGTGAAGCTAAATGTATTATAAAAGGGGGTAATCCTTTGGTAGCAAGGAATCGACCTATAGACCTATCTGTGGTTTATGTATGAGTTGATTTATGGTTTTCCCATGTTTTAATATAAACGACGTCATGCTACGTAATTTCGGTTCTTGTGATCCATCTTGTGTTTAACCATAGTTTAAGTTTAAAAAGATCAAAGTGGTCTTCGTCTTCCTGGTAGGATTGTATCAGTAATTAAGTTAATCAAAGCAGTTAGAGTACCTGTGGGTCGTTTGTCCATGAATCACTAGGAAAACACGCCTATACAAATACATTGTAAATTTTACCGCCGTAAACATGAAAAATTTCAGACGAAAAATTGTGATATTTTTCTTATTTCTGCTCAAATTATAGATTATGGGTACTCGTTAGAACCGCCTCATCGCAGCGGTTCTAACGAGTACCCACAATCTATTTTTCAGAGCATAAATAAGAAAGATAAAGAAAACCCCTGTAAACCCCAGTTTTAGTATATAAAAGTAGGATTCAAGGGGGTCAATATTATACAGGCGTGTTTTTGTGATGTGTAGGCGGAGAAAATAGTCTGGCACTTAGACGTAAAAGTTTTCGTTTAACCCTTAAATTCCAGCTTTTAAGCAAACAATGTAGACCCCGATCACACGCCACATAACACGGTGTCTGTTTGCCAATGACCCAGTTCACGAGTTACGTTTTATCAGTTATCCCCTATATTAACTGCACTGCAACCCCATGACCTGATAGGAAATGCTATGCTTTATCACGTCAACGCGATATTGCAATTCTATGAATGAACCGGACTTGCCGAAAAATTGGCAAAACTGTTATTATTACTGGATAAAACTGAAAAAAAAAAAGATTTAAAACTATCATAGGAAAAATTACGGTCTGATGATATTACACATTATTGCACGCCGGAACCTTGGAATTGATACAATTTGACTGATTCTTAACTGCATATTTGAAGAGTGTACTAAAGATGAACTGATAAATAGAATACCTTTAATATCAAGTTTATCAGGCTCGTCTTCGAGAATGCGTGTAGAATCGCTCGGCAAGCCTCGCGATTCTACACGCAATCTCAAAGCCTTGCCTGATAAACTTTGTATAAAAAGACACGAACCTGATACGTTACAGAGGGAAGACAACAGCGGCTACTTGTAGACATAGCTGGTATCTAGATTTGTACATAGTGAGCGATAGTCACGTAGACTATGGCGGATGCGAAGCCTCTGTAGTTAGTAACTTTGGGTCGATTGAAAAACAATCGATCCAAAAGTATGAAGATCTTTCATGGATATAGATTCAATTGAGGCGTAAGATTGAATAGCTTCTGGGCTTCATAACTTTGGGTCGATTGATAAATGTATGGATCAATAGTACCGGCCTCCGTAGCTCAGTCGGATGCGCGTCTGACTGGTGATCAGGAGGACGCGGGTTCGATACCTGCCGCGTTCGTGGGGTTGACCATGAAATCTTTTCTAAGGCCGTTCTCTCCCTTCCGCTGATTCAAAAAGGGCAGTTGTCAGTTTCTGGCGAAAAAATGTGCACTGTACTGGTTAACCGCTTACGTATAAATCTGCCCTCAAAAAGTATCGATAGGCAACTTGGCCGGCTCAAAAATGACCTAAATATTATTTACTTGGCCGTTAAACTTCAATACAAACAAATTGATCAATAGTGCGTGCGCACGACAAAATCCACCATCCATAGGTCTCGTGCTAATAGGGACGATTTAGATCAGCTTGCTTATTAGACTAATCTATAAAACACTGGATCCCCGCCCATAGGGCTTGGATAAATAGGTTGGTATGCATCATGCTTGCACGCAGAGCTGCAACAGGCCGCTCATGAGTACAGGTATACCGCTTAGAAGGTCTAGGACTTCCCAGGCTTAGATCCTCTAAGCGTTTACCAGTAATCTTGTGCGGGTCGGTTTCAGCTCTGCGTGGAAGCATCATGCAGCCCATATATTTCTTCAAGCCCCGATGGCCGGGGGCCGCCGGCATCACGAGGCTTGTCGAGTGATGCCGGACAGTGATCCCGAGGGACGAATTTTTCTAACTACCCCTCACACCCATGTAAGATTCTCTTTCTGGTAAGCCTTTCATTTCTGAGAGTGGATTTTCGTGTCGATTGTTTACAATCGATCCTAATTTACTAAAATCATGCTGTTGTCCACGTGACCATCACTGATTTTGGGAAAACCAATATTACGGTAATTAATAGAAAAAGTCTCGCTATTCTATCGATGTTACATGCAGGTCAGAACTATTTATAGAGTCTGGACATGAATCGTGTGATGGGTTTGGCAAACACCGAATACCCAGATCAGACGCCGCGGAATGTGGAGGCTGCCCAGCTGGTTGCACAAGGACTACATTGTTTGATTCAACAGTGGCATTTAAGGGTTAAATGAAATAGTTTAAGAATGCCAGGTTGCTCACGTAATGAAAGGAAAACAATAACAATATTTTTAGTCTAGGCCACGTTACGACTTTCGGGACATTCCATTCGTAAAACAGTTAGATAGAGTTGATTGTACAAAAAGTAAACAAAAACATTTTGCACTTCTGCTAAGAACTTAAATTTGTTTAAGAGCAAAAATGAGCAACCCAGACTTTTAATGGTGGTATCTACACTGTTTGCAGCTGGATAAAATGCTATACATGTAATAACTTTTCCAGCATAGGTTCCAGCATGGGTTGCATATGAGGTTAAGCATTATCAATGAAATATTGTAAATTCAGAAAGATGAATCTGTTGTGCTGGTTGAATATACGTGTATACAGAAAGGTAATAGTTAAACACATTAACAAGTGACAATGCTATCATAATGTTTCTAAGACAAAATATGAACTGAATACTTTTCTTATTATGAAGCGTTTTAACAAGTACCCACAGCCTACGTTATAAATATTGTCCACGTGACTATCACTGACCATCTGAGCGCCGCCGACTTTGAACAAAATCTAGTTTATAGCGTCGATAGTCGCCTCCATAAGACGTCAGTGCGCTGCGTAAAAAGTAAATTCTAGACTGTGCTCATGCACTTGGGCATTGGCAAACAGTGTATACCTAATCAAACGCCACATAACTGTCTGATCAGGGCTACTATGCTTGCTTAAAATATTGAAATTTAAGGGTTAAACGAACAGTTCGATTCTCAGTTCAGGACTATTTTCCCAACCTACACTCAGAGAAAATCGACCCACAAGTACTCTCAGTGCTTTGATATTTCTTATGATGCAGTCAGTTCGATTGTCGACTTCCATATTGTGGCGTTTAAGAAGTCAATGTACGCCATATATTTTACCAGTGCACACCTATTACGTGAAAAGTTTCCATTTTCATCCTATCCAAGTACAGTATGTGCGTATTAATGCTTGTTTGTTTGATTTGAGGTTTAACGTCCCCGTCAACACTGTAAAGGTCATTTTAGAGACGTTGCTATGCATCTTTGCTTGTGGTACATGTAGAGTAATACCGGTAGATCAACGTTTGCTGATTGTCATCATTGTAATTATGCAAACTAATTTGTGGTCCACCTCGAAATAAATCATTTCTTTGATGTGAAACAAAACGTATAGTCGGTGGTTCAAATGTCTAAAGAGAATGGATAGAGCCCCAAGAGGAACAACTCTTTTTCAAAATAATATCAGTGCATGAGGTACATGTAAAATCCCGGTAGACGTAAACAAACATTCGACGATCATTGATTGTCATTTAGTATTTTTATTATTATTATTATTATTATTATTATTATTATTATTATTATTATTATTACTATTATTATTCAAAGCTCGCCTGTACGAAGTACATGGAGAGCCATTGTTGTCATCGCGGTCGTCTGCGTGTGCGTTTGCGTTCACGTCGCACTGCTTTAAAGTTTTTCAAATGCTTATATCTAAACAGTCACTCATCACAAAGCATTGGATACCTGGGAGTGTCTTCTGAGATTCCAAGACAACACACCCCTGGGTTCATGCCTGGAAGTGGGGATGGGGTGGGGCTAGGGGTCAAAATCTATGACACCTTTGTAATTTGTTGTATACCTTCCCATTATGCAAACAAGTTATAGACACAATTGGTTATACATCAGCCAATCAAGTGACATTGGTTCAGGTATAAAAGGGAGAATGTCATGGTGACCTACATTTCACGGTCCAGTGATTTTGCTTTTATATCTTGAAGACTATTTTATGGAGAAATGTCATATGTGGGATATTAGTTCCATGTGACTCCATGATTGATCTCAAACTATATCTTGAAGACTATTTTATGGAGAAATGTCATACGTGGGATATTAGTTCCATGTGACTCCATGATTGATCTCAAACTATATCTAGGTCACTGTGACCTATATTTCATGGTTCAGCGATTTTGCCTATTATCTTGAATACTATTTGATGGACAAATGTCATACCTGGATTATTTAGAAGCCTCTGTGGTGTAGTGGTTACGCTACTCGCCATGTAAACCAGGGGTCGCAGGATCGATCCCGGGCTTCTCCAGACTTTCGGATGAGTCTTTAAACCGAGGTCCCGTCTCCGTATGACCTTAGCTGTTGGTGGGACGTAAAACTCGAACACTCACTCACTCACCTGGATTATTAGTTCCATGTGTCCCAATAATTGACCGCAAAATATATCTAGGTCGTGATGACCTACATTTCACGGTCGAGTAATTTTGCCTATTATCTTGAATACTATTTGATGGAGAAATGTCATACCTGGGTTACTAGTTCCATGTGACCCCATTATTGACCTAAAATATATCTAGGTCAGTGTCACCTATATTTCATAGTTCAGTGATTTTGCCAATTATCTTGAATACTATTTGATGGAGAACTGTCATACATGGATTATTAGTTCCATGTTACCCGGCAAAATATATACAGGTCAGTGTGACCTATATTTCAGGGTCCAGTGATTTTGCCTATTATCTTGAATACTATTTGATGGTGAAATGACATACCTGAATTATTTATTCCATGTGACCCCATGATTGAACTTGAATTATATCTAGGTCAGTGTGACCTATATTTCATGGTTCAGTGGTTTTGGCTATTATCTTGAATACTATTTGATGGGAAATGTCTCACCTGGATTATTGGTTCCATGTGACCCGGCCATAGGGGCTTGATGCTTCCACGCAGATCTGAATCTGGCCCACACACTAGTACTGGTAAACCGCTTAGAAGATCTAAGCCTGTCCAGGAACCGCGGTTCGAGGCAGACCGTCCATGCTAATAAACCCTATTGGTTTCATTGGACGACACTGCTTGAGATGTCATTTCATCTCAATGTCGGGTAAAAGTCCCACAAAAATGGAAGCAACGTCTCCAAAATGACCTTTACAGTGTTGACGGGGACGTTAAACCTCAAATCAACAAAATCCATGTGACCCGGTGATTGACATATAAATATATCTAGGTCATTGTGACCTATTTTCATGTTTCAATGATTTTACCTTATAATTCAGACACAATTTGATTCTGAAATGTAATATCTGGAATACATGTATATGTTCCATGTGACCTGGTTATTGATCTCAAAATTTATCAAGGTCAGTGTGACCTATATTTCATGGTTCAGTAATTTTACCTTATATCTTGAAGGCGTGAAATCGGCGAGCTATGCTGTCATGTGACGGCTCTTGTCATTATTATTATTATTATAATTATTATTATTATTATGTTTTTACGGCTCTTTCAAGATTATTAGTATTATTACCCTTATTTCGAGGCGATCGTAAGTCAGAGGTGGGTGAAAACCGGTGTACCCGGAGAAAAACACCTGACCTTCCGTTGTAGAACTATGCGTCTCATATGTAACACGACCTAGGCTCAAACCACAGCGGCAATAGACCTAGTCATTAACCCATTTAGTACCAGAAACCCCAAAACGGGTACCCTGGCAAACATTGCAGGCCCAGATCAGACGCCGCAGAATGCGGCGTCTTATCAGGGCCTACACCTACACTGTTTGCAAAATGTTCAGCCATTTTCCTAATCAGTTTTGAAGAAAATCCAACCTGACACCCCTAAAGTTTGAAATCACCTCCTGCTATAAGGTGGAAGATTCCATTTGGTACAAAAAGAGTTAAATGTCATCACTCTTTACCATTTGGCCACGGATGCTTGTCATCTGTCACTTTAATTACGCAAACTAGTTTGTGGTGAACATGTACCACGAAATAAATTATTCCTTTGGTGAACAAGTTGGCTGCTTTCAAAAAGCATCCAATAGGTTTGGTCTTGTCAGTCTACATTCTGATTTGAGCCAGCTGATATTATTATCCCGCTTAATGCATTTTTTGAATAAAAATAATAAACTTAAATACAAAACGTTTACATAAAATTTCGAAGTCTGTGACCTTGGTATCAGGAGGGGTAGGTAGTGATGAGTATTCTGTGGTAAATTGTTTAACGCCATGGCAAGCGGTTCCCCTTAATAGCGAAAAGGACTCCTTTTCGCGAAAAGGAGTCCTTTTCGCGAAAAGGACTTTACCCTAAATAGCGAAAAGGTCTTTTTTTCACCCAAAAAGACAATTATTAGGGGTATAAAAAGAAAAAAAGAAATAACTTAATTGTTTTCTTTCTGATCGAACAGCATTATTTTGTACTTGATGAAGTCATTTTCAAGCAAAATGGGGTTGAAATTTAACCTGGTTTATTGTGTTTTTGTTCAGCCCACGCTAGCAACAGCCATATCAGAGGGAAAGTAACTGTCTTTTTGGCTTTCCGCTATTGATGTTTCTATTAGGGTCTGTTGTTTCATGTTTGTGTTTCTTTCCCTTTGGTGTCTCTGATGGGATCTGTGGGTTAATTGTATCGATTCCTGATCATGCCTCCACTTCTATTTTGAGTGGATTTGTTTTTTGTTTACTGAAGTAAACATCATTTTTCTCCATTCTCTTCTTTATGGGTACTCTGCAGAACAACTTTCATGAAGAACCCATCACCTTATGCCGTGTATATGTCACCGTAGTTTATCAAATAAAGGTTTATGTTCTCCCCTCTTCTATCTATGGCATAAACACACAACTGAAAATTTCCTAGAAAAAGTACCATTTTAAATACACATAAACACTTTTTGATCAAGCTGTCGTGTTATCCAATATGTAAAAGGATATTTATTTATTTATTTATTTATTAAAGAAGTTTATAAGTTTCTCAAGAGCTTCACATGAAACGTGTGGCAATGTAAGGTCTTTCCCAACATTTATCAATTTTTCACGAATCTTTGGCGAGTTTGTCCCAAACACAATACGATCTCTGATCATTTCATCAGGGTTACCAAAGTCGCAAACTCGCAATCTTGAGCCCTCAATCTGAGCCTTGTCACAAAGGAATCAATTGTGTCATTCCCCTGCACCTCGTTGTTAAATTGGTATCTTGCAAATATGGGGTTTAAGGTAGGTCGAACATGTTTCTTAAACCGCTCATAGAAAGTTTTGAGTTTTCTTTCATCGCCGGCAGAAATGTCATTCCACGTATGTCTAATGTCACGACCCTTATCTCCTACCCACAATAACAAGTAAGATACCTTTTCTTCCTCTGTTTTTGCTTTCAAAGGTCCTGAAAACATTAATTCTGCATGTCTCATAAATTTCTCCCATTGCTCTGGTAAATTTGAAGAGTCCCATGCCATTGCTGGTGGTGTAATTCCTGACAGTTCCATTTTCACTTTTTTTCTTTTATTCCTTTTAACAGTCTAGAATTTTAAATTTCACTTCTTGACACCATGTTTTGTTTCTGTTGTTTTTATATGTGGGCAATTGTATGTCCTAGACGTAATACAAATTCAGTAAAGAATTCAACACAAGTGTGCTGCATATACATCTATTCTATTCAAAGCCTTACAAATAACTGTATGAAATCATATAAGCATTGCGCGCTAGTCAAGCATGCAGGTTAACTCATGAATATGTAAATATACGTCATAGGTTAAAGGCTGAGATGCTGATAAGCAATATTGTAACAGAGACGTTAGAGGCTTAGAGGGTATAAGCCTGCACACGCAAAGTGGTACGAGTCGGACTGTCCCTTTTGGTTTGTTGGGGTGGCAGGGCTTGAGATGTCATTCCATCTCATTGACGGGTAAAAATCTCACAAATTGGAAGCAACGTCTCCAAAATGCCCTACATAGTGTTGACGGTGATGTAAACCTCAATCAAACAAACAGACACTACTCATCATATTTATCATCGAAGGGGTAGATTGCCAGTGAAAAAAAGGCGGTTCTAACTAGCACCCACATGGTTCTAACTAGCACCCAGAATCTATGTTTGCATCACAAGGTTTGAAAACTTTACACTGCTGGGAAAAAAGTATTGCTTGCATCGCTGTATACTGTGTTGTGGTAAGTCGTTAGAATTGTCTCTTTAAGAATATACAGTATAGTTTTTTTTAGCTCACCAGAGCCGAAGGCTCCGGGGGAGCTTATAGGATAGGCAGTTGTCCGTCGGCGTCTGCGTCGTCGTCGTGTGACGTCAACACTTTTAAACGGCATCTCCTCTGAAGAAGCTAGGCCCATTGGTCTGTAGCATCCTTGGGTTGGGGGATTGAAAGTTTGTGTTTTTTTATGAAATTCGGCTTATTAGTTTGGTTGCTATGGCAACTTAGAGTTTCCATAGACTTATAATGGGGAAAATTGAAAAATGGCATTTACTGCTAAGCCGCTGCAGATATTTTGACAAAACTTTCATAGAAATATTCCTTAGGCAATCTACTATCTGCCATATGATTTTAGGCCTACTGCTCATTTGTATTGGTTGCCATGGAAACCAAAATGAAAAAAAAAAATAGAAAAAAAAAATACTTAAAAAATCATCTCCTCAGAAACCGTATGCTCTATGAGGCTGAGAGTTTATGGAAATATTCACCATATTTGCCTTTACAGGTTTTGTGTTTTTTATGAAATTCGGCTCTTTAGTTTGGTTGCTATGGCAACTTAGATTTTCCATAGACTTATAATGCGGAAAATTGAAAAATGGCATTAACTACAAAGCCTTTGCAGATATTTTGACAAAACTTTCATAGAAATGTTCCTTTAGCAAACTACTCTCAGCCATATGCTTTCATGTCAACCTGGGGGTCCAGTAGGTTGTGCCAGGGCCATGCGCCGCCCGCCAGTACTTCATAAAATGCCTTATATCTCAGAAACCTTACAGATCCCCACCCCTAAACCATATATATTCTTGTTTCTATTGATAAGACGCATTCATTGACACCAACCTGGAGGTCCTCCGGGATGCGCCGAGGCCATGCCCCACCCCCTCCACTTCATAAAAGGCCCAATATCTCGGAAACCATTCAGATCCCCACCCCTGAACCCTATATACTCTTGTTCCTTATGATAAGACCCATTCAGTGACATCAAACTGGGGGTCCCCCGGGATGTGCTGGGGCCATGTCCCGCCCCTCCAGTTCATAAAAGGCCCAATATCTCGGAAACCTTACAGATCCCCACCCCTAAACCATATATATTCTTGCTCCTTATGATAAGACACATTCATTGACCCCAAATTGGGGGTCTTCCGGGGTGCGCCGGAGCCATGCCCCACCCCTTCACTTCACAAAAGGCCATATATCTCAGAAACTGTTCAGATCCCTACCCCTAAACCATATATGTTCTTGTTCATTATGATGAGACACATTCAGTGACACCAACCTGGGGGTCCCCAGGCATGTGCTGGGGCCATGCCCCACCCCCTCCATTTCATGATATCACAATATCTCGGAAACCTTACAGATCTCCACCCCTAAACCATATATATTCTTGTACCTTATGATAAGACACATTCATTGACACCAACCTGGGGGTCTCCCTGGGCCTTGCCCCACCCCTGCACTTCACAAAATGCCTTTTATCTCAGAAACTGTTCAGAGCCCCACCACTAAACCATATATATTCATCTTCCTTATGATAAGGCACATTCATTAACACCAGCTTGTGAGTCCCCGGGGCATGCCCGGGCCTTGCTTCACCGCTTGACTTCACTAAAAGCCACATATTTCAGAAATAGTTCAGATCCCCACCCCTAAACCATATATATTCTTGTTCCTTATGATAAGACTCATTCAGTCACACCAACTTGGGGGTCTCTTTGTGCTGAGGCAATGTGCCCCGCCCTTCCACTTCATAAAAGGCCATATATTTCAGAAACCATTCAAATCCCCACCCCGTATTCATATATGTTCTTGTTCCTTATTATTAGCACACCTACTGTAGGGGTGTCCGCAGGGGCCAGTCCTCTCCTTTCCACTTCATGAAAGGATATCTTGGATACCGTTCAGATTCCCACCCCTAAACCATATATATACTTGGTCCTTATGATAAGACACATTTAGGGACAACAATCTTCGGGTTTCCTGGGAACGATAGGGCATGCTCCAACCCCTCCACTTATATCTCCAGCCATGCAGACCCCCACTGCTAAACCCTATATATTATTGTTCTTTGTGATAAGATACATTTAGTGACACCAACCAGGACTCCATTGGGTCCATGCCCCACCCCCTCTACTTCATAAAAGGCCTAATGTTTCATATACTGAGTCCACATGGGTGCTCATTTGGATATGGGGGTTCATTTGGCAGATTAAAATGATATCATATTAAAATACATGGCTGCAATTGGGCAGTGCCCACATGAGCTCTGGTGAGCATAGTGGCCCATGGGCCTCTTGTTTATATCTAAACAAGAAAAACTAAGTCTTTGATTAGGAAATGAGTGCTTTGCAACGGTTTACTTTCTTTCGGTTTTAACTAGCATCCACAATCTATATTTGAATCATACGAATTTTCGTATATATGAAAAATAGCAGAATAAACGCAAAGATTTTATGTCATAGATTGTGTGTACTTGTTGGAACCGCATCATTTAGACAGTTATCACTGGTACCCACACTAGTTATGTTTTGAAGAATATATATAGAAATATATAAGAAAGCCTCTCTCTCTCTCTCTCTCTCTCTCTCTCTCTCTCTCTCTCTCTCTCTCTCTCTCTCTCTTTGATGCACACGAACACAGAAAAAATGACATGAACTCTCACACGCACACACGCACGCAAACACATATACACATGGACGTGTAAGTATTTTTCAGACATGCAAGTCTTGAGTACACTACGCCTGCCAGTGTTTGGAGAAATATGCTAATTTAAAGTCCCCGATCACCGGGGCTTGAGGAAATAGATTGGGCTGCATGATGGGTTCATGCTTTCGCCCAGAGCTTGACGTTTTAATTTGTACATGCGATGATATATTATTGAGCTAGAAAGGATTCTTTCATTAAGTCCATGTCCGTGCGTCCGTTTATTCCGCCCACACATGTATTCTGTTTTTAATTTTGTCCATGTCTGTACGAAAAGAGGAGTTTATAATTAGTCCATGTGCGTACTAATGTCAGTCAGTGCTCTCGTCCGCACAATAATAATTTTGCAAAAGTACGTGTTTTTATTTCAGTCCAGAAAACAGGGAATAAAAAAATGAAAAAAAAAAAAAGTGTTTTCCTAAGGCTGTCTTGACTGGTGGAACTTTTTCTTCAATATACATATACCTTTTTCTCTTTAGCGTATTGCTATAGCTATAGGGGATTGCGGATAAAAAAATGCAGAACTTGCAAAATATTCCACAAAAATAAAATTTCGGATACAAGAGTCCAAAAATATACTATTTTTGCAAGACCGAAGCTGAAAATCATAAACAAAATATTAAATAAGTAATTTATATTAATGCTTTGGATCCCTTTAGAAAAAAAAATCCTTTTCGCTATTTAGGGTAAAGTCCTTTTCGCGAAAAGGACTCCTTTTCGCGAAAAGGAGTCCTTTTCGCTATTAAGGGGAAAGGACCCCATGGCAAGTATAAACTAAATGTAATTTACATATGGTTTACACATGTATAGCACAAAACTTAACCAAACAAAAATGTAAACCGAATTTTTCAAAGGGTCATAACTCTGTTAGTATTTGGTGGCATATCTTCACATCTTAGCCTTACTACATACACATTTTAGGCTTGATCGGATGAAAACTGTATAGTAGGAGTTATACTCAGTACTGAGATAAAACGGGCAGATAAAACTCCTTCTCCAGCCCTGTCGCCCAATGAAACTAAATGGTTGAAATGCATGAACAATCGGACTCGAGCCACTTTTCCTGAGCAGGCTTAGACTTTCTAGGCGATTTAACACTACTCATGGGCGGCCGGTATCAGCTCTGTGTGGAACCATCATGCAGCCCAATCTATTTCTTCAATCCCCGATGGACTGGGGCCGATCAGACCTTGGGGCAATATATTGGACTGTTGTATTGCTGAACCGCCTAGGAAGATCTAAGCCTGCCAAGACAAAGTGCTGCGAATCAGACTGTATCTTAAACCTCGGCCGTTTCTTTGAGCAGTACCTCTGCAAAAACCTGAAATTTGCAATCCTTTTGTATATCTTTCTGGATCACAATTTAATTGTAAAAGAAACTGATTAGTAAAACGTCAAGTATTGAGTGGAAATAAAGAACACCATTCTCGGCTTATCAGATACAATGGCTCCCATCGAATGCGCCAAAAAGTCGTATAACAACTAAGTCTGTAACTGGTGGTAGGTCACTTAGTAGTCATGAAGTTTTTGAACAGAACCTATTGCTATCTGTGCTGGGCTCAAGAACAATAAACAACGACCCATCAACGTTATGACTTTGTTTCGCTCCCTAAATATTTTATATATTTGGAAGAGTTAGAACCTTCGACCTTGGCACTGCCGTTTATTCTAGTAGCAAAGATATGTAAATGTTTTTACACACCCAGCGATCTTTTTTATGTTTGGTTTTACGATAATTTCAAGATTATTTCACTCACATCAAGCCGATCGTTAATCGGAGGTGAGCGAAAACTAGAGTACCCGATGAAAAACCTCCTGACCTTCCATTGCAGAACTTCTCATTATGTGACCTGGGCCATGCTAAAACCTACACCATTGAGAGATCTAATGATTAAGAGTCAGCACTCTTATCCACTAGGCCACACGGAGGCCCGTTACACCCAGCGATCTTTATAAATGAGGAAAAAATAACGTTCTCCATCTTTCCAACATTTACCTATTATTACGTACCGAAAGATGTCCAGAATATATAAATATGTTCCTATCTGTGTGAAGTAAACTTTGCAAGTTTTGATTATTTGTATTTAACGGCCCAGTCAACACTGATCTGGGTCATGTTTGGGCCTGTCAGTGTACCTATCCACGCTTTTCCTGAGCAGGCTTATCCGTAAGCGGTTTACCAGTTCAGTGCACGTTCTGTCGCCAAAAACTGACCCCTGCCCTTCCTGAATCAGCGGAAGGGAGAGAATGACCATAGAAAAGATTTCATAATCAATCCCCACGAAAGAATGTTGCCGACCCCCGTAGGTATCGAAACCGAGCCTTCCTTATCGCCAGTCAGACTGCATCCGACTGAGCTATCGCAGCCAGCCACACTTTGTGAGTAGTAGTAGTTATGTTCTGTTGTTTTTCGTTTCCATGGCCCCATGGACTTACTCCATAATGGCATTGCAAAACGTAAAATTTGCGAAAATGACTGCTACTCCTGCAAAAGTAGTTTCTCTTTTGATATGTCTAAGGGGTATACTCTTAAAGGAAAGAATTTGCTCCTGGGAAGTAAATTCTTCCCTTTTAGAGTAGACCCCTTGAGGAGCAAATACTTCCCCTTTCAGAGTAGACCGCTTTTTCAGTTGGACAGAGTCAACAGAGTAGCAGCCATAAGGTCCTTAAAGTTGTATTCACATCACGAAATCATGCCTATAGAATTGTGATCCCCTTTAATATGTTCTATAAAAGGGTTACTCTTTTGAAGCAAGGAATACACCACAGAACTGAAAAATATGGTGTACACATGTTTTCCGGGCCAGACTAGCTAGTTTCGGCCAATTAGGCCTCATCAGTGACCCTAAGATATTTTCAAAATTCCACAATGGAATCAATGATCCCAAAGGACAAGCAAATATAATCTACACTATGATGTAGGGCAGGGAAACGTTTTACAGCCGCCACACATTCCCACACACCAGTTGCAGTGAAGTTAAATATGTTCTATAAAAGGGATATCCTTTGGAAGCAAGGAATACACCACAGAACTGAAAAATATGGAGTGTACATGTTTTCTGGGCCAGACTAGCTAGTTTCGGCCAATTAGGCCTCATCAGTGACCCTCAGATATTTTCAAAATTCCACAATGGAATCAATGATCCCAAGGGACAAGAAAATATAATCTACACTTTTATATAGTAAAGCTCGGGTTTGCAGGGGTATACATTAATTTCCGTATTCATGCTCTGAGACAGCAGATTGTGGGTACTCGATAGAATCGCCTCGTTTCTATCGACTCCCCGCAATCTATGTTTTGAGCAAAAAAGGCAACTTGAATATTCCATTTTTTTTTTAAATTTCTTTTTTTTGTTGGCCAAAAAATGACAATGTATTTGAATAGGTGTGTTTCGAAATACGGTAAAAATGGTAGACTACGGTAGGTGACCAATTAGTTCGAACACCTTAGCAGTTCGAACACCCAAAATTATTTCGAATCTGTGGCTGAAAATTTCTCATTTAATTCGAACTCCCAAATTTTTTCAGAAATCAGAATTTTTAATACTTTGAACACACAAAAAATGCCGAAAAATGCATCCAGAACAAGCATTTCGGACCGTTCCCGGGTTTATCATTACAACATCGTACTGGTCGTATATGAGGTAGCGCACGAAAAAAAAGAAAACTTAGCATGAAATATGTGCGACTTCCAAAGACTCGGATTAACATGCACTCTGTGAGGCAAATGGTTTTCGCTTCTCTCACTTGGATAGCCCTGTGGTAATGGAAGGTTCATACCCTCACCGAGTACTGATCAGACTGTGAGAAACGCAGGCAGCA
This sequence comes from Lucinisca nassula, assembly GCA_963580285.1. NCBI lineage: Eukaryota > Metazoa > Mollusca > Bivalvia > Lucinida > Lucinidae > Lucinisca > Lucinisca nassula. The sequence continues at coordinate 67,562,720 of OY757027.1, read as the reverse complement.
AGTGCTTAGATCAACCTTGATGAGCCACAGGAGTTTCGCTTATTTATGTTGTGAAATTCCATCGTCTGCATCAGGCTCATTCGATCAGCGAAGACTCTAATCGGTTTGCATGAGTACGCTAAGATGTGTCTTCGCTGGTTTCTCAACGACCTGCAAACACTGAACATGCGCACCCACTACCGGTATGTAAGGCAAAGGGTTTCACTTAGCCTTGTGACTTCGTAAGATTTAAGGGTTCAGTAAAGACTGATCACATTGCATCAATGTGCAGGCTGATCCTAGTCGGTGATGCAGCATTGTGGCCTACAAAGGCTTGGATCACCATGCATATGTAAGTGTTTTCGCTTTGCTCTCAGACTCTTTGGAGCGTAGCTTCCACTTTCAATATTATTTGTGTGACAGTGTTACCCTTTTTCCTTGTGCTGTGGCATTTGATTCAGTGCCTCTTTGATAGCAGAAGCGCCCCTTTAAATATTAATTGAGAGTTTCCCGCCTTTTTCCACAGAACGTCTTTTAGCACGTGCGAGTGAAATTCATGGTTGTTGTATGCAAAAAGGTAGTTTAATTCAGGTTACCTGTTGGGTTACCCTGGTTTTCTGAGGAGCAAGTGAAGATGCCCATTTATTTCACGGTGGCAAGGTTTTATTGGAAGTAATTTCGGGGAACATGATTAAGAAAATAAGTCATATGCGATGGGCGAAGACTCAGGTCAGCCTGCACATGCATGCAGTTTGAACAGTCTTCGTTGTTCGTATGTGCCTACCATGGCCTCTGTGCTAATCAAAGAACAACAGGTGAAAACTATGGCCACATTGGCTAGATGCGCAGGCTGATCTGGTCCTTCGTTTGAAACGTTTTTTTTTTCGCCGTGCGCCGGCTTAAAACGACTGTGTACATTTAACCGGCCAAATCTGCTTGCGACATTACAAACACATTCTAAGCTACCAAGTGCAAGGATCAGTCTGTTCAGATCTCCTATCTCGAGTAAAATACTTATTGCGCATGTGCGTACAGAAAAGAATGATAAGTCTGCGCAGTTGTGCAATCGGGATGTTCAAGAGGTTTGAAACGTTTCATCGCGCACAAAGTGAAGATCGCACATGCACATGTTAAAATTGTGTATGATGTCCGCATTTTCATTTTCTTGTTACTTGCCTATCTAAATAACATGATGGTTTTGCATCCGCAGTCTAATCAGTCTTCAGCGGACTTCTTCGATGGGCATTTTGGATTGCTACATGTCCCCGGCTTACGCTGATTTGAGACAGCTTATGAGTAAGCAGAAAACACACAAACAAGGCTGCGCAGTCTCGCCTGAGGCTTCACTATGCGCTTAAACAATATAGGTGTGTGAGTGTGTGTGGGGTGAAGTATCTATGCGCCTAGCTCCACTGGGTAGCTGCACGTGCGGGTTTCAACATCGCATCCCATATATACATGTAGCTGGACTTTGTCTGCTGCGGTGTAGCCGGAACCAAAAAAAATATTACAGACTATCTGGAAATTCTTTGAAAAATATATGGGCTTCTCTTAAGAAAAGAATTTGCTCCAAACAAATCAATTTCTGTTATTCCTGAGATCACAAATTGACTCGCCCATTTTAAGGGAATAGTGATAGTTCAATAGGTGTAAATATCATTAATGATAATGTGTAACCTACATGATAAGCTCGCATTCAAAGACCCCCTGCACACACTAACTTATTTATAGATCAAAAGGTTCTGCACTGCATAAGTGATATTTATAACTTCTAATCACTTGCGGATTGACAGGGCGGCGGGAAAAAACGTAGTCGTTTAAAATATTGAACCCAGCCTGGTCTAATGCATGGAATTTTTTCAGATTTAACAGTTCGAACCCTGATAAATTTCAAATCTGATATTTTCTAATATTCGAACACCCGGATCAGTTGTTGGAGTTGAAGCGCTTGCTTTTCGGTCTGTTTCGCTATTCAGACAGGCTGTTTCCTGTAAATGCAGTATAGTATTGCATCATCGTTAAAGCTGATTGGTTGATCACGTCACGTGCCCCTCCATGGAACAGTTACAATCTGGTCATTATACCCGGTTTGCCCGCCTCATGGCGACCAAACCAAAAATAAAACAAATGTTGTTAATGGTTCAATAGTTTTAAAAGACAATGCTTGCAGTTTTTGTTTGAATTGAGGTTTTAGTCCCCACTAACACTATTTAGGTCATTTTGTAGACGTAACCAATTTTGCGGGACGTATTTTTACCCGGAGATGAAATGGCATCTCAAGCCCTACCGCCCAAACAAATCAACATGTTTTATATGCAGGGACGGTTCGACTCACACAACTTTGCCTGGACAGGCTTAAACGGTTAGACCTTCTAAACGGTTTACTAGTACTCATACGTGGCCGGTTTCTGCACTCAAGCCCAATCAATTTCTCTAATCCCTGATTGGCGGGGCCCCTCAATGCTTGTGGTAGTATGATACCGGTAGACGTTAACGACCATTCTTGCATAAATACCTATGCGCATGGCTGTTTGAAGCCATTATCAAATGGACCGAAAGCCGTCTTCAAACAGCAAAAACCATGTTCAAATCATGAAATTCGCGTGCTGTTTGAACATGGATTTTGATCTTTTGATATCACTAGACGGGCATGGAAACGTTACGTTACGTTGAGCGACGTTGAACGTAGCGTTTTAGGGTTCTATGATGTCGTCAGATGGTTACTGCGTATCAACGTCATTGTAAACAAGATTCTGAACTGGCCGCCATGTTGGTTCGCCGATCGCATTTGATGAATTTATATGGAGTTTATATGGAGCTTTTTGGCGTTTTCGTCAAAATGTGCTGTCGGAATCGTAAGTTATGCAAGAACAACGATCATCCATGGTTATTTCGTTGCATTAACATTTGCCGGGTCCCTCGGAAGCTATTTAAACATTCGGCCTAGCGGCCTCATGTTCAAATAGCTTCCTCGGGACCCGGCGAATGTTAATGCATGAAAAAACATGGTTGATCCCTATATTCGACGTAAGTTGATTGCAGTTATGTAAATCATAACGATTACAGTTTTAAGATGGCGTCTTTATTATCAAGAACTACAGCAACTGTTTTGAGATGAAACTAGTTGATGTTGTTCCTTCATTTTAGCCGTAACATAGATTGTGGGTGCTCGTTAGAACCGCCTCATTAAGGCGGTTCTAATGAGTACCCACAACCAATGGTTAAAACTCGTGTATACCTCTGTAAAACCTACCGTTTCCATGTATAAAATAGTAGTGAAGGCAATGATCAGGAATCAATACAACTAACCCACACCTCCCATCAGAAAGCGGTGCGAGTGTCAGACCGTCCATGCTCATAAACCCTATTGGTTTCATTGGATAGCAGGGCTTGAGCTGTCATTTCATCTCAATGTCGGTAAAAGTCTCACAAAACTGGAAGCAACGTCTCCAAACTGAGTGTACAGTGCTGACAGGGACGTTAAACCTCAAATCAAACAAACAAACAAAAACATCAGAGACACCGAAAGGAAAGAAACACAAAGATGTTCAATAACTAGAACCTAATGGAAACATCAATAGCGCAAAGCCAAATGGATAGTTATTTTCCCGCAAAATGGCCAGTTGGCAACCAAAACAACACACACACACACTCAAAGACAATAATAACAAAAATAAACTGCGACAGAAAAACCGACTTGGAACGGCTAGTGACAAGAATTTCACTGGGAGGCTCAAAACGATTTTACGCGGCCGCAATCCTCGTCCTTACTTCCGTCGCGATTTAGAAAAATAATTTGTTCAGTTCGGTCCACATGAAGGCCTTCTAACTCATCAGTGCAACATCTCCGGGAACACAAAAATCAAACAAAACATAGTAAGATTTACATGGATGTTCATTACATGGACTTGTTAACGTGGTGTTAATGTGTGGTTAACCACAAAATAAATCATTCCTGTTCTGGTGAAAACAAATTATATATTGTCAATGGTTCAATAGTCTTAAGATACTTGGTCTATACCTTTTTTGCATTTTCTCTTCCGTGAGAGCACCTTTTGCCATGCCATCAGCAAAGAGGAACTCATCTAGCACCTCTGTCTGCACCTTGGATTTGGCTTGCAACCTTCTGAGATTGAAAAGCTTCCCGTCAAAGCGATGCCTAATAGTTATGCCATTGTCACCATCCTGGAAAGCATATGTGAGTCCTATGATCTCACACTCAGCATCAAAAAGACTGAAGTAGTCTATCAGCCGGCACCTGGTAAGCCTTACAAAGAGCCCACCATCACTGTTAAGGGTCAAAGATTGCAAGTGGTAGACAAGTTCACCTACCTTGGGAGCACACTGTCAAGAGCCGTGCACATTGATGATGAAGTCAATGCCAGATTTACCAAAGCTAGTGCAGCATTTTGCCGACTACGTGGTAGTGTCTGGGATCGAAGTGGAATCAGACTTGATACAAAACTGAAAGTCTACAGAGCTGTGGTGCTGCCAACACGATTGTATGCATGTGAAACATTCTCTATGGAGATCTAGAAATGGACAAACGCTCCCAAGGCAGTCAGAAGAAGCACTACAAGGACACCCTCAAAGCCTCCCTCAGGGACTTCAACATTCTAACAGAGTCATGGGAACAAATTGCACAGGACAGAGCAAAGTGGCAAGGTCTCATCAAAAGGATGCCAATGAATATGAGGCTAAAAGAATCAGTGAAGCTGAGCAGAAACTTGCACAGCGCAAAGCCAGAGCTAAGGCATCACCAACAGAGTTGTCTTCCTCTAGCCTCTGTTGCTCTATCTGCAACAGACAGTTCAGAGCTAGAATCGGTCTCATCAGCCATATTAGAACTCACTAATAGTAACATTTTTCAAATATGATTAAGAGTGGTCATTGTCAGTAATGACAGACGAACTATTATTATAGTCTTACGAGGAACTGACAGACCCTTATGAGAGGTAACTCATTTCAAAATAACCCATCTCCCTCCCTTGTCAGTATGGCCTACTACTAAGGGGGGGAAAACGGCTTAATTGAAATGATTTCGTTCGTGTTAGGATAACACGCCCGACGTGTAAGATACATGTTCAATATATAACGTCGATGTAACATGTATTTCATGGACACGTCATGTCATAATCAAAGCACTGAGAGTACTGGTGGGTCGACTTTCCATAAGGGTAGGCTGGAAAAACAGACGTGACCGGAGACTTAGACTGTTCCATTTAACCCTTATATTCCAGTATTTAGAGCAAACAGTGTAGACCCTTATGCGGCGTCTGATCTGGGTCTACACTGTTTGCAAATGTCCCAGTATACAAGCCCAGTCCAGATGCACTCTGACGTCACAGAATGAAGAATTGCGTTGATATAAATAACCGTTAACTGGATTTAGCACATGTACTTGGTCAGCAATATTCACGTGGACAAGAGCAGGTGCCATTGATACTAGACCAATCCAGATTTTACTTTTTTACACAGCGCTTTGACGTCACAATGAGAAGACTAGCGCTGCTATAAATAATCGGTACCTGCATTTTGTACATGGTCAGCGATGATTACGTGGACAATAGCAGTTGGGAATCTCCTGTAGTTAGTAACTTGATAAACAGTCGACCATACATTTCTAGTGCGTAAGGTGATGACGACATTCGTGACAAACACTATGTCTTTCATTGAATTCCCCGGTCCCGCCCATCGGTGCTTGAAGAAATATATGGGCTGCATGATGCTTCCACGCAGAGCTGAAACCGACCGCACACGAGTACTGGTAAACCGCTGAGAGGATCTAGGCCTGCCCAGGCAAAGCGGTGTGAGTGTCGGACCGTCCATGCTTATAAACCCTATTAGTTTCATTGGGCGACAGGGCTTGAGATGTCATTTCATCTCAATGTCGGGTAAAAGTCCCACAAAATTGGAAGCAACGTCTCCAAAATGACATTTACAGTGTTGACGGGGGCGTTAAACCTTAAATCAAACAAAACTATCATGTTAAATAAGTCGAAAGAGAACAAACAGTCCGAAATAGTTTTAATTTCGTACTATAAATTGAAAAAAATCGGGGCCATTGTTTCGAGTGGCGCTCTCTAGCGGAAGACACCAGCTGTACTCACTGCGGGTCTCCATTAATAAGGGAGGCAAAAAATAGTTTTTAAAGAGTTGCCAACCCTGATTGCGTCCCCATTCCCTTTAATCGAAAGAACACAAATGTTATGTGAATGTAATCTCAAACTGCAACGTAATTTATTGTCAAGATCGGCTTTCGCCGCTTATTACAATTCGTGATGTGGAGTGAAGCATAGTTCTTTCAACCCCGTAGAACATACAGATATGTTTGTTAACAGTGTAGATATAGATAAGACGGCTCTTCAAGAGCCGTCTTATCTTGACCTACACTGTTTGCCATATTTTATATGATGTTGACCTCATTACATATGTACCAAAATCGACTAGTCCAAATTTAAAGATTGAAGAGTCCATTTTAGAAATCAGGGACGAAAGGGTAATGGTTTATTTACTGTTTATTGGTTTTATGCATGTTCGAAATTGCATGCGTAAGTATTACCAAAATTATATGTCTCTGAATGCCAGTTTAAAATAACGAAAATATGTGACAGCTCTTATTAGGTAACTACTGCGTATTTTTCTCTATATTCAAATCAGAAACAAAATACTATAATTAGATAATGTTCTTTTGAAGCAACTTTAAAAAAATGTCGCAAGCCAGTCCATGCAACAAAATATTACTTACCTCTTATCCGACTTGCCTAAGATAAGAACGTGGGAATTTTCAAATACAGTGGCTACAGGCAATGCAGTAAAATTCAACTATTAAGGCATGTTAAAATTTACAATAATTCCTCTTTAAAATAAAAAATCTTCTTGTCTGAAAGCAGAATTCCAGGTCCTTGATATATTGTATGAATCTTCATCTAGTGAACCTCTGCAAAGATTGTTCAAAATTATTAAAAAAAAATCATTTTCTATTTCTTAATGATTTCTACACCAAGTGTCGATCATGAAAATCTTTTCTACGGTCATTCTCTCCCTTCCGTTGATTCAAGAAGTGCAGTTGTCAGTTTCTGGCGAAAGAATGTGCACTGTACTGGTTAACCGCTTACGTATAAGCCTGCCCAGGAAAAGTGTGGATAGGTAAACTGACCGGCTCAAAAATGACCTAAATAGTGTTGACTGGGCCATTAAACTCCAATACAAACAAACAAACAAACACCAAGTGTCCTTCTGTAAGAGACCACCTTTGGGGCTGTCCAAAAGTGGTCTTAAAGACCACTTTTGAACAGTCCCAAAGGCGGTCTTAATTAAGGCGTAACTATACCAAATTTAGTGACACAGAGGCCTTTCTGACATTTAATCTTCATCAGTGTGTCTCAACCCCAAAGTTCTGAAACCGAAACGGATGATGGACAAGACCCGTCAAACACAGCACACCCCCCCCCCCCCCCCCCCCCCCCGAGCACACTCCGACAGACGTATCTTAATTGAGGTATTTTACTGTATATGTATCAAAGAACTATGCGGCTCTGCAGTTTGATTCGGCAGTCAGTGACCCTTACTAAAGTTTCCCCACCATTACGAAAACACACCTATATAAATGTATTGTAAAGTTGACCGACGAAAAAACAAAAATTTGCATGTGAAAAATTGTGATATTTTACTTACTTCTGCTCAAAATGTTGATTGTGGGTACTCGTTAGAATCGCCTCATCGAGGCTGTTCTAGCGAATACCCACAATCTATATTTTAGAGCAGAAATAAGAAAAATAAGGTTTACCTCTGTAAACCCCAGTTTTACTATATAAAAGTAAGGTTCAAGGGGGTCAAAATTGCACAGGCATTGTACCTTTTTATTTAGTGTGTTTCGTTTTTCCAAAGGCTCCTATTGGGGATGGGGCGCGCTAATTATTTGTCCTTTGAGCCAGATTATATATTTAGTAAGATTCCTAGAATAAGTCCAGCGTTTGGTTGTTCATATGTGGTCTATTTTAAGCCTCGTACACATGCGCCAATTCGCATAAGATGTAAACTTGCACATACAATTATGTCAATTTTGCGTAGATGAGCGAAAACAATTTTTGCTAAGCGTTCACATGTCCTAAACACCCTATTTGCAAACGTAAAAATTTATTTCCACATGATATTATAAATGAATATTATTTCTGACAGTAGACAGTAGATTTTTCTGCCAAGATTCATCCCCATTGTACCGGATTATCTATCCCAATTATAACGAACCTACCCGAATGTGGACAAACTCCGCTATTAAGACCACCTAAAATGAAGACAAATTATGCTTTTAAAGGCACGTATTTAGAAGGTTTAAGGTACATTTTCCTTGAGTTTTCTACAACAAGTGTGCTCTAGAGGAAAACCACCTTCGGGACTGGTCAAAAGTGGTCTTAAAGACCAGTTTTGAACAGTCTCGAAGGTGGTCTTACTATAGGAATTTTACTGTATATAACTTCCTGAGGAGCAAATTCTTTCCTTTAAGAGCAGACCCTTTTTCAATGGGACAGGACTTATAGAAAGGCGAACAGGAAGTCCCGAAAGTTGTCTCCCTTTGAAAAATGGCGGATAAACCTGCCAGGTGTTCCCATTCCCCTTAAGAATTTTAAGATGACGAAAAAGCGTCATTGCGTGAAAGGCGTCAATGTAAACAGCATTCTAAACTAGCCGCCATCTTGGTTTGCTGGTCGCATTTGAAGAGGTGGGTGTTTACTTGGGGGATAACTGTATTGAAATTGTCATTTGGGGAGATAAATCGGCGTTTTTACGGTCGGAAATTTCCTTTTTAAAACGGAATTTGCGACCGTAAAACCGACGATTTACCTCCCCAAATGACAATTTTCAATACCGCTATCCCTATTATAATGCACTTATTCCGTCTTCTCCAGACTTTAGGATGAGTCTTTAAACCAAGGTTCTGTCTCCGTATGACCTTAGCTGTTGGTGGGACGTAAAATCAAACACTCACTCACTCAGTTGTTTTCTTTAAAAAGTGTGCTGTTTTGCTCAAAGCGGCAAGTGCTGTGAACTGCGAAAACCAAATAGCAGCCAATGGAAAGCGACGCGACGTTACATGATGACGTCGGGTTTCAGAAAGTATATCGGAGAATATACTGTCGCAGATTTTGACGTTATCCAATCAGATGTCGCGTTACATACGCAAGCGCATTAGAATTAACAATTTACCGTTGGAGCCGTTAGTTATGCAAGAACTATAATCATTCATGGTTTTGTTTGTTTGATTTGTGGCTTAACGTCCACGTCAACACTATTTAGGTCATTTTGGAGACTTTGCTTCCAATTTTGTGGACTTTTACCCGACACTTAGATGAAATGGCACCTCAGTCCCTGCCGCCCATAGAAACCGCTAGGGTCTAAGGAGCGATCCGACTCGCATCACATTTTCTGGGTAGGCTAAGACCTAAGCTGTTTACCAGTACTCAAGTTCGGTCGGTTTCAGCTCTGCGCAGAAGCACCGTGCATCCCAGTGTATTTCTCCAGGTCCCGATGGGCGGGGCGCCCAACTTTTAAGACACGACTTTAAGCCACTACGTATAATAAATCGTTCCTCTTACATACAGTGAAATTCCGCTATTAAGACCACCTAAAATTAAGACTAATTCTGCTTTAAAAAGCTTATTAAGAATGGTGCAGTTACTCATCTTCTTGTTTTCTGCTCACAATATCCTCTGGTCATGGACCACCTTTGGGACTGTTCAAAAGTGGTCTTTAAGACCACTTTTGAACAGTCCCAAAGGTGGTCTTAATATAGGAATTTTACTGTATTCCTAATGGATACCTACGATAAGCCTCACAAGAAGATAATAAAATTCGATACGACAAACAAAATGCAAATCGGACATTTTGAAAAAAAAAAAAGATGATGGTGAGATATAGCTCTGTCTCCCGAACCGCCGCAAGTGAGAAACTGTCTTTTGGCATGAGTGAACAAATAAGACGACTGTCATCCTGCTCAGCGGCTCTGTCAAACTACAATCTTCCAAGCTTGACTGAAAATGCGCATCCTCACTGCGCACAGCGACGACTCTGATCAGACTGCGCGTGCGCAGTCTGAATAGAGTTGTCGCTGCGCATACATGTCATAAAAAGCTTTCTTGCTTGGCACGACTAATTGTTTGGTTGCAGTTTTATACGGCAGATAAACGTGATATGTTTAATTTTCTTTTTGTCATTTCATCTGAAAAGACGTTAAAGATGTTTGCAGAAAAGACTGCAACGGTGAAATATTTCATTGTCTTTTTGGCAGTATTAGCAGTGATAGCTTCCTTTGTCGGAGTTCTATCTCCCGGGTGGTACACCTACGAAGGGCGGTTTGTCAACTACTACAAAGAAGATTTGAGGAGATTGAGCAGAGGTATACGAGACGCGAAGGAGCTCGAGTCTAGCCCAGATGGAGCTGACACCGATTCTCACCGTGTAGGCGCTGATAGTGAGTCCGAATCTCCTGGCGCAGACCCTGCCAACACGGGTGGTTCTTCCGGTCTCTCAGAGGCTTCAGGAACGTCAAAGCCTAATATAAATCCTCGAAGGCCCTTCCAAGCGACAGGAGATGATAACACAGGACCGGGACCGGCATCCAGTCAAACCAAATTCCCTGGACCTCATGCAAGGCCGAACAATAGGGACCCAAAACCGACGCATGCTTCTAACATTCAGCAAAGGACAAGAAACCCTATAGTGTCTAACAACAAGACATCTAGCCCTGTGCCTCTTGCAAACAGGCCGATTAGACCAAACAGACCTAGACCAACAAACAAACCACCACCAAGAATAACGCCAACCGGGAATGGTCGAACAAGAAAACCGGATGAAACGCCATCCTGGAAAGGTCGAACAAGTAAACCGGGTAAAACGCCAGCAATGCCTTTGTTGGGTAGATCCAAAGGCCAAGGGCGAGTATTGCCTTTCACAAAACCAACAGCCATGCCGAATCCAAGTCACTCAAAGCAACACAAGCTTTCGAATCGAAGACCACTACCGGACAATAGCACAAGCCCACAGAAACAAAGACCGGTATTAAGTGACACAATGCCACAACTTGCGACATTTTTTGACTGGTTTAAAGTCGATGAAAACGAGTTGGACTGGCCCAGTCTTGGTAGTGCTGAGTTTTCAATTCATATTGGACTATGGTGGGGAAAAATTTGTACGAAGATGAATGAACAACTGCATTGTGACTCAGAAAAGTTATCGCTCTTGTTTGACAGCCTAAATACACCTGGTAAGTGCATACATGTATTTGGCGTCAGGTTATTTGTTTTTTTTTAAGAAATAAATCAGCTCTAAGTGTGATTTGTTGAGTAATAAATCACAGTTTGAAGGTCAGTTGTAACGTAGATCAGATCACGAGCGCGTAGCGCGCGTGATTTGTCTTCTTACAACTGACTGACAAACTGTGATTTATTACTCAACAAATCACAAACTAGAGCTGATCTATTTAGTTTCTAACACGCTGAAAATCGACAATAATGCTGTTGTTTCTTTCAAAATCTCACAACTTTTCGCCATTGTTAGAAGAAATCCCGCTGAAACTAGAGCTGTCAGAGGATCTGACTATAGCCCCGCTTCAGCGCTGTCAGAGAAGAAAGTTATTTAAGCTGCAGAGAAAACAGTTATGAACAAGAAATAACTGTTGAAAATTTTACATTATCTGGAAAAACTCTAAGAGTTGTGAGCCCTTGTCCCTCATTTCAATAAGCATGATACATTACCAGAATGTCCATGTTTATACTAAATTTCATCTTCCATTTTTCAATGTTCAAAGGGTAATAACTCCTAAAGTAGGCAAATCAGAGTCAGGGTTCCTGCGCTCTGCACATTGTCTCATGGTGCTTTACACTTGTGTGAAGTGTCATGAAAATATCTCAAATGGTTTGTGAGTTATGGAGCCGACACAGTCAAAATTGCCTTTTTAAATGTTCAAAGGGCAATAACTCCTAAAGTAGGCAAACCAGAGTTATGGTTCCTGCACTCTGCACATCATCTCAAGGTGCTTTTCATTTATTTGAAGTTTCATGAAAATATCAGAAACGGTTATGGAGCGGACATAGTTAAAATTGCCATTTTTTAATATTCAAAAGCCTATAACTGAAAAAGTAGAAAATCCAGAGTTTGGGTTCCTGCGCTCTGCACACGTAATATGGTGCTTTACATTTGTGTGAAGTTTCATAAAATTATCTCAAACGGTTTTTGAGTTATCGAGCAAAGACGGCTAAAATTGATATTTTTCAATATTCAAAGGGAGATAACTCAAAAATTAGGCAATCCAGAGTTATGGTTCCTGCACTCTGCACACCATCTCATGGTGTTTAATGTTTGTGTGAAGTTTCATGAAAATATGTGAATGGGTTTTAAAGTTATGGAGCGGACACGAAAATTGTTAACAGACACAGACAGACACACAGACAGACACACAGAAAATACGAAAACCAGAGTTATGGTTCTTGCGCTCTGCACATTGTCTCATAGTGCTTAACATTTGTGTGAAGTTTCATGAAATTATCTCAAACGGTTTTCGAGTTATGAAGCGGACACTGTTAAAATTGCCATTTTTCAATGTTCAAAGGGCAATAACTCCAAAAATAAGCAATGCAGAGTTATGGTTCCTGCGCTCTGCACATCGTCTCATAGTGCTTAACATTTGTGTGAAGTTTCCTAAAAATATCTCAAACGGTTTTCGAGTTATGAAGCGGACACAATTAAAATTGCCATTTTTCAATGTTCAAAGGGCAATAACTCCAAAAGTAGGCAATCCACAGTTATAATTCCTTCGCTCTGCACATTGTCTTATGGTGTTTAACATTTGTGTGAAGTTTCATGAAAATATGTTAAGCAGATACAATGTTATGGAGCCAACACAAATTAACGGAATCACGGAATTACGGAATTACGGAAAATGTTCAAAGGGCAATAACTCCAAAAGTAGGCAATCCACAGTTATAATTCCTTCGCTATGCACATTGTCTTATGGTGTTTAACATTTGTGTGAAGTTTCATGAAAATATGTTAAGCAGATACAAAGTTATGGAGCCAACACAAATTAACGGAATCACGGAATTACGGAATGACAGAAGGACATGGCAAATCCAATATAGCCCCACTTTTTCAAAGCGGGGCTATAATTATCGATTGAAACACATGCATATATATCCTTTTCTAACGTTTTCGATGCGAGAATATGACGTTACACCGTCTTACGTCAAGGAAGTCGACTAAATTGGCAGTTTTTAATGACGTCACTCGTCACACTCTTCCTTGCCGTGATTCGTTGCAGAATAAAACAGTTATTTTCCATTGCCTATATAGGCGCGCTGTGTTAGAATTGAATTTAGGTCCGAGTCAACACTATTTAAGTCAATTTGGATACGTCACCTTTCTTCCAATTTTGTGGGGCTTTTATCCGACAGCGAGATGAAATGACTTCTCTAGCCCTACCTCTCAAACAAACCGCTAGGGTTTATATACATCGAAGGTCCGACTCAAATTATTTTGCCTGGGCAGACTCTGTCTGTGGTCGGGCCCACCGGAATCTAACTGTTGGTTTTCTTTTGCTCCAGCATTTCAATTATTTCATGCTGCCAAGTTCCGCCCCGCCTATCGGGGCTTGGAGAAAAAGATTGGACTGCACGATGCTTCCACGCAGAGCTGATACTGACCGCACATGAGTACTGGTAATCCGCTTAGAACGTCAAAGCCTGCCCAGGAAAATTGCTGCGAGTCGGCCCGTCCATGCTTATAAACCCTATTGGTTTCATTGGGCGGCAGGGATTGAGATGTCATTTCATCTCAATGTTGTGTAAAAGTCCCACAAAATTGGAAGCAACGTCTCCAAAATGACCTAAATAGTGTTGACGGAGACGTTAAAACTCAAATCAATGCTGTCAAGTCCTCATCGTTATTTCATTGTGGTCACGTAAATACCTCCCCCCCCCTCCCCCCCCCCCCCCCCCCCACATACCATCTATAGTGAAATATTGTTTACTGACTGTTCCAAGGCAGTTCTTCTGTCGTGTTCTTTTTTTGTTAGTTTGTCTTGCATATATGCATTGCTTAGCCATTTAGGGGAAGTAACTGTCCTTTTGATGTTTTCATTTCATGTTCATATTTATTTCCCTTTAGTAGGGCTGGCTAATCGGAGCTGAAAAGATAATCAATTATCAGTCTTACCATTAAGATCGATAATCGATTAGTGATCGCTATGGTTTCTGTCATAATTTTACCTGTCTGGCTTTCTGTCTGAGCATGACTCTTACCATATGTTGCACTTTACCATATGTATATTTGAACAGACAGGCCTGAGCAAACAGTGGAGACCCAGATGAGACGCCGCAGAATGCGGCGTCTCAACAGGGTCTGCACTGTTTGCCCCGCATTCAGCTATTTTAGGCATAACTTTGGATAGTAAATTGTACCTATCAAGTAATCGATTAAAAGCAAATCAGAAATGATAATCATTCTTGTGGAATTTATCGATCGATTAATCGATTATACGATTAATCGTGTCAACCTTACCCTTTAGTGTCTCTAATGGGATGTTGAGTGGTTCCTGGTAATTGCCTTCACTTCTATTTTACCAATCCTCATGTCGGCCCCCGCCCATAGGGGCTTGCAGAAATACATGGGCTGCATGATGCTTCCACGCAGAGCTGAATCCTGCCCCCACACTAGTACTGGTAAACCGCTTAGAGGATCTAAGCCTATCCAGGAACCGCGGTGCGAGGCGGACTGTCCATGCTAATAAACCCTATCGGTTTCATTGGGCTGCAGGGCTTGAGATGTCATTTCATCTAAATGTCGAGTAAAAGTCCCACAAAATTGGAAGCAACGTCTCCAAAATGATCTTTACAGTGTTGACGGGGACGTTAAACCTCAAATCAAACAAAACAAACAAAAACCAGTCCTCATGTTCGGTGGGGATCTAAATCTGTGTGGATGCACCATGCAGCCCAATTTATTTCTTTAAACCGCGATGCACAAGGACGCAAGTCCGGAGAAATAATTAGCCTAAACTTGTTAATCCCACTTTCAAAAGAGAAACGTGGCATTTACAGGGATATATAGAGGACCCGCGTTATAACGAAAGAAAACGGAAAACATGCGAGGCTTCGCCGAAAATTGCATGCTTTTTCCTCAACGAGTTTAATAAATTCAATAATACCCATGCACGAACACAAAATTCTACTTTTCATATGACATATAAAACGCATTTTATTCACGATTCTACAAAAAAAGGGAAATATTTCGCCATTAGTAAATGCGACGTCGTTAAGGATGTCGTACATGCAACGCTTAGGGGCGTATCTGACTAATTTGAACTATAAGAATATCGAATTTATTACATGGCGTTATTTCATTCTCAGACGCGAGGTCATATGATAAATAGAGGATCTTACACTCTTGGTCATTTCATATGAAATTTATTAAACGAGCCTTCGGCGAGTTTCATAAATTTCATATGAAATGACCACGAGTGTAAGATTCTGTTTATTATTTGACCACTTTGAATTGGATTTTATCGCCTTTAAATTTGACAAATTTTCCACAAAAAAGCATTGTTGACATGGATATCGTCATGACGTTACATAATCCCACCAATGTGTTATTACACATGTGGTCATACGATTTTTATTACACGACGTTATCCGCTGCTTATCAACGACTTCATATGATAAATTGTTCTCCTAATTTCACCTTACAGAAGTGAATGTATCTTCGTGGAACGACATGCGGATAGAATCCATTTTCGCCCTCTTGTTCTGCTTACTGGGCTTAACCGGAACAGTGTTTACTATAATGCCATTTGGTTTGCAGTCGAAGAAACGGATATCCTTGGTCCTGGCTGTTACAGGCATGGTCGTTTCGTGTAAGTACGAGCTCGTTTGTTTGTTTGTATTGGAGTTAAACGGTCTAGTCAACACTATTTAGGTCATTTAAGAGCAGGTCAGTTTACCTATCCACACTTCTCTTGGGCAGGCAAACATCATAGTGTAGTTTATATTTCCTTGTCCTTTGGGATTATTGATTCCATTGTGGAATTTTTAAATTATCTGAGGGTCACTGATGAGGCCTAAATTGCCGAAACTAGCTAGTCTGGCTCAGAAAACATGTACACTCCATATTTTCTAGTTCTGTGGTGTATTTCTTGCTTCCAAAGGATAACCCTTTCTAGAACATATTAAACGTCACTACAGCTGTTGTCTGGGACTGTGGTGGCCGTAAAAAGTATCCAAGCCCAACATCATAGTGTAGTTTATATTTCCTTGTCCTTTGGGATTATTGATTCCATTGTGGAATTTTGAAATTATTTGAGGATCACTGATGAGGCCTAAATGGCCAAAACAAGCTAGTCTTGTCCGGAAAACATGTACAGTCCATTTTTCCAGTTCTGTGGTGTATTCCTTGCTTCCAAAGGAGAACCCTTTCTAGAACATATTTAACGTCACTACAGCTGTTGTCTGGGAATGTGTGGCGGCCGTAAAAAGTCTCCAAGCCCAACATCATAGTGTAGTTTATATTTTCTTGTCCTTTAGGATCATTGATTCTATTGTGGAATTTTGAAATTATTTGAGGATCACTGATGAGGCCTAAATTGCCGAAACTAGCTAGTCTGGTCCGGGAAACATGTACACTCCATTTTTTCCACTTCTGTGGTGTATTCCTTGCTTCCAAAGGATAACCCTTTCTAGAACATACATGTATTAACCAGTACAGTGCACGTTCTTTCGCCAGAAACTGACAACTGCCCTTCTTGAAACAGTGGCGGGGAGTGAATGGCCGTAGAAAAGATTTCATGATCGATCTCCACGAAAGAAGGTTGCCGAGCCCGGAAGGTATCGAACGTTCACTTCCTGAGCTTAGCTTTTACTACAGAAGTTTTCGTTTATGTTAATACCTCCATGTAAAGGAATCCCATGACGGAAACACGCCTATACAAATACGTTGTAATGTTTTGCTGTAAAAAAAAAAAACAAAAAAAACACCAAAATTTTAAGATAAAAAATTGTGAGATTTTCCTAATTTCTACTCAAACATCACGTGAACAAGTCCGTGAAATGAAGACCCCTCGATACCCCATTTTATATAGAGAAAACTGGGGTTTACAGGGGTATACATTATTTTTCTTATTTTTGCTCCAATACATAGGTTGTGGGTACGCGTTAGAACCGCCTGAATGAGGCGATTCTAACGAGCACCCACAACCTATGTTTGCAGTATTTATAAGAAAAATATCACGGATTTTCATAAGAAAAGTGGCCATTTTTGAGATGTGAAACAATGCCCTATGTCGCACGGGTGTTATCGTAATGATATAAATTGTGGTTACCCGTAAGAACCGCCTCATCGAGGCGGTTCAAAGAGTACCCACAATCTATATTTTAGAGCAGAACTAAGATAAATATTGTTAACCCCTGTAAACCCCAGTTTTACTACATGTATTTTACAGTGGGGTTCAAGGGGGTCAAAATAATATAGGCGTGTTTTCGTGATGTTTCTAAACTTCATTCTATACAAAGAAAAATGCGGCTAAAATCATTTTCTTTGTTTTGTAAAAAAAAAAGACTGTGGATGCTCGTAAGAATTGCCTCGCTTCTAACGAGTACACAAAGTCAATATTTGAAGCAAAATTAATTAGAATAATTTAAATTCCTATCAGAAAACTGCCATTTTTAGAGAATTCAGTAAAAGATAAAGAAGCCTACGTGGTGTAGTGATTATGCTACTTGCCTTGTAAATCAGGGGTCGCAGGATCGATCCCGGGCTTCTCCAGACTTTCGGATGAGTCTTTAAACCGAGGTCCCGTCTCCGTATGACCACAGCTATTGGTGAGACGTAAAACTCAACCACTCACTCAGACTCTGTAAAAGATAAAGATATCTCACATGACCATAGATTCCTCTTATAATTCGAATTAATCCTGTGATATAAAATAAGAACAAGTTCTTTTATTCATGTTGTTTTAATGGATTCATGAGACCTTAATGCAGATCTTAGTTGCATCTCGACAGCACCCGTCCTATACAGAAGTTTACACAACATCGCGAAGACACGCCTATCTAATTTAGACCCCCTTAGATCCCACTTTTATATAGAAAAAACTGTGGTTTACAGGCCTGGGGTACGTATATTTTGTCTTATTTCTGTTTAAAAGATATATTGTGGGTACTCGTTAGAACTGCCACGCCGAGGCGGTTCTCACGAGTTACCAAAAGTTATGTTTTGAACAGAAATGTGAAAATATCAGATCTTATTTTTTATCTGCAATTTTCATATTTTTTTTTTTGGTCATAGAATTTTCTGCATATTTGAACAGGCGTGGCCTTGTAAACCAGGGATCGCAGGATCGATCCCGGGCTTCTCCAGACTTTCGGATGAGTCTTTAAACCGAGGTCCCGTCTCCGTATGACCTTAGCTGTTGGTGGGACGTAAAACTAAAACTCACTCACTTGAACAGGCGTGTTTTCGAAATGAATTAGATCGCAAGTATTAGCTTTAAAACACATATCGTGTTAGTCACCATACATTTACGTTATGCACGGAATGTTACCAAATATGAGGTCGGGGAGGGGAACATCCCGCCACCCCCTCCAACACATGTACACACCAAACGGTTGTTTAAATATGACTGTTACTGTTATGATATTTCTTGTTACTTCTTGCAGGTGTTTTGCTTCTGGTTGTAATATCCAGAATCGTCAATATCCACGTACATGTGAACGAGGCCTTGGAGAGAAATCCGAATGCAACCCATCTGAATACGCCCTGGTCACCCGTTCTCTGTTGTATCGGCACTGGCCTCGCTTTCGCTACGGCCTTGACCTTAGTACTCGTCACATGGAGGGAGAGTCGAGAGAAGTGGTACAAGTTCGACAGTGATGTCGATCTGACGAAAACTGACGGAATGCAAGAAATATACACCGACATTTCCGATGAAATTTCAGCAGAACGTAAAGACTTACCATCTGTCGTTGAAACCAGCAAATTTTGACGTTTTGGCATAGATAAAATTGTTCATGTACATGTACGAGGTTCAGACCCAGTTACTTGTAACATATTTTTAAAATTTGATCATTTGATAATTCATCTACATTACGTTACCGAATAAAGTCCCAGCCTTATTTCAAATTCAGTGACAAACATGTATTATTACCATCCGTAGTGGTTGTGGATAAGATTGACTAGATGGAGCTATCGTTTGCTCCTGTCTTTGGAATGTTCTACTAGCAAAAAGGTACATTATGAAAACACGCCTTTACAAATACATTGTAACCTTTATCGCAGAAAAAAAATGAAAATTTTAAGAGGAAAATTTGTGATATTTTTCTTATTTCGGCTCAAAATATAGATTGTTGGCACTCGATAGAACCGCCTCCATGAGGCGGTTCTAACGAGTACCCACAATCTATATTTTAGAGTAGAAATAAGAAAAATAAGGTTTACCCCTGTAAACCCCAGTTTTACTATAAAAAAAGTGCGGTTTAAGGGGGTCAAAATTATATAGGCGTGTTTTCGTGATGACCAAATCACCCGACTGTAACACAAACAACACAATGGCCGACGTCACATGGAACCAATTCTTGCCTTTTGGCTTCTTTGGTTGCTGTTTCATTTTCCTATATCATGGCAAGTCCATTAACAGCCAATCAAAATCGAAAACTGCTACCTCCATTTTAAAGAGTGCTCATGAGTGCGCATGCGTGGAAAACCAGACTATCCATTCCTCAAGTCACGTTATCATTGGCTTTATTGACCGACTTCACCTGGAGCCAATGGCTACCTTTGGCTACTTTGGTTGCTGTTCCATTTTCCGATGACCGACTTCACCTGGAGCCAATGGCTAGCTTTGGCTACTTTAGTTGCCGTTCCATTTTCCTATATCACGCCTACGGCAAGGCTCAAAGTTAGGCAAATCTATTAAAAAGCCAATAAAAAACGGAAACTGCTACTACATTTTAAAGAGTGGTCATGAGTGCGCATGCGTGGAAAACCGGACTAACCATCCCTCAAGGTACGGTACCATTGGTTTTATTGACATGCGCAGAGACTGATCACATGACCTGCCAAAAGTACTGGCCGTCTATGTTCAACTGATACCGTTGTTACCATTTGACGTACTTTGGTTCGAGGTGAAGTCTGCCTATATCACGCCTATGGTTAGTGTAAAAGTGAGACTGCTACCTCCATGTTAAAAAGTGCTCGTGAGTGCGCATGCGTGGAAAACCGGACTTACCATTCCTCAAGGCACGGTCTCATTGGCTTTACTGAAAGATACTGATCACATGACCTGCCAAAAGTACCAGCAGTCTATGATAAGCTGATATCGTCGTTGCTATTTGACGTACTATGGTTCGAGGTGAAGTCGGCCATTGACATGGGCAGATACTGATCACATGACCTGCCAAAAGTACAAGCAGTCTATGTTCAGCTTATACCGTCGTTGCTGGTTCGAGGTCAAGTCGGCCATTGACATGCGCATACTGATCACATGACCTGCCAATAGTACCAGCAGTCTATGTTCAACTGATAGCGTCGTTGCTATATGACGTACTGTGGTTCGAGGTGAAGTCGGTCATTGACATGCGCAGATACTGTTCACATGACCTACCAATAGTACCAGCAGCCTATGTTCAGCTGATATCGTCGTTGCTATTTGACGTACTGTGGTTCGAGGTGAAGTCGGCCAATGTGGCGTATATGGCTACATTGTATTTGGTTCGCTTGCAGAAAGCATGCAAAAAGCACTCTACCGAATCTTCTTGTTTGACATATATTGGCAACACCGGAATAGCTCCGCCTAGTAAATCTTATCTGCGACTACTATACTTGTGTATATATGCTGATACATCATGAAATTTCTCACAAATAAATGCATTCGATATTGCAAATATGCTATCATTTTTGCCGAAAAAAAAATGCGAGCACCTTTTACATGGCAAAAGCTACTGACAGTTTTCAGCAAATATATAGAGAATACCAGGTGGGTGTCTTTTGATATCAAGTTTATCAGGCAAGGCTTCGAGAACGCTTGTAGAATCGCGAGGCTTGCCGAGCGATTCTACATGCGTTCTCGAAGCCGAGCCTGATAAACTTGATATCAAATGACACGATTCTGGTATTATATTTATCAGTTTATCCCCTTGTACACTCTTAAATTAGCAATTTACGATTAGTTATTGATGGTCCTCAGTGCGTCCCAGCATTCAGACGGTCGATATATTTAGTAATAGCTGACCACATTTTTCCTATTAATTGTTTTTTCATGCATTTTTTCCATTTTTCTCAGTAGCAATAACATTTTTGTCATTTTTTCAGTGGTCCGGTTCATTCATTAAAGTGCAATGTCATGTTGACGTGATAAAGCTCACTTGACCTGAGATAGCATATCTTTATCAGGTCAATGCGCTGCAGTGCAATATATAGGGGGTAACTGATAAACCACTGTATTAGATATTGAACTTGCTACAACATTTTCACCACTAACGAGCGTGTTAAGCTACATGTAACTTTGCTTTGAAAAACTGGGCTCAGTTTGTCAAATTCACTCGATCTCATTGGTTCAAGTTCCAATGAACAGATTTAAAATGCGCGCTGCAACAACATGTTTAGACACGTGCTCCCAGCGAAACCTCTGATCAGACTGCGCATAGGCGAAGTCTGATCAGGGTTTTCGCTGTGCGCTACATGGGTGTCTTTTGACCAAAAGCTTCTTCACCCACTCAATGATGACTGAGTAGATATGTAGGTTGATTCGATTCTCCGATGATATCGAAGATGCAAATCATTACTTCTTTAGGTGTTCAAATTAAAAAATGAATAATCGCATTCTGTCAGTCTGCTAGGCGTCTCCATCCATTACATCCTCGTGGTCTTTTGTTCGGTAAGGAAAATCTAACAATAGAAGATAATACCCTTATCTTCAAAGCAGTACAGATATATATTAACCCATTTTGTACCAGAAACCCCCAAATGGGTACCCTGACAAACGGTGCAGGCCCAGATCAGACGCCGCAGAACGCGGCATCTGATCAGGACCACCACTGTTTGCTAAAAGTTCAGTCATTTTCCAAATAAATTATGAAGAAAACACAACCTAACACCCCTAAATTTTGAAATGGACTCCTGCTATATATAAGGAGGACGATTCCATTTGGTACAAAAAGGGTTAAAGATACAAGAAGATTTACTAGCCCGTAAATAAGTTTTGCTCACACACAACCAGCCTGTCATTAACTAATTATATAGAGGATCTTGCATGTGTGTTCATGTATTATTGAATTTATTAAACGAGTTGAGACAAAGGGATAAAATGCGAGGCTTTGCCGAGCATTTTATCCCTTTTCCTCATCGAACGCAAGATACAAAACGCATTTTATTCACGATTTGTTGACCAAAATGTCAAAATTCCGTCATTAGTAAACACGACGTCGTTAATGACATGTAACGTTTCTGACTAATTTGCATATTTAATTTACTAGTGGATTATAGAATTTATTACATGGCGTTATTACACTCTCAGACGCGACGTCATATGATAAATTTTCATATCATATCTTCTTACTTTGCTAATTTACATTGATTCAATATTACTTTCATGTCATTCGACGTATTGTTGTGGTTTTTCAAAATCAGTATGTACTTTCTATTGTTTACCATTATCACAGACAGACAGACGGACAGACAGAGAGACAAACACTTTATTCTCTCAAGTACATATAAATGAAGTAAGAGGAATTACATATTACATTAGCGGCGGAAATAATTTAGCATAACCATTATTTACTAAACGGTTACATCATAGTGTAGTTTCTATTTTCTTGTCCTTTGGGCTCATTGGTTCCATTATGGAATTTTGAAAATATTTGAGGGTCACTGATGAGGCCTAATTGGCCGAAACGAACAAGTCTGGCCCAGAAAACATGTTCACTCCATATTTCCATATTTTTCATAACTGTGGTGTATTCCTTGCTTCCAAAGGATAACCCTTTCTAAAACATATTTAATGTCACTAGAGCTGGTGTCTGGGAATGTCTGGCGGTCGTCAAAAGTCTCCCTGCCCTACATCTTAGTGTAGTTTCTATTTTCCTGTCCTTTGGGACCATTGATTCCATTATGGAATTTTGAAAATATTTGAGGGTCAATGAATTTTGAAAATATTTGAGAGTCACTGATGAGGCCTAATTGGCCGAAACTAGCAAACATGTTCACTCCATATTTTTCATAACTGTGGTGTATTTCTTGCTGCCAAATGATAACCCCTTCTAAAACATATTTACCATCACGCGAACAAGTCAGTGAAATGAAAACCCCTCTATACCCCCATTTTCATCAGAAAAGTAGCCATTTTGGAGATATGAAAAATGCTCTGTGTCGCTCGGGTGTGTTAGCGTAATGAGACGGGCTCGGTGGGGATATACAGGAGTTGAAAGAAGAACAGCAGTGTGAGAATAACAGGGGTAAGGGGGAGAATACATGTAGGTAAATCGACATAAAAATATAAAACTGCATCTGTCCAGATCAGTCTGCCCGTGGCTGCAACCTACGCGGGTAGCTCCGCAGCAAATTACACGGTTGTGAAACTAATAGTGGCTAGGCCGTAAACAAATTTTACTGTACAGTATTTCTAGGGTGTAAAAATGTTTCATTCAGGTCAACACGGATAGCTCGTGATAAAGTGGCGATAGCAAAGTTGTGTATGGAGTAGTGAACTTGGAAATTCTGGATTATCAAACAAGGAGAAAAGGGAGAAGAAAAGGGAAGATAAAGTTGTTCAGGTAGCCTTTCTACTTGTTATTACCTTCTCTCCCTCTGCCCTGGTGATCCCGACATACAGGAGTATGGTAGCTAAGTGGCTAGTGCACTTTTCTATCATGCTAGAGGCCACCGGTTCGATTCCCGGCAGCGGTAATAAAATCGCAGATGTCCAAACATGCTCAACTGGCATCATTTAATATAACGTTATTGTATCCTTCGCAGTTCAGTTTTGAAGATTGCATTTACTTTCCGGATTTTTACTTGTAATATTGTACTTACGGCACGTCATTGTACACCCCTCTAGACCCAACCTTATATGGAGAAAACTGGGGTCTACAGGGGTATACATTATTTTGCCCATTCCCGCCCAAAGACAAAGGCCGGGGTACCCATCTATCTGTCTATCTCCCGTATAGCGAAACCCCTCGCGGTGACATAGACTTTGACGCGCGTCAACCGCCAAGAAGGTTAAAAGTGTAGTAAAAGCATAAAAGACAGAAAAGAAATGTTAAAAATAAATAAAAACAGGGCAAGAGTACTATGGTGAGATATGTTCAATCTGGCTTACAGCCAGACTGAACTCGGGGCCGGACAGGGTGACAACGTCAGGGGGCAAGGCATTCCAGTTGACAATATATCTGGGGAAAAAAGAGTACTTGTGATAGTCAGTTTTTGTATGTTTTTGCTGGAATGCCTGAGAATGAGAAGTTCTGGAAGGTCTAGAGAGAGGGGTCACGGAGTTAGGTATTGGGAAGGCAACACTGCTATGCAGAGTGTTCTGGAACATAAGGCGTTGGTCAATGCGTCTGATGTCAAGTCGACGCCACTGTAGGGAATTTAGCATGTCAGTAACAGAGGAGGTCTGCCCGTAGTCCCGTTTGGTCCAGCGAGTAGCTCTCCTCTGCACTGCTTCAAGTTGGTCCATGAGATTGCTTGTGTAGGGTGCCCAGACTGTAGATCAGTATTCGAGTTGCGGTCTTACAAGTCTTATATGCTACAGATTTTAGCTGTTCAGAATGGACTTTGATGTTACGCCTTAGAAAGCCTAGTGTCTGGTTTGCAGACTCAATGAGGCGGTCTTAGCGAGCATCCACAACCCACAATAAGAAAAGTATAGCACCTTTTCATCGGAAAAGTAGCCATATTTTTTATATGAAAGAATGCCCTGTGACCCCGGGTGTGTTATCGTAATGTTTCCGAACTGAACACCGTTGGCTCCCACCAGACAAAATAGGACGGAAGGCAATGATCAGGAATCGATGCAATTAACCCACAGCTCCCATCAGAGACAGCAAAGGGAAAGAAGCACAAACATGAAACACCCAGACCCTAATAGGAAACATCAATATCAGAAAGCCAAACCGACAGTTGAGGCGGTCCCAGTGGCCAACAAAAGCCAGTGTTCATGAATAAGACAGAAAATAATGTAAATGATTTGATTTTTGACAGGCGTCGGCGAATCTTTATAATAACTTGAATTTGTTAATCGTACCGAGCTATATATGTGGGCAATGCTGTGCGTGAACATTGTATATATACAGATATAGAGGATATTTGAGTTTTTCAGTGTAAGATCGAATTTTATTTCTTCGATTTTGTTTGTTTGTTTGCTTGATTTGAGGTTTAACGTCCCCGTCAACACTGTAAAGGTCATTTTGGAGACGTTGCTTCCAATTTTGTGGGACTTTGACCCGACACTGAGATGAAATGACATCTCAAGCTCTGCCGCCCAATGAAGTCAATAGGGTTTATACGCATGGATCCTCTAAGCGGTTTGTTAAACACGAAATCATCATCATCATCATCCTCTAAGCGGTTTACCAGTACTTGTGTGCGGGTCGGTTTCAGCTCTGCGTGGAAGCATCATGCAGCCCATATATTTCTTCAAGCCCCGATGTGCGGGGGCCGAATTCATCGAATGAAACCCAAACCAGTATTTTCACGAGTGGCATAGCCCCGATTGAAAATGCCAGTTTTGGCGTTCATGCGTAAATAAAAAATTGATCTTACACTGAAAAACACAAATATTCTGTTTCTTACATGCTTCAGAACGACAATATTTAGCTTCACTAATCGCTTCACTCATCCACGGAGAAAACTAACTTTGTTCCTTATCGTTTCGTGTCAATTTTGTGGTGGCCAACGTGTTTATTGGGTTTAACGTTGGATGTATACTAAACATTTGCACCTGAGAACTAGCCTGGGGTAGCATTATTATGAATGGATAATGAAATAATTGAGAGAGTAGTTTTAAAAAGTAGTTTTGGACTGATCTAACGTCGCGCGACAAAATACGTGACGTCGGCGTCGAAACTGACGTCATTAACGTCCTCGTGACGTGTGAATGGGCTAAGCATCACTTCTAACACAGTTCATTAGTTTTCAATTATATGACATTGAAAAAACTGACGACAGAATTAGATTTGAAGAAAAAAGTAGTCCCAAACAGTAAAAAATAAAATTGATATCAGTCACTGTTTGAAACAGCGGCAACATCGATTTGGATTTCATTGAGAAATCTCTATCTTTCATTGAAAAGCATGTAAGAAAAATTCTGTAGTTGCGAATATATAGAGTTTATTCATTTTCCATTTTAAATATGGGAGGGAGGAAAAACAATCGGATAAAGAAACGAGTGCGAAGCACGAGTTTCCCTACCGGATTGTTTTACCTCCCGAGGTTTATAAACCCCATATTTAAAGTAGGAGAAATGTACATGCACTTCTATTGACTTTAAGGATCAGTTTGGATTTTGGCCTTCGGGTATGAATTTCGGTTTAGTTGACTGTCTACAGCGCACGTTAACGGTTCAGTAAGCGTAGTGCTACAGAAAATGAGTGGAAGAAAAACTGGATGGGCGCCATTTTGAAAGCGCTTTCTATAGTTTTGAACGAAAAAAGAAGAAACAAAGTGTTTCAGTGCTGAAATAAGTAAACTGTGAGATTAAAGAAAGGAAAACTTACTTCCAATACAATGTTAATGTCCATGTTTGCTTTGTTTCAATCGTGCATCCGATTTAAACGCTACGCATTCTGAACATCTGTTGATATCTTCCCAGACGCCATTGCAGTGACATCATGAATAACGTCGACGTGACTGAAGCTTTCCCGCGATTGAACGGACTTCGTATGACGCATCGAGTTGCGTGATTTTCAGTGACGTCAAATAACCTCCGTCTAAACAATGGCTCTCTATAGGCGTTGGTGACGTCAACGCTTTCCCGATTTTGTTGTAGAAAAATCGGGTAAATGTTTTTCAGCTTTAAAAGTTTGCCCTGCTACCATTATTTCGCCCAGTGATGAGAGGCAAAGAATGAAAATACAATAAAAAAAACTTCATGTTTCTGCTTTTCATGAAAGTATGAACGACAGCGGGTCACTAGCAAAGTTTACATGAACCCCTTCGGGGATCATTCACTTTGCACGCGACCTACTTCGTTCATACTTCCATAAACAGCAGAAAAATGAAATTCATTTCTTAAATATCAAGATGTTGCAGAGGCAAAGGCCTTGCTGACATTTACTTCATGTTGAGCTGTCTAACTATGTCAAATGATTCATCATTATTCTTTACGATAACCCACCCGTGCGACATAGTGCATTGTTTCATATCTCCAAAATGACCACTTTTTCTGATGAAAATCGGTGATTTTTTCTTATTTTTACTGCCAAACATAGATTGTGGGTGCTCGTTAGAACCGCCTCAATGAGGCGGTTCTAACGAGTACCCACAACCCATGTCTTGCAGCGGAAATAAGAGAAATAATGTGTATCCCTGTAAACCCCCATTTTTCTCTATATAACGTGGAGTTTAGTGGGGGGCTCGTTTCACGGGCTTGTTCACGTGATGTTCATGAATTTTGCAAGCTTGATCAGTTTGGTTTGATGGTTTGTTTCGAGGATTTGTTTGTACTTTATTATACATTATATACATATATACATTAAATACACATTATACATTACGAAAACACGCCTTTACAAATACACTGTAAACTTTACCTCCGAAAATTCGATTTTTTTTAGATGAAAAATTGTGATATTTTTCTTATTTTTGCTCCAACTATAGATTGTGGGTACTCGTTAGAACCGCCTCACCGAGGCGGTTCTAACGAGTACCCACAGCCTATGTCTTGGAGCGAAAATAAAAAAAAATAAAGAATACCCCTGTAAACCCCAATTTTCTCTATATAACGTGGGGTTTAGTGGGGTGCTCTTTTCACGGACTTGTTCCCGTGATGTTCACGAATTTTGCAAACCTGATCAGTTTGGTTTCATGGATGGTTTCTATGGGTTTTTTGTACTTTATTATACTTGGTCGTTTTGTTTTGTTTGTTTTGGAGTTTAACGGCCCAGTCAACACTATTTTAGGTTATTTTTGAGCCGGTCAGTTTACCTATCCACACTTTTCCTGGGTAGGCTTATACGTAAGCGGTTTACCAGTACAGTGCACATTTTTTCGCCAGAAACTGACAACTGCCCTTCTTGAATCAGCGGAAGGGAGAAAATGACCGTAGAAAAGATTTCATGATCAATCTCAACGAAAGAATGTTGCCGATCCCGGCGGGATCGATTCCTCCTGATCACCAGTCAGACGCGCATTATATTTGGTCGTACAAAGAAGTATCGGCCAATAGATTTCCTTTCTGGTCGAAAAAAGGGACATTCCCAGAGATTGTGGAATTCGTCGCTGATTTTTGTCGCGCCTGCTATTAGCATGGCGCGATATAGGCGCCCGGTTTTCCGTCCGTTCGTCCGTCCGTTCGTTCGTCCGTCCGTCCGTTCGTCAAGGCGTCAACATTTACGACCACCCTAGCGTTCACCCTAATGGTCAAGTTTATTTCTCAAGAACTATAAGAGCTTCATTAATGATACTTGGTACAAACTTGTATCTGGGTATGGTTACTTAAATGCAAGCATCCATTTTTGACCTTGACCTATATTTCATGGTTCACTGACTTTGTAAAATATTGCGACCACCCTAGCGTTCACCCTAATGGTCAAGTGTATTTCTCAAGAACTATAAGAGCTTCATTAATGGTATTTGTAGACTTGCCCAAGTCCCTACATTTACATTTTTTATTTTTTAATTAAAGCCCCTTTAAACAAAATATATGTAAAAGTCTCTTTAGTCTTCATCTGTGAATGTAGGTTAATTTCACAATTTTCATAAAAGACGGTATTGCTATTTCATTTACAACGTATTTATTTTCTATTTTTGTAAACAATTATTTTTACAATGGACACCTAATTAACAGACTTGGGCAAGTCTATGGTATTTGGTGCAAACTTGAATCTGGGGAAGGCAACTTAAATGCAAGCATCCATATTTGACCTTGACCTAAATTTCATGGTTCACTGACTTTGTAAAATATTGCGACCACCTTAGCGTTCACCCTAATGGTTAAGTTCATTTCTCAAGAATTATTAGAGCTTCATTAATGATACTTAGTACAAGCTTGCATTTGAGAATGGAATCTTTTGTGCAAGCATCTATGTTTGACCTTGACCTACATATCATGGCTCGATGACTTTGCGCCCCCACAGGCGCGACATAGCCTTCGGCGGAATTCTTGTTGATGTTTGGTAAACTTGACATTTTGTCTCTGAAAGTGCACTGTTGTTCCAACGCCCAACTTCAACCGGTAATTTATGGTTAGCTGTTCTAAATTTTATCAATATTTTGACTATTAGTTCTTTCAAAACTTCAAGGTAGTTTTCAACATTAATTTTGTCTTTAAAGATACTGTAATTTCTTCCTTTAGACGAGTTTTGGACTGTGTCATATTGCTATAAACATCTGTAGTGGTAGGGCAGTAACTAATGTTGTGGCCCAACCCCATTGCTTGAAAATTTCAATAAAATATGTTTATACTATCCGAGTCTCAACTATTGGCTCCTATCAGAAGGCTTGGCGTGACTGACAGAATAAATACTGTCAAACTGCAACATTTACATTTCCAGTGTAAAGCCCACGCTTTCCCAGAAACTGACAACTGCCCTTCTTGAAACAGCGGTAGGGAGATCAGTCTCTACGAAAGAATGTTGCTGACCCCGGATAGTATCGAACCCGCGTCGTCCTGATCATCAATCAGACGCGCATCCGACTGAGCTACCGAGGCCGACCCGCAATGTCCGATAAAAGTCCCACAAAATTAGAAGCAATGTCTCCAAAATGACCTAAATAGTGTTGACGGGCAAGTTAAACCTCAAACAAATCCCACTTTAATATAGTAAAACTGGGGTTTGCATGGGCATACCTTATTTTTTTCTAATTTCTGCTCTAACATATAGATCGTGGGTACTCGTTGGGGGGGGGGGGGGGGTCTAACTTGAACTCACTGCCTATATTTTGAGCCGAAATAAGAATAATATCACAATTTTGTATCCGATTTTTCTTTCGGCGTAAGATTTTTTTTTTGGTTTTTTTTTGGTTTTGGTTTTACGGCCCCTTCAAGATTATTTCACTCATATCGAGCCGAGCGTTAATCAGAGGTGGGCGGAAACCGGAGTACCCGGGGAAAACCACCTGACCTTCCGTTGCAGAACTTGGCGTCGGCGTAAGATTTACAATGTATTTGAATTGGTGTGTTTTCGTTATTTATTTATTTATTTATTTATTTATCTATTTATATATAAAATCCAACACCAGGGTTCAAGTCCTTGACAATCTTGAAAAACACATTTCATATAGTACAGAAAAGCGGGGTTTGACATGGTGCATTATACTTACCCAGATATTGCTTGACACCTGGATTCTTGGTTCGCTTTAGAACAGCCCACATTGAGTCAGTTCTAACGAATACAAACAGTGTATATTTGAAGCAGAAGGCAAATTGTTACCGGAGACAAGAATGCCATTTTCACTGTCACGAAAAATGATTATGTTACATGGATGCGTTAACCTAATGAGCATGACCCTTGCGTCTTATTGATTCCATGACCCCCACCCCCTTATTTTCAGATTTTAAAGTTGAGTTTTAAAGGGTGTTGTTTTCGAGGGCCTATAGTCTCGCCACATGATCATCAACCCATCACACAAACAAGCCTATACAATTTTGACCTCCTTGAACCCCACTTTTATCGTAAAACTGGGGTTTACTGGGGTAAATCTTATTTTTCTTATTTCTGCTCTTAAATATAGATTGTAGGTACTTGTTAGAAACGCCTCTTTGAGGCGGTTCTAACGTGTACCCACAATCCAGATTTTAAGCAGAAATAAGAACCTAATTTTTCTTATTTCTGCTCTAAAATATAGATTGTAGGTACTCGTTAGAACCACCTCGATGAGGCTGTTCTAACGTGTACCCACGATCTATATTTTGAGCAGAGATTAGTAAAATATAATAATTTTTATCTTAAGTTTTTCATTTTTTAGAGGGTAAAGTTCAGTATATTTGTATAGGCGTGTTCTCGTAATGCGATGTTATCAATGAATGACACGGATGATTTACGTTTATCACGATTATCTCCCTTCCATAATATACAGTTTTTCCGCAACCCTACACAATTGCCCCCAACCCCACCATCTAAAGGAAGGCGGCTCGTATATCCCAGTGTCCAGCGTTCAGGCAGCCCGGGTCACCAACAACTCCCATTCAAATGACTGAGCTACATACCTCAACTGTGTGGTGTCCTGTCGTTTCGTACCCAAGTCATTTCCTACCCAAATCATTTCGTACCATTTTGATCATTTCGTACCCGTTTGATTTTTCATTTTGACCATTTCGTACCCATTTTGGTCATTTCGTACCAACTTTGGTCATTTCGTACCCACTTTTATTTCTTTTTCTGGAAATCGTTTTTGATCGTTTGTTTGATATGAGGTTTAACGTCCCCGTCAACAATGTAAATGCCATTTTAGAGACGTTGCTTCCAATTGTGTGGGACTTTTACCCGAATCGAGATGAAATGACATCTCAAGCCCTGTCGCCCAATGAAACCAATAGGGTTTATTAGCGGTTCCTGGACAGGCTTAGATCCTCTAAGCGGTTTACCAGTACTAGTGTGCGGGCCGGATTCAGCTCTGCATGCGGTAAACAGCTTACGCGATCTAAGCCTGTCCAGGAACCGCGGTGCGAGGCGGACCGTCCATGCTACTAAACCCTATTAGTTTCATTTGGCCACAGGGCTTGAGATCTCATTTCATCTCAATGTCGGGTAAAAGTCCCTCAAAATTGGAAGCAACGTCTCCAAAATGACCTTTACAGTGTTGACGGGGACGTTAACCCCCAAATCAAACAAACAAATCAGCTCTGCATGCGTGGAAGCATCATGTAGCCCATATATTTCTTCAAGCCCCTATGGGCGGGGGCCGTCAAAAAGGTTCGAGTTGAATTGTTTTAAAGCTGATTTTAAAGAGTGAAAAGAGCTCTAGTTAAAAAAGATATTTGTTTAATTTATTTTTTATTTTAACACATTTTCAATTTATATTTATAACATAATATTGAGCGTACTGGCACCGCGAAACAATACAAACAGATTTTACAATATCATTCATTATTAATTGATTATCCTGTATTACACACGGTCAACCAATATTCAAAAATCATAAATCATGTTTTTAATCGCGTCAATTAATAAAATTGTCATTAATCATGTAATTTCGTATTGGCCAAGTTACAGGTCCTCGGTCAGCTGTATTGGCCTCGGCCTTCGGCCTTGTGCCAATACAGCAGACCTCGGACCTGTAACTGGGCCAATACGAAATTATTTGATTAATAACATTATAATATATTTTATTGGCCCCCGCTCATCGGGGCTTGAATAAGTAGATGGGATGCACGGTGCTTCCACGCAGAGCTAAATCCGGCCGCACATGAGTACTGATAAACCGTTTAGAGGACCTAAGCCTCGCCAGGCAAAGCGGTGCGAGTAGGGCCGTCCATATAAAAACTTATCCGTCCGTGATTATAAACCCTGTTGGTTTCATTGGGCGACAGGGCTTGAGCTGTCATTTCATCTCAGTGTTGGGTAAAAGTCCCACAAAAATGGAAGCAACGTCTCCAAAATGACCTATACAGTGTTGACGGGGACGTTAAACCCTCACATCAAACAAATCAACATATTTTACAAGTCACCGGGGTTATAGCCGCCTCGGTAGCTCAGTAGGATGCGCGTCTGACTGGTATCCGGAAGACGCGGGTTCGATACCTGCCGGGGTCGGCAACATTCTTTCGCGGAGATTGATCATGAAATCTTTTCTACGGTAATTAATTCGAGAAGGGTGGTTGTCAGTATGTGTACTGCTTACGCATAAGCCTTCCCAGACAATGTGTGGATACATAAACTGACTGGCTCAAAATGACCTAAAATAATGTTGACTTGGTCGTCAAACTACAATACAAACAACTTCATACAGTAATTACTTAATACATAGATATGTCCGGACGGGTGGTCCCTTTAAATAGATTGTGTATTATGTGTACAAACAATGAGCGGCTCAGGACGTTTGCCAAGCGACCTTTATCGGGACTCTTTCGAGTAAGAGGTTGCTGACAGACGCCTCTAGCTTTTCGAAAACTCGTCCAAAATTAGTATGTTATTATGAACACCATAATAAGGTCTTAATCATGGCTGTCATTCTTGAATCTTGCATTACGTCTTCGTGTCATCTGAAATACGCAAGTGATTTTACTCAATCTATCATACTAAAGGTACTGTTTAATTTATAAATCCAATATTAGTGATATTATAGGACTATTTAACTGGTCTGGGTGTATGGGATGTGCTGTTTGGACATCGGTTTCCGCCACGCGCCCCTCCCCCATTTCCAGTGCGATTCCTGTATACATTTCTATAACGCGCGTCTCTACCGCGTTATGTTATAATAATGGTACATGTAGTTTACCACAACAGAAGTACTTTACATAAACTCCAGTTGCTTTTAATGTCAGTGGTTTGCTCAGATTGCTCGTAAAATTTCAATATTACAATCTTAATAGTATAATTATTTAGCTTAATTTTACCAAATGTTACATTTTACATGTTCTTAATTCTTTAGGATTATCAAACTGGTATGGGTGTACGGGGCGTGCTGTTTGGACATCGGTTTCCGCCACGCGCCCCTCCTCCATTTCCAGTGCGATTCTTATACATATTTCTATAACGCGCGTCTCTACCGCGTTATGTTATAATGGTATTTTACCACAACAGAAGTACTTTACGTCAACTCCAGTTGATTTTAATGACTGAGGTTTGCTCAAATTGCTCTTAAAATTTCAATATTACAATCTTAATATTATTTAGCTTAATTTTATCAAATCATATACATTTTACATGTTCTTAATGGAAAACGCTAAACTAATTCAACTTATATTTGTTAATAAAAAATGTCATTTAATAAGTTTAGTATTCCTGGACCAATGTGATATTTGTTGATTGTATATATATGTATATATTAGGTTATGTTTTAGATAGAGGACCATATGTTAGATTAGTAATTGTACTAAATATGTTATCCTCTTAAAATAAAGACATTATTATTATTATTATTATTAATTTTTAACCCTTATCTTGCTGTTCACGAAAACCCCTATCTTTGCAAACAGTGTAGATCCAGATCAGATGGCTTCTGAAGAACAGATCTGATCAGGATCTACACTGTTTGGCATTCAGTGTATGAATTTGTAGCAATAAATTACATTAAGTAATTTGATTGGTTGATAGACAGAAATGGGTGTGGCTTAAATGAATATTCAGCAAGATAAGGGTTAATGTATGCCAATGCGAGTATGCGAGAATCAAAAAATAAAAACTCACCCTTTATCATAATGCGTTGTGTTAATGCCTACTTCTGTCAAACATAGATTTTGATTACCGTTTGAAACTGTTCCTTAGAGTTCCCACAAGGTTTGACCTCAACACAGAACAAAATTTCTTGCACACCACACAAGGAAATCCGTGATTTTACCCTGGGATAGAAATTTATTTTCAGACACTGATGTTCCGCCCCACTGGCAGGCAACTAACATCAGTGCGCTTCAATTCTATTCAAATGCCGGAACTACTTCCGCACTACTTCTATTCTGTAAACAATAGACTATTCGAGCTGTCAAAACTAATCAGCAAAAAAAAAAATAAATAAATAAATAAAATAAAATACGGAATACAAAAAAATCAATAAGAATGATAATTATTTAACTCATTTATTGTTAAAGGACACTGAATACAGGTCTTAAAAAGAAGAAAATAGTTCTGCTATTTGCTACAAAATAAAAAGGAGATGTTTGGGAGGTGATGTGCAAGAGAAAGATCCAATATGGAATTCTGAGGGTTGGAAACGCCCATTTCCAACAGAACCCCATATCAGATTCTTATAGCATACCCATATTAAGTCAAGCATAGGTTTTGCGACCTCGTTGGAGACTATACCAAAGAGTTTCCACAACATACGTTTTGACCGCAATAAAACACAAAATATACTTATGGAAAGTCCACTTTTCTGTATATTAAGTGAGGTTTACATTAAAGGTGCGTTATTGAGCTAGCTGGAAAAAATGCTTCCAAAAATAAAATACATATAGCCGGTATTTTTATTTAAAATAATACAAATGAATGCATTTTATGCAAAAATGCGAACAATTATGATGACAGGTAAACGAGTTTGAGAAGGTTTCGAACACTAGTTAGATCTATTTTTAGTTCTTGACAAAAATAGAATCCCCATATATGACGTTATGCGACGTTCATTTTTGGCCTTGTTTGCTTAGGCCATGCCTGAATCGGAACTTGAATAATATGACGCTGAATAATTTGCCATAAGTAACGGCACTCAGAGACGATACTTTCGCCATGTATGTGTAAAGTGACAGATTTATTTTTAGAACAGAAATTCCGAACACATGTTCAGAGCGAAGGGTAAACACGAATGAAAACGACCATTTTCACAAAGTTCTGAAGCTGTATTTGGCTCCAAAAGTGTACACATGACAAAGGAGTATGTATTGAAGATAAAAACCAGAAAAAAAAAAAAAAAAAAAAAAAAAACATTTTGAGACCCGGTAGCTCAATAATGCACCTTTAAGTGAGGTTTACATGTTTTCATTACAGGAACTCGTTAAGTGACATCCCCCTTTCAGTAGGTCGGAGCGTACACCATTGAACAAGACTTCAGAAGCTGTGATGTGGTCTTCTTTCCTAATCTGTACTCGTCCATGCCTAAGATCCATGCATAGATTGCTCTCGATCCATCCATCCATATGACCGCAAAATAAAAAATAGCCATCAGAGGAGATGGCAAATCCCCAGACCAAAAGCCAGTATGACCTTCAGAAGACTGTTCACAAACAGAAAGTGCACCAGAATTAAACCACGCTGGTAAGCCGACAGTATATCATCACGTAAACATGCCTATATAATTTTGACCCCCTTGAACCCCACTTTTATATAGTAAAACTGGGGTTCGCACGGGTAAACCTGATTTTTCTTATTTATGCTCTAAAATATAGATTGTGGGTACTCGTTAGAACCGCCTCGATGACGCGGTTCTAACGTAACCACAGTCTATATTTTGAGCAGAAATAAGAAAAATATCGCAATTTTTCATCATAAATTTTTTCATTGTTTTGCGATAAAATTTATAATGTATTTGTATAGGCGTGTTTTCGTAATGTTTTGTATATGAAATCTTTATTAACTGCCATTTTTTTTCTTTTTTATCTCACCAGAAGTTAGGCAAACTCACCTAGTCTTTCTAAAACTTTTAGATGGTTTTCAATGCATTTAGGTAATAGTTTTAGATCTATACAAATTATTTCTATATGATTTGGTGTAGATATACATAACGGTTTCAGAGCAAACCGGGGTAATCCCACCGGGTTTTTTTAAAATCCCCCGGGATTTTTTCTTCACTCCCGTGGGATTAAAATCCCATAAAAATATCAGGAATTTTTCTCCCATGGGAGAATTTCAAAATTTTAAATCCTGCTTTTTAGTATAAAAATGGACCTACTTAACATTAAAATACATGCAGAAAGAATATGGCTGCTCTCACACTAATTTCAATTTTTCCAGTGGGATTTTTCTCTCCTGGGAGTTTTTACGGAGAAAACTCCCGCAGGATTTTTTAATCTCCCGCCGCGAAGCGGAGCGGGGATTATAGGAATGGCCTCCGTCTGTCCGTCCGGCCGGCCGTCCGTCCGTCCGTATGTCCGTCTGTCTTGTATGTCTATCACTTGTGTCTTTTTATTTTGGATGGCCATTTGGCCATTTTGTGGGAAAGTAACTGTCCTTATGGCCATCCTTTGTTTAGCTTTCCATTATGGTCTGGTCGCTTCATGTTTGTGTTTCTTTCCCTTTGGTGTCTTTGATGGGTGGAGTAAGTTAATTGTATCGATTCCTCATCTTTGTTTTACTTCTACTCTCCGTAACACGTTCTTGTCCGCTCCATATCTCCTGAACCCTTTGGCAGATTTTCATTAAACTTTGGTCAATTATTCGTCTCAGTAAGCTGGTGTGCATAACCCATATATTAACCATGCCGACACAAGGTCAAGGTTACAGTTAAAGGTCACGAGTTTGAAACTTTGATTTTTGTGTACGTTCCATATCTCTTTTACCCTTTGAAGGATTTTCATTAAACTTTGGTCAAACATTCCTTTCAGTGAATTGATGTGCAGAACCCATAAATGAACCATGTCGACTCAAGGTCAATGTCACATTTGAAGGTCAAGAGTTTGAAACTTTGAATTTTGTGTCCGTTCCATAACTCCTTTACCTCTGCAAGGATTCTCATTAATCTTTGGTCAATTAACCCCCTCAGTGAGCTGATGTGCAGAACCCACAAATGACTCATGCCGACTCAAGGTCAGGGTCACATTTGGAGGTCACGATTTTAAAACTTTGAATTTTGTGTCCGTTCCATATCTCCTTTACCCCTCAAAGGATTTTCCTTAATTTTTGGTCAGTTATCCCTCTCAGTGAGCTCATGTGCAGAGCGCATAAATGAATCATGCCGACGCCAGAGCAAGGTCACATTGGAAGGTCACGAGTTTGAAACTTAGAATTTTTTTCCTTTCCATATCGCCTTTACCATTCAAAGAACTTCCATTAAATTTTGGCCAAATGTCCCCCTCAGTGAGCTGATGTGCAGAACACGTTAATAAAACCATGCTAACTCAAGGTCAAGGTCACAGTTGAACGTCATGAGCTTAAAACTTTGTATTTTGTGTCTGTTCCATATCTCCTTTACCCATAGAAGGACTTTCATTAAACTTTCGTCAAATATCCTTCTCAGTTAGCTGATGTGCCGAACCAATAAATAAACCATGCCACCTCAAGGTCAAGGTCAAAGATGAAGGTCACGAGTTTGAAACCTTGAATTTTGTGTCCGTTTCACACCTCATTTACCCCTGGAAGGTTTTTCATTTTAGTTTGGTGAAATATCCCCCCTCAGTCAGCTGATGTGCAGAACCCATAAATAAACCAAGCCAACCCAAGGTCAAGGTCACAAGCTTGAGCCTTGATACAAAGGGCGGCGGGGGATTTGGCTGTCCCTCAGACTGTTTTCTTGTTATTAGCTCACCTGAGCCGAAGGCTCATGTGAGGTATTAGTATACCACGAGCCGGCGTCCGTCGTCCGTCGTCGTCGTCGTCCGTCGTCGTCGTCCTTCGTCCACACTTTCAAAGAAGTATATCTCCGGAACCAGTGGGCCAATCTTGATCAAATTTCATGTGAAGCATTATCAGGTAGGGAGAAAGGCTGCATACTGTTTTCGGGCAGATCGGATAGGAGCTCTGGTTGCCATGGCAACAAATAGCTCCCATAGACTTAACATAGGAAAAAGTTTGTCATCACTCTAGCTCCGTCAATTTTTTTCTGATTGTCTTCATTCTTGCAGATAACGAGGACAGGCATGAAATCTCGATCAAGTTCGATTTTGGGCTGAATCGGATTATTCACTCAGGAGTTACGTGCCCTTGAGCGTTGAAAAAACATAGGAAAAAGCTTGTCATCACTCTAGCTCCGTCAATTTTTTTCTGATCGACTTCATTCTTGCAGATAACGAGGACAGGCATGAAATCTCGATCAAGTTCGATTTTGGGCTGAATCGGATTATTCACTCAGGAGTTACGTGCCCTTGAGCGTTGAAAAAATTGCCTATTGACTTAACATGGGGAGAATGTTGTCATCACCGTAGCTGCTTCAATTATTTTCAGATTGGCTTTATTCTTGCAGATAACCAGCACAGCCATGAAATCTCGGTCAAGTTCGATAACTGGCAGAATCGGATCATTCACTTAGGAGTTACCTGCCCTTGTGTGTTTTTGCATTAGGGTTAATGGGAATTTCAAAAATGTATATCTTAAAGACTACTTGGCCAACTTTGATCAAATTTCATGTGTCGCATTATTGGGCAAGTGGAAAGGCTTCATTAGGTTTTCAGGGAGATCTGAGTGGAACTCTGGTTGCCATGGCAACATCTAGCTCCCATAGACTTCACATAGGAAAAAGCTTGTCATCACTCTAGCTCCGTCAATTTTTTTCTGATCGACTTCATTCTTGCAGATAACCAGTACAGGCATAAAATCTCGGTCAAGTTCGATTTTGGGCCGAATCAGATAATTCACTCAAGAGTTATGTCCCCTTGAGCGCCCAAAAAATTGCCAATGGACTTAACATGGGGAAAATGTTGTCATCACTGTAGCTGCTTCAATTTTGTTCGGATTGGCTTCATTCTTACAGATAACCAGCACAGTCATGAAATCTCGGTCAAGTTCGATAATTTGCAGAATCGGATCATACACTTAGGAGTTACCTGCCCTTGTGCATTTTTGCATAAGGGTTAATGTGAATTTCAAAAATGTATATCTTGAAGACTACTTGGCCGACTTTGATCAAATTTCATGTGTAACATTATTGGGCAAGTGGAAAGACTGCATAAGGTTTTCATGCAGATCTGAGTGGAACTCTGGTTACCATGGCAACATATAGCTCCCATAGACTTAACATAGGAAAAAGCTTGTCATCACTCTAGCTCCGTCAATTTTTTTCTGATCGACTTCATTCTTGCAGATAATAAGGACAGACATAAAATCTCGGTTAAGTTCGATTTTGGGCAGAATCGGAATATTGACCTCGGAGTTACGTGACCTTGAGCGACAAAAAAATTTGCCCATAGACTTAACATAGGGAAACTGTTGTGACTACGATAGCGACTTGAATTTTTTTCAGATCAGCTTCAAACTTGCAGGTAACGAGGACAGACATAAAATCACGGTTAAGTTCGATTTTGGGCCGAATCGGATTATTTGCCTTGGAGTTACCTGCCCTTGAGCATGAAAAATACGCTGTGACCACGATAGCAACTTTATTTTTATTCAGATCAGCTTCAAACTTGCAGGTAACGAGGACAGGCATAAAATCCCGGTTAAGTTCGATTTTGGGCCGAATCGGAATATTGACCTCAGAGTTACGTGACCTTGAGCGACAAAAAATTTGCCCATAGACTTAACATAGGGAAAATGTTGTGACTATGATAGCGACTTGAATTTATTTCAGATCAGCTTCAAACTTGCAGGTAACGAGGACAGACATAAAATCTCGGTTAAGTTAGATTTTGGGCCGAATCGGATTATTTGCCTTGGAGTTACCTGCCCTTGAGCATAAAAAAATACGTTGTGACCACGATAGCAACTTTATTTTTATTCAGATCAGCTTCAAACTTGCAGGTAACGTGGACAGGCATAAAATCTCAGTTAAGTTCGAATCGGAATATTGACCTCGGAGTTACATGACCTTGAGCGACAAAAAAAATGCCCATAGACTTTACATAGGGAAAATGTTGTGACTACGATAGCGACTTGAATTTTTTTCAGATCAGCTTCAAACTTGCAGGTAACGAGGACAGACATAAAATCTCGGTTAAGTTCGATTTTGGGCCGAATCAGAATATTTGCCTTGGAGTTTCCTGCCCTTGAGCATAAAAAAAATACGTTGTGACCACGATAGCAACTTTATTTTTATTCATATCAGCTTCAAACTTGCAGGTAACGAGGACAGGCATAAAATCTCGGTTAAGTTCGATTTTGGGCCGAATCGGAATATTGACCTCGGAGTTACGTGACCTTGAGAGACAAAAAAATTTGCCCATGGACTTAACGTAGGGAAAATGTAGTGACAGAAATAGCGACTTGAATTTTTAGCTCACCTGAGCCAAAGGCTCCAGTGAGCTGATAGTATACCAAGGCTCCGGAGTCCGTCGTCTGTCGCCCGTCCTTCGTCGTCCACACTTTCAATGAAGCATATCTCAGAAGGCAGTCGACCAATCTTGTTTAAATTTTATGTGTAGCACCATTGGGCAAGGGGAAAGGCTGCATTAGGTTTTGGAGCTAGTCTGGTTCATTTGTTCCTTCATTCTTCTTTCTCTCCATATAGAGATAATAGACCAATGTTAAATTTTTAATCAAAGATTTCTCAGGAACTATAAAAGCTAGAAGCATCAAATTTAGTATTCAATAGAATAATGATGACTTATTTTGTGTAAGAGACATTGGGCTTTCTCAGCTTATTTGTTCATCTGTTCTTTCATTCTTCTTTCTCTCCATTTTGACCAATGTTAAATTTTCGTCAAAGATTTCTCAGGAACTATAGAAGCTAGAAGTCTCAAACTTGGAATGCAATGCAATAATCATGACTTATATCCTGTAAGGGTCAATGGGCTGGATTCTATTAGCAGATTTAGTAGTCAAGTCTGTGAATTGTTAAAACTTAAGTTCCTCAGGTGAGCGGTTTAGGCTCATTGAGCCTCTTGTTTTTTAAAATGCTTTGGAATCAAGGTGTAATACCTCTTTTCTATTAATACGGTCAAACAGAAAATCTTACAATGAGTTAAGCATGAATGTCACTATTTTCAAAAAATCCCGCGGTATTTCAATCCCCTGACATTTTTATCCTATATTCGAAAATGGGATTTTTTCTCCAACAGGATTTCACTAATTTCCCATTTACTATACATCTGCTGTTTTGACAAAGCTATGATAATTCTGTACATTTATGTCGTTGGAGACTATACCAAAGAGTTCCCACATCATATGTTTTGACCGATATGAAACACAAAGTATACTTATGGAAATTCCACTTTTCTGTATATCAAGTGAGGTTGACATTATATGAGGTTTAAATGTGTTCATTGCAGGGATTCGTTAAGTGACAACACC
This sequence comes from Lucinisca nassula, assembly GCA_963580285.1. NCBI lineage: Eukaryota > Metazoa > Mollusca > Bivalvia > Lucinida > Lucinidae > Lucinisca > Lucinisca nassula. The sequence goes on along the minus strand of OY757027.1, from coordinate 67,520,796 downwards.
CCCTTTGAGTTCGTTGGAGCGTACACCATTGAACAAGACTTCATAAGCTGTGATGTGGTCTTCTTTCCTGTTCTGTACTCGTCCATGCCTAAGATCCATGCATCAATCGCTCTCCATCGACCCATCCATCCATCCATCTGATCGCAAAAATAGAAAATAGCCATCAGAGGAGATGGCAAATCCCCCGACCAAAAGCCAATATGACCTTCAGAAGACTGTTCACTAATAGAAAGTGCACCAGAATTAAAACACACTGGTAAGTCGATAGTATATCATCACGAAAACACGCCTATATAATTTTGACCCCCTTGAACCACCCCACTTTTATATTGTAAAACTGGGGTTTGCATAGGTAAACCTTATTTTTCTTATTTATGCTCTAAAATATAGATTGTGGGTACTCGTTAGAACCGCCTCGATGAGGCGGTTCTAACTTGTAGCCGCAATCTATATTTTGAGCAGAAATAAGAAAACTAACACAATTTTTCATCTTAAAATTTTCATTTTTCGGCAATAAAGATGGCAATGTATTTGTATAGGCGTGTTTGCGTAAGGAGACTGTTCACTAATAGAAAGTGCACCAGAATTAAAACACACTGGTAAGCCGACAGTATATCATCACGAAAACACGCCTTTATAATTTTGACCCCCTTGAACCACCCCACTTTTAAATAGTAAAACTGGGGTTTGCTTAGGTAAACCTCATTTTTCTTATTTATGCTCTAAAATATTGTACCCACCGTGCAATATATATATTTTAGCAAAAAAGATCGCAATTTTTCGTCATAAAATTTTTCAATTTTTGCGATAAACTTTACTATGTATTTGCATAGTCGTGTTTTCGTAATGTTTTGTATATGAACTGTTTATCAACAGTTTTTGCATTCCCAGAAATTAGGCAAACTCACCTAGTCTTTCTAACACTTCTTGATGGTTTTCTATGCATTTAAGTAATAGCCTAGGTCTATACAAATTATTTCTATATGATTTGGTGAAGATATACATCACGATTTCAGAGAAAACCGGGGTGAAAATCCCACAGGATTTTTGAAAATCCCACGGGATTAAAATAATCCCACGGTTTTTTTTCTGGACTCCTGTGGGATTAAAATCCCATGAAAATATCAGGGATGTTTCTCCAATGGGAGTATTTCAAAATTTTTAAACCTGCTTTTAAATATACTAAGGAAAATAAGAAACGCAACATTATGATATTTGGCGAGAAAATAACCATCTTTTTTCTGGTTAACAATAGTTTTAAATTGTACTATCTAACCGTGAATGAACCATAGCAAAAAAACGTCTGAGAATTGTAAACGTCCCGGAGTTGACGCTTCCGTATTTAACCAACCCCATAGAAAAAGAACTGCACATAATTGCATTAAAATCGCAAAAAGAAGAATGGTGTCGTGTTTGTAACACACTATACGCGTTGAGACTCAAAAGCGCATGAAAGACGCAATTTTCCGTTTGAGAACGGGTTTGGATGCAATGTTGTCTACGCCAGATAACATTTCCGTATACAGATCGTTTAGCCACAGTCAACACCATTAGAAAGACGTTGAATGCACTTCTTTGTCGTTGCGCGTATGGTTATGCATTAACTGAGTTTGAAACAAGTTTATTCAAATGTTCTTTAACTTTTTATGCTGGTCCATACTCACACTTTGTAAAGTCGACGTGAAGGGCTCTAAAGCCGCAAAAAAAAGCATCCATTAGTCCGACATGTTGACGTCAGCGTCACATTGATTGGTTTAAAGTGATTTTCATATACGACATGTAACGCATTATTTCAAATGACGTTTTCAGTAATAAACTAACCGCAAAAATAGTCAGTTCATCATACGAGATATAGAAATTATAAAACGTCAGCAATTTACGCAGACATTCAAGAATACAACTATTGCGTTTCTTTTTTCCTCTAGTATATAAAAATGGACCTACTTAACATTAAAATACATGCAGAAAAAGTATGGCTGCCGTTTTATCCCGTGTGATTTTTTCGGAGAAACTCTCACGGGAATTTTTTTTTATTTTTTAAAATGCTCTGGAATCAGGGTGTAATATCTCTTTTCTATTCATAAGGTCAAACAGTGAGGCTTACAATGAATTAAGCATGAACATAACTAATATCAAAAAATCCCGAGGGATTTTAATATCATGGGATTTTTATCCTATAATCGAAAATGGGATTTTTTCTCCCACAGGATTTCACTAATTTCCTATTTACTATAAATCTGCTGTGTGGACAAAGGTATAATAATTTTGTTCATTTATGTAAAAAACATGAATCATTTACATGTATTGGTTTAAAGTAACTAATATTGGTTCCATTGAATTTTACTCCCGCGGGATTTTTATCCCATTTTAGAGCACAGGATTTAAATTCTGTGGGATTATTATGCCCCCAACTTTGAAAAAGTTGGAGGGGCATATTGCTTCTGGTTCGTTCGTCCGTTCGTCCGTTCGTCTGTTCGTCCGTTCGTCCGTTCGTCCGTCCGTTACGCTTTTGATGCATAGCATAAATAAAGAACCGTGTATGCTAGGGTTTTGAAATTTCATATATGGATTCCTCATGGAAAATTAGCTGACGCGTATTTTTTTTTCTCGTCCGGATTATGCCCCCTTCAAGAGTTATTGCCCTTTGAATTTTTTTTAATAAAATCTTGTCAGCAAGATATCTAAAAAAACTGGAGCTAAAACCTTGAAAGTTGGTGATTATATTGGTGGTGATGAGTAGATGAACTGATTAACTTTTGACAAAACTCCGAAAAATACTTTGTGAGTTATGGCCCTTTGTCATTTTGGTAATTTGTGCCCATTGTAATGTATGCTAAAAGTGATGCAAAGCATATCTTTAGAACCGTGTATGCTAGGGTTTTGAAATTTCATATACGGATTCCTCATGGAAAATTAGCTGACGCGTATTTTTTTCTCGTCCGGATTATGCCCCTTTAAAGAGTTATTGCCCTTTGAATTTTTTTTAATAAAATCTTGTCAGCAAGATATCTCAAAAACTATTGGAGCTAGAGCCTTGAAAGTTGGTGAATAGATTGGTGGTGATGAGTAGATGAACTGATTAACTTTTGACAAAATTCCAAAAAATACTTTGTGAGTTATGGCCCTTTGTCATTTTGGTAATTTGTGCCCATTGTAATGTATGCTAAAAGTGATGCATAGCATAACTTTAGAACCGTGTATTCTAGGGTTTTGAAATTTCATAAATGGATTCCTCATGGAAAATTAGCTGACGCGTATTTTTTTCTTGTCCGGATTATGCCCCTTTTAAGAGTTATTGCCCTTTGAAATTTTTTTAATAAAATTTTGTCAGCAAGATTTCTCAAAAACTATTGGAGCTAGGTGAACTGATTAACTTATGACAAAATTCCGAAAAATACTTTGTGAGTTATGGCCCTTTGTCATTTTGGTAATTTGTGAAAAACTTTGTCATCGTTCTAGCGCCTACATTTCTTCACCAATTTCAATATAACTTCACACAAATGTTCCTTATAAAAATATCTCGAGCGAGTTCGACTTTCAAGGTCATGACCTCAAGGTCAATGTTACTGTGGCTATTTTTAGAAAAACTTTGTCATCGCTCTAGCGCCTACATTTCTTCACCAATTTCAATATAACTTCACACAAATGTTCCTTATAAAAAAATCTCGAGCGAGTTCGACTTCAAAGTCATGACCTCAAGGTCAAGGTCACTGTGGCTATTTTTAGAAAAACTTTGTCATCGCTCTAGCACCTACATTTCTTCACCAATTTCAATATCACTTCACACAAATGTTTCTTATGACAATATCTCAGCGAGGTCGACTTTCAATGTCATGACCTCAAGGTCAAGGTCACTGTGGCTATTTTAAGAAAAACTTTGTCATCACTCTAGCGCCTACATTTCTCCACTGATTTCAATATAACTGCACACAAATGCGCCTTATGACAATATCTTGAGCGAGGTCGACTTTCAAGGTCATGACCTCAAGGTCAAGGTCACTGTGGCTATTTTTAGAAAAACTTTGTCATTGCTCTAGTGCCTACATTTCTTCACTTATTTCAATTTAACTTCACACAAATGTTCCTTATGACAATATCTCGAGTGTGTTCGACTTTCAGGGTCATGACCTCAAGGTCAAGGTCACTGTGGCTATTTTTAGAAAAACTTTGTCATCGCTCTAGCGCCTACATTTCTTCACCGATTTCAATATAACTTCACACAAATGTTCCTTATGACAATATCTCTAGCAAGTTCCACTTTCAAGGTCAAGGTCACTGTGGCTATTTTTAGAAAAACTTTGTCAATGCTCTAGCGCTTACATTTCTTCACCGATTTCAAAATAACTTCACACAAATGTTCCTTATGACAATATCTCAAGCCATTTCAACTTTCAAGGTCAAGGTCACAATGGCTATTTTTAGAAAAACTTTGTCATCGCTCCAGCGCCTACATTGCTTCACCGATTTTAATATAACTTCACACAAATGATCCTTATGACAATACCTCGAAAGAGTTCGCTTTTCAAGGTCAAGGTCACTGTGGCTATTTTTAGAAAAAACTTTTTTTTTTCATTGCTCTAGCGCTTACATTTTATCACCAATTTCAAAACCGATTCACACAAATGTTCCTTATGACAATATATGTAGCGAGTTCCACTTTCAAGGTCAAGATCACTGTGGCTTTTTTTTGAAAACCTTTGTCAATGCTCTAGAGCTTACATTTCTTCACCAATTTCAATATAACTTCACACAAATGTTCCTTAAGACAATATCTCGAGCGATTTCGACTTTCAAGGTCATGGTCACTGTGGCTATTTTTAGAAAAAACTTTGTCTTCGCCCTAGCAACTACATTTCTTCAATGATTTCAATATAACTTCACACAAATGTTCCTTATGACAATACCTCGAGTGAGTTTGACTTTCAAGGTCAAGGTCACTGTGGCTGTTTTTAGAAAAACTTTGACATGGCTCTAGCGCTTACATTTCTTCACCGATTTCAGTATAACTTCACACAAATGTTCCTTATGACAATATCTCGAACTATTTTGACTTTCAAGGTCAAGGTCACTGTGGCTATTTTTAGAAAATCTTTGTCATCGCTCTAGTGCCTACATTTATTGATGGATGTTAATAGAACTTCACACAAATGTTTCTTATGGTAATATCTCGAGTTGCTTTGACTTTCAAGGTCATGACCTCAAGGCCAAGGTCACTATGGCTATTTTTAGAAAAAACTTTGTCATTGCTCTACCGCCTACATTTATGATTTTAATCTAACTTCACACAAAAGATGCTTATGATAATATCTTGAGCAAGATCTACTTCGCGGCCATGGCCTCAAGTCAAGGTCCCTATGACTATTTTTAGAGAAATATTGTCATCACTCTAGAACCTACATTTATGGATGGATTTTTAAACAAACTTTACACAAATGTTGCATATGATAATATCTCAAGCAAGTTGGACTTTTGCCATTTCAGTGTTTTCCACACACGAAGTTGTCTTGTGCGAGGGGATTTGTATCGCATGCGATGCCTTGTTTTTTTTTTAATAAAATCTTGTCAGCAAGTCTATATCTTGAGAACTATTAGAGCTTCATTAATCATTCTTGGTACAAACTTGCATCCAGGCATTGCAACTTCAACGCAAGCATCCATATCTGACATTGACCTATATTTCATGGTTCACTGACTTCGTGAATTATTGCGACCACCCTGACTTTCACCATTTCTCGAAAACTATTAAAGCTTTTTAAATTATAATTGGTACAAACTTGCACCTAGGAATTGCAACTGCAACCCAAGCATCCATATTTGACTTTTACCCATATTTCATGGTTCACTGACTTTGTGAATTATTGCGACCACCCTGACTTTCTATCTAATGTAAGAGTCCATTTCTCAAGATCTATTACAGCTTCATTAATTGTATTTGGTACAAGCTTGCATTTAGGAATTGAAACTTCAATGCAAGTATCCATTTCTGACCTTGACCTACATTTTATGGTTCACTGACTTTGTAAAATAGTGTGACAACCCTAACTTTCACCCTGATGTAAGAGTCTGATTTTAAGAGTTTCATTGATGATACTTGGTACATGCTTGCAACTAGGAGTGAAATTTTTATGCGGGCATCCATGTTTGACCTTGACCTAGATTTCATGGTTTGGCGTGACATAGCCTTCGGGGGAACTCTTGTTGTATGTTTTTGAGTCTTTAACAATATTTGTTGAATATTTTGCCATCTAGGAACAAGCAAAGGTTGGGGGCATTGTGTTTTACAAACACCATTTCTAGTTTTATTTCTTTCATTTTTTCTTTGGCTGTTACAGGAACACTCTAAGAAAACCAAACTTCAGGTTCTTCCTTCCAGTTAGTGAATTGGCCTTTCTCAGGATTTTCAGGGTAAATTCTGACTTTCTTTGTCCACATCAGGTCAACAAATCTGGACATCTTCTAGACTCTTTTTTAGCTCACCGTCACGTAGTGACGAGGTGAGCTTTTGGGATCACTTTTTGTCCGTCGTCTGTCGTGCATGCGTGCGTGCGTGCGTCCGTAAACAATTTCTTTAAACGACATCTCCTCCTAAACCACTGATCGGATTTTGACCAAACTTCACAGGAATGATCCTTCGGTGGTCCCCTTTCAAAGTTGTTCAAACGGTTCCGGTCCGTTGCACATCTAGGTCACAGGAGCCAAAAATAGATTTCTTTCACCAAAAGCTTAAAAAGTCTTCTTCTCTGCAACCACAAGGCCCAGGTCTTTGATATTTGGTATGAAGCTTCATCTAGTGGACCCCTACAAAGATTGTTCAAATTATAGTGCTGGGGCCAAAAAAATGCCCCCGCCCCGGGGCCCTTTGGTTTTACATAGGCTTATATAGGGAAAATCTTTAAAAAATTTCTTCACTGAAACCACAAGGCCCAGGACTTTGATATTTAGTAAGAAGCTTCATCTAGTGGACCCCTACCAAGATTGTTCAAATTTTAGTGCTGGGACAAAAAGTGTCCCCGCAACGGGGCCCTTTGGTTTTACATAGGCTTATATAGGGAAAATCTTTAAAAATCTCCTTCTCTGAAACCACAAGGCCCAGGTCTTTGATATTTGGTATGAAGCTTCATCTAGTGGACCCCTACCAAGATTATTCAAATTATAGTGCTGGGGCAAAAAATGCCCCCGCCCCGGGGCCCTTTGGTTTTACATAGGCTTATACAGGGAAAATCTTTAAAATCTTCTCTGAAACCACAAGGCCCAGGACTTTGATATTTGGTATGAAGCTTCATCTAGTGGACCCCTACCAAGATTGTTCAAATTATAGTGCTGGGACAAAAAAGCCCCCGCCACAGGGTCCCTTTGGTTTTACATTGGCTTATATAGGGAAAATCTTTAAAAATCTTCTTCTCTGAAACCACAAGGCCCAGGTCTTTGATATTTGGTATGAAGCTTCATATAGTGGGATCCCTACCAAGATTGTTCAAATTATAATGCTTGGGCCAAAAATGCCCCCGCCCCGGGACCCTTTGGTTTTACATAGGCTTATATAGGGAAAAGCTTTAAAAATCTTTTTCTCTGAAACCACAAGGCCCAGGACTTTGATATTTGGTATGAAGCTTCATCTAGTGGACCCCTACCAAGATTGTTCAAATTATAGTGCTGGGACAAAAAAGCCCCCGCCACGGGGCCCTTTGGTTTTACATTGGCTAATATAGGGAAAATCTTTAAAAATCTTCTTCTCTGAAACCACAAGGCCCAGGTCTTTGATATTTGGTATGAAGCTTACTCTAGTGGACCCCTACCAAGATTGTTCAAATTATAGTGCTGGGGCCAAAAATGCCCCCGCCCCGGGGCCCTTTGGTTTTACATTCTCTTATATAGGGAATTTTTTTAAAAATCTTTTTCTCTGAAACCACAAGGCCCAGGACTTTGATATTTGGTATGAAGCTTCATCTAGTGGACCCCTACCAAGATTTTTCAAATTATAGGGATGGGGCAAAAAATGCCCCCGTCCCGGGGCCCCTTGGTTTTACACAGGCTTATATAGGCAAAATCTTTAAAAATCTTCTTCTCTGAAACCGCTAGGCCCAGGTCTTTGATATTTGATGTGTAGCTTCATCTAGTGGACCTTTGCCAAGATTGTTTAAATTATAGCCTGTGTTGATGTTTGGTATGAAGCTTCACCTTTAAGACCTCCCTCAACATTATGCACATTAAGGCCCTGGGGCCAATAATGGCCCTCTCGGGGGCACACTTGTTACACTATGGATCAGGTGAGCGATCCAGGGCCATCATAGCCCTCTTGTTTAATAATAGAATGCTTATTAGCTACAGAAACTTCTGTAGCCAGTGAAGGCTTTGAACAGACTGAGTGAGCTAACATGGCTGGTTAGAGTTTGTTTCTCTTGCCATTAACGTAAAAATCCTAAAAATTCGAACACAGCGTGGACTTGCTGTAATATTCTCCTAAAATTTTTACCAATTTGTTTCATGATCCAGCAAGGGATCCAAAAAGTACAAACAAAATGGGAAACAGTGTAGACCTGATCAGACTGCTTCAGGAGCAGACTGATTTGGATCTGCACCTATCTGTTTCAATACTTAGTATTACTACGGTAACAGGTTTTCTTTCAGAGAAGCTAGAAAGAAATGTTTTTATTGCAAAATGCTATCTGATCAGTCTTAGCAATGTGCTTTATGGACAGCCTTGAAACAAAGCAGATTCGTCACATTATATATCTGTGTCCTAAAACTTAATTTTTATATCACATTCCCATGAATTTTCATTTAATATTTTCTGGTCTCTGTAGTCAATACCTATTAGGTGGATGCAAGGATTTTTCTAACATTTTTAGATTGCTTTAAAAGCTTTAAAGTGATGGTTTATTCATTAGGTGAACTTAAGTAGTAACTGGAGTTCTTTTTCTGACAGTTTTGGATCGCTTTAAACGCTTTAAAGTGACGGCTTTTCGTTATTCATTGGGTGAACTCAAGTGATTTTTCTAACAGATTTGGAGTGCTTTAAACGCTTTAAAGTGATGTTTTAGTCATTAGGAAACCTCAAGTGGTTTTTCTAACAATTTTAGATTGCTTTATACGCTTTGAAATGATGGTTTAATCATTAGTTGAAATCAAGTAGTTTTTCTAACAGTTTTAGATTGCTTTAAACGCTTTAAAGGGATGGTTTATTCGTGAGGTGAACTCAAGTGGTTTTCCTAACAATTTTAGATTACTTTAACGGTTTAAAGTGACTTTTTAGTCATTAGGTGAACTCGAGTTCTTTTTCTGGCAGTTTTGGATTGCTTTAAACGCTTTAAAGTGATGGTAAATCGTTATTCATTGGGTAATCTCAAGTGATTTTTCTAACAGATTTAGAGTGCCTTAAACGCTTTAAAGTGATAGTTTAGTCCTTAGGTGAACTCGTGGTTTTTCTAACAATTTTAGATTGCTTTATACGCTTTGAAATGATGGTTTAGTCATTAGTTGAACTCAAGTAGTTTTTCTTACACTTTTAGATTGCTTTGACTGCTTTAAAATGACGGTTTAGTCATTAGGTGTACTCAATTAGTATTTCTTAATAAGTTCTGAAGTTAAATCCCTTGGAAGCAAGGAATACACCAAATAAACGAAAATAGCAGACATGGTTTTATTGAGTCTGTTCATTACCAGTATTGAAATGTGCAACACCGGCCACGCCCCCAGCACCGGCCTAAGCAGAACTCTATTTTCAAAATGATACCAATTAAACGCAATGATCCCAAAGGAGCAGAAAATATAATCTGCACTATGATGATGTACGGGGAGACGTTTTACGGCCGCCACACGGCACAACACCAGCTACAGTGAAAATAAATAAGTTCTGAAGTTATATCCATTCTAACACTTTTAGACTGCTTTAAACGCTTTAAAGTGATGGATTATTCATTATGTGAAGACAAGTAGTTTTTCTAACACTTTAAGATTACTTTAAATGCTTTAAAGTGACGATGTAGTCATTAGGTGAACTCACGTACTTTTTCTAACACTTTTAGATTGCTTTAAATGCTTTAAAGTGATGGTTTATTCATTGGTTTATTCATTAGGTGACCTCATGTGTTTTTAGCTTGCCTGTACGTAGTACATGGAGAGCTATTGTTGTCACCTCATTTGTGCACGTTTGCGTTTGCGTGTGCGGATGCGTTCCCGTCACACTGCGTTAAAGTTTTTCAAATGCTTATATCTCAATAGTCACTCCTATTTGGAACTTAAATACCTGGGAGGGTCCTCTGACGTTCAAAGACAACAGACCCCTGGGTTCATGCCCCGGGTTGGGGCTGGGGTAAAAATCTAGAACATCTCTGTGAAACGGTGTTTTTGAATTGATTATATCTCAACAGACACTCATCGCAAAAGATTCATGTTTTACAACTTGGATACCCGGGCGTGTCTTCTGAGATTCCAAGACAACACACCCCTGGCTCATGCCTTGGAGGACTGATGGGGTGGGGATAGGGGTCAAAATCTAGGACACCTTTGTAATTTGTTATATACGTTTCCATTATGCTAACAAGTTATAAACACAATTGGTCATATATCAGCCAACCATGTGACATTGGTTCAAGCGTAAAAGGGTGAAGGTCATGGTGACCTACATTTCATGGTCCAGTGATTTTGCCTTATATCTTGAAGACTATTTGTTGGAGAAATGTCATACCTGGGATATAAGTACCATGTGACCCCATGATTGGCCTCAAAATATATCTGGGTCACTGTGACATATATTTCATGGTTCAGTAATTTTGCCTTATATCTTGAAGACTATTTGTTGGAGAAATATCATACCTTGGATATTAGTGCCATGTGACCCCATGATTGACCTCAAAATATATCTAGGTCACTGTGACCTATATTTTATGGTTCAGTGACTTTGCCTATTATCTTGAATACTATTCGAAGGATAAATGTCATACCTGGATTAATAGTTCCATGTGACCCGATAATTGACCACCAATTACATCTAAGTCACTGTGACCTATATTTCATGGTTCAGTGATTTTGCCTATTATCTTGAATACTATTTGATGTAGAAATGTCATACCTGGATAAGTAGTTCCATGTGACCCCATGATTGGGCTCAAAATATATCTAGGTCATTGTGACCTATATTTCATGGTTCAATGATTTTGCCTTTTATCTTGAATACATTTGATAAAGTAACGTCATAACTTGATTATTAGTTCCATGTGACCTGCTGATTTACCTCAAAATATATCTAGGTCAGTGCCACCTTTATTTCATGGTTCAGTGATTTTGCCTATTATCTTGAATAAAATTTTGATAACGAAATGTTATACCTGGGATATTACTTCAATGCAACCAGATGATTGACCTCAAAATATATCTTGGTCAGTGTGACCTATATTACATGGTTCAGTGACTTTGACTTATATCTTGAATACTATTGGATGGAGAAACTTCCTATCTGAATAATCAATGCCATGTAACCAGATGATTGACATAGAAATATATCTAGGTCAGTGTGACCTATTTTCATGGTTCAATGATTAGCCTTATAATTCTGACACAATTTGATTCTGAAATGTAATATCTGGAATATATGTTCCGTATGACCTGATGATTGGCCTCAAAATATATGTATCTATATTTCATGGTTCAATAGTTTTACCTTATGTCTTGAAGGCGCAAAACAGGCGAGCTATGCTGTCATGCGACAGCTCTTCTTTCTATTTGTTTTAGATTGCTTTATACGCTTTGAATTGATTGTTTAGTCATTAGGTGAACTCAAGTGGTTAGATTGCTTTAAACGCTTTAAAGTGATGGTTTCGTCATTAGGGGAAATAGTGTTATTTTTCTAACAGTTTAAGATTGCTTTAAACACTTTAAAGTGATGGTTTAATCATTAGGTGAAATCATGTGGTTTTGCTTACAGTTTTAGATTGCTTTAAACGCTTTAAAGTGATGGTTTAGTCATTAGGTGAACTGAAGTAATTTTGCTACCGATTCGCATTAGTCCTTGACTTTCTTCTGAATCACTTTTGTATTATGTCATTTATTTACACTTTGTATTTGTATGCTTGCTTTACGAATAAAATATTTTTAAACAAGTGATGGAGTAGGCATTAAACTCAGGTAGTTTTTCTAACAGTTTTCGATTGCTTTAAACTTTTTGAAGTGTAGGTATTCAAGTGATTTTTCTAACAGATTTAGATTGCTTCAGACGCTTAAAAGTGATGGTTTAGTCATTAGGTGAACTCAAGTGTTTTCCTAACAGTTTTAGATTGCTTGAAACGCTTTAAAAGGGTGGTTTATTCATCAGGAGAACTAGAGTGGTTTGTCTAACAGTTTAGGATGGCTTCAAACGCTTTTAAGTGTTGGTTTCGTCATTAGATTACTCTACTGTTTTTTTTCTCTAACAGTTGGAGGTTGCTTCAACACTTTAAAGTGATGGTTTAGTCATTGGATGAACTCAAGTAGTTTGTCTGACAGTTTTAGATTGCTTGAATTGCTTTTAAGTGATGGTTTAGTATTTGGGTACCCCAAGTAGGTTTTCTTACCGTTTTAGATTGCTTTAAGTGATGGTTAGATGAACTCGGGTAGTTTTTCGAACAGTTTTAGATTGCTTTAAAAGCTTTAAAGTGATGGTTTAGTCATTAGGTGATCTCAAGTAGTTTTTCTAACAGTTTTAGATTGCTGTAAACACTTTAAGGTGATGGTTTAATCATTAGATGAACTCAAGTAGTTTTTCTAAGTTTTAGATTGCTTTTAACACTTTTAATGAGGCAGTACTATCGAGAAAACACAACCTATATTTTGAGCATGAATGAGAATGATTCGACATATGTCAGTTTTAAGGACGACGACTTCTACATTGCACGGATATTAAGCATTAGCAACACTATCAGATTTTTGGGCTGCTCAGAGGTCTGCCTTGTAACGATTTAACTTTTCCGATTGAAATACTTAACGGACCCATGAGGTAACCGGCCATAGTCGAATTTCCTGATATATCGTTTGTTTTAAATTGTTTTAGGAAGATGGGAGGTCGTGTCGTTATTTTGTCGGCTACTTTCAACTCTGTGCAGTTGAGAATGATGACTAGAACAGGATTTTCGGTCTTTCGGGTAGAATATTTACGGCCGCATTTATAGGGTGCCATCACCTGGTACATGTAAGAACCGGATCATATCAAGCGATAGAGTTTACGGGCCTCCGTGGCCTAGTGGGTAAGAGCGCTGTCTTGATCATAAGGTCTCTCACCGCTGTGGGTTTGAGCCTGGCTCGGGGCACATTTGAGACGCCAAGTTCTGCAATGGAAGGTCAGGTGGTTTTTCGCCGGGTCTCCGGTTTACGCCCTCCTCTTATTAACGATGGGCTCGATGTGAGTGAAATAACCTTGAAAGGACCGTAAAACCAAAACAAATAATAATAATAATAATAATAATAATAATAGTAATAATAATAATAATAATAATAATAATAAAAACAATCAAGCGATAGAGGCCGGTTTTGCGCTTTAGCAAAGAGTAACGCTCATGAGACCGGGTTCTCACCAACGGAAATGCTTGTTTCATCTGTGATATGGGTATGGGAGCGCGGTGGTGCAGTGGTTAAGCATCGGATTTGAGAAGGTAGGCGGTTCGATTCCCGCAAGCACCAAGTTTTGTTTCCTTGAGCAAGAGACGTTATCCACATTGCTTAGTACTGGTTCCTACCCAGGAAAAGAGGGTCACATGGAATATTAGTACTAATACAACATGTGTTACCGTCTGTAAATAAGGTCTATTATTATTATTATTATTATTATTATTATTATTATTATTATTATTATTGGTGACTGTATTAGCTCAATAGTCAAAGATTTTTATAGAAATATTTCACTTCAGTACAGCTGGATTTCGTAAAAAGTACTCTTGGCATTCAACTTAGTGTAGATTAGGATCATCGATTCCACATTACGAAAACACGCCTATACAAATACATGGTAAATTTTACCAACGAAAAATGAACATTTTCAGATGAAAAATTGTGATATTTTTCTAGAAATAAGAAAAATAATGTATACCCCTGTAAAATAGAAGTGGAGGCAATGATCAGGAATCGATACATTTAACCCACAACTCCCATCAGAGACACCAAAGGGAAAGAAACAACAGACCCCGATGGAAACATCAACAGCGGAAAGCCAAAATGACAGTTACTTTTCCACAAAATGGCCAATAGGTTATCCAAAATAAAATATAAGCGACACAAACACCCAAAGACAAACCATAATAAAAATAAACCGCCTAGGAACGGTCAGCGGAAACGAATTCCAGTGTGGGGTTTAAATCGATTTTACGTGGACACAATCCTCGCCCTTACTTCCGTCGCGATTTAGACAAATAATTTGTTCAGTCCGCATGAAGGCCTCCTATTACAATATAAAAGTGGGGTTCAAGGGGTCCAAAATTATGTAGGCGTGTTTACGTGATGATTCTGGAATTTTGAAAGTAATGAATACGAGGACTGAGTCGGCCCCCGCCCATCGGGGCTTGAAGAAATATATGGGCTGCATGATGCTTCCACGCAGAGCTGAAATCCGGCCGCACACGAGTACTGTTAAACCGCTGAGAGGATCTAAGCCTGCCCAGGCAAAGCGGTGCGAGTCGGCCCGGTCATGCTTATGAACCCTATTGGTTTCATTGGGCGACAGGGCTTGAGATGTCATTTCATCTCAACGTCGGGTAAAAGTCCCACAAAATTGGAAGCAACGTCTCCAAAATGACCTTTACTGTGTTGACGGGGACGTTAAACGTCAAATCAAACAAACAAACAAACGATGTCTGACTGGTGATCAGAAGGACGCGGGTTCGATACCTGCCGGGGTCGGCAACATTCTTTCGTGGAGATTGATCGTGATATCTTTTCTACGGTCATTATCGCCCTTCAGCTGATTCAAGAAGGGCATATGCCAGTTTCTGGCGAATGAATAAGCACTATACTGGTTAACCGCTAACGTAAAAGCCTGCACAGGAAAAGTCTGGATTGGTAAACTGACCGGCTCAATATGACATAAATAGTGTTGACTGGGTCGTTGAACTGCAATACACACACTACAAACAAAAACACATTCGTGTGGCATAGTGCATGCAATTTCTTTCATGTCGACTTTCTGATGAAAAATTGTGATATTTTTCTTGTTTATAGTCCATCTATAGATTGTGTGTGTTCGTTAGAGCCGCCTCATCGAGGTCCTCATCGAGTTGGTTCCAACGAGTACCCACAACCTATGTCTTGGGCAGAAATAAGCAAAGTTATGCTTACCCATGTAAACCCCATATTTCACTGTTTAAAGTGGGGTTTACGGGGGTATTCATATCACAGACTTATTTACGTGATGTTTAGGATCACGGATAAGGTCCCTTCAGCCGAGTAAACTAACCAGTCTGGTCCGTAAAAAGTGTGTACACTGCACAATTTTCAGTTCTGTGTGGTGTATTCCATGCTTCCAAAGAATAACTCTGTCCATAGAAAATATTTGACATAATTATATTTTTTCGAACGTGGTAACTGGACAAATTAAAGTCATACTATACATAAAGTCGGTATAATTACCTAATTAATCATTAGATAAAAATATAATATTATACGTCCTATATATAACAAACACATAATCGTCAAAAATATATTTATTGCATATTATTAATTGTTTACAAAACGGATGATGTCATAAATCCATAAAACATTAAACTCAAAATCATTGACATGTATAACAACATGTACAAAAAACATATACATGTACTTACATTTTACGGGTGTTCCTTTGGTCCCCGCCTATTGGGGCATGAAGAAATATATTGGCAGCATGATGCTTCCACACAGAGCTGACTCCGGCCCGCACACTAGTACTGGTAAACCGCTTAGAGGATCTAAGCCTGTCCAGGAACCGCGGTGCGAGGCGGACCGTCCATGCTAATAAACCTTATTGGTTTCATTGGGCGACAGGGCTTGAGATGTCATTTCATCTCAATGTCGGGTAAAAGTCCCACACAATTGGAAGCAACGTCTCCAAAATTACCTTTACAGTGTTGACGGGGACGTTAAACCTTAAATCAAACAAACAAAGTTTAGGTCGTAGTACCAAAGCGTTAATCCAAAATCATTAATCCATAGACAAATGGCAAATATCAATGTTCAGATCAACAAACATGGACTCCAGAAGAGTGTAATTTAAGATGAAATGCTAATGAATTTATTTTGTCAATTAGCTCTGAGCACTCAACCTTTGTTTCAGGTTGAAACAACGTCATCAAACACAGTTTTGTGTACGTAAATAATTGCTAATAGCATCGAGTGAGTGAGTGAGTGTTTGAGTTTAACGTCTCACCAACAGCGAAGGTCATACGGAGACGGGACCTCGGTTTAAAGACTCATCCGAACGTCTGGAGAAGCCCGGGATCAATTCTGCGACCCCTGGTTTACAAGGCGAGTGGCGTAACCACTACACCACTGAGGCTTCTCGATATATCATGGCGAAACATGCTTTTGGAAAGAGATTGACAACGCATGATGACATGGTAGAACACATAGTTCTGTTTAGAATTGCGCGAAACTTTATTCCATTAATGTTCCCATCCAAGATTAGTACAGATTAGGAAATCTCTCTCTCTCTCTCTCTCTCTCTCTCTCTCTCTCTCTCTCTCTCTCTCTCTCTCTCTCTCTATTTGCCCACTCTTCTGTATAATCGGACACATACAGCTTGACCGTCACAGAAGATCATTTTATGATTACTATATATACAGTCACACTTCAATGGCTCGAACACCTCGAAGACCTCGAAAATCTGTTCGAGACACGGGTAGTTCGAACCACTGATGGTTACAGCCAGGAGGCATACAAGATACTTTTGGATATCTTTTCGGTGTACTAGAATAAAAACGTATCTGTGTGTACTTATTAGAATCGCCTCATCGAGGCGATTCTAATGAGTACACACAGCATACATTTGCAAGATAAAAGACTAAAATCTTCTAAATTATCCCTAACTATTTGTTATGTAGAGGAATTCCCCAGGGACTCAAAAACGAGTTCGACTCAGCCATGGCAAACGAGCCATCGCTGTTCGAGCCATCGAAGTTCTACTGTAAATGCATTTCACATTTCATCCCCGCCTGTCTGAAATGGATTCTTCCTTCATTATTTGTTTTCAAGTTGGAAATGTCTATTAATAGAAATTAGTGATGGTCTTCACAAAAAGAAACGCCTCATCAATGTTTGTGTGTTTAAATTGAGGTTTTATGTCCCCGTCAACACTATTTAGGTGATTTTGTAGACGTCGCTTCAAATCTGTGGGACCTTTACCCGGCATCGAGATGAAATGACATCTCAAGCCCAACCGCCCTAAACAAACCAATAGGGTTTATATGCAGGGACGTTCCGACTCGCACCACTTTGCCTGGGCAGGCTTAGACCTTCTGAGCGGTTTACCACTACTGATGTGCGGTCGGTTTCGGCTCTGCTTGGAAAGACCATGCAACCCAATCTATTTCCCAAAGTCCGGATGGGCAAACACTGTTTTGCATAGGCATCTGTACGGGTTAATAAAAATGAAGCAAATCTTTATTTTAACTGAAGTTTCAAACTTAAGTTTAAAAAAGTATGAATAACCTAGTCGAAAGCAATTTAATGTAACTTTAAGCCGTGCTCTCGGTCTTCAATAAATATTACATAGATACATGTATGCATGTTTTCATCAATTGAATGAGTGATACGGCGATATCTGCATTCATAACACTGTCTTATCGGCTCACTTCACATTTAAATAACATTCATAAACATACATGTTTTCATCAGTTACGGCGATATTTGCATTCATAACTCTGCCTTATCGGCTTACTTCATAGTTAAATATCATTCTTAAAAATACATGTTAAAATAAAATGGAAACAATTGAAGGGGTTAGTGCAAGAAGGTACCTAAGTCCATTTTTTGAAAAATCTGAGATATTGTTATTTTCGGATATATCATACCAAGACCTACAATATGATATATAGTTTGATATGCTTTATTTCTTTATTGGCATTAAAAATGACAGTTACATTGAATCTTTGGAAGGGTCCTAAGTCCAAGGTCGTATCTTTGGTGCAAGAAGGGGCCTAAGTCCATTTTTACCACAAACAACTTCGAGTTATCGGTGTATGTGTTGTTCATTTGTTTCAGCTCTTTGTTTTAGGAAACTTATAAAGAGTCTACAAAAGATAAAATATACATATTCAATAAAATGTAATAGGTTTCTGCTCTAAATACAGAAAACTATGTCCTTTAAACAATGGACTTAGGCCCCTTCTTGCATAAACAACCATGGACTTAGGCCCCTTCTTGCATAAACACATTATTGAAATTAATGAATATCTGCAATATACTTCGGACTATTTATGCGATCTTTACACCATTTCATATCATAGAATATATCAACAGAACTATTTATTTAAAATAAGAAACACAAAATATGAAATTTTCGCAAAATACTTTGTTTTTCGCGTTTTTCTCAAAATAATGAAAATGTGACTTAGGTACCTTCTTGCACTAACCCCTTCAATTGATAACATTACGAAAACATGCTTATTCAAATATATTGAAAATTTTAGCACTAAAAAATGAAACTTTTCAGATGAAAAATTCTGATATGTTTCATATTTCTGCTCTAAACATAGATTGTGGGTATTCGTTAGAACCGCCTAAGAGGCGGTTCTAACGAATACCCACACTCTATGTTTTCAGCAAAAATACGAAAGATAATGTATACCCCTATAAACCCCACTTTTATGATATAAACGTTGGGTTTAAGGGGGTCAAAATTAGATAGGCGTGTCTTCGTGATGAAAATATTGAGTTACGCCGAACATATCAACATAACGTAAACCAAGAAGAAAAGGAAAAGGTCTTTTACGGCGGCATACCCGAAATTTATATGTTATCAGTATTTTGGTTTTTGATAACATGACATATTTTTTTTTATACATTACGATAACACATCCGTTTGACATAATGCATTTTTTCGTACTACAAAAATGCCAACTTTTCCGATGAAAATTTGTTATATTTTTCTTAATTATCCTTCAAACATAGGTTGTGGGTGCTCGTTAGAAAACGAGTACCAGCAACCTATGTCTAGGAGCAGAAATATGCAAAATAATGTATACCCCCTTAAACCCCAGTTTTCCCTTTATAAACTGGGGTTTAGGATGGTGTACATTTCACGGACTTATTCACGTGATGTTTACATGTAAGAGCAGTATTTTATTTTTCGGAAGAAAAACATACATTGGTTATTGCACCCTATTATTTACATGTATATAATACATAACAATTGGAGCAGCGGCAAGAGGAAGCCTGCTTTTGGACGTGTGTGCAGAACAGACTCCAGTCAGTCTACGCATGATGCGCAGACTGACTGGAGTCCTTGATGTTAATGAATGCTTTATTTTGACTCAGGAGTTGCGCAGCGCTCAGATTAGATGTACATGTATTTAATGCAGCCAAAAATGCTTTATTTTGATTTTCAACACGCCTATATGATTTTGACCCCCTCAAACTCCGTTTTATATTGTAAAATTGGGGTTTACAGGGGTATACATTATTTTTCTTATTTCTAAATATCACAATTTTTCATCTTAAAATGTTTGTTTTTTCGGCGATAAAGTTTACAACGTATTTTTATAGGCGTGTTTTCGTATTGGTCCCCGTCACCACTATTTAGGTCATTTTGGAGACGCTGATTCTTTACCCGATATTGAGATAAAAAGTGCTCAAGCCCTATCGCCAAGACAAACCAATAGGGTTCAAATGTATGAACGGTCCGATTCGCACCACTTTGTCTGGGCAGGCTTAGACCTAAGCGGCTTACCAGTACTCATGTGCGGTCGGTTTCAGCTCTGCGTGGAAGCACTATGCAACCTAACCTCTTTCTCCAAGATCAGATGGGCGGGGACCCACACAATATGAAAGGTTTGATGTAGTCAATAAAATTATGCTGTATTCAGTCTGAAAAACTGCGCAGACTGACATGATACTTCGCTGTTTGCGCACTTGTCTGGGTACAAATGTTCGCTTGTCATTGCTCAAATATACAATATCTATTAAGGAATAATGGCTGACTCAATATTTTATTCTCACGTTCACATTGAAACGGTTCATATCTTCAAGTTGTTGATTTTTCTTATTTCTGCTCAAAAATGTTCCAAAACATGCCTGTCAACCATTATTCCGTGAATTCACTTGAAAACTGGGATGAGAAAGGGTAAACATAAGCCGACGCACGAGAAAAGGGTCCTTAGCATTTGTCAAATTGGCGTTCTTCAAACCGCGCAAGCCAATTTATATGCATCTTGCACGTAGCTACCTAACGCCTGCAAGCAGTAAAGGCTCTCGCGAGACTGCACGCATGCGTCGCTCTATTTTGATTGCCCATGCGATAATGAACCTTTTCTTGTATTGACTCGTATTTAAAATGCATGGTGATGAAAATGATTTTAAAAAACAAAGCAATAGACATGGTACAATAAATGATAACACATTGAAACGCCATTGATAGTCCTGCCAATGTAGAAGTTCTTTAATTGATATTTTAACTAGTATATTATTGCCATTGAAAAAAACAACAAAAAAAAAAACAAACAAACTTAAAACAAAACTGAAGCCTCGGATTAGATCTAGCAGAATGCAGTATCTCTGATGCGTCTGATCAGGGTCTACAATTTTTATTAATTCACAAACAAGCATTTTGTAGAACGGATATAACTAAAAATGTGGACACTCATTTGAATCGCTTGGATTCTCGAGTGGATGCTTACGTGTACATATTTAATTAAAAATCAAAAACGAGTTCCTTTAAGAGCAATGAATACATTCATAAGAAAGAAGATGGGTCATACTACGTAGTTTCGGCTAATAAAGCCTCATCAGTGACCCTGTAATGATCCGGCAAAGAATGCCAGAGGAAACTTACTGTAATTTTGCGAAATTCGAATAGGCAGTCGATTCAAAGACTGATATAAATCAAAATGGGGTCCAAATAATTAAAAACCTGTCTAGAATATGAGTCTAAACCAATAAATCATTTCTGAATTCTCGGAATATTCACGCTGATCTCAAAGGAACAAAAGTAAAATATAAACTGCACTATGGTTGATGTATGGGGAGACGTTTTACGGCCGCCACACGGCACAACACCAGCTGCAGTGAAGGCAAATAAAAATTAACCCTTTTTGTACCAAATGGAATCTTCCTCCTTATATATATAGCAGGAGACCATTTCAAAATTTAAAACACTCCAGGTTCAGTCTTCGGACAGGTAGGACGTATTAATCTCTCTCTTCAGTTATTATTTTTTGCGTTTATCTTGCCTTCTTGACACAATACCCCGTGTCATACCTATTTTCACACCTTTCCAAGCTGTGAAAATTGGCTTCTAGAAGTGTAAAAAAGTGACATCTTGATTAGTATATTGTATTAGTATATTGTCAGTATATTGTTAGTATATTGTTGATTAGTATTGTTAGTATTGTTGATTGGTAGAAAAATGAGATCAAAGACACATGATGAGGTCGCGACAGGCTCAGGGACCCAGGGTACGGGCCCGGGGGTGGACTCTGCTGATCCAAAACAGCTGGCTGGGGAGGGGGAGGGCCTGGACAACACCAGGGATGTTTGCGATATGGTTGCGGACCTGGTGGCGAGCCCTGCAGGGGGGACCTCGGAGACAGAGTTCTCTGAGCCCCTCCCTGGAGGGCCCGCCCCTCAGGGTAAGGACTGGGAGGGCCAGATTAGGCAAAAAACCCTCGCCCTGCCGCGATCCCTGGGGTCAAACATGACCTCAACCCCAAAACCCGGGTCTTCTAAAGGGAAGGTGGCCCCTGATCAGACTGATCAGAGCCAGGCAGCAGGTCAGAAGCGGGATAGGACATACCTGTCAAGCGACTCAGAGGGGGAGTCCTTCGAGGGGCGCCCATTACCTAAGGCCATAAACCTTGGATTGGGGGAGGGGGTGAAAGACCTGGATTCAGTCCTGGTCATTGACTCTGGGGCCGAGGAGGAGGACATGGAGAAAGGGGGCTTCACGGAAGTGGGCAAAAAAAATGGGAGGACACACAAAGAGGGGAGCATGGCTAGGGCTAGGGCTCAATCCCACGTCCCTACCCCCGCCTCAAGCAAGGACAGAACGGAGGCGCGCCAAACAGCGGCGACGGGCATGACGTACGTTTACGTTATGTTCGCGCTGGTGGGGGGCGCTTTCCCCATACAGAAAATGGAACAGTTTGCGACCAGTTTCAAGACCTACATAGGGGAGGTCATCGAAGCCCATGCCCCTGGGAAGGGAAAGGGCCCCATTTTCAAAATCCCGGCTGCCAAAGAAGTAAAAGCGAAGGGTTTTCACTACCAGGGGCTCGAACTCAAAATTACAATAGGCACAAGCTTAGCGGAACTACAAGGTAGCGCAAACAACACGCGCAATAACCAGCAACAAAAAATGACATACGCAACACTGAACATCGGGGCAAATATCAGGCAGGAAAAACTCAGGGAGATGTTTGACTTTGGGCGCTATCAGATTTGCGATGCACGTAGGATAGCGTCCAGGGGCAAAGATCTCGATTTAGTCAAATTGACATTTAATAAGGAAACACCGACTTTCGAGCTAACCAGTACAGCCGATATCACTTATCCTCTGCAACCATGCTTTTTGCAGTATTTGCGCTGTCAAAAATGTCAAAAATATGGACACTCGGAAAAAAACTGCAGAAGTAAAAAAAGCACATGCCCGCACTGTGCTGGGATCCATAAGCACAATGAATGCAAAACTAAACACAATAAAAAATGCGCAAACTGCGGATTAGCCGGCCATGGAGTAGCATGGCGCGGGTGCAACATTTTCCTCAATTACAAGGCGCAAATCGACCAAATAAACGGTCAAATAGCCAGAGATTGGGAACAAAAAAAAAGCCCAAACACAAAATACCGCGCAAGAAATCAGGAGCTCCAGTGCGGCTTATACCGCACCCCACAGTGCGGCTTATACCGCACCCCCCAGTGCGGCTTATACCGCACCCCCCAGTGCGGCTTACATTGCAACCCCCAGTGCGGCCCATACCGCACCCCATGCACACAACACAAAGGAGACTTACACAAAAATGGAGGTCGAAACGCTAATCGCCGCGGCGATAAAAAAAGCCACGAGCTCAATCTTGCACGAGCTCAACAAACAAAATCTGCTTAGCACCAAGGCGTCAGATGAGGTCATAGACCTCGTCGTCGAAAATGCCACCGCAAACATAATGGAAACCGACAACATGAATACGTCGGGCACCACAGGGGTACACACCACAAATAGCGAGAACCCCCAATCACCTACAGAAGCAACGAAAGAAAAAGAAATAAGCACCGCACCTGCACCCGCACAAAATAGGCGGAAAACAATAATCCCAAGGAGGCAACACTACAAACGCGAACCACAAGAGCTCTTAAGGAAAAACGCGGACTATAGCTCCACCGATCCTAGACCAAGGATCAAGGGTGGACGTAAAAACTCACGCCGTTAAAACAAAAAATATATTACTGCCTAATTATGGATCCCAGCACCACTGCTAAAATCCGCGTGTTACAGTGGAACGCCCGTAGTCTGTCTGGCAAGGAGAACGGAACAAAACTCGGGGCCTTAGGCCATTATCTAGAAACTTTAGGCTACACACCGGAGGTAATAGCTATTCAAGAAACTTTCTCAAAAAAAGATAGTAAACCAACAAAACTTCCAGGATATAAAACCCCGGTCAGTTTCAGTAGGGAAAAGGGGAAACATGGGGGAGGACTAGCCACCTTTATCAAATCAGGACTAGATGCGGAAGAAATCAAATTTAGACACACAAAAAAAGAAATAGAGGTGGTGATCGTCAGACTTTTTGGACAAAATGAAAGCATAGACGTCGTTAACTTTTATGCACCACCCCAAACAAATGTAACGTCTGACGATTATGATGAAATTTATAAAAAAGTGGGGAAAAAATCAGTTTTCTTGGGGGACTTCAATGCCAGACATGAACTATGGGAGACAAACCACAACCCCACATACGACAAACGGCGAGGCCTAGAACTGGTCGAGTTCATAAATAGCACAGATTACGTAATCTTAAACACGGGGTGTGGCACACGACTCAACGTCGAGCGCGGAAGCACGAGCGCCATAGACTTAACACTGGTCAGCGCATCACTATGCCGATCTAGTGAGTGGCACGTGGGAGACGACACGATGGGAAGCGACCACTTCCCCATCCTGACGTCGCTCAACGTCACTCACAAATGCGTAACGCAGCGGCCTGCCCGACGTTGGAAATTAGACAAAGCAGACTGGGACCTCTTTAGGCAGCAACTTAAACACATTAACATATCCCTCGAAGGCACAAATATCGATAAAAGCAATGAGGATTTTGTTTCGGAAATAATGGCGGCATGTGAAAAATCAATACCAAAAACGCAACCAAAAAATAAGCATAAAAACACCCTGCCATGGTGGGATGAAAATTGTAGCGAGGCAGTCAAAAAGAAAAATAAAATATACTATAAATACAGGAAAAACAAAACAGCCGCACTTTTAGAAGAATATAGACGCGTAAGGGAGGAAACAAAATACCTTTTAACACAAACAAAACAACAAGCCTGGAGGGATTTTGTGTCTACTCTCACATATAAAACAAACTCTAAGAAAATTTGGGACTCAATAAAAAGATTTAATGGAAAACCACTAAAACCGGTAGAAGTTTTAAAACAAGGAAACGCAAGATATCACGAAAACAATGAAAAAGCAGAAATCTTAGCACAACACTACCGGAAAGTCTGCAGTAACGAAAATTTAGACCCAAATTTTAGGCGCATTAGGGAGACGCAGGACCCAATAATTGAGCAGGCCGTTCAAGACGCCGATCGCGCTGGCCAGTGCCGTGCATACAATGCGAACTTCTCCCATAGGGAGCTACAGAGCGCGCTTAATAAGAAAAAGAGCACCGCCCCCGGGGCAGACACCGTTCACTACGACATGTTAAAAAATCTACCAGAAAAGGGAAAAAATCAACTTCTCGCACTAATAAATAAATCTTGGGACGAGGGGACCCTCCCTACACAATGGAAGGAGAGCACCATCGTCCCAATATTAAAACCAGACAAGGACCCCCACGAGCCGAAATCGTATAGGCCGATTTCACTCACATCAACCATATGTAAAATCATGGAAACCATGGTAGCATCTAGATTAACAGCACACATTGAGAAAAACAACCTCTTAGCAAATGAACAATCAGGTTTTAGAAAACATAGATCTACCATTGATCAAATCACCAGACTGGAATCCGCCATCCGAAAGGCAAAACTAATGAAACACTCACTGGTAGCGATATTTTTGGATTTAGAAAAAGCTTTCGACCTACTATGGACTAGGGGGGTCCTCCTAAAACTAAACAAATTCGGAATTCAAGGAAAAATGTTAACCTGGATCAGAGACTTTTTGACTGATAGAAAAATGAACGTAAAAATAGGTAGCGAGGTGTCCGGTTTTTATGAATGCGAGAATGGTTCCCCCCAGGGGTCGGTGCTATCTCCTATCCTTTTCAACCTATTAATGAACACACTGCAGGAAACACTTAATGCATTACCGCTGGAAATATCCATGTTCGCAGATGACGGCTTAGTATGGAAAACCGCGAAAAAACCGAAAAGTGCCATTCCTGCATTACAAAAAGCGTTAAATGCCATACATGATTGGGCTACAAATTGGGGCTTCAAATTGTCAACTGAAAAAACAACAGTGGTAGTTTACAATAGAAATTTCGCAGATACAAAGGGCATGCCCAGGCTGACGTATGACGGGCAGGAAATAAAGTACGCCGGTCATGCCAAATTCCTGGGCATGTACTTTGACAGCAATCTAACATGGAGACTGCACATTGAAAACCTGGTGTCCGGGTCCCAGCGGGACCTAAATGTGCTAAGGGCGGTCTCGGGGGCAAACTTTGGAGCAGACAAGAAAACCCTGATCAAAATGTACACAGCACTTATAAGAAGCAAAATTGATTATGGCTGCCAAGCATACGCGTCTGCGGCGCCCTCACACCTGAAAAAACTAGATAGCATACAGGCCACGGCCCTTCGAATCGCTACTGGGGCATACAGGGGAACGCGGAACCTGGACCTGGAGATTGAATGCAGCGTCATGCCCCTGCACCTGCGGAGGGATGAACTGCAACTCAAGTACTGGGCCCGCTCAAGCAGTCTTAGGGAAAGTCTCCCCATAAACGAAATGATCGCCGACACGCCCAATCATGTTAAAAGAGATAGGTTAAGAGGAAAGATCCCCTATATTATCAAAGTCCAGGACCTAATTAAAAACCATGACCTCGAGCAGGTCAAAACAGCGGAACAAACATATCCGGAAGTTTTTAACTTAAGAAGCCTATGCGCAAAAACAACACTAACGGGTGTCATAAAGAAAAATGAAACATCACAGAAAAAATGCAATGAGATCGCAGAATCACACATCAGTGAAAACTATAAGCAAGCGCTTAAAATTTTCACTGATGGAAGCAAAGATGCTGACAAAAAAGAAACGGGGTGTGCTTTCACAATACCAGAATTAAACTTCGACCAAAAATTCAAACTTAACCAGCACCTCACAGTCTACACTGCAGAACTTATAGCCATACAAAAAGCTTTGGAATGGATACAGGAACAAAAACCCGATAGTGTTGTTATACTAACAGACTCATTAAGCTCAATACAAAGCATAAACTCTGGGAATAGCACTACAAGACCAGATATACTGCAGGACATTCATATCCTAATACACAAAATTCTAAAACAAGGTATCACCCTGAACATAGATTGGATCCCCTCCCACTGCAACGTGCAGGGGAATGAGCGCGCAGACACACTGGCCAAAGAAGCTCTGACCCGGGGAAAGGCACTTGACTACCTCCCCACCCCACAAGAAGTATACGCAATCATTAAGGCCAGCATCAAAAAGGAATGGGCGCGCATATGGCAGGGACAACACGGCTTTAGACACTCGATCTGTCAGTCCTTGACACCGAAATTGGTACAATATAGCGACAGCCGAAAGCTCGATCGCATATATACACGACTAAGACTCGGGGTCAACGGACTAAATGCACACAACATCTTCTATAGCGAGGCCGATCCATTATGCGGGCACTGTGGCGGGGTGGAGTGTGTTCAACATTACCTCGCAGAGTGCCCTGCACACGGCCCCGCCAGAAGGGAACTAAAGGGAGAACTGACAACATTAGGATACCAAGGGGAGATAAACGCGGTTTCTCTGCTCAATCTAAATTCACAGGAAATGAGGGACGCGGTCTTCAAATTCTTTGAGAAAACAAACTACCTGGACAAAATATAGGGGAAAACTAAGGGCGCAGACAAAAATAATCGCATTGTACCGTAAAACACACCCCGTACGAGAATACATACTTTAAACCAAATTCTCTAGAGACCCGAGTTCAGAACAGTAAAAATAAATATTCGAACCGCACCTTAGACGCTACCAACCAAAAAGGGCCGTAGTGATCAAAGGGCGGCCGTCTCACAGCGAGAAGGGGAACAAAGTCAACGATAGGCGCTGTGGTTGCGGCCTCGGCTTTGCACTAAGGAGTGCCTATCGGTGACAGCGATCCCTGGATCACTGTGAGAAGACCATAGCAGAACGGGGCATGGACTCACCACAAGGAAAATCCATGGCCCCGACCCACTCTCCAGAGGGGGTGTCCCAAGCGAGAAGTTAAGACAAGGTGTAGCGTTGTGGTTGCGGCCCACTGGCTTTGCACTTATGAACGCTGCACCAAAGCCCTAGCTGATCGGGAGCCACACAGCCCGAAAGAGGACCACACGAAAGCACGCCGGGACTGGGCATGGACCCACCACAAGGAAAATCCGTCGCCCAGCCCCTCCTGAGGGGGTGAGGCAAACGGGAAATCAGGACGAGATGTAACGCTGGGGTTTGCGGTCTTAGGACTTTGGCACTGAGCAGCGTTGCGTCAAAATCCTGGCTGATCGAGAGCCACACAACCCAAAGGGGAACGGCACAACAGCACACAAGCAAACAAAGCCTCTCCTTCAGGAACGCATACAGAAAAGTGGGGCATAAATAAGAAA
Organism: Lucinisca nassula; assembly: GCA_963580285.1. Lineage (NCBI taxonomy): Eukaryota > Metazoa > Mollusca > Bivalvia > Lucinida > Lucinidae > Lucinisca > Lucinisca nassula. Next base: position 67,492,614 of record OY757027.1, on the reverse strand, counting down.
CAAGACGCCTTATCACATCTTTTTCTTTATTTTTTCGCAACTTTCGCTTTCGAATAAAGGATGTACATTATAAGGTTACCCAAACGGAATGACCTGGGGGCCCTCAAAAGGGCCTTCTGCATACCACCACGACTGAAAAACCGTATCTCACCTGGTATATCATACAGCCCTCCGTACTGCCCTTGTCGCATAACATAAAAATCACCAAAAACAGCAAATTGCGCCATGACCGTAATAAAGACAGACGGTCAAGATGGCCACATATCAATACAGACAAGGGCAATTAACTAATTAACTAGGGCATGACTTAGCGCGACCTGAAGGAAGGCTTTTAACACACACAACCACCCACGCGAAACTAAACCAACATACAACCACACTAGATAGGTAGATATAGCGATAGTTGTAGGATAGGAATACAGTAGAGAGGATAGTATAGAAAAGAGAGATCAAAAACCTGGAGTTAGAAGAAGAAGAAGAAGAGTTTTCTCAAAAAGCGATTTCAAACATTTTTATTTGTGTAAATATGAAACATTAAAAACAAGATCGCATAGGAGCGCTCGACTGCGCACGTGCGCAGGCGGACGCTTGTATGCGACCTTCATGATTATATAACAATTTGCACTAACCACTTTGACTAAAGAGATTGGCAAACGTTGTCTCGGGTCCCCAAACGACTAGGCAAGAATACTTTTATTTCTACTATGATGCCTTCCTACACGTAGGATGCGATAGTGATATGCAAACATGGCGACACAAAATGACTCTCCTACGGTCCCACAGAATACGACATCCTGCGTCGAGGAGGGCATCGCCTTTTCTTAACTTCAAACGAAAAAGCATGAAAGGGGATTGACCTACTTTCCACATCCTCCGCGATAGAGGTCACCCACTAACTAAAATAAATACGAATTTGGGCCCGAGACGGCGGAAGCCAACACACCATGTTACTATGTTATATGTTGTATGTACAGAAGAAACAAAACACAAATATAATCTTCAAGCACAACCTTGCAGGTACAAAAATTGTCCTTCCCAGCAACTGTGGGCGGATGGGCTTGTCCCAAAAAGGACAACAACACAAAGGAGATCGGCTAACGTTGTCTTGGGCCTCCAAATGGCTAGGCAGGAATACGCTTTCCTCCTATGGTGCCTTCCTTCGCGTAGGATGCGTTAATGATATGCAAACATGGCGACTGACCCACTTATGGTCCCGCGGAGTGCGGCATCCTACGTCGAGGAAGGCATCACTTTTTCTTAACTTAAAACGGCAAATGCATAAAAAGGGATTGACCTAATATGCACATCCTCCGCGATAGACGTCACTCATTAACAAAATAAATACGAGTTCAAGCCCGAGACGGCGTAGGCCGGCACTTCATGTTATTATGTTACATATTGTATGTACAGATAAACAAAAAAAAAAAAAACAACGACACAAAATATAAACCACTAGCTTAATCTTGCAGGTACAAAAACTGTCCTCCCCAGCAACTGTGAGCGGGTGGGCTTGCCCTAAAACGGACAACGCCACCTTTAAGGCACAAGAAAAACAAACAAAACAGGTCCGTGGCGGGGTAAGCACATCCGCCCGCATATAAACTTAAAAAATAGACCACTCAACAAGATGGGGAAACAGACCAAACAATGTAAAAATGTACATACGTTACATAAATATACAAAAATCAAATAAAAATAAAATAAAAAAAAAATAAAAAAAAAAAATAAAAAAAAAAAAAAAATACCAATATCAAAATTGACCCTTTCCTGCTCTGACACGGTTCGGCATATTGACAAGCAAAAAATTATAACGTCGAGTAGAAGACAAAATGGACCGACTGCAGCGGACTTACGATAGACACGGACGGACGGGGCTGGAGCCGAGCGATGGTCTCCCCATTCACCGGCAACGTGGAATGGGGGTAGCACCGAACGGCTAAGGTGTAGTGCCAGAATGGATTAGTTCCCTGGGGCCCCACCAGCTGACGACCCGCGACACGGGGAAACTGGAAACAACAAACAACAAAATTTAAAGGTGCCAGGTTATGTTTTCTTCTAAATTTATTTGGAAAATGCTGAATATTTAGCAAACATTTGAGGTCCTGATCAGACGCCGCGTTCTGCGGCGTCTGATCTGGGCCTGCACTGTTTGCCACGGTAAGCGTTTAGGAGTTTCCAGTCTGAAATGGGTTAATGTAATATTTAAGTAGACGAAAAAAATCGTTACTTCTCATAGCTAGGAGTTATGTTGTTTTTTTTTTTACCCACGAGACAATGTTTGGCTTATTTTTTAGCCGTCGCCATGAGCCGTGATAGCTCACGCGACGTTATCAATGAGGAATGGCGTCAACATTTGTTTGTTTGTTTGTTTTGTTTGATATGAGGTTTAACGTCCCCGTCAACACTGTAAAGGTCATTTTGGGGACGTTGTTTCCAATTTTGTTGGACTTTTACCCGACATTGAGATGAAATGGCATCTCAAGCCCTGTCATCCAATGAAACCAGTATGGTTCATAAGCATTGACGGGCCGACTTGAACCGCTTTGCCTGGGCAGGCATAGATCCTCGAAGCGGTTTACCAGTACTCGTGTGCGGGTCGGTTTCAGCTCTGCGTCGAAGCATTATGCAGCCCATCTATTTCTTCAAGCCCCGATGGCCGGGGGCCGATGGCGTCAACATAAATGACATCACTAACGCTCCTCAACATAAAGATTTTCGATACTTAAAATAGAGCAAAATAACGGATCTAAAATGATCAAATTCCTTTTCATGCTGCGGATAAGAAAATTACTCAAACATCCATCTCCAACGTCGATTGCGAAAATAGTTTAAGATTGTTGTCACAGCAATGACTATGTTACGTCGACGTAAAAGACTTGGCCTTCCGCGACTGTTTGGCTGTCGACATCTTGATTCAGCCACTGTGCTGTCAACATCTTGACGCATTTTCTTTGCTGTCGACATCTAGGCGCAGTACTGTAGACATCTTGTGCTGTCATTGTGCTGTCGATATCTCGACTCTGTCACTGGGCTGTCGACATCTCGACTATGTAACTGTGCTGTCGGCATCTCGACTATGTAACTGTGCTGTCGACTTCTTGACATCAGTCACTGTCATCTTAAGTCGGTGGTTATTTTAGTTCTATGGCGTTTCTGGAAAGAAAAGATAATCCCAAATTTTCCAGAAGGCTTGTTTATTTTATATCATACTTCCCATATGAGCATAACACGCATATTTTATCCACTTTAGTTGCAAATTATTGAATTAATATGCAGTGGGAGTACTTAATTGATGTTCATTAACTCATATATGCCTAGCGGCCCTTTTCTGAGACATTTGCAAACAGTGCAGACCCAGGTCAGACGCCTGATCTGGCTCTTCATTGTTTACTTAAAAAGCATTCATTTTTGTAAAATTTGCCACAAACAAAAACAAACTTGACACCCCTATAATTGGAGATAGGTCACTTTAAACTCTTTGGGTGGAATACATCTATTTCATTGTCATATACGGGTTAATGCAAATATAACGTGCAGTGACGTCATTTACTGGAGTTTTGCACTGTATTACTGTAAACGTTTTTTTTCCCATTTTTTTTTGGTTGTTGTTGTTACTGTTTTAACAGCGAATACGCGTCGCTGAAATAACGTTAAAATGACGTTCTATAGTCGACTGCGGGATATGAAATACTCTATATCAAAGAAATATATTTATTATTTACTTTATATTAGTGAGGAAAGTGAGAAAACTTGAATAATCAAGCAATGTTCAATGTTCAAAATGTTACGAACGCCATTACACGCTACGAGAGACTCAGTATATAGTTTAAAAAAAAAAAACAAAAAAAAAACGAATTGCAGGGATGTTCAGTCGAGTTTCAATGGCTCAATCATGAAAGTTTGTTCGAGATTGGTTAGTGAAAACATCAAATCAAGAGGTATCACTGAAATAAGGTTTTTATCTGCTTTTAAATAAAGGTATGCTGTGTGTATTCATTAGAATCGCCTTAGAATCTAATGAATACACACAACATACATTTTCAGGAAAGAATAAGAAAAACATCTCTAAGTTATTCTAAACATATGGATAAAGAAGTCTCAATGGACTCAAGAGGCGGTTCTAATGAGTACATACAACATACAGTTTCGCGATAAAACCCTATGGATAAAACAAGGGGAACATCTCTAAACTGTACAAAAATATGAACAGTAGGAGTTGTAGAAAGAATAGTCGATGGACTCAAGAGGCGATTCTAATGAACACAACATACATTTTCAGCATAAAATATGGAAAACAAACGTATAAATAGCTAGAGATATGGGAAGCATTCAAAAGAGATTCAGAACCATTCCTAATTTCAGGTCACTGAGACTTGTTTGATTTGATGCAAGTTTTTGCTGAAAAAAAAATCCAGGGTTTCAGTGACCATTGTCGAACCTGATCAGATGCCGTCTCCTGTTGCGTCAGCTCTTGGTCTACATCGTTTTCTTTAAACATTACAGACCATGATCGTACGCCACGAGTCTTCTCCCACGTTTGGACGCTAGGCGTATGTCAAAAATTAGGAATGGATCTTCCCAGAAGTTATTAAGTGGAATATGCTAAGCATTACGTTGTTAAATGTAGGCCTAGACTAAAAGGAAAATAAATGACACTTACCAGTGTTATGATTTTCTTTTATTTTGGAGTCATCTCCGATTTGTCCTCATAAAGATAATAGTTTGCATCACACAAGATAAATATTACGATGTAGTGAAAGACAATAATGATGATAACAAGGATAGTTTAAGCTTTCTAACCGCCAAACTTAAATATTATATTAATGAGTTTGTTAGACACACACACACACACAAAATAAATGTTTTTTTTTATCACATCGTAATACTTTAATATGCTGCCAATTCAGATGATGCCGCTAAGTCAGTCTGTAAGACACGTGGTCTAATGGGAGCTGTAACAAATCTGTACGTTGTGGCTTTCTGTTTCTGTATTTCTTTTTTCTCTGTCTGTCTTTTCGTCCCGTAGTCCATCACGTAATCTTTCCTGACGTAGCAGTTAACGGCAATGCTGGAGCCGACGATAAGATATTTAGCTACTGGATTCATCATTGTTGAAAGTTAAATTGCCTAATTTCAATCCTATCCTCACTTTATTCACCCCTGTTGCGTCGTATATTCAGTCGCCGGAGACTCTTAACAGCCAGCAAAATATATTGTAAGAATTAAGTCTTGAAAGCGTATCTCTGTTGTGTGCTGTACGATCAACTCATCTAGTATGATCCAACATTGCAACGAGTCCATCTTATATTCCAAAGTATTTCCTGTGTTACAATTTACGTTACAGCCGGAACTGCACGATCTTAATTTCTATTGGCTCGTCTATGCCACGCATTTTAGCGCGCACATGTTAATTGCCACATCTGATCTTTGTCACATCGATCATGTCGATACACACAGCATATATTTCATCGAGGGAATTCTTATGACTAAACCCAAAATATATTTTCAAAGACGATTAAAATGCATTCTAAAGTATCCCCGTCATTTCTTTTGTCCTTGCGATATTTATTACGATAACACACCCGTGCGATAAAGTGCATTTTTCACATCTCCAAAATGGCTACTTTTCTGATGAAAATCAGTGATATTTTTCTTATAAATACGGCAAACATAGGTTGTGGGTGCTCGTTAGAACCGCCTTATTGAGGCGGTTCTAACGAGTACCCACAGCCTATGTTTTGGAGCAAAAATAAGAAAAATAATGTATACCCCCGTAAACCCGTTTTCTCTATATGATTGTTTGTTTGTTTGATTTGAGGTTTAACGTCACCGTCAACACTGTAAAGGTCATTTTGGAGACGTTGCTTCCAATTTTGTGGGACTTTTACCCGACATTGAGATGAATTGACATCTCAAGCCCTGCCACCCAATGAAACCAATAGGGTTCATAAGCATGGGCGGACCGACTCGCACCGCTTTGCCTTGGCAGGCTTAGATCCTCTAAGCGGTTTACAGCTCTGCGGGGAAGAATCATGCAGCCCATATATTTCTTCAAGCCCCGATGGGCGGGGGCCGTTTCTCTATATGAAGTGGGGTATAGGGGGTCTTCATTTCACGGACTTGTTCACGTGATGGGTTACCCTGTGTCTCTCGAACTACCCCTGTCTCAAACAAATGTTTATGGTCCCAAAGCTGTTCGAGCCATTGAAGTTTGACTATATAACCTAGTTCACAAATTGCCCTGAAAGCATTTCAAATTTATGTTAGAAAAAAGTGTGATTTTTAGAAAGATGAAATTTTTCTCGTATGTATGTATGGTGTGAAAGATACTGTTATATCACCAATGTCATTTTTAGAATCATAGAAAATACCATTTATCTCGTATGCATGTAAGATACTGTTCTATTCCTGATGTCATTTTTAGAAAATAGAAGTGGAGGCAATGACCAGGAATCGATACAATTAACCCACAGCTGCCATCAGACACCAAAGGGAAGGAAACACAAACATGAAACAACAGACCCTAATGGAAACAACAATAGCGGAAAGCCAAAAGGACAGTTACTTTCCCACAAAATGGCCATCAGGCTATCCAAAACAAATTACATGTAATATAAACGATAAAAACACACACATACAAACCATAACAAAATCAACCGCGACAGAAGAACCGCCTTGAAACCGCTGGTGGGGGGAGGGGCTTAAACCGAACCTAGAAAATAACAGTATCTCTTATGCATGTAAGATACTGTTGTATTCGTGATGTCACTTTTAAACAGATGGAAGATATCAGCATCTCAGTTGTTATATTCCTGATGTCATTGAAGAAACAAAGAAACGTGGGAGATAACTTTATACCAGATGCATGTGAGATACTGTTATATTTTTTTGATGCAAATTAAAAAAAGATGATAACAGTACTTCAATGCATGTGAGATACTGTTATATTCCAAATGTCATTTTTAGAAACACTGAAGATAATAGTATCGCAAAAACATATCGGATATTATTATATTCTTGGAGTCATTTTCAGACACATGGGAGATAATTCTAGTTCATATCCTCGTAAGATACTGGCATATTCCTGGTGTCATTTATAGAAACATGGAAAGATAACAGTACATGTATTTCATATGCATGTAAGATACTATTATATTCCATATTTCATTAATAGAAACATGAAAAATAACAGTATCTCATATGCATGTAAGATACTATTATATTCCTGATGTCATTAATAGAAACATTGACATAACAGTATCGCATATGCATGTAAGGTGCTGTTAATGTAATTTTAATGTCATGTTTAGAAACATGAAATATAACAGTATCTTATATGACAGTAAATTCCCAAATGTTACCGATGTAAAATAGAAGTGAAGGCAATGAAACAAAACCTTATATTGAATCTCACAAACGAAACACATGGGTGACTTACGAATTTGAGATAATGTTTAGGATGCCTTTATACCCATAATAAATAAATGTTAGGATGACTTACCCATGTAAGATAACGTTAAGGATGACTCACCCATGTGAGAAAATGTTTAGATTTACACACCCAAATAAGATAATGTTTTGGATGACTTTACCATATGAGATAATGTTTTCGATGACTTATCATTGCGAGATAGTATTTAGGATCACTTATCGATGTGAGATAATGTTCAGGATGACTTACCAACATGAGATAATAATTTGGATGACGTCACGAGAACACGCCTATATACATATATGTAATTTTGACCCCCTCATACCTAAGGGGGTATACATTTCTTTCTTATTTCTTCTCAAAAACTGATATTGTGGGTACTCGACAGAACCACCTCAACGAGGCGGTTCTCTCGAGTCCCCGGAATTTTTGTTAGTAGGTACTCGACAGAACCGCCTCAACGAGGCGGTTCTATCGAGTCCCCGCAATCTATGCTTTGAGCAGAAAGAAAAGAAAAATATCACAATCTTAAAATTTCTAATTTTTGGCCAAAAAATGGCAATGTATTTGTATAGGCGTGTTTGCGTAATGCTTATCCATATGAGACAAAGTTTCGGATGACATATTCATGTGAGATAATGTTTAGTATTACTTACCCATGTGAGATAACCGGCCCCGATAGCTCAGTTGGTAGAGTGTCCGCTCCGGGGAACGGGAGGTCTGGTTCGATCTTTGGCCGCGACATACCAAAGTCGTTTAAATTGGTACCAGCTGCTCCTCGCTTGGCAGTCAGATTTACGGGGAAGAGCTAGGACTGGTCGACCCAGTGTCAGGATAATGTGACTGGATGTGGTATCATGTAATGTGTCTGGGACATGATACTTCAGTGAGGAAGCACTATAAAAGTGAGCATTGAGCACCATGTCGCAACCAGACACCGCCGTGATATGACTGAAAAATTGTTGAAAACAACGTTAAACCCGTATTCACACACACACACACACACACACACACACACACACACACACACACACACACACACACACACACACACACACACACACACCCATGTGAGATAATATTAAGGATGACTTACCTATATGAGATGACTTATCCATGCGAGAAAATGTTTAGGATGACTTACCCATGTAAGATAACGTTAAGGATGACTCACCCATGTGAGAAAATGTTTAGATTTACACACCCAAATAAGATAATGTTTTGGATGACTTTACCATATGAGATAATGTTTTCGATGACTTATCATTGCGAGATAGTATTTAGGATCACTTATCGATGTGAGATAATGTTCAGGATGACTTACCAACATGAGATAATAATTTGGATGACGTCACGAGAACACGCCTATATACATATATGTAATTTTGACCCCCTCATACCTAAGGGGGTATACATTTCTTTCTTATTTCTTCTCAAAAACTGATATTGTGGGTACTCGACAGAACCACCTCAACGAGGCGGTTCTCTCGAGTCCCCGGAATTTTTGTTAGTAGGTACTCGACAGAACCGCCTCAACGAGGCGGTTCTATCGAGTCCCCGCAATCTATGCTTTGAGCAGAAAGAAAAGAAAAATATCACAATCTTAAAATTTCTAATTTTTGGCCAAAAAATGGCAATGTATTTGTATAGGCGTGTTTGCGTAATGCTTATCCATATGAGACAAAGTTTCGGATGACATATTCATGTGAGATAATGTTTAGTATTACTTACCCATGTGAGATAACCGGCCCCGATAGCTCAGTTGGTAGAGTGTCCGCTCCGGGGAACGGGAGGTCTGGTTCGATCTTTGGCCGCGACATACCAAAGTCGTTTAAATTGGTACCAGCTGCTCCTCGCTTGGCAGTCAGATTTACGGGGAAGAGCTAGGGCTGGTCGACCCAGTGTCAGGATAATGTGACTGGATGTGGTATCATGTAATGTGTCTGGGACATGATACTTCAGTGAGGAAGCACTATAAAAGTGAGCATTGAGCACCATGTCGCAACCAGACACCGCCGTGATATGACTGAAAAATTGTTGAAAACAACGTTAAACCCGTATTCACACACACACACACACACACACACACACACACACACACACACACACACACACCCATATGAGATAATATTAAGGATGACTTACCTATATGAGATGACTTATCCATGCGAGAAAATGTTTAGGATGACTTACCCATGTAAGATAACGTTAAGGATGACTCACCCATGTGAGAAAATGTTTAGATTTACACACCCAAATAAGATAATGTTTTGGATGACTTTACCATATGAGATAATGTTTTCGATGACTTATCATTGCGAGATAGTATTTAGGATCACTTATCGATGTGAGATAATGTTCAGGATGACTTACCAACATGAGATAATAATTTGGATGACGTCACGAGAACACGCCTATATACATATATGTAATTTTGACCCCCTCATACCTAAGGGGGTATACATTTCTTTCTTATTTCTTCTCAAAAACTGATATTGTGGGTACTCGACAGAACCACCTCAACGAGGCGGTTCTCTCGAGTCCCCGGAATTTTTGTTAGTAGGTACTCGACAGAACCGCCTCAACGAGGCGGTTCTATCGAGTCCCCGCAATCTATGCTTTGAGCAGAAAGAAAAGAAAAATATCACAATCTTAAAATTTCTAATTTTTGGCCAAAAAATGGCAATGTATTTGTATAGGCGTGTTTGCGTAATGCTTATCCATATGAGACAAAGTTTCGGATGACATATTCATGTGAGATAATGTTTAGTATTACTTACCCATGTGAGATAACCGGCCCCGATAGCTCAGTTGGTAGAGTGTCCGCTCCGGGGAACGGGAGGTCTGGTTCGATCTTTGGCCGCGACATACCAAAGTCGTTTAAATTGGTACCAGCTGCTCCTCGCTTGGCAGTCAGATTTACGGGGAAGAGCTAGGGCTGGTCGACCCAGTGTCAGGATAATGTGACTGGATGTGGTATCATGTAATGTGTCTGGGACATGATACTTCAGTGAGGAAGCACTATAAAAGTGAGCATTGAGCACCATGTCGCAACCAGACACCGCCGTGATATGACTGAAAAATTGTTGAAAACAACGTTAAACCCGTATTCACACACACACACACACACACACACACACACACACACACACACACACACACACACACACACACACACACACACACACACACACACACACACACACACCCATATGAGATAATATTAAGGATGACTTACCTATATGAGATGACTTATCCATGCGAGAAAATGATTAGGATGACTTACCAATGTGAGATAATGTTTAAGACGATGTACACCTTGTACCTATATGAGATAATGTTTAAGATTACTTGCCCATGAGATGATGTTTAAGATGACATACCCAGGGGGATATTTAAAGATGACTTACGCATACGTGATAAGTTTAAGATAAATAAGCTATGTTACGGACCGCAATTCCTCCCTTCGGTTATCTATCTTGGTAGATTATACATGTATGCATAGTTTATACATTTGTAGGTTTATCATAGGGGCTTGAAGAAATATATGGGCTGCACGATGCTTCCACGCAGAGCTGAATCTGGCCCGCACACTAATAGTGGTAAACCGCTTAGAGGATCAAAGTCTGTCCAGGAACCGCGGTGCGAGGCGGACCGTCCATGCTAATAAACCTTATTGGTTTCATTGGGCGACAGGGCTTGAGATGTCATTTCATCTCAATGTCGGGTAAAAGTCCCACAAAATTGGAATCAACGTCTCCAAAATGACCTTTACAGGGTTGACGGGGACGTTAAACCTCAAATCAATCAAACAAATTTGTAGGTTTATCATCACTCAAGTCTACTCTTTGGCTCAGTGGTTGGAGCGTTGGATTGTCCTTCGAGTGGCCCGGGTTCTCTTCAGCTATGCTTCTCTCCTTTGTTACGATTTTTATGTCGTAAGAGATGGGGACTCGTCCGGGATCGGACTTTATTTCGCCGAAAATGGCTTTGTGCCGAAGTTGGCTTTACGCCATCATTAAAGATGGTTCCTTGGAAGTGGGTTATGGCTTGCTGACCGCATTGACTCCCTTCACTTGTCTACCTAAGTAGGTTATAAGCATACCTTACACTGGACCCTCGATCGGCCCGGGCCTCGAATCCCAGGAACGGCGGGATTTTTCTCCAGCTATGCTTTGTTCCTTTGTTACGGCTTTCATGTCACACGACTTACCCATGTGGGATAATCTTTAGGGTGTCTTACCCATATGAGATCATGTTTAGGATGTCTTACACATGCGAGATAATGATTTCTTTCATTGCCTAAAATAACCATTTTCTAATGAACAATTTTGCAATTTTCTCATTTCTACTACTAACAGATTACGGGTCTTCGTTAGAACCTCCTGAGACGGTTCTATAACGAGTACCCACAATTAATCAGGCGGTTCTAAGGAGTACTCACAGTATACGTTGTTGAGAAAAAATAAGGGAACTAGCGTATATATACTTATAGCCCCTAAGCCCCACGTTTCCCAATTAAGACAGGATTTTCAGACATTATCCTACATGGATATGCAATCCGTAATTCCATGCTTAAAACACTAATAGGGCAAAAACGTGACATAATGTTTTGCTCAATGTCATTTGGTTTTGAATTAACCAGCGCACGACAAAACTGCAAAAGGAATTTGAGAAACCAGTGAAGACTCGGATCAGTCTGCAAAGCTATGATATCACTGGTGGGTCGATTGTCGAAATAAGTAAAATAATGTATACCCCCTTAAACCCCAGTTTTCTCTATAAAAAGGGGTGTAGGGGGTGTTCGTTTCACGGCCGTGTTTTCGCGATGTTACGCAAAAAAGTGTAGGCCTGATAAGACGCCACGTTCTGTGTCGACAGATCTGGTCCTACACTATTTTTCAAGCGCCACAGCACATGAGCCGGGTTAGTTTATACAGATACATGTAGGCTTCATTACGCAACCCTTTGACGTCATAACGACAATAATTGTATGGCTGTAAACCACCGTTATCTGGATTCCGTAAAATTCGTGATAGTCACGTGAGCATCAGCTAAGTAAAGCTTTGTTACTGTGGGTCACGTGGACATCAACTAAGCCGCTTTGTAACATTGGGTCGACTGACCCAAAACCATATACACAGTAAAGGATATACATTAAAATTCCGCTCTTAAGACTACCTTAAATAATGACGACCTACTTTTTAAAAGCTTATTGAGAAGGTTTCTGTTATTCTGTCTTTGTGTTTTTTTTTCCACCAAGTGGGGTAGTGGTTACGCTACTCGCCTTGTAAACCAGGGGTCGCATGATCGATCCCGGGCTTCTCCAGACTTTCGGATGAGTCTTTAAACCGATGTCCCATCTCCGTATGACCTTAGCTTTTGGCGGGACGTAAAACGCATACACCCACAAGGCCTAGTGGTCTTAAAGAAGTAGCCGGCCTCAGTGGCTCAGTCGGATGCGAGTCTGACTGGTGATCAGGAGGAAGCGGGTTCGACTCCCGCCGGGGTCGGCAACATTCTTTCGTGGAGATTGATCATTAAATCTTTTCTACGGTCATTCTCTCCCTTCCGCTGATTCAAGAAGGGCAGTTGTCAGTTTCTGGCGAAAGAATGTGCACTGTACTGGTTAACCGCTTACGTATAAGCCTGCCCAGGAAAGTGTTGATAGGTAAACTGACCGGCTCAAAAATGACCTAAATAGTGTTGACTGGGCCGTAAAACTCCAAAACAAACAAACAAACTTAAAGAAGTACGTTACAAAATACTCCTCCATGGCTGTTTTTCTACACATATATGTATTATCTCCCTTACAACTGGCTCAAATCAAACATTATTTTACATTACTAGATATCAGCTAGACAGACTGGTGGGGTGGTTGGATGGGGCGAAGGTGCATTGTATGTTTTGTTACCTGGGTGTCCAACTGATATCGGCTTTACAGCTGGGCAAGGCCTTTAGTCACAGCAGCAGGTTAGGGTAGAGGGGAATTTTTCTATTTCTTCCAACTATCAAAAGGCGGACGGGGCTAATCTAGCATGTTAGATAATGAATTTTGTTGGTATCTCAAATAACTGTTCTCTCATAGAAAATTTAGTCCTTTTTATCGCCCGAATAGGTTCGGGGAATATAGCGACCAGCCTGGCGTCCGTCCGTCCGTCCGTTCATCTGTCCGTCCTTCCGTCCGGACGTACCAGCGAGCACATATTGGGTAGACACGAATTGGGTATTTGCGGTTTATTCCGTAAGTGTCAAATAGAGTAGCCAACAAATTTGATAGGACATACTGGGTATTGGTGCTACATCTCGGTGAGGTGGCAAAAAATTAACACTGTAGTACCCAACATGAACATGCGCCCGTCCGTAGACGAAACCTTGTGATGGCCATAACTCCAACACCCTTTGAGATTCATTGATGATACTTGGCACAATTGTTCACAAGGCTGAGACGGCTTGTCATGCGCAAGAACCACAACTCTAGGTTTTTGATTTATCTCACTTTCCAATAAAATAGAATGAATACATTGTGATGACAATAACTCAAGTAACCTTTGAGACATACGGTGATAGTATCTGGCACAATTGTTCACATTGCTGAGACAGCGTGTCATGCGCAATAACCACACCTCTGGGTGCCATGTTTTTTTAGGTATCTCCCCTTCCAATAAAATAGAGTGACTACCTTGTGATGGCCATAACTCCAATACCCTTTAACATATATTAATGGTACCTGGCACAGTTGTTCACAAAGTAGAAGTAAAACAAAGATCAGGAATGGATTCAATTAACTTACTCCACCCATCAAAAACACCAAAGGGAAAGAAACAAAAACATTAAGCGACCAGACAATAATGGAAACCTAAACAAAGGAAGGCCATAAGGACAGTTACTTTCCCACAAAATGGCCATATGGCCATCCAAAATAAAAAGACACAAGTGATACACACAGTAAGTAACAAACAACACCATAAATAAACCGCCACATAAGAACCGCTTGGAATGGTCAGTGGAAAGATTTCTACTGGGTGGCTTAAATCGATTTTACGTGGCCACAATCCTCGCCCTTTCTTCCGTCGCGATTTAGACAAATAATTTGTTCAGTCCGCATGAAGGCCTCCTAACTCATCAGTTCATCTCCGTGAACAGAAAAAATCAAAGAACCACAGATGTGAGACAACGGTGAGGACTCGACAGCAAGAAACCACTGAAATGCTAGAGCAAAAGAAAACCAACAGTTAGACTCCGATGGGCCCGACCAGAGACAGAGCATCAGGCACCAACCAACACAAGGCTGAGACTGCATGTCATGCACAAGAACCACAACTCTGGGTGACATGTTTTTTTAGTTATCCCCACTTCCAATAAAATATAATCACTACCTTGTGATGGCAATATCTCCAATATCCTGAGATTTATTGATGGTACTTGGAACAGTTGTACATGTTAAGTAGGCATGACATGTGCAAGAACCACGACTGTGGGTGCCTTGTTTTTACCTTACCTATCATGTAATGACGAGGGGAGCTTTTGGGATCAATTTTCGTCCGGCGTCCGTCGTGCGTGCGTGCGTCCGTCCGTGCGTCCATGCGAAAACAATTTCTTCAAACGACATCTCCTCCTAAACCTTTGATCGGATTTTGACCAAACTTCATATGAATGATCCTTAGGTGGTCCCCTTTCAAAGTTGTTCAAATGGTTTCGGTCCATTGCACATCAAGGTCACGGGAGCCAAAAAAATAGATTTCTTTAATGAAAACTTAAGACATCTTCTCCTCTGACCGCAAGGCCCAGGCCTTCGATATTTCGTGTTTAGCTTCATCTAGTGGACCTCTACCAAGATTGTTTTTTATTATAGTCCTGGGGCTAAAAATGCTCCCGCCCGGGGCCCTTTGGTTTTACATAGTCTTACATAGGGAAAAGCTTTAAAATTCTTCTTCTCTGAAACCAGAAGACTCAGGTGTTTGATATTTGGTATGAAACTTCGTCTTGTGGACCTCTATCAAGCTTGTTCAAATTATAGTCCTGGGGCCAATAATGCCCCCGCCCCGGGCCCCTTGGTTTTACTTTGACTTGTATAGGAAAAATCTAAACAAATCTTCTCCTCTGAAACCGCAAGGCCCAGGTCTTTGAAATTTGGTGTGCAGCTGGGGCCAAAAATGCCCCGCCCGGGGCCCTTTGGTTTTACATTGACTTTAGGGAAAACCTTTAAAAGTCTTCTTGTCTGAAACCAGAAGGCTCAGGTATTTGATATTTGGTATGTAGCTTCATCTTGTCGACCTCTATCAAGATTGTTCAAATTATACCCCTTGGCCAAAAATGCCCCCACCCAGGGCCCAACTGACTTATATAGGAAAAATATTAAAAAATCTTCTCCTCTGAAACTACAAGGCCCAGGTCTTTGTTATTTGGTGCGTACCTTCATCGAGTGGACCTCTACCAAGATTGTTCCAATTATAGCCCTTTCGCCAAAAAAGCCCCCGACGTGGGGCCCTTTGGTTTTACATTGACTTTTATAGAAAAAATCTTTAAAAAAAATCTCATGTCATGAAACCGCAAGGTCCTGGTGGGAAGCTTCATCTAGTGGACCTCTATCAAGACGGTTCAAATTATAGCGCTTCGGCCAAAACTGCACCCGCCTCGGGGACCTTTGGTTTTACATTGACTTATATAGGAAAAATCTAAAAAAATCTTCTCCTCTGAAACCGCAAGGCCCAGGTCTTTGATATTTGGTGTGTAGCTTCATCTAGTGGATCCCTACCAAGATTGTTCAGATTATAGCCCTGTTCCAAAAATGCTTTTTGCATTGACTTATAGAGATAAAACCGTTAAAATCTTTTTATCTGAAACCAGAAGGCTCAGGTGTTTGATATTTGGTATGAAGCTTCGTCTTGTGGACTTCTATAAAGATTGTTCAAATTATAGCCCTGGGACAAATAATGCCCCTGCCCAGGGGCCCTTTGGTGTTACAGTGACTTCTATAGGGAAAACCTTTAAAAACCTTCTTGTCTGAAACCAGAAGGCTCAGTTCCTTGATATTTGGTATGAAGCTTTGTCTGGTGGACCTAGACCAAGACTGTACAAGTTATAGTCCTGGGGTTGAAAATGGCCCTGCCCTAGGGCCCACGGGTTTTATTTAGACTTATATAAGGAAATCCATTAAAAATCTTTTTGTTTGAAACTAGAAGGTATTTGATATTTTGTATGAAGCTTCACCTTTTAGACCTCCCTCAAGATAAAGCAAATTATAGTCCTAGGGCCAATAATGGTCCTCCCCAGGGCCCACTTGTTACACTATGGGTCAGGTGAGCGATCCAGGGCCATCATGGCCCTCTTGTTTTAGCTATCTCCCCCGACAATATAACCTTGTGATGTGTGATGGTCATAACTTCAATAACTTTTGAGATAAATTGATGGTACCTGGCACAATTGTTCACAAAGCTGGGACGGCGTGTCATGCACAAGAACCACAACTCTGGGTGCCATGTTTTTTTTTAGTTATCCTTCCATCCAATAAAATATAATCACTACCTTGTGATGGTCATATTTCCAATATCCTGAGATATATTTATGGTACTTGGTACATTTGTACACGTTTCGCAGGCGTGACATGTGCAAGAACCACGACTGTTGGTGCCCTGTTTTCTTAGTAATCTCCCTGACAATATAACCTTGTGATGACCGTAACTCGAATACACTTTGAGATATATTGATGGTACTTGGCACAATTATATACAAGGTTGAGTCGATGTGTCATGTTTAATAAACATAACCCTGGGTGTTATAGTATTTGAATTAGCTCCCCTTCCAATATAACAGTATTCACCTTATTTGCATTTTCTGCTGGTTCCTAGTCTGAAGGTTATCAGAGTTGGAAAAACAGGTAACCAGACCCCCCTGACCTTGAAAGGTCAGGGGGGTCTGGTTACCTGTTTTTCCGGTATTGACAATGTGCAAGCTGGGGGCCAGCAAATAATGCAAATATGGTGAATGGCCACCTTGTGATCACCATATCTCCAATACCCTTTAAGACATATTTTGTACAGATATACAGAGGTTAAACAGACGTGTCATTCATGTGCAATAATTATAACTGGTTTTTAGCGCACCTGGGCCGAAGGCTCCAGGGGAGCTTATAGTATAGTTGGTCCTCCGTCGTCCGTCGTCCGTCGTCCGTCCACACTTTTGAGCAGCTATATCTCTGTATCCTGCAGGCTGATCTCAATCATTTCTCACCTGTAGCATGCCTCTGGTGGGGCATTAATGACATAAACTTTTTTTTGAAATCGCTCTAAAACTTTGGTTCCTATGGCAACCACAAGGTCCCATATACTTACTATGGGAAAATGCTTGTCATCACCGTAGCGCTTTCAGTTTTGATCGGATCTTTCTAAAACTTATATGTAAGGTGACTGGGGATAAAAACTCGGATGAGTTCGAAAACCGGCCAAGTCGGCCCATTTATTATAGAGTTACGTCCCTTTGATTGCTGAAAATGCCCATTTTCGACCTTGTCATCACCTTGTCATCACCGTAGCCCCTTCAGTTTTGATCGGATCTTTCTGAAACCTATATGTAATGTGGCTGGGGATAAAACCTTGGATGAGTTCGAAAACCGGCCAAGTCCGCCGATTTATCATAGAGTTACGTCTCTTTGATTGTTGAAAATGCCGATTTTTGACCTTGTCATCACCGTAGCCCCTTCAGTTTTGATCGGATCTTTCTGAAACTTATATGTAAGGTGGCCGTGGATAAAATCTTGGATGAGTTTGAAACCCGACCAAGTCGGCCCTTTTATCGTAGAGTAACGTCCCTTTGATTGCTGAAAATTCTGATTTTTGACCTTGTCATCACTGTAGCCCTTTCAATTTTGATCGAATCTTTCTGAAACTTATATGTAAAGAGGCTGGGGATAAAATATCGGATGAGTTCGAAAACCAGCCAAGTTGGTCCATTTATCACAGAGTAACGTCCCTTTGATTGCTGAAAATGCCGATTTTTGACCTTGTCATCACCGTAGCCCTTTCCGTTTTGATCGGATCTTTCTGAAACTTATATGCAAAGTGGCTGGGGATAAAACCTCGGATGAGTTCGCATACCGGCAAAGGTGGCCTATTTATCATAGAGTTAGGTCCCTTTGATTGCTGAAAATGTTGATTTTTGACCTTATCAACACTGTAGCCCCTTCAGTTTTGATCGGATCTTTCTGAAACTTATATGTAAGGTGGCTGGGGATAAAACCTCGGATGAGTTCGAAAACCGGCCAAGTTGCCCCATTAACTATATAGTCATGTCCCTTTGATGGCTGAAAATGTCGATTTTTTTACCTTGTCATCACCGTAGCCCCTTCAGTTTTGATCGAATCTTTCTGAAACCTATATGTAAGGTGACTGAAGATAAAACCTAGGATGAGTTTGAATACCAGCCAAGTTGGCCCATTTATCATTGATCTACGTCCCTTTGATTGCTGAAAATGCCGATTTTTGACCTTGTCATCAGCATAGCCCCTTCAGTTTTGACCGGATCTTTCTGAAACTTATATGTAAGGTGGCTGGGGATAAAATCTTGGATGAGTTCGAAAACAGGCCAAGTCAGCACATTTATCGTAGAGTTCTGTCCCTTTGATGGCTGAAAATGTTGATTTTTGACCTTGTCATTAGCGTAGCCCCTTTAGTTTTGATCGGATTTTTCTGAAACGTATATGTAAGGTGGCTGGGGATGAAACCTCGGATGAGTTCGAAAACTGGCCAAGTCGGCTCATTTATTTTAGAGTAACATCCCTTTGATTGCTAAAAATGCCAAATATTGGCCTTGTCATCACGTAGCCCCTTCAGTTTTGATTGGATCTTTCTGAAACTTATATGTGAGGTGGCTGGGAATAAAATCTTGGATGAGTTTGAATACTGGCCAAGTCTGATCGGATCTTTCTGAAACTTACATGTAAGGTGGCTTGGAATAAAACCTCAGGTGAGTTCGAATACCGGCCAAGTCGGCACATTTATCATAGAGTGACGTGCCTTTGATTGCTGAAAATGCCTATTTTCGACATTGTTATCACTGCTGCCCCTTTAGTTTTGAACGGATCTTCATGAAACTTACAAACAAGGAAGTCAGGCAGAAAGCTTGGAGGAGTTTGAGAACTCTTTTTTTGAACTTGTCATCACCATAGCCACTTCAGTTTAGATCAGATCTTCTTAGCAAGTCAGGAATAAAAGTTTGAATGAGTTTGAAAACCGGTGAGGTCAGCCTGTTTATCATAGAGTTAAATTCTACTTGATTTTCAGAAAATGCTTACCCTGTCATCACCATGTCCTCCCATAAAACCTTCAGTAAAGGTTGGCACTTCCTTAAACTTTGAATTTGTTAGCTCAGGAGAGCGATACAGGACCAAGCTAGCTTGGTCCTCTTGTTTGAGTTATCTCCCCTGACAATGTAACATTGTGGTGGCAATATCTCCAATTCTCTATGAAATATATTGATGGTTCTTGGTAGAGTTGTACATGAGGTTAAACAGGCGTGTCATGTGCACAAATCACGACTCTGGGTGCCCTGGTTTTTGAGTTGTCACCCCTGACAAAACTGTTTTGACGCTAGTGTTGGCAGAAGTGCTTGTTACAGTCTTGACTTTGCCCCGCCCATCGGGGCTTAGAGAAATAGACTAGGCTGCAAGGTACTTTCATGCAGTGCTGAAACCGACCGCACATAATTACTGATAAACCCGTTAGGTCTAAGCTTGCACAGGCAAAGTGGTAATAGTCGGACCGTCCATGCATTTTATTGGACAGCATGTCTTCAGAAGTAATTCTATCTCAATGTCGGTTACATGTAAAAGTCCCACAAAAGTAGAAGCAACGTGTCCAAAATGACATAAATAGTGTTGACGGGGACGTTAGACCTCAGCAAAAACAAACAAAGCAGTTTCTTGACCAAGCACACATCACGTTAAAATCTCCATGTAATAAACACCCATGAAAGCCCCCCCCCCCCCCACACCCCTGAATTTACGAGTATTTAAAGGGTTTCATCTCTGTGGTTGTTTGATTTTTGTGTTCAGGGAGATGTTGCACTGATGAGTTAGGAGGCTGTCATGCGCATTACGAAAACACGCCTATACAAATACATTGTAAACTTTACCGCAGGAAAAACAAAAATTTTAAGTTGAAATACTGTGATATGTTTCTTATTTCAGCTCAAAATATGGATTGTTTGTACTCATCGAGGCGTTCTAACGGGTACCCACAATCTATATTTAAGAGCAGAAATAAGAATAAGGTTCACCCCTGTAAAACCTTGTTTTAAAAGTGTAATTCAAGGGGTCAGAATTAAATAGGCGTGTTTTCGTGATGGGATTGAACAAATTATTTGTCTAAATCGCGACGGACGTAAGGACAAGAATTGTGGCCATGTAAAATCGATTTAAGCCCCCACCCCCACCCCGACCCCCAGTGGAATTAGTTTCACTAACCCCTCCAAGGCGGTTCTTCTGTCGTGGTTTATTTTTGTTATAGCTTGTCTTTGAGTGTGTGTATCGCTTATATTAATTTGTTTTGGATAGCCAATTGGCCATTTTGTGGGAAAGAAACACTCCTTTTGGCTTTCCACTATTGATGTTTCTATTAGGGTCTGTTGTTTCATGTTTGTGTTTCTTTCCCTTTGGTGTCTCTGATTGGAGCTGTGGGTCAATTGTATCGATTTCTGACCATTGACTTCATTTCTATTTTAAAAGGTGAACATGATTATTGTTGCATGTTTATTTGCTCCACAACATAGATTTTGGGTACTCGTTAGAACCGCCTCAGTGAGGCGGTTCTAACGACACCCACAATCTATATTTTGAGCTTAAATGAGAAAGAAATACGGAAGTTTCATTCGCAAAAAAAAAAAAAAAAAAAAACATTGCTTTGCACGGATATAGGCAACGGCAACCTGAGCTGAGGCACGGTCAAGGTTTATGCCCTGTCAATGGCCTGCTCTGTAATATTTAACTTTCCCGTTTAAATGACTTTATAAACAAACCAGTTCGCCGGCAAGGGTCGAGTTTACTATTATACCATTTGTATTTTATTTGTTGGAAAGGGGTAGGTCGTGTTGTTATTTAACTCTGTGCATGTGCAGTTCAATATGATGACTAGAACAGCTATTTTGGTCTTTGACTTAGAATATTTACGCCCGCATTTATAGTGGGTAATTGTAATGGCCGGTTAATATCAAGTGTCCGGTGCTGCCCTGTAGCAAAGACCGACGTGCACGTGACCGGGTTTTCACCAATGAAAATGCTTGTTTCATCTCTGATATGGGTATGGATGAATGTGTTAGTCTTTCTGGTAAGCTATTTATAGAACATATTTCAGATTTCGTAAAAGTGTGCTTGCCATTCAGCACAGTGTCTAATGCCAGGATTGCCAAAGCCAGTGAAGCATTTGGCCGACTACTTGGTAGTGCATCACGAAAACACGCCTATACAAATGTATTGTAAACTTTACCGCCGAAAAAACGAAAATTTTAAGATGAAAAATTGTGATATTTTCTTATTTCTGCACTAAAATTAAGATTGTGAGTACTCGTTAGAACCGCCTCGATGAGGCGGTTCTAACGAGTACCAAAAATCTATATTTTAGAGCAGAAATAAGAAAAATAAGGTTTACCCCTGGTAACCCCAATATTACTATATAAAAGTGGGGTTCAATGGGTCAAAATTATATAGGCATGTTTGATCGAAGTGGAATCCGTTTACAGAGCTGTGGTGCTGCTCACACTATTGTATGCATGTGAAACGTGGACAATTTACCAACGGCATGCTAAAAGACTGGATGACTTCCATACAAGCTGCCTTAGAAAACTCTTAAAGATTAAGTGGCCAGACAGTTGTCTAGACACGGAAGTCCTGAACAATGCAGGGATGCAAAGTGTACATTCTATAATGAAATTAGCACACTCAAGATGGACAGGTCATGCTACTAGAATGCCTGAGCGACGTTTGCCTAAGCAAATTCTCTATGGAGAACTAGAAATGGGCAAACGCTCCCAAGGCGGTCAGACGAAGCGCTACAAGGATACCCTCAAAGCCTCCCTCAGGGACTTCAACATTCCAACAGAGTCGTGCGAACAACTTGCACAGGGCAGAGCAAAGTGGCGAGGTCTCATCAGAAGTGGTGCCAGTGAATACGGGGCTAAAAGAATCAGTGAAGCCGAGCAGAAACGCGCACAGCGCAAAGCCAGAGCTAAGGCATCACCAACAGAGCTGTCTTTCTCTAGCCTCTGTTGCTTTATCTGCAATAGACAGTTCAGAGCTAGATTCGGTCTCATCAGCCATCTTAGAACACACAAATAGCAACATTTCTCAAATATGAGGAGGACGCGGGTTCGACACCTGCGGGGTCGGCAACATTCTTCCGTAGAGATTGATCATGAAATCTTTTCTACAGTCATTCTTTCCCTTTCGCTGATACAAGAAGGGCAGTTGTCAGTTTCTGGCGAATGAATGAGCACTATAATGGTTAAATGCTTACGGAGAAATTGTGAATAGGTAAGCCAACCGGCTCAATATGACTTGAATATTGTTGACTGGACCATTAAACTCTAATACAAACAAAAACACAATGGTTCATTTTCTTGCATATCAAGAGCATGGGTATTTTTCTGATGATACTACAGAAAAATTCCTATATTAAGACCACCTTTGCGACTGTTCAAAAGTGGTCTTTAAGACCACTTTTGAACACTCCCAAAGGTGGTCTCTGACCAGAGGACACTGTTTGCAGAAAACACAAAGAAAGAATGGCTGCAATCTACTAAATACCCTGTTTATTGCAGAATCAGTCTTTATTTAAGGTGGTCTTAATAGCGGTCTTTTACTGTATTTAATATTTTCCTTGTTTACACTCCAAACATAGACTGACGATGCTCTTTAGAATAGCCTCATCTAAAACGTACCCACGCCCTGTGTTCTATAGAGCAGGAATAAAAATAATGTTTACCCATGTAAACCCCAGTTGTCTTCATATACAGAAGAGTTTATTGGGTATTCATAGGCCCTACCCATCGGGGCTTGAAGAAATAGATTGGCTGCATGATGCTTCCATGCAGAGCTGAAACTGAACCGTACACTAGTACTGGTAGACCGCTTAGAGGATCTAAGCCTGCCCAGGCAAAGCGGTGCAAGTGTCGGACCAACCATGCTTATAAAGCCTTTTTGTTTCATTGGGTGGTAGGGCTTGAGAAATCATTTCATCTCATTGTTGGGTAAAAGTCCCACAAAATTGGAGGCAGCGTCTCCAAAATGATCTTTACAGTGTTGACGGGGATGATAAACCTCGAATCAAACAAATATGTGGTATTCATTTCACGGACTTGTTAACGTGATGTTGAGGATCACTGATGAGGCCTTTTCTGCCGACTGAACTTTCTGTAGTCTGGTTCGGAAAAATGTACACCCTGCACAATTTTCAGTTCTTTGAGGTGCATTCCTTGCCACAGATACTTGGGGCTCGGACTCAGGTGAGTGATCATAGGCCGAACTGACCTCTTGAAGTTCGATTTTTGCACATATTTTCCATAGTTAAACATGACTGAGCACTAGAATAACCTGTTCAAATAGCTTAATCATGTCTAGAAAGCTAATAAAAGTTTTTTTGAGTAGATTAGGCTAGTGCTCAGCTATGTTTAACTAAGGAAAAACTGTGCAATAATCGAATTTCATGAGGTCAGTTCGACCCATGATCACTCACCTGAGTCCAGGCCCAAAGTATCTGTGTTCCTTGCTTCAAAACCCTTTCATAGAAAAGATTTGACCTGTATTTTGAATAAACTCGGTACAATTAGGGAACAGCTGTATTGAAAATTGTCATTTGGGGAGTACCTCCCTAAATGATAATTTTGAATACAGTTATCCCAATTCTAATGCACTCATTCACTTGTTTAATTTAAAAAAATAAAAAAAAAAATGTTCGTTTAGAGCAGAATCCGACCGCACACGAGTACTTGTAAACCGCTTGGAGGATCTAAGCCTGCCCAGGCAAAGCGGTGCGAGTCGGACAGTCCATCCTTATAAACCCTATTGGTTTCATTGGGCGACAGGGCTTGAGATGTCATTTCATCTCAGTCTCGGGTGAAAGTCACACAAAATTGGAAGCAACGTCTCCAAAATGACCTATATAGTGTTGACGGGGACGTTAAACATCAAATCAAACAAACAAAAATGTTCGTTTTGCCAAAAAAAACGGCAAGCGCTGTGAGCTGCGTAAAACCAAATACTAACCAATGAAAAGCGATGTTAGAAGATGACGTCGGATTTCTGACAGTATATAGTATAATTATACTGTTGCAATTTTTTGACGTTATCCAATCAGACGTCGCCTGTGCATTTAGAAGTTTAGTTTATTGTAACATTTTACGTCGTATATAACAGACACATGATTGTCAAAAAATATATTTATTTGCATATCATTAATTATTTACAACAAATGCAACGGATGATAACATAAATTCACAAAACGTTAGACTCAAATACAGTGACATAAAATTATATAACCACATGTACAAAATGCATGTACATGTACTTAACATTTTATTATATCCCTTATACTCGGAAAAATATTAGCATAAATGCCCAGCTGTTTACATGTAGGTTTTGATTGATTGATTTGAGGTTTAACGTCCCCGTCAACACTGTATAGGTCATTTTGGAGACGTTGCTTCCAATTTTCTGAGACTTTTACCCGACATTGAGATGAAAGGACATCTCGATCCCTGCTGCCCAATGCTGCTTTATAAGCATGGATGGACCGATTCGCAGCAATTTTCCTGCGTGTAGGCTTAGACCTTCTAAGCGGTTTACCAGTACTCATGTGCAGTCGGTATCAGCTCTGCGTGGAAGCATCTTGCAGCCCAATCTATTTCTCCAAGCACCGAAGGGCGGGGGCGATTTTACATGTAGGTCCATTATAACTTACAAGTTTAATCCATTGTTTACTAGTGGATCCTTCCATTGCTATATGTTGGACAAGTCCATTTGTCATATAAGAGATGGTAGCCCTATTTTTCGTTCTTATTATATTTTGATGGAAAATTCTGTTAGCAAATAGTGCAGGCCCTGATCAGACGCCGCGTTCTGCGGCGTCTGTTCTGGACCTGTACTGTTTGCCAAGGTAGCCCTTTAGGTATTCTCGCATGCAATGAGTTAAGACGCCTAGCAATGTTTATTAATTTATTTTGTTAATTCTCTGTTAGCACTCAACGTCGGTTTCAGGTTGAAACAACGTCAGAATGAACGTTTGATATGCTTACGATTTTTGAGTAAATTATTGCTTTAGCACTGATATATATTTACGGTTATCATGGCGAAACATGATTTTGGAAAGAGATCGACAACGCATGATAACATGGAAGAAAGCGTAGATTTGTATAGTAATATGCTAAATTTTATTCCATTAACGTATACTTTATGAACCCGGTCCCCGTCCATCTGGGCATGAAGAAATAGATGGGCTGCATGATGCTTCCACGCAGAGCTGAAACCGACCGCACATCAAGTATCATGCAGCCCAACTATTTCTTTAAGCTCCGATGGGCGGGGGCCAACTTAGGTATCTGTTTATGACTATGGGGTTGGAGGTTTTAAATAAAAATGTTCAAATCCGATGCCCATGAGAGATGAAAAAAAAAAACCTTTTCGAATTGAAAATTCAAACTTAAAAGAATAATTAATGTACCAATCTAATGTGATTTAATGTTAGTTTAAGTCTGGGTTTCAAATAGGATCGCATTTGTCTTCAATTAGTATTAAATACATTAGTCATCAGCATAAAAAAGTGGTTCGGCAATATTTGCATTCATTGTGCTACCAAACTGCCTTTTCGGCTCACTTATGCTTTTTATTCCAAATTTAAACAATATTAAAAATATAATGTAATAATAAAACGTTAACTTTCGACAAAATATTCTAAGTCGATATTACGAATAACAACAAAGAAAAACTGCCCTTTACGGCATACGTGAAAGGTATACGCCGTCAATATTTTGATTTTAGATAAAAATGAAATACAGTGAAATTCCTATATTAATTCCACATTTTGGACTGTTCAAAAGTGGTCTTTAAGACCACTTTTGAACAGTCCCAAAGGTGGTCTCATTTTAGAGGACTAGCTCTGGGTATAGAAAACACAAGAAAGAATATCTGAAATTCCTATATTAATGCCATCTTTGTGACTGTTCAAAAATGGTCTTTAAAACCAATTTTGAAAAATCCCAAAGGCGGTCGCATTTTTGTTGTAGAAAACACAAAGAAAGAATAGCTGAAATCATTAAAATATGATTTTAAAAGCGGAATTTTTCTTAATTTTAGCTGTTCATAAAAGCGGAATTCTACTGTATTTCTAAACGTTATTTACATTATTTTATTTATTTCGGACAAAAATATACATGAGTTATTGCACACTGTTATTTACACCATACATAATACTTTTGAGCCATGACAAGCATGCGCGAGCTTTCGGACACATGTGCACAGAAATAACACCGATCAGAATCTTCGCTGTTTGATGCATTTTCTTTCATGCAGTCAGAAAATGCATGTTAGGGTCGATTGTTTATCGATCGACCCTTTGTATCGATTGTTTACCAAATGAACCCAAGTTACAAAGCATAAAAGCTCTTCAGTGCTAAACTTCACGTGAGTATTTCTGACTTGTCGGAATAACGGTTATTTATAGAAAATTGTCCCTGGGAGGTCAGTGTTACGTAAGAGGGTTATCTTTTGAATCTGGATGCTGGAATCATGGGTTGGGCTTGGCAAACAGTGAAGACCAAGAATTTAAGGGTCTGACGCCGCAAAACGCAGCGTCAGATGAAGGTCTACACCTTTTGCGTTAACCCCCCCCCCCCCCGAAAACTTGAGATTATGTCTTAAACGAAAAAAGTTTTAATTCTCTGTCCGGGACCATTTCCCCATTTCTCAGAGACAATAGACCCATCAGTACTCACAGTACTTTGATTTGAGTATGCGCTGTGCGTGCATGTCCTGGAACAACCGTTAGCTTGTCATTGCTCAGATACAGAGGATCTATTTAGGAATAATGGCTGACTCTGGGTTTTATTCTCACGTTCACTTTGAAACGGTTCAAACTCGGCACACAGCGGCGGGCCGACGTCGGGCCGATATCGATACGGCGTAGAGACGGCCCGACGTTGGTCCGCAATTCTGTGCCGGCTGGGAAGTCAGACGCGCATCCGACTAAGCCAGCAAGGCAGTTTGCTCTTTAGATTTGCATCGATACTTTTATATTGTGTAATCACGGCAAACGTGAGACCATCATAAAATGTCCCCAAACATCCCTGTCAACCATTATTCCTTAAAAAATCCCTTGAAAACAGGGATAAGAAAGCATAAACATAGATTTGCTTAAATAAATCAACACATGAAAAAAGGCCCTTAGCATAAGTCCAATTAACATTCTTCAAACGGCGCATGCCCACCAATCTTATAAGGCTAGCCGCATGACATATTGCACGTAGCTGAGTACCAGAAAAGGATTGTTCTTGGTAAAGGCTCTCGTGAGACTTCGCGCATGCTCAGTCTCGCCCGAGTCTTTGCTGCTTGTCCATGCGATAATGAACCTTTTTTTCTTGAGCCGACTCGTATGTTTAACACACAGTGAAAATGGATGGTGATGAAAATGATTTAAAAACAAACAATGAATTGAAATCTATTGAAACGCCATTGGTAGTTCAATGAAGTATATTATTGCCGAGCGTTCCTTAAGAAAGTGTAGCCCCGCATTTGATTCAGTATCTGATGCGTCTGAGCAGGGTCTACAATGTTTACTAATTCGCCAACATGATTTTTGTAATACAGTGTAGACACTCGTTAGAAGCGTGGTAACCAACGTGTACATATTAAGACGAAAAGTTCCAGATCATTAATTAGCTTCGTTACTTCTCAAAGTCTGAAGATATGCTTTTTGTACCCACGATCCTGTTATATGATGTCATTTAAAGTGCCACCAGTAACAATTCTGATTCTGATTCTGGGACACTGTTTGCTCTATTTTAGCCGTGGCCATGGGCTGTGATAGCTCACACGCGACGTTATCATTGTTGAATGGCTTCAACTTAAATGACGTCACATTCCTAAAGGTAAACCATAGAATACGTAAAATAAAGCAAAATAGCGTAACTAATGATCAAATTCACTTTTATGCCGAGGGTTAGAAAATAAACCAATGATCTATCTCCAACGTTAATTGCGAAAATCAAACCCCTCTGGTTAACAGTTACTGATACAGTGAGGAATTCGATAAAACCTCGTTTTCGAATTTAAATCCGTCAAGCTTCGGATTTGGATCGGAGATAGGTGTTAAATTCTTTTTTATCTTACTAGAATTTTAAGGTGGGTCATATGAGGAGTAATACTTGTAGCGCTCTGGTCACACTGGTACCGTTCTGCATTTTTTTTTTTGGTTTTGGTTTTACGGCCCTTTCAAGATTATTTCACTCATATCGAGCCGAGCGTTAATCACAGGTGGGCGAAAACCGGAGTACCCGGAGAAAAACCACCTGACCTTCCGTTGCAGAACTTGGCGTCTCACATGTGACCCGAGCGAGGCTCGAACCACAGCGGTAAGAGACTGCCTAATGATTAAGAGTCAGCGCTCCTAACCACTAGGCCACGGAGGCCCGTTTGTACCGTTCTACATTGCGAAAATAAACTACGGAAGAGTTGATACATGTACGTACTCTTTGTATTACGAAACTAAATAAAAATTTCAAGCGCTAAGCCCGAGTAGCAGACGGTATTTTCAAAGTGTTTTTTTTCCATTTTAAGCGAAAATAAGAACTGACATTACATGTGAATCGTCTGCTGGGCAGGCGATTCACATGAAATGTCAGGACTTATTTTTGCTGAAAAATAATAACAGAAAATGTCGTTTGCTTTAGAATTTTCAGCAGCGCTTGAAAGGTTAAGATTAGTTCAGACTGACGTTGTACTAGTGAAAGTTTTTTGTCATAGCAATGACGATGTAACGTCGACGTAAAAGCGACTGCTTGGCTTCCTACATCTTGGCGCAATCAAATACATGTATCTTGAAGCAGTCACCGTGCTGTAGAAATCTTGGAATTCGACATCTTGATGCTGTCGCTGTGAATCTTGACCCAATCTCTGCTCTGTTTAACTTCCATGGCGTTTCTGGAAAGAAAAATAAACCCAATTTTTCAATAATGTAGACGACGGTTTATGGTTTATTTAATATCATACTTTTTATTTCAGACGGGCCTCCGTGGCCTAGTGGTTAAGAGCGCTGACTCTTGATCATTAGGTCTCTCACCGCTGTGGTTCGAGCCTCGCTCGGGTCACATGTGAGACGCCAAGTTCTGCAACGGAAGGTCAGGTGGTTTTTCTCCGGGTACTCCGGTTTTCGCCCGCCTCTGATCAACGATCGTCTTGATATGAGTGAAATAATCTTGAAAGGGCCGTAAAACCAAAACCAATTTTTTTTTTATTTCATGTCATTTTTGTTACCTGCATTACATAGCTATAAAAATAGACAGCGAGCACTTTAGTTGCAAATTATTGAATTTATATGCCGTGGGAATGCTTAGATGTTGTTTAGTAATATAAATTACGTATATTGAGGTCAAAAACTGGAGTTGTGTACTTTACATCGTTTTGTTGTTGTTTTACCAGCGAACACGCAACACCAAAACACGTTAAAACAACGTTCAAAAAGTAGACTGCGAGATTGTCCCTTCCGATATGAAATACTGCATATAAAAAAATATAATTATATACGAAAGTGAAAATACTTGCATAATCAATTTGCCATCACGAAAGCAGGTCTGTTATAATATTGACCCCTTTTAACCCCACTTTTATATAGAAAAACTGGGGTTTACAGGGGATACCTTAGTTTCATTATTTCTTCAAACATAGATTGTGGGTACACGTTAGAATCGCCCCACCGAGGCGATTCTACGCCCCACCGAGGCGATTCTAACGAGTTCCCACAATCAATGTTTTGAGCAGATATATGAAAATATCATTTTTTTTGTCTGATTTTTTTTGTTTTGTTTGGAGGTAAAATATTTAATATATTTGAAAAGGCCCCCGCCCATTGGGGCTTGAAGAAATATATGGGCTGCATGATGCATCCACGCAGAGCTGAATCCGGCCCGCACACTGGTACTGGTAATCCGCTTAGAGGATCTAAGCCTGTCCTGGAACCGCGGTGCGAGGCGGACCGTCCATGCTAATAAACCCTATTGGTTTTATTGGGCGACAATGCTTGAGATGTCATTTCATCTCAATGTTGGGTAAAAGTCCCACAAAATTGGAAGCAACGTCCCCAAAATGGCCTTAACAGTGTTGACGGGGACGTCAAACCTCAAATCAATCAATCAAAGTACATTGAAACAGTTCTAGCAGCTGAGTGTTTGTGATGGCGTCAGGGATTATTATTTCTATCTGCTTTTAACGTATTTTGTGTTTATTGGTTGAGGCGATTCTGATGAGTACACACAGCATACATTTTCAGCATAAGAAGGAAACCTCGGCTGAGGGTGAGTAATGGCGTCAGGGCAAGGGGTGTACATGTAATAGTAGTATTATTCAGGCCTGCTATAAAGTAAAAGTACATGTATGCTGAGTGTATTCATTAGAATCGCCTCAGTGAGGCGATTCTAATGAATACACACAACAATTCATTAGAATCGCCTTTGTCATTTAGTTCTAAGACTGCCCCCAAAACTATTCGATTTTTTTGAAAGCGCATAGCATATTTTAAACCTACAGTCCTAGCCTCTGTTAAAAATAAAGTTTTTACAAAAACAAACAAGCAAAAACACTACCATATTGCACAGGTATGTTTTAAACAACAAGAATATTGAATTAGCCAACATATTCCAGATGTAGACCCAGATCAGACGCCACAGAAGGCGGCATCTGATCAGGGCCTACAATGTTTACCATATCAGAAGTCCTGTATTTTTTCCTGCATCAAATCAAACAAGTCTGACAACCCTGAAATTGGGAATGGATCTTCCCAAAGTTATTAAGTTCAATATTCTAAGAATTACGAAAACACGGCTATTCAAATATATTGTTAAAATTTTACCGCCAAAATTGATACTTTTCAGATAACAATCCTGATATTTTTCATATTTCTACATGAAACATAGATTGTGGATACTCGATAGAACCGCCTCGTCGAGGCGGTTCCAACGAGTACCCACAATCAATGTTTTGAGAAGAAATAATTAAAATAATATATACCCTGTAAACCCCAGTTTTTCTATATAAAATGAGGTTTAAGGGGGTCCAAATTATATAGGCTTGTTTTCGTTATGGTGGTATATTGTAGACTAAAAGGAAAATAAATGACACTTACCAGTGTTCTGATTCTCTTTTATTATGGAGTCATCGCCGGGTGGTCCTCATAAAGATGATAGTTTGCATCACAGCCGTTGATTGGATGAAGATAAATATGACGATGTAGTGAAAGACAATAATAACAAGAAAGTTTAAGCTTTCTAACCCCCAAAATTAAATGTTACATTAACGAGTTTGTTAGACACACATACTCATATAAAATTGTTTTTGATCACAACGTAATACTTTAATGAGCTGCCAAGTCCGCTGATGTCGCAAAATCAGTCTGTAAGACACGTGGTTTAATGGGGGATGAGGCAAATCTGTACGCTGTGG
This sequence comes from Lucinisca nassula, assembly GCA_963580285.1. Lineage (NCBI taxonomy): Eukaryota > Metazoa > Mollusca > Bivalvia > Lucinida > Lucinidae > Lucinisca > Lucinisca nassula. The sequence goes on along the minus strand of OY757027.1, from coordinate 67,460,488 downwards.
CTTTCTGTTTCTGTATTTCTTTCTTCTCTGTTTGTCTTTTCGTCCCGTAGTCCATCACGTAATCTTTCCTGACGTAGCAGTTAACGGCAATGCTGGAGCCGACGATAAGATATTTAGCAACTGGATTCATCATTGTTGAAAGTTTAAATTGCCTAACTTCAGTCCTCTCTATCAAATCGCCTAACTTTATTCACCAATGTTGCGCCGTATATTCGGAGCGAGCAAGTATTAACGCCTGAGACTTTTAACAACTAGCAAAATATATATTGTAAGATTTTGTCTTGTTGTATGCAGCACGATCAAATGATCCAATGATCCAGTATTGTAACGATTCCAACTTATATTCCGAATTCTATCCGGTGTTCTACCGGAACAGCACAAACTTAATTTCTATTGGTCCATATAATGCCACGCATTTAAGCGCGTACATGTTAATTCTCATCTGTCACATCGATACATGCTTTGCTGTGAAGACGCTTGTATGGTAAATCATACAGACATAAAAAGCATTTTAATTAGGGTTTTTGTAGCTGAATAATAATAAAACTGTACCTCTATATTTAGATTTTACATATTGCGGTACATGCGTTGTTTGTGCGTGGTTGGGGTAACTTGATAAAAATCATGTAGACACAGGTCACAAGATCCTTGGTTTGCTCTGTCGCTCGACTGAGTAGATAAGGATATCTCACCTGTGTGACTCAGTGCATATTTTCCTATTTCAAAAACTGGCCTAATGGGAAAGAGCGCTGTCATTAGGTCTGTCACCGCTGTGGTTCGAGCCTCGTTCGGGCCACATGTGAGACGCCAAGTTCTGCAATGGAATGTTAGCTGGGTTTTTTCGGGTACTCCGGTTTTCGCCCAGCTCTGATTAACGATCGGCTCGAAATAAGTGAAATAACCTGAAAAGGGCAGTAAAACAACAACAACAAAAACTCTCAATAGCCTATTTTTTTTTTTTTGCTAACTGAAGTATTTGATCATGCGCGGCATGTATCTTCTAATCCCACCATTTCTACTTCAAATAAAGCTGATTCTTCTAAACATACAGCTGATAAAAACAAAGTGATAGCGTTATCAAAGACTTTAGATGGGGCTCATTTAGCCCTTTTAATCTTGAATACATTGAATTACCACGGTATAATGTTTGCATCTGCTTTCATAAGTGGGCTAAGATAACTCCTGAACTGCCTTGGCTTACTGTCAAAACAGAGAGAGAGAGAGAGAGAGAGAGAGAGAGAGAGAGAGAGAGAGAGAGAGAGAGAGAGAGAGAGAGAGAGAGAGAGAGAGAGAGAGAGAGAGAGCTCAGACATTCAACAAATAGTTAAATTATCCGAACGAGATATATGTATATGCCCTTTTAGCCAAAGGGGGCCGGCACGTACAGAATTACAAAAATGACCAAAAAGTTTGGATAGGCTTGATATATACTGTATCTATTGATAAGGGATCCAGGTAAGCAAATGACAGTTTTGCACCTCTTCTGTTTAAACATGCACATAATCGTACAAAGTTTAGATTATTTCTGTTCCATGCCTACCAATATATTGGGCTATGAATCCCTGGATCCCTTGTCAATAGTATATATCAAGCCTATCCAAACTTTTTGCTCATTTTTGACAAAAATAACCCTGTACGTGCCTGTCCCCTTTGCTTTCAGCCTTGAGTTTCTGAAGTATATTCTACGACTTTTGAATTTGGACACGGCCACACCTGTAAATAAGGATGTTGACGCAAAACCGTTAACAAGATGGCAAACAGTTTAGATCTTGATGAGATGGCTCATTTTGGATTTACATATTGTTTGCATATGTAGCTGTACCGATCTACCAAGTTATGGTATGCATTCAGGATGTTGTGTGTTATCGTGGGCCCTACGACACCATACTGGCCATTTGTGTTGATTAGGAGGAAGTTTAGCAACTTCCCCATGCCAGATCACTCTTGCTCGGGACAATACTGGAATGCGACAGTTTTGATTATAGGGATCAACCATGGTTTTTCATGCATTAACATTTGCCGGATCCCGAGGAAGCTGTTTGAACATGAGGCCGCTAGGCCGAATGTTCAAATATCTTCCGAGGGATCCGGCAAATGTTAATGCAATGAAATAACCATGGATGATCGTTGTTCTTGCATAACTTACGAATCCAACAGCAAATTTTGACGAAAACGCCCAAAAGCTCAATATAAATTCCATATAAACTCTTCAAATGCGGCAGGCAAACCAAAATGGCGGCCATTTCAGAATGTTGTTTACAATGACGTTGTCATGCAGTGACGTCATGATAGAACACTAAAACGCTACGTACAGGGCGATAACGTTACGTCGCTCAACGTAACGTAAACAAAGCAAGGCCCATCTTGTGATATCAAAAGTTCAAAATCGATGTTCAAACAGCACGCGAATTTCATGATTTGAACATGGTTTTTACTGTTTGAGCACGGCTTTCGGTCCATTTTACAACGGCTTCAAACAGCCATGCGCATAGGTTTTTATGCAAGAATGTGTTTTAGATCAAGAGTAATGATAATGATATATTAATTAGTTGTTCTTGTGCGTTCATTTAGCGCTGCTTTATGTATGCATAGAATTGTCCCGAATTTTGCGAGTACCTGGAGTGTGTATCCCTTGAGCCTTTCTGGCTCATGGGGGAGTGTATAGGATGGTAGGCGTGCGTCTGTCGTCCGTGGCTTTCAAAGGACCTCAGAAAACCCTGGGCCAATTTTATTCAAATTTCATTTCCGGGGGGAACGAAAATTCTAATGGCCATGTCGCATTACTAAAATAGCCGCCATTAAACCTTAAAATCAGTCTCTTTCTGAATCACCAGGCCAATTGTCTTGAAACTTGGAATGTAGCATTAAGGGACTACGTACTACCAAGTAAACTTGTTCAAATGATGAACCTGGATTGACCTTGATCTATTTTACGGCAAGGTCAGATTTGCCCCCCCCCCCCCCACACACACACACAATTCGGCTTTTGAATGTGGAAGAGATTAAACGATCATTTTGATCGTTGACATGAGAGTAGGTGCATTTGTACAATATGAAAATAGAACGAGAGTGGACTTAGAACCACAGGCTTGCGAAGATGCTGCTGATCCGGTTTCAGTCAAATTTTATATGCAGCGCAAATGGAAATCGTTGAACAACACGGTGGTCGTATGGTTCGGGTCACATGACCAAGCTAGTCACCTTGGCACAATGTAGCTTCATCCAGGTGGGCGATTTTTAATCCGCTTAGGCCTGTAGTTTTGGTTTGTTTTAACGACCCTTTCAAAATCCTTTCAGTTATTTCGAGCTGATCGTTATTCAGAGGTGGACGAAAATCGGAGTACCCGGAGAGAAATATCATGGTCTTCCGTTACAGAACTTGGCCTCTCAAACGTGACCCGAACGATGCTCAAATCCACAGCGGTAAGAGACCTAATGCTCTTACCCACTTGGTCACGGACATCACGAAAACACGGCTATATAATTTGTACCCACTTGAACCCCACTTTTATGCAGTAAAACTGGGGTTTACAGGGATATATCTTATAGTTCTTATTTCTGCTCTAAAATATAGATGGGACGATTCTAACGATTACCCACAATCTATATTTTGAGCAGAAATAAGAAAAATATCACAATTGTTCATCTTAAACGTTTCTTTTTTTCCGGTGGTAAAGTTTACAATGAATTTGTATAGGCGTGTTTTCGTAATGGGCCCACTTTTAGCTCGATTAAACAGGGGGCGTTTTCAAACTGGCTTACCTTTCACCACACATGCTCTAGTTTGTGTTTTGTTTTGAAAACAAATATGTTGTGACTGACTTCTTGACATATTTATTTGTTGGCCAAGGAAAAAATGTAAAATTTACTGTATACAGTCATGTATGCCAGCATCAAATAAACCTTGAACCCTGCTCGAATTAGTACATATACACTATAAAACGAGTCTACCGCCCCTGCATATAAACAATATTGGTTTGTTTTGGCTGTAGGTTCAGGTAAAGCCAAAATTGGAGCAACGTCTCAAAATGACCTAAATAATGTTGAATCTAAATTCAAACAAACAAACACTGTGTAAGCATTCCAGTGGGATATAATACAAATGTAGGTACCCCAAGAAACAAACTAAAGTTAGTTTCAGTTGGGCATAGCCATGCACCAGTAAAAACAAAACGGGTCAAGTCTAAGCGCCTTCCAGAATGGTTTACGCCAGAAATTACTGCTGCCCAACAAATGAGAGATCATAGCAAGCGCCTGAAAAACTGGCCTGATTACAAAAAATACCGTAATAAAACGAAGGATTTGATACAAAAAGCTAAAAAGCAGCATTTTGCAGAAGCTGTAACAAATTTTAAAGACACAAAATCTATATGGAAACAGCTAAGAGCAGAAGTAAACCAGTCGAACACAGCCCAAAGTGTATTGCCTGATACACTTACAATTGGTGAGCATCAGTTTTCAAATTCGGAAGACATTGCCTTCAAGCTTAATGAGTACTTTGCTTCCATTAGTGACATGCTTAATCAACATGCTATTACCTCATCCACATTAGATCTTTCTAAACTGCAAACATATATAAACTCTAAAGTTGCAGATAACGTCTATTTTATAATTCCTAAGATAAGTACGTGCCATGTTTTAGAAATCATGCATAGACTTGACCCGGGTAAAGCTACTGGTCTGGACGGCATCGGCCCAAGAGTACTTAAAATGGCTGCAAATATATTGGCGCCTTCCATTACAGCTCTCATTAACAAAAGCATTGAAACTGCTACCTTTCCGAACCAATTAAAGTTTGCAAAGGTTCACCCTATTCATAAAGGCGGTAACAAATCTGATCCATCAAATTTTAGACCGATTTCGATTCTTTCAACTGTTTCCAAAATTTTTGAAAAACACATTAACAAACATTTAATGGGATTTTTAAATAAGAATAAACTTATTCATGTAAACCAATCCGGTTTCAGAGAAAAACATAGTTGTCAAACTGCATTAGTTAAGTTGATTGACCAATGGATGGCGTACATAGACAAAGGTAACATTATTGGGTCAGTGTTTCTGGACTTCAAGAAAGCGTTCGATCTTGTTGATCACACGATATTACTTAGTAAACTTTCACTGTATAAATGTAGTGATGCAGCACTCACCCTGTTAGCATCCTACCTGCATAACCGCCAACAAGTAGTAGATAGCGGGAATGGTATGTCAAGGCCAGCGACAATAAAATCAGGGGTTCCTCAGGGATCCATATTAGGCCCTACACTATTTTTAATCTTCATAAATGACCTCCCACTTCATATAGAACACTGTGATAGTGACTTCTTTGCAGATGATTCCACAATTCATACACATGGCTCACAATATAGCGAAATTCAACATAAACTGCAATTAGACTGTGAAAACGCTAAGATTTGGTCTGAAAATAATAAGATGCTTATCAACTACGATAAAACTACATGCATGACCATTGGAACACGGCACCGAACTCGTAATACTGAAAAACTAGGAATACAGATTGACAACAATGTAATCAAAAACGTTGATAAGCAAAAACTTCTGGGTATTTTTATCGATGAAAACTTGTTATGGACAGCGCATATTGATTATCTTTGTGCCACAATATCTTCAAAAATTTCTCTTTTAAAGAGGCTCTCCACATATGTTCCAAAGGAAGTCCAAAAAGTCTTTTATCAAGGTTATATTCTCCCATTGATAGATTATGGTTCAAATACATGGGGCACAACCTCAAAATTTAATATCGAAAGATTGGCTAAATTACAGAAGCGTGCCGCACGAATAATACTCAGTGCAGATTATTATACATCGTCCGCTCTTATGTTCAATGAATTGGGATGGTCATCTATTTCTTGTCGACATAATTATAATAAGGTTGTACTCACATATAAAGCCTTAAACAACCTAACGCCTGATTATATATCAGCTCTGCTCAAACCTGTATCACAGACTCATGACCTTAACCTTAGATCAGTTAATCATGGCTCATTGTCGGTACCCAGGTCTAAAACGAGCCTATTCGATCGGTCCTACTCTTGTTCCGCGCCAAAGCTATGGAACACACTGCCAAGCTCAATAAGAACCGCCCCCTCTCTTGATGTCTTTAAAAGATCAGCAAAGGACTATATTAAATGAAAGACAGTTTCGCCAGATGATTTTTGGCTGTGTCGATTTTTTTCTCCACAACTCTGGTACTCAGCTGGTTCGCAGGCTATTAAAAAAACTGCTTCACTCTCGGGCTATGACATTTGTATGTAGCATGGGTTCCGTCTCCGTTTCCACTTCATGTCAGGAAAAGCCAACTGTGATGTCATACTGAATGTGATATACCGGCATATATTTTAAATGTATTTTAATATCTTATATTTAAACCTAATGTGCTCTAATATTCTAACTCAATCGTCAGTGATATTTTTAACTATGGTATACTCCCCATGTCTCAATTTTTCAGAGCTTTTCTTATCTACCTTAATCGTTTATACGCTCATTTTGAGGCTATATAAAATCTTATTTTTTTGTGACAGATATGAATTTGCAGCTAGTGGTGCATGTCTTGCTACCCGAGCTGCCACGATTTAACATGGCTCGTCTTAAAGTCTTAAAGTGTTTACATTTTTATCTGTACCAAATATTTTTACAATCTGAGTGCAGTTTTACGACAATTATCTTACAAATGTGACCACACTGTTATGTATATATGTATATATGTTTTATGTTGATTGATGTTATACATGCATGTGTTATAGAGGGCCGCAAGGTAGACTAGCTAAAGCAGCTAAATGCGTCACCCTCTTAAAATATAGTATAAATAAATAAATAAAAAAAAATAGCATGTTGTCCTTGCGGCAGGTATGCGTAGAGGGAAAATGCCGTTATTTCCGTTTCTAAACATCCTATCCTTTCCCTCTTTCTTCCCCGCCCTTAAAATGGATCACCGTGACCTAGTTGATAAGAGCGCTGATTCTTAATCATTAGGTCTCTCACCGCTGAGGGTTCGAGCCTCGCTCGGGTCACATGTGAGACACCAAGTTCTGCAACGGAAGGTCAGACGGTTTTTCTCCGGGTACTCCAGTTTTCGCCCACCTCTGATTAACGATCGGCTCGATATGAGTGAAATAATCTTGAAAAGGCCGTAAAACCAAAACAAGCAAAAAAAAAAAAAAAAAAAAGAAATTCCCGTCCTTCACTTTCATCTCCTATTTTTTCTCCCTTGCTCTAGGAGACAACATTAAATGACCCACAATAGTTTGTTGGTTTTGTTTTGGTTTCACGGCCCTTTCAAGATTATTTCACTCATATCGAGCCGATCGTTATATAAGAGGTGGGTGAAAACAGGAGTACCTGGAGAAAAACCATCTGACCTTCCGTTGCAGAACTTGACGTTTCACATGTGACCCGAGCGGACCTACAATAGTTGACGTGGCTTTAAACCCCAGCACAATCTATCAATTGTTGCAGCCTGTTCAAATACACGGTAAATTTTATCGCCTAAAAACAACAATTTTTAAGATGAAAAATTGTAATATTTTTCTTATTTCTGTTCACAATTTAAATTGCGGGTACACGTTAGAACCGCCTCATCAAGGCGGTTCTAACGAATACCCACAATCTATATTTTAGAGCAGAAATAAGAAAAATGTTTACCCCTCTAAATTCCAGTTTTGGTTTTCGCCCAACTCTGAGTAACGATCGGCTCGATATGAGTGAAATAATCTTGAAAGGGCCGTAAAACCAAAACCTCAAAAAACAAAACAACAACAACACAAAAACAGTTTTACAATTTGAAAGTGGGGGTCAAGGGGGTCATTACTATATAGGCGTGTTTTCCTGATGGGCGCGGCTCACCAAGCCGATTCGCAAAGATCCACAGCATTTTTGTTGTTGTTGTTGTTATTTCGAGCCGATCGTTAATCAGAGGTGAGCGATAACCAGAGTGCCCGGAGAAAAACCCACATGACCTTCCGTTGCAGAACATGGTGTCACACCCATCAAAACATTTGTTTATTGGAGTATTAGAACATGTCAATTACTGCCAAAGGTTCGTTCCACTGGAATTGGCGTTTTGCCATCAGTATAAAAAGGGAATAATTGGACTGGTAAGAGCGCTAACTCTTAATCATAAGGTTTCTGACCGCTGTGGTTCGAGCCTCACCAGGTTCTGCAACGGAAGGTCAGGTGGTCTTTCTTCGCATACGCCGGTTTTCGCCCACCTCTGATTAACGATCAGCTCGAAATAAGTTAAAGACAGTAATCTTGAAATGATGGAAAAACCAAAAAAAAAAATGAAAGAAAAGTTAATCATACGAAATCCACATGGTTATGTTAATGACTACACCAAGGCCTTAGTCCTTCCTCTCCCGAGTTTCTTTAGTGGACCTGTCCTACTTTGCATTTGGAGACTCCCATTCTTGTACATGTATATAGGGGTGGGGGTTATTTGTTTGATTTGAGGTTTAACGTCCCCGTCAACACTGTAAAGGTCATTTTTGAGACGTTGCTACCAATTTTGTGGGACTTTTACCCGACATTGAGATGAAATGACATCTCAAGCCCTGTCGCCCAATGAAACCAATAGGGTTTATTAGCATTGACGGTCCGCCTCGCACCGCGGTTCCTGGACAGGCTTTGATCCTCTAAGCGGTTTCATCTCAATGTCGGGTAAAAGTCCAACAAAATTGGAAGCAACGTCTCAAAAATGACCTTCACAGTGTTGACGGGGACGTTAAACTTCAAATCAAATAAAAAATAATTCAAACAAACAAACACTGAAAGCATTCCAGATGGATATAATAGGTACGCCAAGAAACAAGCTGATGTTACTTTCCTTTGAGCATGGCCTGTTGTCCTTGCGGCAGGTATGCGTAGAGGGACAATGCTGTTGTTTCTGTTTCTAAGCAACCGTTCTTTTCCCCCTTCCTTTCCCGTCCTTCAAACGGGCCTCCGTGGCCTAGTGGATAAGAGCGCTGACTCTTAATCATTAGGTCTCTCACCGCTGATGGTTCGAGCCTCGCTCGGGTCACATATGAGGCACAAAGTTCTGCAACGGAAGGTCAGGTGGTTTTTCTCCGGGTACTCCGGTTTTCGCCCACCTCTGATTAACGATCGGCTCGATCATGAGTGAAATAATCTTGAAAGGGCCGTAAAACAATAAAAAAAAATCACCGTCCTTCACGTTCATCTCTTTTTATATCTATTTTCCCCCTTGCTCTAGGAGAAAACATTAAATGACCCATAATGGTTGGCGTGTCTTTAAGCCCAACACAATCAATCTATTCTTGCATAACGGAAACACGCCATTTCAAATACATGGTAAATTTTATCGCCTAAAAACAACAATTTTCAGATGAAAAATTGTAATATTTTTCTTATTTCTGTTCAAAATATAAATTGCGGGTACACGTTAGAACCGCCTTATCAAGGCGGTTCTAACGAATACCCACAATCTATATTTTAGAGCAGAAATAAGAAAAATGTTTACCCCTCTAATTTCCAGTTTTGGTTTTCGCCCAACTCTGTTTAACGATAGGCTCGATATGAGTGAAATAATCTTGAAAGGGCAGTTAAACCAAAACCTCAAAAAACAAAACAACAACAACAACAACACAAAAACAGTTTTACAATTTGAAAGTGGGGGTCAAGGGGGTCATTACTATATAGGCGTGTTTTCCTGATGGGCGCGGCTCACCAAGCCGATTCGCAAAGATCCACAGCATTTTTGTTGTTGTTGTTGTTATTTCGAGCCGATCGTTAATCAGAGGTGAGCGATAACCAGAGTGCCCGGAGAAAAACCCACATGACCTTCCGTTGCAGAACATGGTGTCACACCCATCAAAACATTTGTTTATTGGAGTATTAGAACATGTCAATTACTGCCAAAGGTTCGTTCCACTGGAATTGGCGTTTTGCCATCAGTATAAAAAGGGAATAATTGGACTGGTAAGAGCGCTAACTCTTAATCATAAGGTTTCTGACCGCTGTGGTTCGAGCCTCACCAGGTTCTGCAACGGAAGGTCAGGTGGTCTTTCTTCGCATACGCCGGTTTTCGCCCACCTCTGATTAACGATCAGCTCGAAATAAGTTAAAGACAGTAATCTTGAAATGATGGAAAAACCAAAAAAAAAAAAATGAAAGAAAAGTTAATCATACGAAATCCACATGGTTATGTTAATGACTACACCAAGGCCTTAGTCCTTCCTCTCCCGAGTTTCTTTAGTGGACCTGTCCTACTTTGCATTTGGAGACTCCCATTCTTGTACATGTATATAGGGGTGGGGGTTATTTGTTTGATTTGAGGTTTAACGTCCCCGTCAACACTGTAAAGGTCATTTTTGAGACGTTGCTACCAATTTTGTGGGACTTTTACCCGACATTGAGATGAAATGACATCTCAAGCCCTGTCGCCCAATGAAACCAATAGGGTTTATTAGCATTGACGGTCCGCCTCGCACCGCGGTTCCTGGACAGGCTTTGATCCTCTAAGCGGTTTCATCTCAATGTCGGGTAAAAGTCCAACAAAATTGGAAGCAACGTCTCAAAAATGACCTTCACAGTGTTGACGGGGACGTTAAACTTCAAATCAAATAAAAAATAATTCAAACAAACAAACACTGAAAGCATTCCAGATGGATATAATAGGTACGCCAAGAAACAAGCTGATGTTACTTTCCTTTGAGCATGGCCTGTTGTCCTTGCGGCAGGTATGCGTAGAGGGACAATGCTGTTGTTTCTGTTTCTAAGCAACCGTTCTTTTCCCCCTTCCTTTCCCGTCCTTCAAACGGGCCTCCGTGGCCTAGTGGATAAGAGCGCTGACTCTTAATCATTAGGTCTCTCACCGCTGATGGTTCGAGCCTCGCTCGGGTCACATATGAGGCACAAAGTTCTGCAACGGAAGGTCAGGTGGTTTTTCTCCGGGTACTCCGGTTTTCGCCCACCTCTGATTAACGATCGGCTCGATCATGAGTGAAATAATCTTGAAAGGGCCGTAAAACAATAAAAAAAATCACCGTCCTTCACGTTCATCTCTTTTTATATCTATTTTCCCCCTTGCTCTAGGAGAAAACATTAAATGACCCATAATGGTTGACGTGTCTTTAAGCCCAACACAATCAATCTATTCTTGCATAACGGAAACACGCCATTTCAAATACATGGTAAATTTTATCGCCTAAAAACAACAATTTTCAGATGAAAAATTGTAATATTTTTCTTATTTCTGTTCAAAATATAAATTGCGGGTACACGTTAGAACCGCCTTATCAAGGCGGTTCTAACGAATACCCACAATCTATATTTTAGAGCAGAAATAAGAAAAATGTTTACCCCTCTAATTTCCAGTTTTGGTTTTCGCCCAACTCTGTTTAACGATCGGCTCGATATGAGTGAAATAATCTTGAAAGGGCAGTTAAACCAAAACCTCAAAAAACAAAACAACAACAACAACAACACAAAAACAGTTTTACAATTTGAAAGTGGGGGTCAAGGGGGTCATTACTATATAGGCGTGTTTTCCTGATGGGCGCGGCTCACCAAGCCGATTCGCAAAGATCCACAGCATTTTTGTTGTTGTTGTTGTTATTTCGAGCCGATCGTTAATCAGAGGTGAGCGATAACCAGAGTGCCCGGAGAAAAACCCACATGACCTTCCGTTGCAGAACATGGTGTCACACCCATCAAAACATTTGTTTATTGGAGTATTAGAACATGTCAATTACTGCCAAAGGTTCGTTCCACTGGAATTGGCGTTTTGCCATCAGTATAAAAAGGGAATAATTGGACTGGTAAGAGCGCTAACTCTTAATCATAAGGTTTCTGACCGCTGTGGTTCGAGCCTCACCAGGTTCTGCAACGGAAGGTCAGGTGGTCTTTCTTCGCATACGCCGGTTTTCGCCCACCTCTGATTAACGATCAGCTCGAAATAAGTTAAAGACAGTAATCTTGAAATGATGGAAAAACCAAAAAAAAAAATGAAAGAAAAGTTAATCGTACGAAATCCACATGGTTATGTTAATGACTACACCAAGGCCTTAGTCCTTCCTCTCCCGAGTTTCTTTAGTGGACCTGTCCTACTTTGCATTTGGAGACTCCCATTCTTGTACATGTATATAGGGGTGGGGGTTATTTGTTTGATTTGAGGTTTAACGTCCCCGTCAACACTGTAAAGGTCATTTTTGAGACGTTGCTACCAATTTTGTGGGACTTTTACCCGACATTGAGATGAAATGACATCTCAAGCCCTGTCGCCCAATGAAACCAATAGGGTTTATTAGCATTGACGGTCCGCCTCGCACCGCGGTTCCTGGACAGGCTTTGATCCTCTAAGCGGTTTCATCTCAATGTCGGGTAAAAGTCCAACAAAATTGGAAGCAACGTCTCAAAAATGACCTTCACAGTGTTGACGGGGACGTTAAACTTCAAATCAAATAAAAAATAATTCAAACAAACAAACACTGAAAGCATTCCAGATGGATATAATAGGTACGCCAAGAAACAAGCTGATGTTACTTTCCTTTGAGCATGGCCTGTTGCCCTTGCGGCAGGTATGCGTAGAGGGACAATGCTGTTGTTTCTGTTTCTAAGCAACCGTTCTTTTCCCCCTTCCTTTCCCGTCCTTCAAACGGGCCTCCGTGGCCTAGTGGATAAGAGCGCTGACTCTTAATCATTAGGTCTCTCACCGCTGATGGTTCGAGCCTCGCTCGGGTCACATATGAGGCACAAAGTTCTGCAACGGAAGGTCAGGTGGTTTTTCTCCGGGTACTCCGGTTTTCGCCCACCTCTGATTAACGATCGGCTCGATCATGAGTGAAATAATCTTGAAAGGGCCGTAAAACAATAAAAAAAAAATCACCGTCCTTCACGTTCATCTCTTTTTATATCTATTTCCCCCCTTGCTCTAGGAGAAAACATTAAATGACCCATAATGGTTGACGTGTCTTTAAGCCCAACACAATCAATCTATTCTTGCATAACGGAAACACGCCATTTCAAATACATGGTAAATTTTATCGCCTAAAAACAACAATTTTCAGATGAAAAATTGTAATATTTTTCTTATTTCTGTTCAAAATATAAATTGCGGGTACACGTTAGAACCGCCTTATCAAGGCGGTTCTAACGAATACCCACAATCTATATTTTAGAGCAGAAATAAGAAAAATGTTTACCCCTCTAATTTCCAGTTTTGGTTTTCGCCCAACTCTGTTTAACGATCGGCTCGATATGAGTGAAATAATCTTGAAAGGGCAGTTAAACCAAAACCTCAAAAAACAAAACAACAACAACAACAACACAAAAACAGTTTTACAATTTGAAAGTGGGGGTCAAGGGGGTCATTACTATATAGGCGTGTTTTCCTGATGGGCGCGGCTCACCAAGCCGATTCGCAAAGATCCACAGCATTTTTGTTGTTGTTGTTGTTATTTCGAGCCGATCGTTAATCAGAGGTGAGCGATAACCAGAGTGCCCGGAGAAAAACCCACATGACCTTCCGTTGCAGAACATGGTGTCACACCCATCAAAACATTTGTTTATTGGAGTATTAGAACATGTCAATTACTGCCAAAGGTTCGTTCCACTGGAATTGGCGTTTTGCCATCAGTATAAAAAGGGAATAATTGGACTGGTAAGAGCGCTAACTCTTAATCATAAGGTTTCTGACCGCTGTGGTTCGAGCCTCACCAGGTTCTGCAACGGAAGGTCAGGTGGTCTTTCTTCGCATACGCCGGTTTTCGCCCACCTCTGATTAACGTTCAGCTCGAAATAAGTTAAAGACAGTAATCTTGAAATGATGGAAAAATCAAAAAATAAAAAAAAAAAAAAAAAAAAAAAATGAAAGAAAAGTTAATCATACGAAATCCACATGGTTATGTTAATGACTACACCAAGGCCTTAGTCCTTCCTCTCCCGAGTTTCTTTAGTGGACCTGTCCTACTTTGCATTTGGAGACTCCCATTCTTGTACATGTATATAGGGGTGGGGGTTATTTGTTTGATTTGAGGTTTAACGTCCCCGTCAACACTGTAAAGGTCATTTTTGAGACGTTGCTACCAATTTTGTGGGACTTTTACCCGACATTGAGATGAAATGACATCTCAAGCCCTGTCGCCCAATGAAACCAATAGGGTTTATTAGCATCGCGGTTCCTGGACAGGCTTTGATCCTCTAAACGGTTTACCAGTACTAATGTGCGGGCCGGATTCAGCTCTGCGAGGAAGCATCATGCAGCCCATATATTTCTTCAAGCCCCTATGGGCGAGGGCCTCCTCGTACATGTAAATATGGGTCTTAGTAAAAACATGAAAATAATAGCAAACACCGCTGATCCTGATGAGATGGCTCGTGTTGATCCGTCTCATCAGGATCTACACTTTTTACATAAATACTCATCAGGCACATGACGTTTATGCAACGTCACATCAACGACGATGCAACGTCTTGACGTTGCACCGACGTTGATTTGACGTTGCCCTAGCGACGTATGCCTGCTGGATATACAGGGTTGGAGTGAGCTTACGCCCCACCAACAGCCACGGTCATACGGAGACGGGACCGCGGTTTAAAGACTCATCAGTAAGTCTGGAGAAGCCCGGGATCGATCCTGCGACCCCTGGTTAACAAGGCGAGTAGCGTAGCCACTACACCACGGAGGCTTCTATATATTCAGGGTTGGAAGGGTAAAGTTTGAGTTCAGGTGTTATATGTTATTGTTGGCACCCGTTGCTGCATGTACAAGTGCGTGGCTGGTGTTCATAAATTAAACGAGAAAAAAAAATCAGTTTAGTAGACCAAGGCCTCTCGAGTGTAAATAATAGTTTAAAAGGTGTCAACCTCCCAAGATGACATACTCGTGAGGAATTTGGTCATTTTATATATTTGCTGAGTTGTTTATGTAATTCAGACAACAAACCGATTTCTGAAATACTCGTACATGTATTTTGAACTGTTTGTCGTAATCGTAGAAGTTTTCTTGATGGCGGAGTTTTGTTCTCAACTTAATGCTTCCATTACGAAAACACGCCTATATATAAATGCATTGTAAAAAAAACGAAAATTTTAAGATGAAAATTTGTGATTTTCTTTTTCTTATTTCTGATTGTGATATATATTATATAGATTGTGGGTACTTGTTAGAACCGCCTGTTTTGAGCAGGAATAAGAAAAATACCGAAATTTTTCATCTGAAAATTTTCATTTTTCGGTGCTAAAATTTACAATGTTTTCGTATAGGCGTGTTTTCGTAATGTAATTTTTGATTTGTTTGTCGTTATCGTAAACTTTTTTTTTTCTCAACTTATGCTTCCATGTACCGAAATGATGATGGAACCCTACAGTTATACCCAACACCACGCCCGTGTCAACCACCATCCACCGGCCCCTCCACAGAATGGTAATGTTTCACACCGTTCCAGTGCTTTCGTTTGGATTATCTCATTTTATGGATCTCGTAAACTGTTTTTGTACCAAATGGAATCTTCCTTCTTGTATATAGCCGGAGTCCATTTCAAAATTTAGGGGTTGTGGTTTCAGGTTGTGTTTTCTTAAAAAAAAAACTTTTTTGGCGAAAATGGCTGCACTTTTTGCAAACAGTGAAGGCCCTGATCAGACGCCGCGTTCTGCGGCGTCTGATCAGGGCCGGCACTGTTTGCCAATTACCCGTTCTGGTGTTTTCGGTTTTAAATGGGTTGAGCAAAAATGCGCGCCTAGCGCAGACTGAGATAAACATGTGCATCCTGATCAGAGTCTTCACTGGACGCTACATGTTTTTTCACATCACGTGAACAAGTCGGTGAAACGAACACCCCATAGACCAATTTTTCATATTGAGGAAACTGGGGTTTATGGGGTATACATTATTTTTCTAATTTCTGCTGCAAGACATAAATTGTGGGTTTTGTTTGTTTGTTTGGTTTGGGGTTTAACGTCCCCGACAACACTGTATTAGGTCATTTTGGAGACGTTGCTTGCAATTTTCTAGGACTTTTACCCGACATTAAGATGAAATGACATCCCAAACCCTCCCGCACTAAGAAACCAATAGGGATTATAAGCATGGACGGTCCGACACGCACCGCTTTGCCTGCGTAGGCTTAGATCCTCTAAGCAGTTTACCAGTACCTTGTGCGGTCGATTTCATCTCTGCGTGGAAGAATCATGCAGCCCATCTATTTCTTCAAGCCCCGACGGGCGGGGGCCGATAGATTGTGAGTACTCGTTAGAACTGCCTCAATGAGGCGGTTCTAAAGAGTACCCACAACCTACATGTATATTTGAAGTTGAAATAATAAAAAGTACCACACATTTTCATAAGAAAAGTAACCATTTTGGAGACAGGAAAGAATACTTTTGTGTCACACGGGAGTGTTATCGTAATGATAAAGATGGAGCCGCGAAAACGTTCATCACGAAAACACGCCTTTAGGATTTTGATCCCCTTAAACCCCGCTTTTATATACCAAAAGTGGGGATTTAGGGGTAAACCTTATTTTTCTTACTTCTGCTCTAAAATACAGATCGTGGGTACATGTTATAACCGCCTCGGCGAAGCGGTTTTAACGAGTTCCAACAATCTATATTTTGAGCAGAAATAAGAACTACAGTAGAATTCCTTCATTAAGACCGCCTTCAGACTTTTCAAAAGTGGTCGTAAAGACCACTTTTGAACAGTCCCAAAGGTGGTCTCTGACCATACGAAACTGTACGAAGAAAACACAAAGAAAGAATAATTGCAACCTGCTAAATAAGCTTTTTAACCCAGAATTAGTCTTCATTCTAGGCGGTCTTAATATTTTTCATAACAAAATCGGAGTGGCTATTTGCAGTCAACTGCAAATGGCCAGAAAACGTTACAATGGCTATTTGCAGTCAACTGCAGATAGCCAAAAAACTTTAAAATGACTATTTGCAGTCAACTGCAAATAGCCAGAAAACGTTTAAATGGCTATTTGCAGTCATGCTATTAGCGTTAGAATGACCACCTGGAGATATTCAAAATGATTTTAAAATGGAACGGGCCTCTGCGGCCTAGTTAATAAGTTAATAATAGTTAATTGTGGCTATGTTTGTTTGATTTTATGTTTTACGTCCCCTGCAACACTATTTAGGACATTTTGGTGACCTTACTTCCAATTTTATACGACTTTTTCCCGAAAATTTGCCCCCCGCCCATCGGGGCTTGAAGAAATAGTTTGACTGCAAGATGCTGTCACGCAGAGCTGAAACTGATCGCACACGAGTACTGGTAAACCGCTTAGAGGATCTAAGCATGCCCAGGCAAAGTGGTAAGAGACCATGTTTATAAACCTCGGCCGGCATATCCATGCTTGTTAGTCTAACTGATGGCAAATGCGATTATCTCTTGTCACGGCTCATGTTAACAGTCTGTTTTGTTTGTTTGTTTTGGTGTTAAACGGTCAAGTCAACGCTATTTAGGTCATAACGAGCCGATCAGTTTATCTAGCCACACTTTTCCCGGGCATCCTTACCTTCCCGCGCGTAAGCGGTTAACCAGTAGAGTGCACACTATTTCTCCAGATATTTTGAATCAGCGGAAAGGAGAGTTTGTTTGTACTGGTGTTTAACGGTCAAGCCAACCCTTTTTAGGTCATAACTAGCCGGTCAGTTTACCTAGCCACAATTTTCCTGGGCATTCTTACATTCTTACGCGTGCACACTTTTTCTCCAGATAATGACAAGTGCCCTTCTTGAAACAGCGGAAGGGAGAGAATGACAGTAAACGATCAGTTTAGTTTGTCGAAATTTGCGGTTTTAATTGTACATAATAAAAATGAAAAAGGTTAAACTGTTTTATTACTTTCAGATTAACGTTTTTACTTGTGCATGAAACACGAAAAAAAAAAATCTTTGTTTGCAATGTTGATACAAGTTTGCATATTCCTTCAAAATTTATTCTTGAAATTCCATGCATGCTACAAGTTAGAAATCGTTCCCCAACCATTCCCCTTGTTATATTATGAGTAACCCCCTTCTGTTTTCATGTGCGCCAGGCGACGTCTCGGATCAGCGCGCACATCGAATACTATGAATAGACTGTGCTGATGCGCAGACTGATCTGAAATTTCGTTGGGCGCACATGTAAATGGTAGGAATATAGGATGACTGCAAATAGCCATAGACTGTGCGGATGCGCAGACTGATCTGAAATTTCGTTGGGCGCACATGTAAATGGTAGGAATATAGGATGACTGCAAATAGCCATAGACTGTGCGGATGCGCAGACTGATCTGAAATTTCGTTGGGCGCACATGTAAATGGTAGGAATATAGGATGACTGCAAATAGCCATAGACTGTGCGGATGCGCAGACTGATCTGAAATTTCGTTGGGCGCACATGTAAATGGTAGGAATATAGGATGACTGCAAATAGCCATTTTAACGTTTTTGGCTATCTGGTTGACTGCAAATAGCCATTTTAACGTTTTCTGGCTATTTGCAGTTGACTGCAAATAGCCATTTTAACGTTTTCTGGCTATTTGCAGTTGACTGCAAATAGCCATTTTAACGTTTTTTGGGCTATTAGTGGTTGACTGCAAATAGACTCTTCCTAATAAAATTTCAGTTTTTTTCCAGCGGTAAAATTTGCAATGTATTTATATAGGCGTGTTTTCGTAATATGTTCGCCCAGCAAAGACTCTGTCCGGCCTGATTAGATTCTTCACTGTATGCTACGTGTGCATGGGTGTCATTTAGCCCCATGTTTTTATTAATTTATCCCCACGCTTGAAACCTTAAGAATTGATAGATAGTAAAACTGGCGTTTATACATGTATGGGTAAACCTTATTTTTCTTATTTCTTCTCTAAAATATAGATTGTGGGTATTCGTTGGCACCGCATCGATGAGGCAGTTCTATCGAGTACCAACAAACTATATTTTAACCATAAATAAGAACAATATCACGATTTTTATGTCCCCCCACCCGAAAGGGAGGGGGACATATTGGTTTTGGCGCGGATCCTGTCGGCGTCGGCGTTGGCGTTGCCTCTGGTCTGCACTCTATCTCCTGAATGGATAGATGGATTTTGATTAAATTTACACAGATACACCATTGGGAGGGGGAAAAGTACTGATTAGATTTTGGTGACCTTGGTCTAATTTTCAAGGTCACAGTGCTCAAAACATTGTCGAATTTTAGGCCAAAAAAGCTTGTCTGCATTCTATCTCCTGAACAAATGGATGGATTTTGTTCAAACTTGGTACAAAGAATAATTAGGATGGTCTCAAGAACAGATTAGATTTTGGTGACCTTGACCTAATTTTCAAGGTCACCACGGGAATAAGACTGTTAAAAATAAGCTTGTCTGCACTCTATCTCCTGAACCAATGGATGGATTTGGTTCAAACTTGGTACATAAAGTAAGTGGGATAGTCTCTAGAACTGATCAGATTTTGGTGACCTTGACCTAATTTTCAAGGTCACCACGGGACTTAGAGCGCAGACAAGTTTATTTTTAACAGTCTATCTCCTGACCCGATGGATGGATTTGGTTCAAACTTGGTACATATGGTAAGTGGGACAGTCTCTAGAACTGATGAGATTTTGGTGACCTTGACCTAATTTTCAAGGTCACCACGGGACTTAGATTGTTAAAAATAAGCTTGTCTGCACTCTATCTCCTGAACCAATGGATGGATTTGGTTCAGACTTGGTACATAAGATAAATGGGATGGTCCCAAGGACTGATTAGATTTTGGTGACCTTGATCCAATTTTCAAGGTCACCACGGGTCTTAGGATGTTAAAAATAAGCTTGCCTGTGCTCTTTCTCCTGAACCAATGGATGGATTTGGTTTAAACTTGGTACATAAGATAAGTGGGGTAGTCTCTAGAACTGATTAGATTTTGGTGACCTTGACCTAATTTTCAAGGTCACCAAGGGACTTAGACTGTTAAAAATAAGCTTGTCTGCACTTTATCTCCTGAATCATTGGATGGATTTGGTTCAGACTTGGTACATAAGATAAATGGGATGGTTTCAAGAACTAATTAGATTTGGTGACCTTGATTTAATTTTCAAGGTCACCACAGGTCTTAGCACTGTTAAGAAAAAGCTTGTAAGCACTGTATCTCCTGAACCAGTAGATGGATTTGGTTCAAAACTTGGTACATAATACAAGTGGGATTGTCTCTAAAATTGATTAGATTTTGATGACCTTGACCTAATTATCAAGGTCACCATGGGACTAGACTGTTGAAAATAAGCTTATCTGCACTGTTTCTCCTGAACCAATGGATGGATTTGGTTCAAACATGGTATATAATATAAGTGGGAACGGCTTAAGAAATGATTAGATTTCGGTGACCTTGACCCAATTTTCAAGGTCACCACAGGACTTAGACGTTAAAAAAAAAGCTTTCAGCACTCAGTCTCCTGAATGAGCTGATGAATAGAATTTTTGTTAGAAGACCATATACAAAAGAAATGTAAAGATGCTCTGGACTTCAAACTGGTGGGGGGACATATGTTTTCCTCTGAAAACACTGTTCTAGTTCATCTTAACATTTTCGTTTTTCGGCGGTAGTGTTTGAGTTTTACGTCCCACCAACAGCTAAGATCATATGGAGACGGGACTTCGGTTTAAAGACCCGTCCGAAAGTCAGGAGAAGCCCGGGATCGAACCTGCGATCCCTGGTTTACAAGGCGAGTAGCATAACCACTACACCACGGCGGCTTCTCGGCGGTAATGTACTTGCATAGGCGTGTTTTGAATACATGTAACTCAGCGGGTACACATGCTGATTTTTGTTGTCTTTTATCACGAAAGCAGGCCTATGTAATTTTGACCCCTTTAAGCCCTACTTTTATATAATAAACTAGGGTTTACAGGACAGCAGGCTTTGCCCAAATGTAACATAGAAGTGAAAGCAATGATCAGAAATCGATGCAAGTAACCCACAGCTCCCATCAGAAACACCAAAGGAAAAGAAATACAAGACCCTAGCACAAACAATAATAGCGGAAAGCAAAAAGGACAGTTACTTTCCAAAATGGCCAGTTGGCTATCAAAAACATACACACACTCAAAGACAGACCTTAACAAAAATAAACCGCGACAGAAGAACCGGCTTGGGACGATCAGTGAAACGAATTCCACTGAGGTCCATACTTCAGTCAATACATTGACTCACGCGACGTCAGTGACGTCGAAATAAACAATTGTTCTCTTCAATATGATTGGACGATGGCGACGTTATCGCGCCAACGACTCTGTTCCGCTGTCAATAGGAAAACTACAGGCCATTGTTTTCTTCTTTCATTTTTGCTCTTAAAAGGGATTTTTTTCGTCCTATGATGGAAAGGAAATAATGCAAATATAAGTAATCAACTTTAAGGTAATTTATTTATTTATTTAATGTTCATCGAATAATGAACAACATCGGGTCACGAGCAAAGTTTTCCTCGTGACCCAATGTCGTTCATACCGCGATGAACGTTAAATAAATTACATTATAACATTTTCAGTAGTGATTTACTGAGATTTCTTAGTGAATTATATATTTCACTGATTGAGTTATTTCATTTCGAACGTCTTGACGTCATAATCGCTAGGCGACGTTTGTAACAACAATAACAATATTTGACGTTTGGCCGAAAATCTAATAAAATCATGAAAATCAGACTTCAATTTTCGCGTCCATTTGACGTTAAGAAGGAAAGACCTGCAACACGAAGATAAAGTATGATTTTCTTGATAAAACAGTTCCACTTTCATGACATTTCAAGCACAAGATGATTTTTGCATTGAAATGAAAACAAGATGGTGACTGATTTTCAAACTAAACCACGCCTCCTGAAATCCATGCCCTGACTGGAACTATTTAGTTGGAAATCAGAAGGGTTGAATTTGGAAAATTCAAAGGTAAAACATGAATGGAAATGTAATAAACAGTTTTTGTTTTGTTTTTAAATGACTACTGAGAAAAAATTTCACTCGTTTTCTAAGGCTTTCCTGTAAAAACTCGTTCGCTATGGCTGACTCGTTTTTTACTCGGAAGCCATAGAACACTTGTGAATTATTTCAACGCAATCGATAAAACAAAACGACAACAAAAACATATAAACCCTATTTCATTTCTGAGTGACGCAAAATACACGACACCCTCGCCTCAACCAACCGCCTCATAAGCTTTAATATTTTGGACGTCGATGCCTAAGCGGAGAAAATGTTTTCCCGTTTCATCCGGGCGAGCTAAAATAGTAGTGTCATATGCACATGCAATTAGCCATTTCCCTAATTTCTCAGATTGTCGCCAATTAAATCAGTAGTCTAGTCTGGTCATACATCACAACCACACACATACATATATATATTCGAAATGTATCCGTATTCATTTATTATATTTACAAACAAGGGGTTTCTTTATAATTTACGGAAGCGCAGTCAGTCATCAGCTGTGGCCACAGTTTATTGTTTGCACCTACATGTCTCTGTATTATTGATGGTTCTGATCATTGCACGTGACAAATTGATCGTCGGTCCGCTGCGAGCTGTTGTTCCGCACGTGCCCATGACAATACTTCCGATCCGGCATGTCCCACCTGACAACTCCTCTTCCAAATCAAACTTTTACTCCATATTTCTGCGTTGGTAACAAGTTTATTTTGATAAATTCCTACATCTCGAAGGGGGCGATAACCATCTCAAAAATATTTTCCAATAAAGGTATTTTTTAAAGGAAAGAATTTGGTCCCGGGGACCAAATTCTTTCCTTTAAGAGAAGAACCCCGTTTTAGAGGGGTTCCGATCATAGAAAAAACGAATAGGAAGTCATAAATTACGCCGCCATTGACAACAGTTGAAAAAAGAAGATCGTTGTATTTATCCGCCTTAAAAAACAACAAATAAGGCCTTGAACCGATGCCTTGAACTATAATGTTATAAAGTACAGTCAGCCGGTGTATATTGAGGTTAAGTTATGACTATCTACTTAATAAAATTGACGCGCCTCAAGATGGTGTATTACTCACGAGCGTACGTGTTATGGCGCACCGAAAGATAAAGCGTGAATCAATTTGCATTTACGTTAAAACATAGGAAGATCTGCATTAAAACTTAGGCAAGAATATGAATCAGAACATTAATTTTGTTTTGATTTAAAATAACAATTGAGAAGAAATGATATTCACATACCAATGCATCAATATCATTATTATTATTATTATCATTATCAAAAGTATTAGCTGTTGTTGTAGCAGTAGTTACAACAGCAGTAGTTGTAGTAGTAGTAGTATCGTTATTGTTTTTGTAGCTGTTTGAGTAATAGTAGTAGTAATAGTAGTAATAGTAGTAGTAGTAGTAGTAGTAGTAGTAGTAGTAGTAGTAGTAGTAGTAGTAGTAGTAGTAGTACAGATAGTAGGTGTAAGATGATTTTACGGCATTTTGAAGATGATATCACTTACATCGAACCGAAATATCAAAACAAGGTATCAGAAAAACAAAGTACCAGGAAAGAAAAAAACAGACCCTCCTTTGAAAAACAACAGTAGTAGAAGAAGTTATAGTATAGGAATAAAAATTTATTATTATTATTATTATTATTATTATTTATATTATTATTATAATGATATTGGTGAGCATTTCCCTCGCAAGCTCGGCTTTCTTCGATTATTATAAATATTGTAACTACATGTATGAGTAGTAGTAGTAGCGGCAGAATATTGTCGTTTTCCTAAAATACGCTTGGCAACAACTATGATATGTTTTGAAAGCGATTGAGCATGTGCGATTTCTGACGCTAAAACCGTGGGTTTGGCTCATGGGTTAGTCGGATTCAAGCGTTTGCTCAAAATTTGAATGGAAATTTGCTTATCTTAGGTGAAAATCAATAGCTGTAGTTCCAACCCAACGATATGTAGTCAAATTATTTTGCAACAATTTTGGCTTATATTTACGATAACACATCCGTGTGCTATAGTGCATTTATTCAAACCTCAAAAAGGACAACCCAGCTAACAAAGAAACATTTTTAGAACGTTTCAAAAACGTTCCAAAAAACATTAAAAAACGTTTTTTTTGTGAACGTTTAAGTAACGTTTATATGGAAAGTTTTTTTTACGCCTTAAGTACGTTTTTGAAAAACGTTTGAAAAACGTTCATAAAACGTTCAAAAAACGTTTAAAAAATGTTATTCTAAGCAGTAAATATACATTTTAAAAACGTTTATAAAAGAAGTTCTTGAAACGTTTTGGGGTACGTTTAAGTAACGTTCATATCAACCTGATTAATAAACCAGAAAATTTAGTTATATAGCCTATGTCTTGATATGTTTTTTTATTAATAAAATATGTTGATTTTTTTTCCTTTGAAGTCATCTAGTGGTTATTCTTGAAGTCCAGATGTAGTATGCGGGGCTTTAATTTTCTATAGTGTAGATTGCAGGGGAATTTGACATGGTGTTGTAAACAGTAAAGTTAACTATTTATTGCACATTAATCATATTAACTAATTAAAACAGAAAGAAACAAGATCGCTGACATTACTAAAACACGCCTATTCAAATAAATTGAACACTTTACCACCAAAATTGAAAAATTCTGATATTTTTCATATTTCTGCTCATAACATAGATTATTGGTACTCGTTAGAACAGTCTCGGCGAGGCGATTCTACCGAGTACCCACAATCTATGTTTTTGAGCGAAAATAAGAAAAATAATGTATAGCCATGTAAAGCCCAGTTTTACTATATTAAAGTGGGATTCAAGTGTCAAAATCATATAAGCGTGTTTCAGGCAAGAAGAAGTGGTTATTTCAAGTAAAAATGTTGTGGGTGTTCCGTAAAAGTGTCAACTGTAAACCGCAAAGCATATTTCTGCTTTAACAGTGTGTAAATAAAATGATGTCCATATTATTTTTTTATCTGAAGCCCTGTCCATCACTTTACCCAGTCCATGTAATTAACGTCCCTGTAGACCCTGTTTTATATAAAGAAAATTGGGTTTACTGGGGAATTCATTATTTTTCTTATTTTTGTTTGAAGACTCAGGTTGTGGGTACTCTTTAGAACGAGCACCCACATCCTTTGTTTTAAGCGATGATGAGAAAACTTCTACAAATTTTCATCATGAAAATACTGTTTTAGATATATGAAAATGTTAAATAGATGCACGCACCGATATAGAGTGAATGTTTCAAGAACGTTTTCACAACGTTTGGTTCAAACGAAACATTTTGATCAATTACTTTTGAATAAATAACAGAAATTTGGTCATAAAATTAATCAAATGCAGTGAGTAAACTTGTCGTCACCTTCAGTAAACCGAAAACATGTCACTATTTACGAATATTGTCATGCAACAGATGTGTGTTTACTTCATTAGTCGCGAAAACATGTGACAGCCACTAAATTCAAACAATCGCGCATTACACTTGCATTATATTTTTATCCGATGCAAGGAAATTAAGAACCACATGCAATCAAATCATCAAATCAAAGTTACCTGGCGCAAAATTAGCCGGAAAATCACTAATTCGGTGAGGTGTTTGATTTTCTTTGTTCTTTGTTCCAAGAATATTGGCGGAAAGAATGTGCACATTTATATCAACAAATTATGCAACATTTATAGAACGTTTTCACAACGTAAGTAAAATTTGTTTTTTCTGTAACCTTTTTATAACTTCCTCGAAAAGTATTTGACAGGATAAGGAATACGCTCTAGGTTTTGTAGAAGGGAAGTATTTTTAACTGATTGCCAAAAACAGTCATCGCAGTTCGACATAGAAAAACACGTTAGCAAAACGTTTACAGAACGTGACGTTCTGCAAAACCATTTTGAAACCTTTAAAAACGTTACGATAACGTTTTGTATTTACTGGGAATACCCTCAAGTAATGCTAATAATCAAGTAATTTCGTATTGGCCCAGTTACAGGCCCGAGGTGTGTTGTATTGGCCCGGGGCCGAAGGCCGAGGCCAATACAGCTGACCGAAGCCAATGCAGCTGACCGAGGACCTGTAACTTGGCTAATACAAAATCACTTGATTTATGTCAATTTTATTAATTGACGCAATTAAAAAATACGATTAATGATTTTTGACTATCCTGTATTGTTGGGAGATCATCCGAAATAACACTGAGGTCAAAAACGAATAATCATGTTTTTGATGGTGTCAATTAATAAAATTGTCATCAATCTAGTAATTTTTTACAAAGTTACAAGACCTCGGTCAGCTGTATTGGCCTCGGCCTTCGGCCTCGGGCCAATACAGCAGACCTCGGACCTGTAACTGGGCAAATACGAAATTACTTGATTAATAGCATTATGTTAATAACATTATCAGTGCAATAACCGTGCATTGTACCAACAGGTGCATGAAGTATTTAAAATAGTATCACTCTATTTCATCCAATACTATACAATGCAATATACATCTTTATTTGCTAATCAAAGAATCCAATGTGAGCCGAATAATTAAACATCGTAATTTATTACAATGGTTACATTAAGTGAAATTGATTGTTGAAAAAATAAATTTGTTATTGTTGTTCCAAATTACAGAAGATATTCCTTAAAGGCTTATAATTCCAATTCTCCATCATTATGTCGGCCCCCGCCCATAGGGGCTTGAAGAAATATATGGGCTGCATGATGCTTCCATGCAGAGGTCAATCCGGCCCGCACACTAGTACTGGTAAATCGCTTTGAGGATCTAAGCCTGTCCAGGAACCGCGGTGCGAGGCGGTCCATGCTAATAAACCCTATTGGTTTCATTGGGCGACAGGGCTTGAGATGTCATTTCATCTCAATGTCGGGTAAAAGTCCCACAAAATTGGAAGCAACGTCTCCAAAATGACCTTTACAGTGTTGACGTGGGCGTTAAATCTCAAATCAAACAAAAAAAAACATCATTATGTGCGTTCAAGCGATTTGATGGTTAAAATAAAAGTTTTATACTTCGATAAATTCCATGAGCAAGAATCTCAGATCTGTTTTACATAGGGAAAGGTAGAAATATAACGTGACGTCAAAGAGCACGTTTAGAACCCACGCGTTACGCCATTGTTTATGAAGCGATATCAACAGCTTTCGATAAGAAGATGGAAATTAAAAATAGAAACGGTCAGGAACTGATAGTCAGACCCCAAATTCTTCCCCTTTGGAAAATAATTGTATTACAATCCTTAAAGATTGTGGAAAATCCACTTGGATTGGGTTAATAAGGGCTAACAAACTATTCAAAATGTAAATGTAAGAAGACTAATAAACTGAATTTAGAGACTTCTTTTTTCGCTTGTGTTTCGTTCAAAGATGGCAGCTTCCAGCTGCATAATCATTCCGCCGTGGCCATTGGTAAGTGTATTCTTACGCCTTCGAAAGAACTCCTCAAAAGCATTCCGGTTTGCTGGCATTTGTAATGTTTCGATGAGAAAGTTGGAGTTATAAGGAATGAATTATAATTTTTATGGCTTTTATCAATGTGTAAACTCCGGCGAATCACTCACAAACTAGCATTAGTGAGTGATTCGCCGGAGGTAACACATTGATAAAATCCACAAAAATG
Source organism: Lucinisca nassula (assembly GCA_963580285.1). Classification (NCBI taxonomy): domain Eukaryota; kingdom Metazoa; phylum Mollusca; class Bivalvia; order Lucinida; family Lucinidae; genus Lucinisca; species Lucinisca nassula. The sequence goes on along the minus strand of OY757027.1, from coordinate 67,432,959 downwards.
AAATTCAATTCCATAATAATTTTCGATTCGACGTATCTGTTGGTCTTTTTAATAGTTGATTTGCTACGTTAATTGTCTTTGTGAATAATACTGGACCCGCCTCACAGGTTCCGGTGTTAGACCTCCTCACAGTTTCCGGTATTGGACCTCCTCACACATTACGAAAACACGCCTACACAAATACATTTTAAACTTTACGGTCGAAATAACGAAAATTTTAAGATGAAAAATTGTGAAATTTCTCTTATCTCTGCTCAAAATATAGATTATGGGTACTCGTTAGAACCGCCTCATCCAGTAATCCATATTTTAGAGCAGAAATAAGAAAAATAAGGTTTACCCTTTAAACCTCAGTTTTACTATATAAAGAAGGGGTTCAAGGGGGTCAGAATTATATTGGCATGTTTTCGTGATGGTTTCCGGCGTTGGAAATCCTCACCGTTTTCGACATTGGACCTCCTAGCCGTTTTCGATATTGGACCTCCTCACAAGTTTCCGGTGCCTTGTCCTAACTTTTTAGTGAGCTTGGATCATCATAAGAGTTCAATATACTTAAATTGCTTTGACTTCATATTATATTATTAGTCAGTTTAACAAAATAAATTGGCGCTGAATGAATGTCGATTTCCAAAAAAAAAAAAAAAAAAAAAAACACTCTTGGAAACAACTCAGTTACATGTATGTTTGGAAAGCAATACACCGGATTCAATATTTATTTATCTTAATCTGACGCTTAAACGGTTACCTGTAAACATGGGCTTTTCTCTTGGGCTGGTCTGGGTTCAAACGTTTGGATAAGACTGGGAATATGTTTACATAAGGTAAAAGGCAACAGCACATCAAAATGCAATCATACCAAACTCGCAATGTTTGTCTTAGGAGGTGAAGTATACTGCCTGTAAATAGATTCCCCTTGCATATCCATTCGCAGTACGTTGTTTATATTTCAAGAAAAAGAAATGAGGACTTATTTCATTATTTACGAACATGATTATTTGTGTAACAATGCAGATGAGTTAGAAAACCTTCCCGCGGACCAAATAAATACTCGTATGAACTACAGTGAAAGTGAGGGTGAGGGTTGGGATCCCGTATAGTTGACTTAAACCCATCAGTAATTTTTACTGACCGCTCCAAGTCGGTGCTTTTGCTCTTGTTCCCTCATGTTTTGTGTTGGTGGTTCTGATTCTTTCCCTAATCATATACGTTTTTAAATTGATTATTCTGATTTTTCACCCTTTTTGGTTGTTCATTTTAGTTACGTTTGTCCTTTGTCATGTTGGTGATCCTGATGCATGTTGCTCGTTTTAGTTAGGTTTGGATATTCTGAGCCTTCACCTGTTAGGGAAAGAGCTGCTGATTCGATTTACCTGTTGTCCGTTTTATATACTGCCGTCACTCCATGTTTCGACTTCTTTCCCTAGTGATATTGTGGGAAGAATTTGGGATCTGATTGTATAGTTCCTGATCGTTTCTCTTTTTAAATTTCGACGAAAGTGTATCATTTCTTTAGCAAGCTGTTTCAGGGGCTTGCTTGGAGTTGCAGTTTGGTTTGGTGTGGTGCTGGTTGGTGCCTGGTGTTCTGTCTCTGGTCAGGCCAATCGGAGTCTAACTGTTGGTTTTCTTTTGCTCTAGCGTTTCAGTGGTTTCTTGCTGTCAAGTCCTCACCGTCTGTGGTCCTTTGATTTTTGTGTTCTCGAAGATGTTGCACGGATGAGTTAGGAGGCCTTCATGCTGACTGAACAAATTAATAGCTTTCCGCAATTGCTGTTTCCATTAGGGTGTGTTTCTTTCCCTTTGGTGTCTCTGATGGGAGCTGTGGGTTACTTGTATCGGTTCCTGATCATTGCTTTCACTTCAATTTTGTTACAATGTTAAATCACCACTATGTGTCTGCTTGGTAGGTCATTGTGGAAAATTGAAAGAAAACAAATAAAAAATAACAAGAACAGTTTGCATTGATGAACCATCAACACACTCTTATTGACCAACAGGAATCGATTTTGCCAACACATGGGTATATGATTTAACAGCATTTATCAGCGATTTGGGAAACATGAAGCCATCGTTTATAGCCTGTTTATGGTCCAAGCCTTGAGGTATTCGTCGGAAGCTTCTGCCTATATCTTGACCAATGACCATCCTTCTGGCTATATAGCCATATAAAACACCTCGGCACCCTTGTGAATCTGTGGAATGGTCTGTGCTTGAATTCTCAAATGTCGTGCCCGGAATACCGTTGAAACGTAAGCGGATCCGTATTTTTGTTTTCCGTCGGTATTGTCGCAGCCATTTTATACCCCACGTGAGGTCCTTAACTTCGTTGAGAAGTGAATGGAAAATATTTCGGCCCCCACCCATCGGGGCTTGAAGAAATAGATGGGCTGCATGATGCTTCCACGCCGAGCTGAAGCCGACCTGCAAACGAGTACTGGTAAACCGCGTAGAGGATCTAAGCCTGCCCAGGCAAAGCGGTGCGACTCTGATCGTCGTTGCTAATAAAAACTATTGACTTCATTGGTCGTCAGGGCTTGAGATGTTATTTCATCTCAATATCGGGTAAAAGTCCCACACAATTGGAAGCAGCGTCTCCAAAATGACCTATACAGTGTTGACGGGGACGTTAAACCTCAAATCAAACATTACAATAATGGAAAATATTTGCTCTTGTCCATCTGTCTGTTACACGTTTAGCACAGGAGCGGTACATAATGGCTTGAGACTAAGGCTGACACGATTAATCGAATAATCGAATATTCAATCGATACATTCCACAGAAATGATTATCATTACTGATTTGCTTGCAATAGATTATTTGATAAGTGTAATTTACAAACCAAAGTTGTGTCTAAAATAGCTGTATGAGTGGCAATAAGTGCAGACACATCTGGATCTACACTGTTCGCTCAGGCCTGTCTGTTCAAATACATATGGCAAGTACAGCATATGGTAGGAGTCATGCTCTGACAGGTGAAATTATGACCAAATCTTCAGTGATTATCAATCGATTATCGATCACAATGACATAAATGATAATCGATTATCTTTTCAACTCCGATTAGCCAGTCCTACTTAAGACAGTCTTGAAATTTCATATTTGGAATTAGTATGCATGATGAGCCTTCACGTGGAGTTATTGATTTTATTTCGTCGGTCTTGATAATGCAAAGTTATCCCCGTTTTTGCATGACGAAATTAAAAGACGCCTAAATAATTCTGATCCCCGTGAATTCCATGTTTTTCATAACGAAAACAGGCCTATATAATTCTGACCCGCTCGAACGCCAGTTTTATATATTACGCTGTGGTTTACAGGGGTAAACCTTATTTTTTCTTATTTCAGCTCTAAAATATCGATTGTGGGTACTCGTTAGAACCGCCTAAATAAGGCGGTTCTAACGAGTAGGCGATTCTAACGAGTACCCACAATCTATATTATGAGCAGAAATAAGAAAAAAAAAATCACAAAATTTCATCTTAAATTGTTTATTTTTGAGCGATAAAGCTTACATTGTATTTGTATAGGCGTGTTTTCGTAATGTTACGGGGGTTGGTGGGGGGGGGGGGTAACCTTAATTTCCTTATTGCCGCTCTAAAATATAGGTTGGGGATACTGGTTAGAACCGCCTCATCCAGGATACCCGTTAGAACCGCCTCATCGATGCGTTTTAGATGAGGCGGTTCAAACGTGTACTTACAAATTATTTTTTAGCAGAAATGAGAAAAAATATAACACTGACATTGTTCGTTACGAAAACATGCCTATTCAAATACATTGTAAACTTGATCGCCGAAAAAAAGAACATTTTAAGATGAAAAATTGCGATTTTTTTCTCATTTCTGCTCAAAATATAGATTGCGGGTACTCGTTAGAACCGCCTCATCGAGGCGGTTCTAACAAGTAACCACACTCTATATTTTGGAGCAGAAATAAGAAAAATAAGGTTTACCCCTGAAAACCCCAGTTTTACAATTCAAAAATGGGGTTCAAAGGGGTCAAATTTATATAGGCGTGTTTGTTAATTCAGCCTTATTCAGTGCTTTCAACGCTTTGATTTTTGATTCCGAGTTATTTTCTATTTCCATGTAGTATGGATTGTGAACACGTTTATTGAGAACACATGCATTTTCAAATTGACTTGGGAGTGAACAAGTGCATAAAACTTACGTTTATTATTCGAAGTTATAAACAAGTTGTGATTAGTCTCGACAGTTTGGAAGATTAAGATCTTCATAACCCAACAGAATAGAGTGCTATGAGTAAATAACATAAAACGCAAATCCGGTAACATGAAAACAAAACAAAAGTACAGATAAGAACTTTGAAAAAAAAAAAAAAATAAATAAATATAAAAAAAAAACATAAAAAGAATTTTAGAATATGACGTCGTTGATAAGCACTGGATAACGCTGTGTCTTAAAAATCGTATCATATCAGCACTTTGGCGGGATTAAGCAACGTCATGACGGCATCCATGTCAACCATGCATTTTTTTTTTGTGAAAAAAAGACAAGTTTAAGGGCGATAAAAGACGATTTTATTTTTGGTTTTGGTTTTACGGCTCTTTCAAGATTATTTCACTCATATCGAGCCGATCGTTAATCAGAGGTGGGCGAAAACCGGAGTACCCGGAGAAAACCCACCTGACCTTCCGTTGCAGAACTTGGCGTCCCACATGTGACCCGAGCGAGGCTCGAACCACAGCGGTGAGAGACCTAATGATCAAGAGTCAGCGCTCTTAACCACTAGGCCACGGAGGCCCGTAAAATACGATTTAAAGTGGTCTTATGATAAACAGAATCTTACACTCGTGGTTATTGCATATGGAATTTATGAAACTCGCCGAAGGCTCGTTTCATAAATTACACATTTCATACATTGCGTATGGGATGACCATTCGTGTATGATTCTCTATTTGGTACATGTATAGTCTCTGTTGTCATGTACATGCAATACAACTCATATGACTGAATGTGCGAATAACGCACGGTTATTGGCTTGTAAAGTCATGACGATGTGCGGGACAACCACTTATATTCCGTGGAAATTCCTTTAAATTTCTTCGACAATAAGATCAAATTTTAAATTGCTATATGATAATCAGAATCTGGCACAAAATGTCATTTCATATAAAAATATAACTCGCCACAGGCTCGTTTCATAAATTTCCTATGAAATGACATCTCGTGTAAGACCATATATATTTGGAACCCTACAGAAACACCTTTCAAAATAAAAGTGAAGGCAATGACCAGGAATCGTTACAATTTACCCACAACTCCCATCAGAGACACCGTAGGGAAAGAAGCACAAACATGAAACAACAAGACCCTAATGGCATCGTCAATAGCGGGAAGCCATAAGGACAGTTACTTTTCCACAAAATGGCAATTTGGCTATTAAAAACAAAATAATATAAGCGATACACACACTCAAAGACAAACAATAACAAAAATAAACCGCAACAGAAGCACTGCCTTGGAACGGTCAGTGAGACGAATTCCACTGGAGGGGGGGGGGGGTGCGTCTTAAATCGATTTTACATGGCCCCATAATCCTCGCCCTTATTTCCGTCGCAATTTAGACAAATAATTTGTTTAGTCCGCATGAAGATGTCCTAACTCATCAGTGCAACATCTCCGTGACCACAAAAATCAAACAACTACAGTGATGATACAATGGTGTTGACTCGACATAAAAAAAAAACCTAAAATGGTGGAGTGAAAGGAGACCAACAGTTATTCTCCAGTGGGCCCGTAAAATGACATTTTGATATCTACAATAAGATCCTAACCCAAAATATCAAGGCTGTAGAATGACATTTTGTTTTGATAGAAATTTTTGATCTTGAGGGGGCTTGTTTGAACTTATTTAAAGAGAAATCGCTCTTTCCGTAGCCTAATACACATGAGCGTTGTTTCTTAACCATTGGGCCGCACCTCTGTGGGGTTGAGTCTCGCTCGGGTCACTTGCGAGACGCCAATGTCTGCGACGGAAGGTCGGGTGGTTTACTCCGGGTACTCCGGTTTTCGCCACCTCATATTAACGTAAGGCTGGAAATTAGTAAAATAATCTTGAAAAAGTCGTAAAATCAAACCAAACCCAGCCAAAACAAACAAAACCTCATTACGAAATCACGCCAATTCAAATATACTAAGAATTGTACCACCCGAAAAGGAATACTTTCAAATAGAAAAAAAAGGTTCCGATATTTTTCATATTTCTGCTCAAAACATAGACTGGGGAAGGTTGTTTGAACTGCCTCGGCGAAATAAAAAGAAAACCGTGTGTTCCCCAATAAACCGCAATTTTACTATATGAAAGTTGTACCCTTTTATAGAACATACGTATTTTAAGGGGTCAAAATGATACAGGTGTGTTTTCGTGATGTTCGTTGGGGTATTTACGTGACGTATTTAGTCAAATCAAATCTCTTTAGCCTGTTTTGGGGTGTGGATCTTACCTTAGATATAAGCCGCAAGCAAGGCCCCGTCGACATATGACCCTAGTTGTTGTTGGGACATACAACAGAAAGCATACACTTTATCAATAGTATTGCAGTTCGTGTCCGACTGGTGATCAGGAGGCAGCTGCTACCCGCCTTGTCCGGCAACACTCTTGCTAAACTCCGTTCAGAAAATCTGAATCATCGATTTTTTCGTTTCTACCTTTTAATACTCATTTTAGCTCAAATATCTCTATGGGAAAGTTTTAGACCTGACTCTCCGCCGACGTCTCCAGCAAGTCATATGCCTCTGCGACAGTCAGGAATGGCTATGCTTAATTGGAGAAAATTGCATAACAAAGAAATGAGACCACAGACTAAGTCCATTTGATGATGATTGTCAGCTGAAATAATAACTATTCAAATCCATGTGCTGCACTTTATAAATAGATATGCAATTACGACACACCTTACATTCGAATGACTAGATAGAAGCTCACTAGAACGGGGAGCCACTAGCGCGATGTGCTGTCTACAGTGGTCAAAATGAACTATACCGATACCAGATGTGGAGTCACAACTAATGATTTTCAATGAAGTGATCGTGCAAATAATATATAGACGGCCTTGCAATTTACTAGAGCAGTAACCGCTTCCATATATGGTTTAAAAGGGTGTGTCGAACCTGTCAGAATGTCTTAGTCTGTGAAAGGAAATTTAGATTTGGCAATCTTCTCCAAATAATCACAGCCTTTCCTGGCTGTCGCAGAGGCATACGATTTGCTGGAGAAATCGGCGGAGGGTGAGGTCTACAACTTTCCCATAGTGATATGTATTGAAAGCGAGAAACGAAAAAATCGATGATTCAGATTTTCTGAACAGAGTTTAGAAACTTGATCGCAAATATTTTCTACGTCCGTTCTCCCACCCCCTTCCGCAGATTGAAGAAGGGCAGTGGTCAGTTTCTAGCGAAGGGCTTAGCCGCTTATATGTACATACTGAACCGAAAAAGAAACGCAACTCCAAATATAAATGCGAGTATTTGCAGAAATAATCATGTTTGCAGAAAATCGATTTAATGACGCAATAATATAATCCTTCCTGAATGTCACTACCAAAGAGAGTTTAATTTCCATTGATAATGTTTGGAACACAAATCCATTTTGTCATAGAGGTAGTCATTTCACAAGTTCAAAACATAAGCAGTTAATAGCGAGTTTATCCTCCGTTTGCATTCAGTCCTGCACGCACATGCCTGGTCATGGACAGGATTAAACGATTGATCTCTGCCTGGGAAAAAGCATTCCACTCCTGTATGAGCGCGAGACGCAATGCTTGACGCGTTGTTGGCGGCTAGAGGCGGTTACGTACGCGCCTTTCCAAGACGTCCCACAAATGTTTTATAGGAGAGAGATCTGGACTATACGGAGGCCAGTGCATCACGTCAACGTTGTTTGCTGAAGAAACGCCATGCTGAGCCTTGCTACATGCGCTCGAGCGTTATCCTGTTGAAACGTAACGTTGCGCTGTCGTACATATGGAACAACTACCGGTCATAAAACGACGTCAAAGACCCATCAATGAATACCTGGAGCGTTCTTTGCCCATAAGATATGCCAGCCCACACTATCAACCCATCGCCTGCAAATCGATCACGTTCAACCAAACAATTGTCACGATAACGCTCTCCGTCACGCCTATACACACGCTGACGGCCGTCAGCTCTGTAGACTCGTCAGAAAACATTACGTTACGCCACTGACGAAGGGGAAACAGTTTGGCCTATGTTGTGTGAGCCACGCCATTCTAATCTGACGTCGTCGTGGTGTTAATGGTATACCAACGTACGGACGACGAGGACGTAAGCCAAACTCTAGAAGGCGATTCCTGACAGTATCTGCACTCATTCGATTGCTGTGCGTTCCTGGGGTCACCTGAGACGTCTCGCCGGCTGTACGGAACCGATTACGAAGGTGGGTTAGACGGATGTATCGGTCCTGTCGACGTGTCGTGACGCGTGGACGTCCACTTCTGGGCCTGTCATGTGTCGTTCCCGTTTGACGTAGACGCTGGTAAAAACGACTTATCGTCGATTAACTCACTTGGAAGTTTCTGGCGATGACAGCCTGAGACGTCCCACGTAGGAGCATTTGGACCGCTACGTTACGTTGATCTTGCGTCAAAAGTACCATATTCCGTGAAGAAATTTTACCGGACTTTTGAAACCTAAACCTCAGGTAACATAATATGCCAACCGGCCCCGATAGCTCAGTTGGTAGAGTGTCCGCTCCGGGGAACGGGAGGTCACGGGTTCAATCCCGGGCCGCGACATACCAAAGACGTTAAAAATGGTACTAGCTGCTCCTCGCTTGGCACTCAGATTTACCGGGTAGAGCTAGGACTGGTCGACTCAGTGTCAGGATAATGTGACTGGGTGTGGTATCATGTAATGTGTCTGGGACATGATACTTCAGTGAGGCAGCACTATAAAAGTGAGCATTGAGCTCCCTGTCACAACCAGACACCGTCGTGATAGACTGAAAAATTGTTGAAAGCGACGTTAAACCCTGAATTCACACACACACACACACACACACACACACACACACACACACACACACACACACACACACACACACACACACACACACACACACACACACACATAATATGCTAATATGATGAGGTTACTATATACATTTAATTTACTGTACGAGGAAATGTTGAAAACAACGAATTTCCAAGTGGAGCCTTAAACTGTACAGATATCACCCAAATGTTTTCTGCATAAGAAAGTTTAAAAAGTATGAAAGTAAATCGCAAAATGATTTTTCAGTCAACCTGGTGGTTGCATGAAAATCTTTTGGGTTAAAAAGTTGCGTTTCTTTTCCGGTTCAGTATATAATGTAGCGATAGCTGGGTCGTCCACGAAGTCAAGCAGCGCAGATACCCATCCAGGTACTAACCGCACATTCCGTTGCTTAACTGCGAGAAAAAGCCAACCAATCTATCCGCGTCGCTGAGAGAATCAGCTCCTACAGTAGGGCTGTAGAAGTGGTACATGTATATATCAATAACCGTTAAACATCCCGCCTCATCTCTTGACTTCGTCCCGAAGTAACACATACACTTGGTTAACCTGAGGGTGGAGTCTAGGCAATGCATCGGCGGCACCGTTCCATCCCACCGCTGCCACCAAATGTAGCGTTTGCTGGGTCATCCACGAATGTAAGCAGCGTGTGAGTGAGTGAGTGTTTGGGTTTTACGTCCCACCAACAGCTAAGGTTATACGGAGACGGGACCTCGGTTTAAAGTCTCGTCCGAAAGTCTGGAGAAGCCCTTTAAGCAGCGTGACCACCCATCCAGGTACAAAAGCCAACCACTCTACCCGCGCGCTAAAGAGCCGGCTCCTATAGCAAGGCTATCAATAAGCGTTATATAAACCCTTGGCCTGCTTAATATTTAAACATGCCATACCCACCACTGATTATCAATCAACCAGATTTCTTGCTGCAAATCATGGCAACAAATTCATAAAATGAATGACAAACAATGAAGATTCTGATCCGAATCAGATGGCTTCTTCAGAAGCCATCTGATCTTGATCTACAGAGTTTGAATAATAAGGCATATCCGGGCTCAGCAGGGCAAGGTTAACCTACGGTTCTCAGGAAAATTTGGTTAATTGATTGATTGTTTGGGGTGTCTAGCAACACGTCAGCCCCTGTGGGTCATTTTGTGTCGTCTCCCAGAGAAAAGGAGAATTAAGATAAAAGAGGAGATGGAAGTGAGGGACAGAAGAGAAAGAGGAAAATGAATGGAAGTGTAGAAACAGAAAACCAAAAAGATCCTCCCTTTACTCTTGCCTGCTGTAAAAGTACAGGCCTAGCCCAACTGTTAGCCAATGCCAGTCGGACCCTATCCCCGTGATGCAAGATTCACGTCACCTTTGCCTCACCCAACCATCCCAGAAAATTTGGTTAAGAAATCCGACCGTCTTGACATGTCCTTAGTGGGACTGAGACGGTCGATGAGCATTACGAAAACACGCCTCTACAAATATCACGTGAACAAGTCCGTGAAATGAACACCCCCTTACACCCCATTATATATAGAGAAAACTGGGGTTTACGGGGTAAACAATATTTTTTCTTATTTCTGCCCCAAGACATAGGTTGTGGGTTCTCGTTAGAACCGCCTCATTGAGGCGGTTCTAACGAGTACCTACAACCTATGTTTGCAGTATAAATAAGAAAAATATCACAGATTTTCGTCAGAAAAGTAGCCATTTTGAAGATATAAAAATTGCACTATATCGCGCGGGTGTGTTATCGTAATGTATATGATAAGCTTTCAAACATAAATAATAGGTATTCGTTGGAACCACCGAAAGGCGGTGGTTCTATCGAATAATTAAAATTTATATTTGGAACAGACAGGAGGAGGAAATATTGCACATATTGTTGCGGGAATTGCCACATTTAGCGACATGAAAAATAGCTTTGACTCACTGTGCGTCTTATCCTATTGAAAACGATATAATTATAATAATAGTAAAACAACCCCCGCAAGATGATCAAGTGAACAACATGCTAACAAAATGAAGATTAATTGACACGCAGAAAGCGAAAATGCGTTTTGAATCATGCGCGTATATCATAACCAGACAACTTATCTAGTCAATCAGAACACTGTTATGATAGTGTGAATGAAGACGTTTTGGGTCAACTGCCATCTAACGGCAGCATGAGATGTCTGATAAGAGTCTTCACTGATCGCACCCGTCCGAAATCTCATTTTCGCTTGGCACAGCATAATTTTGACGCTTATAAAATAATAACGTACATTGTATTTTTCAATGTTCCGCTTGAAACTGGAAAACCCATCTGTGTTTACGTCATAAAAGATTAAATGCAGTTTACTATTGTGATTGTATAATTATAATGATGTGGTGTTATACGGAAGAAATTAGATTGACGTTTTTGCCATTTCGTGGTTCTAATGAATGATTAAGTAGATTATGCATTTTGGTGAAACGACAGTTAAACCTATAACATTCTATTATTAGCATTAATTATAGAGCATCTCAAGTTGGTCAAATACATGTAGGCTGTTTATACCCCCGGCATACGGAGTATGCCATGGGGGTATATAGTTTTCGTATTTTCTGTGTGTGTGTGTTTGTGTGTGTGTTTGTGTGTGTGTTTGTGTGTGTGTCTGTTAACATTTTCGTTTCCGCTCCATAACTTTTAAACCGCTTGACATATTTTCATGAAACTTCACATAACTGTTAAACGCCATGAGACGACGTGCAGAACACATGAACTGTAACTCTTGCTTTTCTACTTTTAGAGTAATTGCCCTTTGAATGTTATAACTTGAATTTTCGTGTCCGCTAATAAATTTTAAACTGCTTGACATATTTTCATGAAACTTCACATAAATGTTAAACACCATGAGACGACGTGCAGAACACGTGAACCGTAAGTCTTGCTTTTCTACTTTCGTATTTATTGCCCTTAGAATGTTATAACGTGCAATTTTTACCATACACTTGTGTCCGCTCCGTAACTTTCAAATCGTTTGAGATTATTCCATGAAACTTCAAACAAATGTAAAGCACAATAATAGGATGGGCGAGTTCGACTTTCAAGGTCATGACCTCAAGGTCAAGGTCACTATGGCTATTTTTTAGAAAAAAAACTTTGTCATCTCTGTAACTTTCAAACCATTTGAGATAATTTTATGAAACTTCAAACAAATGAAAAGCACAATAATAGAATGGGCGAGTTCGACTTTCAAGGTCATGACCTCAAGGTCAAGGTCACTGTGGCTATTTTTAGAAAAACATTGTCATTGGTCTAGCGCCTACATTTCTTCACCAATTTCAATATTACTTCACACAAATGTTCCTTATGACAATATTTCGAGCGAGTTTGACTTTCACAGTGGTGACCTCAAGGTCAAGGTCACTGTGGCTATTTATAGAAAACTTTGTCATCGCTCTAGCGCCTACATTTCTTCACCAATTTCAATATAACTTCGGACAAATGTTCCTTATGACACTATCTCGAGTGAGTGTGACGTTCATGCTCATGACATCAAGGCCAAGGCCACTGTTGCTACATGTACTATTAGAAAAAACGTTATCACTCTAGTGCCTTTATTTCTTCACCGATTTCAATATAACTTCACACAAATGTTACTTATGACTATATCTCGAGCGAGTTCGACTTTCAAGGTCGAGACCCCACTGTCAATGGCACTGTGGCGATTTTTAGTAAAAAACTTTGTCATCGCTCTAGCGCCTACATTTCTTCACCGATTTCAATATAATTTTACACAAATGTTTCTTATGACAGTATCTCGAGCGAGTTCCATTTTCGAGGTCAAGGTCACTGTGGCTATTTTTAGACAACTTTGTCATCACTCTAGCGCTTACATTTCTTTACCGATTTCAATATAACTTCACACAAATGTTCCTTATGACAATATCTCGAGCGATTTCGACTTTCAATGTCAAGGTCACTATGGCTATTTTTCGAAAAACATTGTCATCACTCTAGCGACAACATTTCTACACTGATTTCAATATAACTTCACAAAAATGATCCTTATGACAATACTTCGAGCGAGTTTGACTTTCATGGTCAAGGTCACTGTGGCTATTTTTAGAAAAACTTTGTCATCACTCTAGCGCTTACATTTCTTCACCGATTTCAATATAACTTCACACATGTGTTCCTTATGACAATATCTCCAACGATTATCTATTGTAGATGGATTTGTTTCTTGCAAAATTTATGATAAACGTGATGATTTTGATTTCGAAATTGTAAATTTTCCTTTTTTGGACGGTGATGTTCCTCGTGCGACATCGTACGGGGTTTATTTTTCGCAGTCAGTTCGACTCGCTAGAGTGTCTAGTCATGTATCCGACTTCAACACTCGTAATAAATTATTAACCGCTAAACTTCTTAATCAGGGGTATCGGTATCATAAACTACGTAAAGCCTTTTCTAAGTTTTATAGACGTCATTCTGATCTGATTTGGTTTCAAAATTCAATGATGGTCTTAAAACACTTCTGCTACAAGGCCTATCGGAACCCGAATTCGATGGCGACTTAGTATATAAATTTAGAAAAAATACATGCCTGTAATGACTTTAGTACCCGATTTCGTAAAATCGTTCGTCGATATATAAAGATTGGGTACAACATCAATATTATAAAACAGACTGCATGCATGGTGGTTAACCCAATCACGATTGGCAACTTTGCTTCTCTCTTTGAATGCACACCAGTGGGTCGGGCTTAAGATTATATGACGGTTCCAGCGTAAAAAACATAAATGTAATTTTATTTTATTTTAGTATTCTTTATGTTTGTTGGCGCCTGATGCTCCGTCTTTGGTCGGGCCCCTCGGAGTCTAACTGTTGGTTTTCTTTTGCTCCAGCAATTCTGTTCTTGTATGCTGTCAGAGATAAGGGCGAGGATTATGGCCATGTAAAATCGATTTAACCCCCCCCCCCCCCAGTGGAATTCTTTCCACTGACCGTTCTAAAGCGGTTCTTCTGTGGCGGTTTATTTATGTTGTTGTTTGTTACTACTTACTGTGTGTATCACTTTTGTCTTTTTATTTTGGATGGCCATTTGGCCATTTTGTGGGAAAGTAACTGTCCTTATGGCCATCCTTTGTTTAGGTTTCCTTTATGGTCTGGGCGCTTCATGTCTGTCTTTCTTTCCCTTTGGTGTCTTTGATGGGTGGAGTAAGTTAATTGTATCGATTCCTGATCTTTGTTTTTCTTCTACTTTTCAACGTCAAGGTCACTGGCTATTTTTAGAAAAACTTTGTCATCTCTCTAGCGCCTACATTTATTGATGGATTGTAATAGACTTCACACAAATGTTTCTTATGATAATATCTCGAGTTGCTTTGACTGTCAAGGTCATGGCCTCAAGGTCAAGGTCACTGTGGCTATTTTTTGAAAAACTTTGTCATCACTCTACCGCCTACATTTATTAACAGATTTTAATATAACTTCACACAAAAGATGCTTATGATAATATCTCGAGCAAGATTTACTTTCAAGCTCATGGCTTCAAGTTAAGGTCACTATGGCTACTTTTAGAGAAACATTGTCATCACTTTTGATATTGCTATTTTCAGCTGAGGCGATGGCACTGGTTTGGGACTCAATTAAGGTCATATCAAGCCGGTGTGATTTCTAAGCCACATTTTCTCGGGTGGCTGGGTGAAGCAAATGTGACGTGAATCTTGCATCACGGCGGATGGGTCCAACTGATATTGGCTAACAGTTGGGCTAGGCCTGTACTTTTACAGCAGGCAAGAGTGGAGGGGGGATCTTTTTTGTTTTTCTGCTTCTACGTTTCCATTCATTTTACTCTTTTTCTTCTGTCCCTCACTTTCATCTCCTCTACTATGTCTTCTAAACATTCTGTGCTCCCCTTCTCTGGGAGACGACACAAAATGACCCACAAGGGTTGACGTGTCGTTAAACTCCAAAACAATCAATCAATTAACCAAATATTCCTGAAAACCTTAAATTAATACGGTAACGGTTATTGATAGCCTTGCTGCAGGAGCCGGGTAGAGTGGTTGGCTTATGTACCTGGATGGTTGGTCACGCTGCTTAACTTCGTTGACGACCCCGCAGAAACCTTACTTTATATTCCAGATGAAGTAGATAATTTCTTGTATTTGTGCAAATACAATTACTGCAAGTCCTTTTCCAAACCCATCAACAAAAACTGGTTTACATGGCTTGAAAGTACCCCACCCCCTCCCAAGAACATAGATCAGAGGCAAAAAGTCATCAAATACACCCAGTTAGACCTAAATTAGCACTACCATCACATGTTTACAGTATCTATGGCAAAATACATACCATGAAGATACATTTTATGAAACATTATTGGACAGAACCTACAAATGTGTGGAAATAGTATGTAATGACTGAAAACAGGACAGCGGTCCTACTTTTGCTATAGGGAGCTTTCCACTAAATGTTTTCCATAGGCGACAATAGTAACCTTTTACCTGCTCCCACAAAAACTACACATACAAAACTTTTCAAACCTTACTTGTTTTTAGAGCCATCCTAGCCCAACAAGTAAATGAGAAAAAATCCACATGTTGTCCTTCTCCTTTTCAAGTTACAATCAACCATGTTTGTTTACATACAAGAACGGAGTAAATGCAAACCAACATTTTTAAAGGAGGGGTGACCATATAAAATCAGAAAAAAATTCTTTGAGCTTGCAGATATATTTATAAAGCATGCATCATTTTAGTCCCTTATACCTATCATTTTCTCACACTGAAATAAAACATGGGATATATATCCAATGGAAGCAAGTCTGGTATTTAGAACGCAACTAAAAGCTCGGTTCAAACATGATCAACGTAGAAGTAAGACAAAGATCAGGAATCGATACAATTAACTTACTCCACCCATCAAAGACACCAAAGGGAAAGAAACACTAACATTAAGCGACCAGACCATAATGGAAACCTAAACAAAGCTAGGCCATTAGGGCAGTTACTTTCCCCAAAATGGCCATATGGCCTCCCAAAATAAAAAGACACAAGTGATATGCACAGTAAGTAACAAACAACGACATAAATAAACCGCCACAGAAACCCGGTACCTCCCAGTGAATGCATGTCACGCAGGCAAAGCACGACACATTCTCCTGCCTAATTCTCAAAACTGCTTTGTGGCATCAACGTACTTGCGGGTGTTGTTTTTTTGTCATGCCCAACATCAATTCAGACAAACCCTTCGATGTTTGCCGTGTGAAAAAGCAAACTGTTAAGACGACCAGTATCTAATTTTTGGTTAGGTGATACATGCTGCCTTACAAAGTAGTCGATTGGCCCCCGCCCATAGGGGCTTGAAGAAATATATGGGCTGCATGATGCTTCCACGCAGAGCTGAATCCGGCCTGCACACTAGTACAGGTAAACCGCTTAAAGGATCTAAGCCTGTCCAGGAACCGCAGTGCGAGGCGGACCGTCCATGCTAATAAACCGTATTGGTTTCGTTGGGCGCCAGGGCTTGAGATGTTATTTCATCTCAATGTCGGGTAAAAGTCCCACAAAATTGGAAGCAACGTCTCCAAAATGACCTTTACAGTGTTGACGGGGACGTTAAACCTCAAATCAAACAAACAAAACAAAGTAGTCGACGGAAAGACGACTCGTAATGAGATTGATGAACTGAAATGTCGGAGGCAGATACTCGTGCCAGGCGATACATGTCTTCTCATGTATGTGTATACACAAACAGCGATTACAAATATTGTAGTCCCATGTGTAGATAGTAACGTTCTTGCCATTTTGATCATTTTTCATTTTTATAAAGGTATTCGGCCTCTGACCAAGCATAGATATTTTTAAACTTAAACCAATACATGTATACAAACATAAGCGGTTTTTTTCTCGAAACAAAAATCAAATAAATATTATTTGAGTGAAACCGCGCCGACAACTGACAACAAATCGGACTAGGTTTGGTGCAGACTCTTATTTCTTGCACACCAGACAAGGAAATCCGTGATTTTACCCTGGGATAGAAATTTATGTTCTGACCCTGGTGTTCCGACCCAAAATCGAATATAATCGCGTGTTTGATAAATGCACTGGTTGATTACGACCTCGTATGCGCCGTCGTTAAGGTTGACGTCACAGCAACGTCACTAAACATTCCTGCTGTGTCAACACAATATGGCGGACGTCGAAGTGACTGCAGCATTAAAAATCCGCGTTAAGAAATCGAAGTATGCAAGAAAAAGAATCCAATATGGGTGTGAGGGGTGGACAGAAAAATCCGTCCCTTGGGATCACTGTCCGGCATCAATCGGCAAGCCTCGTGATGCCGGACAGTGTCCCTCGGGACGGATTTTTCCATCCACCCCTCACACCCATATAAGATTATTATATTCTATGGTAGTGTTAGCCGGATGCGACTCGAAAACGCATGGCTAGCTAGGAATAGAATCCGTCATCAAAAATCGATGCTAAGAAATAAAAGGTACTCGTATGTAAGAAAAGGTATCTTACATGGGGTGCGAGGTGCTGATAGAAAAATCCGTTCCTCGGGATCCCAGTTCAGTATCAGGAGACTTACCGAGTATTACCGGACTGTGACCCTCGGGACTGTTTTTCTATCCACCACTCGCTCTTATGATAATATATAGAAATGTTGTCTTCACCTTGTTCGTTAGGAACGAAATTAATAGTCGTACCTGTAATTTTCTAATGAAGTTAGAATTACTCTCCTGGACTTCCATAGAAATTACCACATAAATATTTGGACTCGAAAAGGTCACAGAAACAAAGCTGCGAAAATAGTGTAGGCCGAGGTCAAACTGCTGCTGTTAACCACTGAGAAAAAAAAAAGCCAAAATTTTTACAGATATTTTATCGTACAGAGGACCCGCGTTATAACGGCAGTATTTGTTCCCTATTATTGTGCCGTTATAATGAATTTGCCGTTATAAAGAATCCCAGTTATGATTATGGTATGTTATAAAAGGTCTTTTCACTTTATTATCGAGGCGATTCTAACAAATGTTTATAACATTTTGTTTCTTGGAGTATTAAATTACAAGAATCTTTTATGACTATTGATTCGATTTGAGCATTTCCAACCCAAGGGAAGCCCAAGCCGCTCGAAATTGAGGCTAAACCTTGAGTTAAGAATTCAGTCCATTAAAATTGTCTTTATAACGAGTTTTGCCGTTATGACGAATGTCGTTATAACGCGGATCCTCTGTACTTTTAAGCCGATCAAAAGTGTCCGAATTGATAGGGTATGTACGAAAATGTATTTTATCATTACGTTTATTTTCTGTTTTTCAGAATCTTATGTCGAAAACCTTGGTGAAAATTCAACATACGGCCAGCAGAACTGTTGTTATGAGCCTTGCCAAGTGTTTGGACCAAGTGAAAATTGTCCGACCTTGAACTTGACCTCAAACTGCACCATCTCAACTTCCGGTGCAGCTGTACTCAGTTCTAACCTGTTGTACTGTCTAGGATTATGTTTATTAGCCTCATGGATTCATAAGACAATAATTCACTCCATTTGTATAGGATTAACCTAGCGAAATATGGTGTTAAAGTAGGTTTTTATATCGAGATTATGTCTAGGATGTGTATAAAATGTGGATGGTCGTTACTATGGAGAATGATTCTTGTTATATCATGGTTACCATGGCCACAGGAATTGTAAATAGAAAAACATGGTAATGTGATAAGTTGTATTATTTGCTGAATAATAATATAAAGTATTAAAGAGAGAAATATCAAAGCATAACCCATATGCTCATGCTAGGAGACGGTGCTCAAGTCTCTTGAAGGTCAAGGTTATTGAAGGTCAAGGTTAGCCTCTTGAAAAGTCATGGTGAATGTTAAATACGAAATGTGTAGCGAGTAAACGCTGTGTATGCTGGGTATTTTTCTCAAGCAGACGGCATTTTGAAATATTTTTCTTTTTTTCTAGAAAACAGGGTTGTTTTCTGGGGCAAATAAGAAAAATACCAAAGAATTGTCGTCTGCCGAATTAACCCAGAGAGTGGAAAAGTTTAAGTTGTATGTCTCTGCTGGTTCTCAGTTCAAAAGCATTGTGAGAAAAAAAAAACTTTGATACTAGCGCCATCACAAGAAACCTTATCTGCGTGGTTTGCGAGTAGATCAGAGAAGACTGGCCTGCTCACAGATTATCAATAGTTCCGAAATCTTAGAAACCGATACTGACACTGAGATGCAGATCACAGACTGGCCCGCTCACAGATTATCAACACAATACGCAAACACGCCTATACAAATACATTGCCATCTTTTATCTACGAAAAAAAAAAATGAAAATTTTATGATGAATTATTGTGATATTTTTCTTATTTCTGCTCAAAATATAGATTGTGGGCACTCGTTAGAACCGCCTCATCGAGGCGGTTCTAACGAGTACCCACAATCTATATTTTAGAGCAGAAATAAGAAAAAATAAGGTATACCCCCGGAAACCCTAGTTTTATTATACAAAAGTGGGGTTCAAGGGAGTCAAAATTTATTTCAGTGTTCGCCAAACTCCGTATTTCACTCTTAAGATGCCACGTGAAAATGTCGTCTGCTTATGTAGGCTGCCGGATATTCTTGCAAACTGTTTCAAACATATTTTTGCATACAGGCAAAAAGTGTGGACCCTGATCAGACTTCTTCTAGAGGAGCAATCTGATCTGGGTCCACACTGTTTGCAAAAATAGCTTTAAAGTTACCAGCAGACGTCAAAAAGCGGACAACAATTGTTGTGACTGGCATACTCTTGGCACAGGCGAGGGTAAAATCCGATGCCGATACAAGTTAATATTGCAACAGGTTCGAGATGAGATGAACATATACTCGAACGTCAATGATTTGAGCAGCGATGGCTCGTCTAGCCCGTCTAGAGCCCCTAGGGAATTCTTCTAGACAAGACAAAGTGAGGGATAATTTTTATGTTGCAATTATATGCTGTTTGATCATTAGAATTGCCCCGAACGTGTGTGCGTGTGCTAGCGTGCGTGTATGTATGTGTGCGTGTATGCGCGCGTCTGTGTTATGAAACTGTGGCTATGAATTAAAGTTGCAATATAAAACAGTTAGAATAATCTTATTATCAAAAAAACACTAGTCAGATTTTATATTAAACTGGCACCAATAATCCTTGGGTAAACTTCTACTAAGTTGTACAAGCCACACTTTAATGCTTTAATGAAAAATATGACTGCTAGGATGTACAATTTCGCCCACTTGAGCTCGGGTGAGCGTAGTGTCCCATGGGCCTCTTGTTTACTTTGGGATCTAATATATAGTCGAACTTCAATGGCGCGAACACCTTTTGGCCGACAAAACTGTTAGAGACAGGGGTAGTTCGGGTCTTACTCATATAGCGCTATGCCACGAGGTATAATGGACTGATTTAGGTATTTCTTTTCGATGTTCTATAAGTTTAAAGTATGCTGTGTGCACTCAGTAGAATCGCCTCATCGAGGCGATTCTACTGAGTACACACAACATATATTTTCAAAAAAAAAGGAAAATCTCCATAGATTATCCATAATATTTCTTATTATGATTTATGAAAAGAATTCCATAGGGACTCGAGAACGGGCTCGAGTCGTTCATGGTTAAGCCATTTTGTGCCGGAAACTCCAAAACGGGTACCAAGCTGGCCCGCGCCCATCGGGGCTTGAAGAAATAGATGGGCTGCATGATGCTTCCACACACATCTGAAACGGACCCACAGGAGTACTGGTATACCACTTAAGGGGTCTAAGCCTGCCAAGGCATAGGGGTGCGAATCGGACCGTCCATGCTTACAAACCCTATTAATGTCGGGTTAACGTCCCACAAAATTGCTAGTAATGCTCCAAAAGGACCTATATAGTGTTGACAGGCTAGGGACGTAAGCCTCAAATCAAACAAACAAACAAACGGGTACCCTGGCAAACAGTGCAGGCCCAGATCAGACGCCGCAGAACGAGAACGCGGCGTCGGATTAGGGCTTATACTATTTTCAAAATTCCAGCTATATTCCCAATAAATTTTAAAGATAACACAACCTGTCACCCCTAAATTTCGAAATGGACTCCTGCCATATATAAGGAAGGAAGATTCCATTTGGTACAAAATGGGTTAACGAGCCATCAGTGTTTGAGTCAATCAAGGCCCCATGTATCTGAACATGGGAAGCCACTGAAAAGCGCACAAAAGGGCAAAAACGGTATTTTAATTCATCGTTCTCACTACGAAGAATCTTTATAAAACTGCGCCTCCCATTTTTTTTCTTTGTTTTCCATGGCAAACCATGAGCCGCCCATCGGGGCTTGGAGAAATAGATAGGGCTGCATGATGCTTCCCCGCAGAGCTGAAACCGACCGCACTTTACTACTGGTAAACCGCTTAGAAGGTCTAAGCCTACACAGACAAAGTGGTACGACTCGGACCGTCTATGCATATAAACCCTATTGGTTTCATTGGCAGCAAGGATTGAGATGTCATTTCATCTCAATACCGGGTAAAAGTCCCACAAAATTAGAAGCGATGTCTCCAAATTGACCGTACTAATGATGACGGGGACGTTAAACTCCAATTCAAATACATGTACATTGAATCAGCTGGTCATTACGATACATTTATTATATGACGTCGCGTCTTTGTGTTATAATGCCATGTAATAAATTCTGTAATCCACTAGTGGATTAAATATGCAAATTAGTGAGAAACGCCCCTTAAAGTTACATGTACGACGTTCTTAACGACGTCGCGTTTACTAATGGCGGAATATGGAGATTTTTTTTTCTTCAACAAATCGGGAATAAAATGCATTTTTAATGTCGTATGGTAAATAGAATCACGCTTTCGTGCTCATGTATTATCGAATTTATTAGACGAGTTGAGGAAAAGGGAACAAAATTGGCAAAGCCTCGCATTGTATCCCTTTTCCTCAACTCGTTTAAACAATTCAATGATGCATGGACACTCATGTAAGATCCTCTATGTAACACATCCGTGTGGCATACTACACTCATTCATTTCTCCAAAATTGTCATTTATCTAATGAAAATTTCCGAGATTTTTTTCTAATTTATACTTCAAACTTCGGTTATGGCTGTTTGTTAGGGCCGCCTCATTGAGGCGGTTCTAATGAGTACCCACAGCCTTTGTCTTGGAGCATAACTAAGAAAAATAATGCATACCCTGTACATAAACCCCAGTTTTCTCCATGTAAAGTGGGGCTTACAGGTCTGTTCATTGCTCGGACATGTCCATAATATCAACAACTTGTAGATGCCACGGCAAAACTTGAAAACAATAACAAATCTAACAGCTGCTGCCTCCGGGAAGCCATTTTTTTATTTACAGATCCGGAGCAAATAAATCATGACGTAATAGGCATTAGGTTATTTTTTCAATTGAATTGTTGAGATTTTTAAGTAGTGAAATCGCTCCTTTCATAAGGCGATTCCGAATAAGAAAAAAAACATGGCTGTTCATCGAGATGGCAGCTGCCAAATTCGTTGTTTTCCAGTTTTGTAGTGATTGGTATTGGTGAAAATACTGGACACGGATATAAATTTTCTTAGCGCTGTGCCCTAGAATATTTTGGAATCTCTATAATATTATAAGCGAAGATCACAACTAAACTACATCGGATAATTTTGACCAATTCTAGACGTTGCACCATACAGTGAAGACTGGATTAAAGACTCTATATATAAATGTGTTAACTATTTGTGTGACAAGAGTTTCAAACTGCCAGTGATACACAACTTCATTCACGATCGGTTATATTTTCCCGATGTTGCCCTTGTCTATATTGTCAAATTCCTCTCAAAAAGCTTGATACCGGCCCCTGTTGTTCATTTACGCGTGACGTCATTGTGGTAAAACGTCATCAGATGCAATATCGCCAAACGATAAAATCCGAAAGTATCCTAATAAAGGTGCAATCTCGAGTCAGCGCAGACTGCTGCACAGACATCTATTTTAAAAAAGACTGTATTCATTAATAGATGGTCTGTGTAGCAGTCTAGAGTCAGCGTGCAAATAAAGTGATATCAGCGCGTTTTTTCCTGGATTTTATCGCGCAATATATAATAAGCACTCTAGTGAAGTGGTTTGCAAACTGATTGGCTCCAATACTGGCATAGGCATAGATTATTTTTTGTTTCTGGGAATCCCACCAACGCTGACACCCAGTGAATTTGTTCAATGCTGCTGCATTCTGTTTGGGATGTTAAAAAAATTGTCTTTCATTTAAAGAATGCTTTTGCTCTGTACAGTGTCAGTAATCGATTATTGGCCACGTAAACAAGTCTGTGTAATATATTGAGCAACCTTTAGTTCCCTTATTCATGCTGAAGTCGAAATTACTGCTGTACCAGTCTGTATCTCGAAGTCACTGCTGCTTTGCAATACTCATGTATGCTGAATTCCAACAACCAGTCCAGACTGCTAGACATTGGATAGACTGCTACATAGACCATCTATTTTAAAATAGACGACAGTCCTCTATTCATTAATAGATGGGCTGTGTAGCAGTCTAGACATTGGATGGGTTGTCATACTTATTTATTTCCAGCACTGATTGTGACAATATTCAGTCAAACTTCAATGGCTCGTACACTTTTGGGACCATGGAAATTCGTTCGAGTAAGGAGTAGTTCGAGCCACTGAGGGCTTATCGTAGCGTCATATCTGGAGGCACAATTGGGGATAACTTTTGGGATAGCCTTCGACCTTCTATTGAAGAAAGTTACCTGTATGTTTTGTGTCCTCGTCGTTTCGATTTTTAGCTCACCTGTCACGTAGTGACGAGGTGAGCTTTTGTGATCACTTTGTGTCCGTCGTCCGTCGTGCGTGTGTGCGTGTGTGCGTAAACTTTTTCTTCAAACAACATCTCCTCCTAAACCACTGATCGGATTTTGACCAAACTTCACAGGAATGATCCTTAGGTGGTCCCCTTTCAAAGTTGTTCAAATGGTTCCGGTCTGTTGCACATCTAGGTCACAGGAGCTAAAAATAGATTTTTAAATGAAAACTTTAAAAATCTTCTTCTCTGAAACCGCAAGGCCCAGGTCTTCGATATTTGGTATGAAGCTTCATCTAGTGGACCTCTACCAAGATTGTTCAAATTATAGTCCTGGGTCCAAAAACGCCCCCGCCCTGGGGTCCTTTGGTTTTACATGGGCTTATATAGGGAAAATCTTTAAGAATCTTCTTCTCTCAAACCGTAAGTCCCAGGTCTTTGATAATTGGTGTGAAGCTTCACTTAGTGGACCTCTACCAAGATTGTTCAAATTATAGCCCTGGGGCCAAAAATGTCCCCGCCCCGGGGGCCTTTGGTTTTACATAGGCTAATATAAGGAAAATCTTAAAAAATCTTCTTCTATGGAACTGCAAGGCCCAGATCTTGGATATTTGGCATGAAGCTTCATCTAGTGGACCTCTTTCAAGATTGTTCAAATTATAGCCCTGGGGCCAAAAACGCCCCCGCCCTGGGGGCCTTTGGTTTTACATAGGCATATATAGGGAAAATCTTTAAAAATCTTCTTCTCTGGATCCGCAAGGCCAAGATCTTGGATATTTGGCGTGAAGCTTCGTCTAATGGACCTCTTTCAAGATTGTTCAAATTATAGCCCTGGGGCCAAAAATGCCCCCGCCCCGGGGGCCTTTGGTTTTACATAGGCTCATATAAGGAAAATCTTTAAAAATCTTCTTCTATGGAACTGCAAGGCCCAGATCTTGGATATTTGGCATGAAGCTTCATCTAGTGGACCTCTTTCAAGATTGTTCAAATTATAGCCCTGGGGCCAAAAACGCCCCCGCCCTGGGGGCCTTTGGTTTTACATAGGCATATATAGGGAAAATCTTTAAAAATCTTCTTCTCTGGATCCGCAAGGCCAAGATCTTGGATATTTGGCGTGAAGCTTCATCTAATGGACCTCTTTCAAGATTGTTCAAATTATAGCCCTGTGGCCAAAAATGCCCCCGCCCCGGGGGCCTTTGGTTTTACAAAAACTTAGATAGGGAAAATCTTGAAAAATCTTTTTCTCTGAAACTGTCAGGCCCATGTCTTTGATATTTGGTATGGCGCTTCATCTAATGGACCTCTAAAAAGATTGTTCAAATTATAGTCCTTGGGCCACAAATGCCCCCGCCCCGGGGCCCTTTGGTTTAACATAGTCTTATATAGAGATAATCTTTGAAAATCTTTTTCTCTGAAACAGCAAGGCCCAGGTCTTTGATTTTGATGTGAAGCTTCATCTAGTGGACCTCTATCAAGATTGTTTAATAATAGCCCTGAGGCCAAAAAAACACCCAAGCCCCCGGGCCATTTGGTTTTACATAGGCTTATATAGGGAATATCTTTAAAAAAATTCTTCTTCTCGGAAACCACAAGGCCCAGGTCTTTGATATTTGGTGTTTAGCTTCATCTAGTGGACCCTAATCAAGATTGTTCAAATTATAGCCTTTGTTGATATTTGGTATGAAGCTTCACCTATTTAGACCTACCTCAACATTATGCACATTATAGCCCTGGGTCAATAATGGCCCTCCACGGGGCCCCTTTGTTACTCTATGGATCAGGTGAGCGATCCAGGGCCATCATGGCCCTCTTGTGTTTTATATTAGGATCACTTTTTGTCTGTCATCCGTGCGTAAACAATTTCTTCAAACGACATCTCCTCCTAAACCACTGATCGGATTTTGACCAAACTTCACAGGAATGATCCTTAGGTGGTCCCCTTTCAAAGTTGTTCAAATGGTTCCGGTCTGTTGCACATATAGGTCACAGGAGCCAAAAAAAGTTTTTTTCACCGAAAACTAAAAAAATCTTCTTCTCTGAAACCGCAAGGCCCAGGTCTTTGATATTTGGTATGAAGCTTCATCTAGTGAACCCCTACCAAGATTGTTCAAATTATAGTGCTTGGGCCAAAAATACCCCCACCCGGGGCCCTTTGTTTTTACATGGGCTTATATAGGAAAATCTTCAAAAATCTTCTCCTCTGAAACCACAAGGCCCAGGTCTTTGATTTTTGGTATGAAGCTTCATCTAGTGGACCCCTACCAAGATTGTTAAAATTATAGTGCTTGGGCCAAAAATGCCCCCACCCCGGGGCCCTTTGTTTTTACATGGGCTTATATAGGAAAATCTTCAAAAATCTTCTTCTCTGAAACTACAAGGCCCAGGTCTTTGATTTTTGGTATGAATCTTCATCTAGTGGACCCCTACCAAGATTGTTCAAATTATAGTGCTGGTGCCAAAAATGCCCCCGCCCCGGGGCCCTTTGGTTTTACATGGGCTTATATAGGGAAAATCTTGAAAAATTTTCTTCTCTGAAACCTCAAGGCCCAGGTCTTTGTTATTTGATATGAAGCTTCATCTAGTGGACCCCTGCCAAGATTGTTCAAATTATAGTGCTGGGGCCAAAAATGCCCCCGCCCCGGCACCCTTTGGTTTTACATGGGCTTATATAGGGAAAATCTTGAAAAATTTTCTTCTCTGAAACCACAAGGCTTAGGTCTTTGATATTTGGTATGAAGCTTCAGCTAGTGGACCTCTACCAAGATTGTTCAAATTATAGCCCTGAGGCCAAAAATGCCCCTGCCCTGGGGCCCTTTGGTTTTACATAGACTTTATAGGGAAAATCTTAAAAAATCTTCTTCTGTCAAACCACAAGGCCTAGGTCTTTGATATTTGGTATGAAGCTTCTTCTCTGAAACCTCAAGTCTCCCTGCCCTACATCATAGTGTAGATTATATTTTCTTGTCCTTTGGGATCATTGATTCCATTGTGGAATTTGGAAAATATCTGAGGGTCACTGATGAGGCCTTATTGGCCGAAACTAGCTAGTCTGGCCCAGAAAACATGTACACTCTCTATTTTTCACGTCTGTGGTATATTCCTTGCTTCCAAAGGACAACCCTTTTATAGAACATATTCATCTTGTGGACCTCTACCAAGATTGTTCAAATTATAGCCCTGAGACAAAAAATACCCCCGCCTTGGGGCGCTTTGATTTAACATAGACTTATTTAGGGAAAGTCTTTAAAAATCTTCTTCTGTGAAACCACAAGGCCTAAATCTTTGATATTTGGTGTGAAATTTCATCTAGTGGACCTCTATCAAGATTGTTCAAATTATAGCCCTGGGGCTAAAAATGCCCCGCCCCTAGACCCGCCTCGGGGCCCTTTGGTTTTTCATAGACTTATATAGGAAAATCTTAAAAAATCTTCTCTGAAACTGCAAAGCCCATGTCTTTGATATTTGGTAGTGAGCTTCATCTAGTGGACAACTATAGCCTTTGTTGATATTTGATATGAAGCGTTACCTTTTTAGACCTCCCTCAACATAATGCACATTATAACCTTGGGGTCAATAATGGCCATCCCCGGGGCCCACTTGTTACTCTATGGATCAGGTGAGCGATCCAGGGCCATCATGGCCCTCTTGTTAAAATAAAGGTAGTTTCGTGCACTCATTAGAATTGCCTCAATGAGGCGTTTCTAATGAGAACACACAACAAATCTGTTAAATAATGGAATGCTGTGTGCACTCTTTAGAATCGCGTGAATGAGGCGATTCTAATGAGTACACTCAACATACCTGGTATCCGATATGTTGTATTAGAATAGTCCACACAACATACCTTTTCAATATGAAACTATAAAAAACCTCCGTAAATTACCAGAAATATGTGGATATCTGGAGCTATTGCGGGGTGATGGGGTAAGGCAAAGGTGACGTGAATCTTGCGTCACTAGGGCGTCCAACTGGTATTAACTTACAGTTGCCTTGCAGCATTTGAGGGTAGATGGGGGATGTTATTTCTTCTGTTCATTATCCTCTTTCTCCTCTGCCCCTCACTTTCATCTCCTCTACTATCTCTTCTATCACTTTTCACCCTTTCCCTTGGAGACGACACAAGATGACCCACGAGGGTTGACGTGTCGTTAAACCCAAATGAATGAATGAATGAATGAATGAATGAATGAATGAATGAATGAATGAATGAATCAATCTGGAGCTATAGGAAGATTTATCCAGGGTCTCAAGAACAAGTTCGAATTATCCATGGTAAACGAGCCAGTGGTGTTCGAGATATTTAGGGGATAACTGTACTGAAAATTGTCATTTGGGGAGGTAAATCGGAGGTTTTACGGTCGGAAATTTCGTTTTACGGCGACGCGCTAGCGGAGCCGTAAAACGTAATTTGCGACCGTAAAACCGACGATTTACCTCCCCAAATGACAATTTTCAATACAGTTATCCCCATTCTAATGCACTTATTCAGTTGTTAAGTTAAAAACTGTACTGTTTTGCACAAGGCGGCAAGCGCGGTGAGCTGCGTAAAACCAAATGACAACCAATCGAAAGCGACGTTACATGATGACGTCGGATTTCCGACAGTATATCGCAGAATATACTGTCGCAAATTTTTGACGTTATCCAATCAGACGTCGCGTTACATACGCAAGTGCATTAGAATGAAGTTTATTGTGATGTTTTAGTTAGAAACTTGTGGGATATGAAATGAATGACTGTTTATATGTGTACATAGGTTCATATTTTTATGAATGTTTGACATAACAACTGCTTTTCAGAACACAGACTGCATTGTACTCACATAAAAACACAACTGTTTATCATATACCGTCGTTTTTAATGAGTAACGTCATGTTATAGAAATAATATGACCACGCGTGTAATAACACTTTGGCGGGGTTAAGTAACGTCATGGCGACCTCTATGTCAACGATGCATATTTTGTGGGACAATTTGTCAAATTTAAAAGCGATAAAATCCAATTTAATTGGTCATATGATAAACAAAATCTTACACGTGTGGTCATATGAAATTATGAAACTCGCCAACGGCTCGTTTCATAAATTCCATATGAAATGACCACTGGTGTAAGGTTCTCAATTTATCACATACCGTCGTTGTTATTTAATGAATAACGTCATCTTATAGAAATGATATGACTAATAACACATGATTACCACCACGTGACGTCATACCGGCGTCCATGACAACCCTATTTTCTATTGGCATTCTTGTGAACCTTTCGGCAATAAAATTCGTTTGAAAATCGGTACATGATAAAATCCTCTTACAATAGTGGTCATTTCATATTAAAAACTAATGAAAGCTTGTTTCACAAATTTCATATAAAATGAGCACTCGTGTAAGATCCGCTATATGAGTTTATTTCGTTATATTTTTGTACATTACATGGATATAGGACACATCATACAGCATAAATTATATACAAAAAAAAAAAAAAACGTTATTAATGGTAATTACTCAATAAAATAGATTTATTCTTCTAACTCATGTATGAGAAAACTATATTTCATGTTTCAAGAATGTGAAAATCCTCATTACTGCCTCAAACGTAGATTTGGTTGCTCGTTAAGCCATGTGGCTTTTGGTTAAATCTGCCATCCATAACTATGGCTTGCAGTCAAACCTGCCACACATGACCGTGACTTGTGGTCAAACCTAACACCTAAAACTGGGGCCTGAGGTCTCACCTGCAACCCATTGTTAGCTCACCTGTCACGAAGTGACAAGGTGAGCTTTTGTGATCACTTTTCGTCCGTCGTCCGTCGTCAGTGCGTGCGTGTGTGCGTAAACAATTTCTTCAAACGACATCTCCTCCTAAACCACTGATCGGATTTAGACCAAACTTCACAGCAATGATCCTTAGGTGGTCCTCTTTCAAAGTTGTTCAAACGGTTCGGGCCCGTTGCACATCTTGGTCATAGGAGCCAAAAATATATTAACTTAAAAAATCTTCTTCTCTGAAACCACAAGGCCCAGGTCTATGATATTTGCTATGAAGCTTCATCTAGTGGACCGCTACAAAGATTGTTCAAATTAGAGTGCTGGGGCCAAAAATGCCCCCCGCCCCGGGGCCCTTTGGTTTTACATGGGCTTATATAGGGATAATCTTTAAACATCTTCTTCTCTGAAACCGCAATGCCCAGGTCTTTGATATTTGGTATGAAGCTTCATCTAGTGAGAACCTTCCAAGATTGTTCAAATTTTAGTGCTGGGGCCGAAAATGCTTATATAGGGAAAATCTTTTAAAATCTTCTTCTCTGAAACCGCATGGCCCAGGTCTTTGCTATTTGGTATGACGCTTCACCTAGTGGACCCCTACCAAGATTGTTCAAATTAAAGTGCTGGGGCCAAAAATGCTCCCGCCCCGGGTGCCTTTGGTTTTACATAGGCTTATATAGGGAAAATCTTTAAAAATCTTCTTCTCTAAAATCACAAGCTTCATCTTGTGTGTTGATTCATCTTGTGGATCTTTGCGAAGATTGTTCAAATTATAGCCTTTGTTGATATTTGGTATGAAGCTTCACCTTTTTAGACCTCCATCAACATTATGCACATTATAGCCCTTGGGTCAATGATGGCCCTCCCTGGGGCCAACTTGTTACTCTATGGATCAGGTGAGCGATCCAGGGCCATCTTGACCCTCTTGTTGTTACTCGTGGTCACACATGCTATCGTGGCTTGTGGTCAAACCTGCCACGCTTAACTGTGGCTTATGGTCAAACCTATCATCCATATCTGTGACTTGTGGTTAAACTTACCTCCCATTAGTGACATTAACTGTGGTCTATGGTCATGACCCGAGGTCATAAATTTTTTGTCATGCTTAATCCAGTTGGGAATGAAATTTGTAATTAAAATACAAATGGGATTAACCAATTTATGCCTAGCGACCTTTTCTGGGGGCATGGCTAACAGTGAAGACCAAGATCAGACGCCACAGAACGCGGCGTCTGATCTAGATCTACACTGTTTGCTTAAAAACCATTCATTTTTGTAAAATTAGCCACAAACAAAAACAAACCTTGTTTGTTCTGTTCATAAATATTAAAATACCAGCAATTGTGGGCATTTCAAAAAAAATGTGAGCCAGTCAAATTGAATGTTCAAGTGTTTGTTTGATTGATTTGAGTTTTAACGTCCCCGTCAACACTAAAGGTCATTTTGGAGAAATTGCTTCCAATTTTGTGGGACTTTTACCCGACATTGAGATGAAATGACATCTCAAGCCCTGCCGCCCATGAAACCAATAGGGTTTATTAGCATGGGCGCTCTGACCTCGCACCACTTTGCCTGGGTAGGCTTAGATCCTCTAAGCGGTTTACCAGTACTCGTGTGCGGGACAGTTTCAGCTCTCCGTTGAAGCATCATGCAGCCCATATATTTCTTCAAGAACCGATTGGCGGGGGCCGAAATGCTCAAGTGAGTTGAGCATGAAAAAAATATAGGGATGAGGTGTGCCACTAGCAAATGATTCAGTTCTAGAGGAAGCCAACTTCTATGTGGCACAAAAACAATATTTTTTCATCCCTTGTTTTCATTTTTTAAACTCAAGGAAATTCTATATTATTCAGGTTCATTTAAGCAATATTGTACACCCGATGACTTGAGCAAAGGACGAAACAAAAACCTATAAGATCAACTAAGTCTGGCAAGAGCTAATGATTTTTGCCGTTTTGGGTTATCCTGCTCGAGCGAACAGCGTGGACTGATCAGACTGCGTGGCCATTCATTCCCTTCCGCTGATTCCAGAAGACCAGACGCCAGTTTCTGGCGAAAGATTGTGCACTGTACTGGTTAACCACTAATGTATAAGCATACCTAGGCAAAGTGTGGTTATAGGCTAACTGACCGGCCAAGTATGACCTATATAGTGTTGACTTGGCCGTAAAACTCTTAAACAAAAAAAATCGTTATTTGCTAGGTTTCCCATCATTCCTATTCTTCCATCTCAAGGTCATTTCATCATGTCAACAAGTTCGTGAAATGAGCACCATTACAAACCCCACTTATTCATGTAGGAGAAAGTTGTGTTTACAAGGGGGTTTAATTTTTATTTTCTCTACTCTAAACAGATTGCGGGTGCTCGTTAGAAATAAAGGTATTGCAAAACAATACACGCCTATTCAAATGTATTCAATTTTTACACCCCAGACAAAATGAAAATTTTTAGACAAAAATTCTGATAGTCTTCTTATTTTTGCTCAAAAACATGGATTGTGGGAACTCGTTAGAACCGCCTCGGCGAGACAGTTCTAACGAGTACCCAACCGCTTCGGCAAGGCGATCCTAACGAGTACCCACAATCTAGGTTTTTGAGCAGAAATGAGAAAAAATGTCAGTACGATAACACACTCGTGCGATATAGTGCAATTTTTACATCTCCAGAATGGCTAGTTTTCTGACGAAAAACTGTGATATTTTTCTTATTTGTACTGCAAACATAGGTTGTGGGTACTCGTTAGAACCGTCTCATTGAGGCGGTTCTAACGAGTACCCACAACCTTTGTCTTGGAGCAGAAATAAGAAAAATATTGTTTACCCCCGTAAACCCCAGTTTTCTCTATATAAAGTGGGGTGTAAGGGGATGTTCATTTCACGGACTTGTTCACGTGATGTATACCCTGTAAACCCTAATTTTTCTATACAAAAAATGGAGTTTAAGGGGTCACAATTATATAGGCGTGTTTTCGTGATGTTATTACCGAAAAGAATCGCCTCACTGAGGCAATTCTAATGAGTACACACAACTTCCCTTTTCACCGGCCCCGATAGCTCAGTTGGTAGAGTGTCCGCCCCGGGTAACGCGAGATCCCGGGCCGCGACATACCAAAGTCGTTAAAATGGTACTAGCTGCTCCTCGCTTGGCACTCAGATTTACGGGGTAGAGTTAGGACTGGTCGACACAGTGTCAGGATAATGTGACTGGGTGTGGTATCATGTTATGTGTCTGGGACTTGATACTTCAGTGAGGCAGCACTATAAAAGTGAGCATTGAGCTTCCTGTCGCAACCAGACACCGTCGTGATATGACTGAAAATTGTTGAAAGCGACGTTAAACCCGAATTCACACACACACTTCCCTTTTCAAGTAAAGGTAAGAGAGCCAGATTGTCTGATGATATGGGGAACATTTCTGAGAGACTCAGAAGACAAGTTCGAATTACCCAATGAAAAACGAGCCACCGGTATTCGAGTCACTGAAGTTAAAGGGAATGGATACACCTTCAGGGGAGGCAACTCCTTCAAGAGTATTTTTGTCTCCCATGTCAATAGGGGTCAATTCTTAAAGGAAAGAATTTGCTCCTGAGGAGCAAATTCTTTCCTTTAAGAGTAGATCCCTTTTTCTGTACAACAGAGTTAAAAGAAAAGCGAACAGGAAGTCCCGAAAGTTGTCTCCCTTCGAAAAATGGCGGGAAAAAAATCTGCCAAGTGTATCCATTCCCCTTAAGTGTACGCTTACTGTTTTTATTTCAAAACCTGGATTGTGTTTGTTTGTTTGTAGAGAATAATATATATTTCAAGAGTGTGTCCTGCAGATGTTTATCATAAAATAATTAATTTTGAGAAATCATTCTTGATGAGACAACCAGCATAAATACTAAATAATATTGTTCCATTTCATTTACAATCTGCCAATCGAATCTGTTTTGCATTATGAAAACACGCCTATTTAAATATATTGAATATTTTACCATCAAAAAAAAAAAAGAGAATATTTTCTGGCAAAACAAAATCTGATATTTTTCATAATTCTGCTCAAAACAGACTGCGGGCACTCGTTAGAACCGCCTCGGTGAGGCGGTTCTAACGAGTACCCACAGTCTATGTTTCTGGGCAGAAATAAGAAAAATAATGTATAACCATGTAAACATCAGTTTTAATACATAACAGTGGAGTTTGAGGGGGTCCCATTTATATAGACGTGCGTTCGTGTTGGCTTAGATGTTCATGTACCAGGTTAATAAGACCTGAGGCCAGTTCTTCAAAGCGAACTTGTTACCTGTCAAAATATTAACTGCTCTGTATATACTCGTAGTAAGTGCAATATCGTATACATCCAGCGGGATTTTTGCTGAGCAACCCATATTTTTTCTGCAAAAACATTTGCATATTTGCCATATTTCAAAGTTTTAACGATGCGTTATCATCGAATGACAGTTAGTTTTGAACAACTGGCCCAGATTATCCCGGTTTAATTGGCCCAGATTATTCCGGTTTAATAAAGACAACTGCATGCCATTGGGCGATTTTTTTCAGAACCAGGCCCCGAGGTTATACAACTTTTTTCAGGTCATCTCACCTGAGCATAAAATTTGTCCTGCTGAAAAATATTAAAATGCCAACAATTATTGGCATTTTAATATTTATCAACAGGACAAATTACATCCTCAATATGATCTATACAGTGTTGATGGGGACGTTAAACTTCAAATTGTTATTTTGATAGTTATTAGCACTATAAATTTCATGCTCAATTTAGTTGATGATGAAAAATGAATAAAAAGTTTGATAACCTCGGGACAAGGCCTTAAAACGGATATTAAATTGTTCATGCTCAATCCGGCTGAGCATGAAATTTGTGAAATCGGTCAAATACAAATAGGACAAAAATTTTACCTTATCATAACAAAAGTGGATGCCATATGTCCTAATCATCAGTTTTAAAACGTCAACAAATATTGACACGTCAGAATTTGTGAGCAGGATGAAATGCCTGCTCATGTACGCTGAGCAGGGAAAAAAGTTTTATAACATTAGGGTCTGCCTTAAGGGTACTTTGAAGCAATAAGAATACTTTAAAAGTAGATTTCAGGTATTTCCAACTTTTGAGTTGTAATGCTGATTTTTTTTTCTGATTTGTATTGCATATGCCCATGCAAAACAATGCTGCCTCGTTAGCTGATGGTAAGATAATGTAAAATGTAGAAACAGTTTTGACTCTGTTTTTGGTATCTGTGTGCAAACCCGCGAATTCTTCAGCATGTTAAAAAGGCCCTTGTGATGAAAAACTCTGTACACCCCATTTTACTTAATGAAAACTAGGGTTTATACTAGATATTGCTTATTCCTGTTTAAGACATAGATTATGAGTACTGGTTAGAAGCGTCTCATTGGAACGGTTCTAACGAGTACCCACAATCTACGTTTGGATCATGAATAAGAAAAATAACACAAATTTTCAACAGAAAGAGCCTTAAGGAAAGCATTACCACATGCATATGTTAACCCTTGTCCTGCTGAATATTTACATATGCCACACCCACTACTGAATATCAACCAATCAGATTACTTGATGCAAATTATTGCAAAAAAATTCATAAACTAGATGACAAACAATGAAGATCCAGATCAGATGGCTTCTTCAGAAGCCATCTGATATGGGTCTTCATTGTTTGAAAGATAAGGCATATCCGGGTTCAGCAGGACAAGGGTTAACCCTCATGTTACTTTACTGAGTTTTGGTCAAGTTTACAGAGCTAGAAGCAAGTTTTGTTTGTTTTGATACAGTATTGCTGTTTAGCCAGCGACCACAGGTGTTTTGCTTTGTTCCAAACGAGGTTATGATGTTTGAGGTTTTACGGTCCCGTCAACACTAATTGGGTAATTTTGGAGACGTTTCGTCCGATTTTGTGGAACTTTACCCGACATTTAGATGACTAAATGACATCTCAAGTCATAGCGCCCAAAGAATCCGCCAGGGCTCAAGAGGCGGTCCAACTCGCACCACTTTGTCTGTGCAGGTTTAGACCTTCTAAGCAGTTTGCATTGAACCAGTACTCGAATTATCTGTCGGTTTCAGGTTTTCGTGGAAGCACCATGCAGCCCTACCTATTTCTTCAAGCCTCGATGGGCGGGGCGCCATGATGTTTAATAAATTTCATTTGGGCTTTCTGGGTTTACCTTATATGAACCGATCCTCACCCAGGGGTTCAGGATTTGATTTGGAGTTTAACGGCCCAGTTAACACAATTTAGGCCAAGTCGAGTCTGTCAGTTAACCAATAACACTTACCCTTGGTGGACTTATACATAAACAGTTAACCAGAAAAATGCAAATTCCTGCGCCAGAAACGGAAAATGGCCAACCGGGAATCAGTGGAAGGGCCGGATGACCGTAGAAACGATTTCATGCTCAATCTCCAGGAAAGAAAACTGCCGAATCCGAACCGCGATCTACTGATCACCAGTCAGACGCACACCAGACAAGAGTCACACAGGCCAGCTCACTCAAAGATGCACAAACAGGGTTTACCTGAGAGAAACCGTCTGAACATCCAAAGCATTCATTACAGAACTTGGTCTATCGCATCACAGGGAGGTCGTGAACGATGAGGGGCCTGCTTATTCATCACGTTATCAAGTCCGTGTAGTGCACACCCCCATTAAACCCCACTTTATATAAAGGAAACTGGGGTAACTGGGGTATACAATATTTTTATTATTTCTGATCTAAGACATAGGTTGTGGTTACTCGTTAGGACCGCCTCAATGAGACGGTTCTCACGAGCACCCACAACCTATGCTTGCAGTATAAATAAGAAAATTATCACGGATTTTCATCAGACAAGTAGCCATTTTAAAGCATGCTATTGGCGGCCTCGGTAGCTCAGTCGGATGCGCGTATGAATGGTGATCAGGAGGGCGCGGGTTCGATACCTGCCCGGGTCGGCAACATTCTTTCGTGGAGATTTATTATGAAATTTTTTCTGCGGTCATTCTCTCCCTTCCCCTGATTCAAGAAGGGCAGTTGTCAGTTTCTGGCGAAAGAATGTGCACTGTACTGGTTAATCGCTAACGTATATGCTTGCCAGGGAAAAGTGTGGATATGTAAACTGACCGGCTCAAAAATTACCTAAAATAGTGTTGACTGGGCCGTTTAACACCAATACAAACAAACAAACAAAGCAAAGTGAGTCATCACGTGAACAAGTCCGTGAAATGAACACCCGCCTGAACCACACTTTATATATGGAAAACTGGGATTCACATGGGTATACATTATTTTTATTATTTCTGCTCTAAGACATAGGTTGTGGGTACTCGTTACAACTTCGAGCACCCACAACCTATACTTACAGAATAAATAAGAATTTTCTTCAGCAAAGTAGCCATTTTCAAAGCATGCTAGTATCCAAAAGTGAGGGCTGGACATTCAGGCCGCATAGACATGTTTTGGCATAAGATGAGTAGAATCTTACTCACCATTTACAGCATATTTAACCAAACGATAGGAATATCAGGTTGTACTATGTGTAGAAAATTATTTAGACAATGACTGAACGTTTTGCAAACAGCGAAGGCCCTAATCAGACGCCGCGTTCTGCGGCGTCTGATCTGGGCCTGCACTGTTTGTCAGTGCCTCCTTTTGAGGGGTTTCCTGTCAAAAAATTGGTAATGGAAGTTGGCATGTGAAAATAGAGCTGCATGGGTAAAATGGTGGTTTATTTGTTAACAGTGGAATCATGTTTGTTAAATAATCAAAATACTATGTGGTGTTATTTATACATGTATATTTAAGTACTGTAGGACAATAAAGTTAAATGATGATCATCGCTTTTGCTTTGACTGACTTACCACCGCCCCCGCCCATCGGGGCTTGAAGAAATAGATTGGGCTACATGTACATGATGCTTCCACGCAGGACTGAAACCGACCGCACATGAGTACTGGTAAACCGCTTAGAGGCTCTAAGCCTGCCCAGGAATAGTGGTGAGAGTCGGACCGCCCATGTGTGTGCATAAACCCTAATGGTTTCATTGGGCAGCAGGGTTGAGATGTCATTTCATCTTAATGTCGGGTACAAGTCCCACGAAATTGGAAGCGACGTCTCCAAAATGACAAATACAGTGCTGACGGGGACGTTAAACCTCAAATCAAACAAAACAAACTGACTTACCACACATCGCCTTAAAGGACTACGGAAACAATTTTACTTTTAATCAAATATTGTTCAGTCATAAGAATCCTGCGCATCCCCGCAGAGCTTAGTCTGTTAACCTTACAGCTACCTGTGTAAACCGCTTAGAGATAATCAAAGCGCCAAAAGGCACTGAAATGACAGATTCTGTGAAAAACCAGTGCTTCAGCTGAAGTGCACGACCCGCCGGATGCTTTTAGCTTTATAAGTGTAACCATATATGGGTATGGCGGCCATTTTGGTCATGTGATCTGGACCTAAAACGGCTCCCCCAATAAATGCGCCTTATCATATATCTTATACTTTAGTACTGTATTCTGAATGGTTTGCAGGATAAAATGCATTCTCACTTTTCCAATACAAAAGCATATGTGTCAAAGTTTGACCTAGGCACAAAGAAGGTCAAGGTCAACCCAGGGTCACCATTTTAGCAATTTATGATGGGCCTACGTCCCAGATGCTTTTTATCAAGTTTCGTGGAAACCTGCCCTGTGGTTCTGGAGAAGACTATTTTTGAAGGGTTTTTACCATATATGGCTTGGCGGCCATTTTGGTCATGTGACCTGGACCCCATGAGCAAATTTTGGTTTCCCCCATCCCATAGAGGCCCCATATGAAATTTGACTTCAATCGGCCCAACGGTTTCCGAGGAGAAGCAGTTCGAAAATTTTCACATTTTTCGCCTCGGCGAGGCTATACTAAATGGAATGTAATTCTTCGCAAGTTCATTGGTTAGATCTCATCGATATCTATCAGTATGCCAAAAAATGTTTAAATATTCCAAGCGGTTAAGTCACTATCACCAATTTTCACAAACGGGTTACGGACAGACAGACAGACAGACCATATATGGCTTGGCGGCCATTTTGGTCATGTTTCCTGGACCCCATGAGCAATTTTTGGTTTCCCCCATCCCAAAGAGGCTTCATATGAAATTTCGACTTCAATCGGCCCAACGGTTTCCGAGGAGAAGCAGTTCGAAAATTTTCACATTTTTCGCCTCGGCGAGGCTATACTAAATGGAATGTAATATTTCGCAAGTTCATTGGTTAGATCTCATTGATATCTTTCAGTATGCCAAAAAGTCACTATCACCAATTTTCACAAACGGGTTACGGACGGACAGACAGACTGACAGAATGACACGGTGATTTTAGGGCACTCTTAGAAAATCAACCGACTTCAGTCGGTCGCTTTTCTGCGGGTCGTGCAATTCAGATTTACTTTCTTAAGTGATAAGGACAATGGCGATGGAGTGCTGATTTTTAGTTTGGTTCACAAAACTGAGGTGAATCGGCTGTTTAACACTTTCATCTTCATTTTACTTGGACATTATAAATAAAACAACATGCAAATGACTACCCAGCAGGCACACGTCGCTATGGCAACGTCAAATCAACGTCGATGCAACGTCATGACGTAGCACCGACGTTGATGTGACGTCACAATTACGTCATGTGCCTGCTGAGATAGTTGCCAGTTTTATGACAACACATAGCCGCAACTTTCTTGTAAAAGCTTACACTTGTTGACTGAGATGTGTTTCGCGGCTTAGTCAAGAACCTGCCTTATTTCGTGCGCTACAATAAAGGAAAACACTTTTTGTGCGATGTTTGAAGTTTTGCGGCATGTGACTAATTATTTATCACAACATTGTGCTTACATATTCAGTTATTTAGACCTATACAACAGAATTGGACAGTGATAACTGTTAGGAGTTTATTATTCACGGGGGTAATACCATTTTCTATACCTGTGTTGTCGACCGAGCCGGTACTGTGTAAAGTTGCTGTCGACCGAGAAATACGGTTTTCGACCGAGCAGTACGGATGTCGACAGAGGAGGGTAGTCGATAAATTCGCTGTAAATGTGTTATTTTTGTGTATGTCTGTCCATTTTTGTGGTGTCAAATCGTTTGTGAAATAGTTTGCTGTTGTTTCAAGTGTTTTTGAAGTCTGACTAACAGCCTGTTTTGACGCTGAGCGGAATTAAACGGGAAAATATATAATATAAGTACTTCCGGGGAAATGCCTGGCTCTTATTCAGTGTCATGGAATATCGAGGACGAAATGATGCAGATACATCATTAACATACGCGATAACCTTTTATTTGTGTGTCAACATGTCTTTATATGCATCTGTGGAACTTTTTATAGTTTCATCGATACGGCTGTCGATGAAGTGAAAATTTGCGGGGTACAGTTGTCGACGTTACTGGGTACGGATGTCGATGATTCAATATGAGAGTGTTAGGGACAGATTTACTGGAAATTAACCCCAGTGGAACAATAAAATAACTGTTGCATTCTTCGTCAGGCTTTGTTTGTTTGTTTGAAATGGCTGATTGATAATAAACCATCGGTGCTTTGTTTTTTTTGTTTGGTTTAAGGTTTAACGTCCCCGTCAGCACTGTAAAGGTAATTTTGGAGACGTTTCTTCCAATTTTGTGGGCGAAAACCTGAGTACCCGGAGAAAAACTACCTGACCTTCCGTTGCAGAACTTGGCATCACACATTTGACCCGAGCGAGGCTCGAACCACAGCGGTGAGAGACCTAATGATCAAGAGTCAGCGCTCTTAACCAATAGACCACGGAGGCCCGTCGTCAATGAGATTGGTCATTAGGTTTTTAGCTCACCCTAGCCGCAAGCTCAGCAAGTGAGTATACTCATGCGCAGGCATCCGTCGTCATCCGTTCACATTCTGCAAACATCTCATCCATCACGAAAACACGCCTATGTAATATTGACCCCCCCCCACCCCGTAAACCCCACTTTTATATAGTAAAACTGGTGTTTACAGGCGTATATATTAATTTTCTAATTTCAGCAAAAACAGGTTGTGGGTATTCGTTAGAACCGCCTCGTCGAGGCTATTCTAACGAGTGCCCTCAATCTATGTTTAGAGCAGAAATAAGCAAAATTCAGTATTTTCATGCGAAAAGTTTCATATTGAGAGGCGTGTTTATGGGGCGCCGTTTTACTATTTATTCCGTATTTATGGATAACCATAATTATTTATGGATATCATAATTCGAATTATGGATATCCATAAATCGATGTTAATTAATGATAGACATAAATCGAATAATGGATATCCATTATTCGATTTATTGATATCCATAAATCGAATTATAGATATCCATCATTCGGCTGATTTATGGATATCAATAAATCAAATTATGGATATTCATCAATCGATTTATGGATATCATTTATTTAGATCGAAATATGATACCCATTAATCGAATTATGGATATCCTTATTTCGAATTATGGATATCCATTATTCGGCTGATTTATGGATATCCATAAATCGAATTTTGGATATCCATAATTCTCCTCTGCAAATAAACCTAATGAATAATGACCACTCCCTTTGCAAAAAAACAAAACAAAAAACAAACAAACAAAAAAAAACTCGACTTCCGATTCAGGTGTGTAATAAAAGCCGGGATGGAGGTGGAGGTAATGTCGGGTAGGCTTAGTGGTGGCCTATGGTGTGGGAGAGATAATTTCTGTTTGATTTGAGGTTTAACGTCCCCTTCAATGTTATATGGGCATTTTGGAGACGTTTCTTCCAGTTATGTTGGTCATTAAGCCTTCATTGAGATTAAATGACATCTCAATCCCGCCGGCTTCGGTAGCTCGGTCGGATGCGCGTCTGACTGGTGATCAGGAGGAAGCGGGTTCGATACCTGCCGGGGTCGGCAACATTCTTTCGTGGAGATTGATCATGAAATATTTTCTACAGTCATTCTCTCCCTTCCGCTGATTAAAGAAGGGCAGTTGTCAGTTTCTGGCGAAAGAATGTGCACTGTAGTGGTTAACTGCTTACGTATAAGCCTGTCCAGGAAAAGTGTGGATAGGTAAACTGACCGGCTCAAAAATGACCTAAATTAGTGTTGACTGGCACGGCATTTTGGAGACGTTTCTTCCAGTTATGTTGGTCATTAAGCCTTCATTGAGATTAAATGACATCTCAATCCCGCCGGCTTCGGTAGCTCGGTCGGATGCGCGTCTGACTGGTGATCAGGAGGAAGCGGGTTCGATACCTGCCGGGGTCGGCAACATTCTTTCGTGGAGATTGATCATGAAATATTTTCTACAGTCATTCTCTCCCTTCCGCTGATTAAAGAAGGGCAGTTGTCAGTTTCTGGCGAAAGAATGTGCACTGTAGTGGTTAACTGCTTACGTATAAGCCTGTCCAGGAAAAGTGTGGATAGGTAAACTGACCGGCTCAAAAATGACCTAAATTAGTGTTGACTGGCACTCCAAAATGGCCATTTTCCTGATGAAAATCCCTGATATTTTTCTTATAAATGCTGCAAACATAGATTGTAGGTGCTCGTTAGTTTTATTATATAAAAGTGGGGTTCAAAGGGGTCAAAATTATATAGGCGTGTTTTCGTGAAACTCAAATTCCGAAGTTATTTTTGTTCTTGTTTCTTTCCCGTTGCGGTCTTTGTTAGTTACTCATCCTCTTGGTGCCAATTGTAGGGTGTAATCTTTGATGGTGGCTTTTCCTGGGCATCTATTTCAATGGGAAAGTGACATCAAAGATTACATCACGAAAACACGCCTATATAATTTTGACCCCTTTGAACCCCACTGTTATATAATAAAACTAACGAGCACCTACAATCTATGTTTGCAGCATTTATAAGAAAAATATCAGGGATTTTCATCAGGAAAATGGCCATTTTGGAGATGTGAAAAAATGCACTATGTCACACGGGTGTGTTATCGTAATGACAAACAAACAAACAAACAAACAAACAAACAAATATCTCAATCCCTGTCGCCTATTGACTCGCACGACTTTGTTTGGACAGACTTAGACCTTCTAAACGATTTACCAGTACTCTCAGCTCATGAAGCCAAATCTATTTCTCCAAGCCCCAATGGGCGGGGGCCATGAGATATCTGAATCTGCTTGGTACTCCATACATCTCAAGTAGGGTATTTGTTTGTTTGATTTGAGGTTTAACGTCCCCGTCAACTCTGTAAAGGTCATTTTGGAGACGTTGCTTCCAATTTTGTGGGACTTTTACACGACCTTGAAATGAAATGACATCTCAAGCCCTGTCGCCCAAATGAACCAATAGGGTTTATTAACATGGACGGGCCGACTCGTACCGCTTTGCCTGGGCAGGCTTATAGATCCCTAAGCGGTTTACCAGTACTCGTGTGCGAGTCGGTTTCAGCACTGCTTGGAAGCATCATGCAGCCCATCTATTTCTTCAAGCCCCGATGGGCAGGGGCCGTCAAATAGAGTGCTATATGGATATATGTTAATACTTTATATAACGACCATGTGCATTTTTCTCCAGAAAGCATGCACGGATTGCCTGTTTGGATCATTATAATTTTACGTCCGACTTTCAGGGTCCTTAGGTGCGCAGTCCTCATACAGGTGATTCCAGAGGGATCGGATGCGTTGGCCGGAATTTCCAGATCTTACGGCTGGTTCCGATATTTAACTGCACACATGGCGGGCGTTCAGCGTATGCCGTCCGTTGCTTTGGAAGCCTTACGGGCTGAAAAGGCTGCACGGCAGATAGGTCCCTTTGACCGGCCATCATCTTCCAGCGATGATGAAGGCCTTGAAGATTTTGAAGATTTTTTTACAATAAACAATCACGTGTTTTAGGGAGAAATCATAAAACCAAATGCTTTGGCGGTGATTTATGGATATCCAAAATTCGAATTATGGATATCCATAAATCGATCTGAATTATGGATATTCATAATTCGAATTATGGTTATCCATAATTCGAATTATGGAAATCCATAAATCAGAGGAATAATATCCATAAATCGAATTAAGGATATCCATAATTCGATATATGGATATCCATAATTTGAATTAAGGATATCCATTATTCGGCTGATTTATGGCTATCCATAAATCGTATTATGGATATCCATAATTCGATTAATGGATATCTATAAATACGGATTAAATAGTAAAACAGGCGCCCCATACGTGTTTTCGTAATGTCTGAAAACCGATTGGCCAATCAAAGCCAATATGTTTTGAACCTCTTTGGG
Source organism: Lucinisca nassula (assembly GCA_963580285.1). Classification (NCBI taxonomy): domain Eukaryota; kingdom Metazoa; phylum Mollusca; class Bivalvia; order Lucinida; family Lucinidae; genus Lucinisca; species Lucinisca nassula. The sequence continues at coordinate 67,389,122 of OY757027.1, read as the reverse complement.
TAGGGGGAACGCTAGTTTGTTCGCGGCATCTGGGGGACATGACCGAGATGGCTACCACACCCATATATGGTTAAACCATTGAAAAGCTTCTCTAGGACCAGTCAAGAAACTTTGTATGTAAAAGATAGGACTCCAGCACATCATAATTTGTTCAAATGAAGATCTTAGGATTACCCCGAACTTATCTCCAGACACGGTCAAATTTTACAACCTATCCTTTTCTATAGGAACAATTAAAATAATTAATTTTTCAGAAACTATTACAGCCAGTAATGGCCAATGTGTGGATTTCTTGAGTGAGTGAGTGTTTGAGTTTTACGTCCCACCAACAACTAAGGTCATATGGAGACGGGACCTCGGTTTAAAAGACTCATCCGAAAGTACGGAGAAGCCAGTTATCGGTCCTGCGACCCCTAGTTTACAAGGCGAGTAGCGTAACCACTACACCATGGAGGCTTCTGTGTGGATTTGGTGCCGATTCCTCACATGTGTGAAGTATTGGTATCAGTTATACTCTTGTGTGAGAAATTGGTACCAATTCTTCTCATGTGTGAGGAAGCGGTACCAGTTCTTTACATGTAAGACACGTGTAATAGTAATTGGTACAAATTCTCCACACCCCATAAACACAGGTCACAGGTGTGACGAATACTTGCAACAACTTTATACGTCAGACGAATTCTCCACATGTGTGAGGAACTGATACCAATTCTTCACACCCTATAAAAAGTCGCACTAGTTTTTCACAGGTGTGACGAATACTTATGGTGCGACAATTTGACCTGAGACTGACCTTTATGCATGGAATAAATTAGTCAATGCTATCGCCTAATACGTCGGCTTTCGTAAACTTCTCGTGAATTTTCGGCATCACGTGAATAGCGGCCCATTTACCGACCTCTGTGTATTGTATAACAATATCGCCATCTTCGGAAAACGGCGAAGGTAAATTTATGCATTCAGTCGGGTATGAAATTATGTTAATAGAGTTCACCAGTATCAGGTCAATTTGTTCGAACTATACCAATGCTTTATACGTCAGAAAATTCAGACATCAAAATTTTTCGAACTTGAATTGACCATATGTAAATTACATGTAGGGTGTGAAATTTACGAAATGAGAAATTTACGGTTCAACAAAGCCATACCTAGACATACTTTAAGTGTCGGTGGTGACAGTGACGCAGGTGTGTGGCAAGGTATACTGTCTTCTTCTTCTTCTTCTCCTTTTCTTCTTCTTCTTCTTCTTCTTCTTCTTCTTCTTCTTCTTCTTCTTCTTCTTCTTCTTCTTCTTCTTCTCTATTAAATCATATTATGCCGATTACTAAATTTCGATAAAATATACTCGTGTAGCTTTTTAAAAAATCTTAGAAAGCCTTCCGTAGACAAGTTATAGGATACAGCGGTCTTGAACAGTTCTGCGTTGTGTTATCCAGGGTCCGACACTGGCTGCAAAACTGCATCTGGTGAGGAAATCACGACGACCATACTGACATTGACCACCCGTCAGCATTTGTATACCCACAATTCCAAACAACTTATTAGAAACCATATTACCGCTGATAGGTGACTTTTGTTACAAATACAGCTAAGCACGGGACATGTCAAGACATTGCCCAGTGAAAACCAACAATGACAAAAAGTCTATTCTAATATCAACATAGACAACTGATAAACTACCTTAACATGCCCGTACAGATATCTGGTTATGTTTGTTTGTTTGAGGGAGGGTTAACGTTCCCGTCAACACTATTTGGGTCATTTTGGAGACACTGCTTTCAATATATTGTGGGACTTTTACCCGAAATTGAGATAAAATGTCATTATATGCACGGACAGTCCAACACGCATCACTTTGCCTGGGCAGGCTAAGACCCACTAAGCGGTTTACCACTACTCATGTACCGTCGATTTCTGCTCAGCGTTAACCAGTTATACCTCCTTTACTTAAATATGCACTTGCGCACACATAACAAACGCAAAATCAAAGCACTAAGAGTACTGGTGGGTCGATTGTCGCTGACTATAGGTCGGAAAAGCCCTTGACTGTGATTTAAACTGCTTAATTTACCCTTGAAATCCGATTTTTAAGTATATAGTGTAGATCTTGATCAGACGCCGCATTCTGTGACGTCTGTTCTGGGTCTTCACTGTTTGCCAAGCCCAACCTATGATTCCAAGATAACCCTCTTACACAACACTCTGACCTCAGTCACTGCGGCTGTTTTCTATAAAAATAGTTATTCGGAAAAGTCTGTAATAGTCACGTGGACTGAAGAGCTTTTCTGCTTAGGGTAGTCGGAAAAGGAGCTCATCACGAAAACACGCCAATATAATTTTGACCCCCCTTGAACCCCACTTTGATATAGTGAAACTGGGGTTTACAGGTGTAAACCTTATTTTTCTTATTTCTGCTCATATACATAGATTCTGGGTCCTTGTTAGAACCGCGCGTTCACACAATCTATTTTTGAGCAGAAATATAAAAAGTATCAGATATTTTTTTTTTTTCTGAAAATTTTCATTTTTGTTTTTAGGGTAAAATTTTCAATTTATTTTAATAGGCATGCTTTCGTAATGTCTGCTGATCAACCCTACTGTTTGTCATGGCATGTGTTGAGAAATATTCGTCTCTGCACATGCGCTTGAAGTTCTGAGCTCAAAACCTAAACAACGGGTCTCCGTGGCCTAGTGGTTAAGAGCGCTGACTCCTGATCATTAGGTCTCTCACCGCTGTGGTTCGAGCCTCGCTCGGGTCACATGTGAGACGCCAAGTTCTGCAACGGAAGGCCAAATGGTTTTTCTCCGGTTACTCCGGTTTTCGCCCACCTCTGATTTACAATCGGATCGATATGAGTGAAATTATCTTGAAAGGGCCTTAAAAAAAAAAAAAAAAAAAAAAAAACACCTTAACATGAATGTTAGTATTGACGTAGCCAATATTTAATTTCGTTATGGCCCTTTCAAACAAATTTGAAATGTTTAAGCATTTAAACTTCAAGCGCCTGTGATCTTTCCGACATCATTCTTCAAGAGCATTTGCACAGGTTTCCAACATTTTTTTTGCAGTTTAATTTCAATCTGATTTGGCATTTACATGTTCAAGTGTTTACATCAGTGACCAGCCTTGTAGCCTGTTGAGTTAAGGATGGAGTTATTCTTGGTGATTGTTCGCACAAAACAAACATTTTTCTTCATGGCTCCCAGTGAAATCTGCCTAATAGTGCAGATTTCAGTACAAATCATAGAATAAACCAGTGCTGCAGCTGAAGTGCACGACCCGCCGGATGCTTTTAGCTTTATGTGTGTTACCATATATGGGTATGGCGGCCATTTTGGTCTTGTGACCTGGGCCTAAAACGGTTCCCCAAATAAATGCGCCTTATCGTAAGGAGTAAAAATATATCTTATACTTTAGTACTGTATTCTGAATCGTTTGCAGGATAAAATGCATTCTCACTTTTCCAATACAAAAGCATGTGTGTCAAAGTTTGACCTAGGCACAAAGAAGGTCAAGGTCAATCCAGGGTCACCATTTTAGCAATTTATGATGGGCCTACGTCCCAGATGCTATTTATCAAGTTTCGTGGAAATCCGCCCAGTGGTTCTGGAGAAGACTATTTTTGAAGTTTTTTTTACCATATATGGCTTGGCGGCCATTTTGGTCATGTGACCTGGACCCCATGAGCAAATTTTGGTTTCCCCCATCCCATAGAGGCTCCATATGAAATTTGACTTCAATCGGCCCAACGGTTTCCGAGGAGAAGCAGTTCGAAAATTTTCACATTTTTCGCCTCGGCGAGGCTATACTAAATGGAATGCAATATTTCGCAAGTTCATTGGTTAGATCTCATTGATATCTATCAGTATGCCAAAAATTGTTTAAATATTCAAACAAAAGCATATGTGTCAAAGTTTGACCTAGGCACAAAGAAGGTCAAGGTCAACCCAGGGTCACCATTTTAGCAATTTATGATGGGCCTACTACCAGATGCCATTTATCAAGTTTGGTGGAAATCTGCCCAGTGGTTCTGGAGAACACTATTTTTGAATTGCCTTTCAAACAAATTTGAAATGTTTAAGCATTTAAACTTCAAGCGCCTGTGATCTTTCCGACATCATTCTTCAAGCATACCATACATGGCTTGGCGGCCATTTTGGTCATGAGACCTGGACCCCATGAGCAAATTTTGGTTTACCCCATCCCATAGAGGCTCCATATGAAATTTGCCTTCAATCGGCCCAACGGTTTCCGAGGAGAAGCAGTTCGAAAATTTTCACATTTTCGCCTCGGCGAGGCTATACTAAATGGAATGTAATATTTCGCAAGTTCATTGGTTAGATCTCATTGATATCTATCAGTATGCCAAAAATTGTTTAAATATTCCAAGCGGTTAAGTCACTATCACCAATTTTCACAAACGGGTTACGGACGGACAGGTCGGTCGCTTTTTCTGCGGGTCGTGCAATCATGTATTTTAACAGCAGTGCATGAAATGTAGTTTTTATATTGCGTCGACCGCCGTATCATTCAGACTAGGATACCATCGACGGTCGTATTTCTAATAATCGACATCCGTATCCCGACATTTTTCAAAGGTCTATAAAAACTCCCAGCGTGCATGAATTAAGTCAAACCCACGTTGTTGTTGAAGCGTAAATGGTAGATAAAATATATATGGTGTTTTATTGCTTTACTACTTTTCATAAAGCATTAGATTAATGATATTCTTTGAAAACTAAATTTTTTCGAAAGAACCGGTATTTTATAGTGTTTTTCAGACTCACGACTCTCTATAAGTGAACATAAAATTAACAGCTTGTCTCTTTAAAACACCGACATCGTTTGTAAATGTTTAAACTAACGTTTTCGCCTCTCCAAGTGCATCAAAATCGAAGACCCTCCTCTGTCGACATCCGTACTGCTCGGTCGAAAACCGTATTTCTCGGTCGACAGCAGCTTTACACAGTACCGGCTCGGTCGACAGCACAGTATAGAAAATGGTATTACCCCCGTGTTGTTGCTGGCTTGATACCGTACGGTGAAGTTTCTAGCGTCACGTACTTCGCATTTAATTAGGTCATGTAAGTGTTATGAGTCTGTACCCTTTCAGCCCTTTATAGCCAAGTACAGATACCTACAGATGCAAACAGTGTAGAACCTGGTGAGATTGATCATAATGATACACCGCATTCGGTTCTACATGGTTTGACATGCTATTGACGACTATTGACTAGACACCCAATTTACATGTGTAGAATGGACGCGTACAAATTCAGTGACTGAAAAGTGAACTGGAGAAACTCGAGGGTTGAAGGGGTAAAATCTTAACCTTGCCTGTAACTGTTGTGTGCGGGTCAGGACCAGACAAAGCGGCTTGGCCGATAATCAAAAGTTAAATACAGTCTATTTTCTTTATTTTTCAAAGTTTATCTAGTTACTTAAATGGTTTGCACTGATTGTAGCCCTATACATATATATATTTTTTTTTTCTTCTTTTCTAAAAATATACAAAGGTACTTTAATGGCGTATTGATACAAATATAATTAATCATGACCCATTTTGTACTGAATGTAATATTATCACTTATCTGACGAAGATTTTATTTCGAAATCCCGGTTCAAAATTAAGGGGCGTCAGCTAGAAATATAGGAATTAATTTAGGAAAAAAAAAGGGCTAACTTTCGACAACAGTGAAGCCCACAGTGAAGGCCGTGGTTAGACGCCGCCTCCAAGATTCGCCAATGACCCATTATGCGGTCGTCTGTATAAAATGGGAACTTTCCTTATGCATATTCAATTAACTTTTCCCGTTTTGTTTGTAACTTAAGAAAGATCATTTTTGTATTTTGATTACAAATGAAACAAAACATGTAATCAAAATGCGGAAATAATGCCATGAGAAATTAGTTTTGAGACAGCGAGCATGAAAAGTCAACAAACAACGGACTATATGCGCGGAGTCATATTTCAAAAGTAGTGGAAGCCGGAAGTTCGGACGTTAAAATTGTAAACATGCAGCACGACGAAGAATGACAGAAAGAATCTGTCATTAAAAATTCCTCCAATATGCATGTATTCCGCCACTCTACGCTGCTTATCGGTGAGTGACGTCACAGTTCCCATTTCATTGAAGAACGTGTAAAGATTAATGTTTATTTCTTTGCATTACGCTTTTATTTTTTGGAAACAAATACATTAATATGGTGCATTGTGTAGCATTCGGGTGCACTAGTAAACATTCCAAAGGATGTGGGATTCATTTCTTTGCACAATGGGTGTTTTATTGTAAAAGAAGCACGACCGAAGAGTACATTTTTCAAGTGATTTGATTTGAGGTTTAACTTCCCCGTCCACACTGTAAAGGTCATTTTGGAGACGTTGCTTCCAATTTTGTGGGACTTTTACCCGACATTGAGATGAAATGACTTCTCAAGCCCTGTCGCCCAATGAAACCAATAGGGTTTATAAGCATGGGCGGTCCGACTCGTGCGCACCGCTTTGCCTGGGCAGGCTTAGATCCTCTAAGCGGGTGACCAGTACTAGTGTGCGGGTTGGATTAGCTCTGCGTGGAAGCATCATGCAGCCCATATATTTCTTCAAGCCCCGATGGGCGGGGGCCGTATTTTTCAAGTGAATGTACGAAAGAGAACCACAGAAAATGGCTGAACTTTGATACCCAAATGCAAGACCGATGTTTTAAGTGGGTGTGTGTAGGTTTTTGACCGTAGAAGAGGTCCCACTTTGCCTCAGACTACTCACACGCCAAGTTAGTGATGTAGACCCGGATAGTCTCAACCCGAATGTTTTTTTTTTTCTGCGCGTTTCTTTGTTTTCGGATATGCTTATAAGATTAGCCGACAACTGAATACATTCAATGTAGCGCAGAATATTCACTTCTTGTTCGGCTTTGACATCTGATATGGGCCTACACTGTTTGCCAACTACGCGTTTTTGGGTTTCTGGAACAAAATGGGTTAATAATCATGTGTCCGCTGAGGTGTTACGTGATGTTTTAATCTGAATTCTAACATCCTTTTTATCATAACTCACTGAAGCCCCCGTGGTGTAGTGGCTGTGCTTCTCGCCTCAGAAACCAGGGTTCGCGGGTTCAATCCCTGGCTTTTGTAGAGTTCGGATTTTTAAAACCGAAGTCCCGTCACCGTATGTCCTTAGCTGTTGGTTGGACGTTAAACACACACACACACACACACACACACACACACACACACACACGCACACACACACACACACACACACACACACACACACATCATAACTCACTAATTTGTAGTTATTATTATTATTATTATTATTATTATTATTATTATTATAGCTCATGTGTTCGTATCTTCGGTTGTTGGTAAACTGCTTGCTAAAGTACAGCCTGAAGTGGAAAGGCGGCATAATGACAGTCTTTGTTTGTTTGTATTGGAGTTTAACGGCCCAGTCAACGCTTTTTAGGCCATTTTTGAGCCGGTCAGTTTACCTAACACACTTCCTTGGCAGGCTTATACGTAAGCGGTTAACGAGTACAGTGCAAATTCTTTCGCCAGAAACTGACAAATCGAATCATCGGAAGGGAGAGAATGACCGTAGAAAAGATTTCATGATCAATCTCCACGAAGGAATGTTGCCGACCCCGGCAGGTATCGAATCCGCGTCTTCCTGATCACCGCGCATCCGACTGAGCTACCGAGACCGGAACATAATGACAGTCAGCGTCTTATAAATGGCACTGATAACACTGTATCTACGTCAGTTATTAGAGCTCGTGATGCTAGTTTTCAAATCAAGTGGAGACCAAAAATGTTTATAATAAGACAAATGCCAAAAACAAAACAAAAACAAACGAACAAAAAAAAAAAAAAAAAACGGCGTCTATAGTGAGCGCTTTGCAGAGGAAACTTCCAAGCGGATATAAATTTGAAATGACTGCGTGTCAACGTTGATGCGACGACGTGACAAAATATCCGTATAATATTATTTTGTTTTATATTTGCTTTTATTAAAATATATAGATGTTGGATGAATGAAAAAATACTGTGAAGAAACATAACATATGACCTAACATGCCGTTCAAAAATATTTTTTCAATACGCTGCATTAATCAAATCGACAATTTTGTACAAAGAAGTCAGTGCCAGACTGACCGATTTGTATCTTGCATCCTCTGTGTTACACTAAGGCCGTCAAGAGGAGTCCTCGGCTTCGTCCTGCTGCAACTCAGCGGGCTCCAACCAGACCCGTGCGCTGGGAGGGGGTTACGAGGGTGCAAAAGCATCCCCCGTACTTATTTGGAAATGATCACACATTCTATAGATTTTTTAGGTGCGCGTAGGGGCCTGCGATTATATATATATGACTGTATTTCTGGTATCAGCTTCAGGCTCGCTTGCATTTTGTTATTTATTTATTTAATTTTTAAATCTTTGTTTTCTGGCCGAATTTATGTACAATTTCGTTGGTTTACTATAGCAAAGTGGAAATAATGACGTCACTACACCACGTGATTCGGTAGCTGATTAATTATCGGATTTTTCTCACGCGACTACACTAGCAGACAAATGCACATGTTTACCTGGCTACTAGTTATTTATTACGCTATGTATAAATCTCGGAATTTCAGCATCAGGGAGTGTTTACTGGCGATTTTAAGATGTTATTTATTTGAGAATGATTTCCAGTCTCCTTTAACTGAATGTTATTTTTTTTTTTTTTTTGGTTTGGGTTTTACGGCCCTTTCAAGATTATTTCACTCATATCGAGCCGATCGTTAATCAGAGGTGGGCGAAAACCGGAGTACCCGGAGAAAAACCACCTGACCTTCCGTTGCAGAACTTGGCGTCTCACACGTGGCCAGAGCGAGGCTCGAACCTACGGCGGTGAGAGACCTAATGACTAAGAGTCAGCGCTCTTATCCACTAGGCCACGGAGGCCCGTAACTGAATGTTATGTAATGCTCACTGGAGATCCATTGTTTGTTCTGCTTTGATTTTATTTGTTTTAGGGCCCTTTCAGGATTATTTCACTTACTTCGAGCCGATCGCTAATCAGGGGTGGGCGAAAATCGGAGTAGGGCCTGCCACAAGAAAAACCAGACGCTATATTCTGCAACGATAGGTCATATCGTTGCAGAATATAGCGTCTCACATGTGACCCGTACGAGGGTCAAACCACAGCGGTGAGAGGCCTAATGATTAAGCGTTAGCGCTCTTATCCACTAGGCGGGAGCCGGACAAAACGTCCCATGCCATTTTTGCGCAGGTGGACAAAATGCCCCACATCATTTTTACAGGGTGGACAAAACGTCTCGAATCATTTTTCAGGGTGGATAAAACGTCCCACATGATTTTGATAGGGCGGACATTCTAGGCAGTGGAAGAGAATCCCCCGATCGGAGTCAGGGGAATACCCTCTTACCTGTCGCTAGGCGGAAGCTTGGCAAAACGTCACATGGACAAAACGTCTCATGCCACATTCTCACTAGGCCATATATACTAGCGATATAAGTGGAGCGTACAAAGACATTCGGTCGGTCAGTTGGGCGGTTGGCTGGCTGGCTGGCTGGCCGGTCGGTCGGACGGCCAGGTTGACTGGCTGAGTTCGGGTTGGTTGATAAGTTGGTCGGCCGGTTGGTCGATCGGTCAGTCGGTCGGTCTGTGTGGCTAAATAGCTATATGCAGCTGCCTGTTTGTTTGGTAAGCTAGATGGATGGCAAGCTGAGCTGAGTCTTGGACACATGCTTGTCGCACACACTCGGCTCAAATGGGCTGGCTCAGTCGGGGATTTCAAGTTATCATGTCCCCATGGTCACTGTCAACAGAAATCTAGCTAATGTCCTGTCAGCGTGTTAAACTGTCTTGTGAAAAAACATGCATAATCTCAAACAAAGAACAAAAAATAAACACCTGGGACCAGTTGTTCAAAGCAGCGTTTGCTTAACAAGCTCGTTAGTGGTCATATTGTAAACTGTTCTAGCAAGTTCAATATCTAAAATTTTGGTATTTTTGCTGAGAAAATGTGAGCAGCTTTTGCTTTTGCAAAAGCTGCTCACATTTTTTCAGCAAAAATATTAGCATATTTGCCATATTAAATGATCAAAGTTTTAACGATATGTTAACTTACGATGTCGTTAGTTTTGAACAACTAGCCTCAATTGTTCAAAACTAACGATGTTGTTAGTTAACGTACCGGTAAAATTTGGATCACATAATATGGCAAATATACTTATATTTTTGCTGAAAAATGAGATCAGCAGCTTTTGCATGCTCTAATTTTTTTCAGCACAAATCACACTACATTAGATATTGTACTTGCTAGAACAGTTAAAAATTGACAACTAACGAGCTCGTTAAGCTAACGAGGCTTTGAACAACTGGCTTAACCCTTATCCCGCTGAAAAGAACACACCCTACCTTTGCGAAACACTGCAGATCCAGATCAGATGGCTTCTGAAGAAGCCATCTGATCAGGATCTACAATGTTTGCCATGCCGGTTGGGAACTAAATGAATACTTTATATCAAGTCATTTGATTGGTTCATAGTCATAAATGGGTGTGGCTTAGTTAATTTATTCAGCATGATAAGGTTTAAATGATTCGGATACATTTTTGACAACAGAAATTTGATCTAGGCAAGGGTAGTAGAGTTACTGTCGGCCCCGCCTGTCGGGCCTAAGAGAAATAGATCGAGATGCACGGTACTTCTCTGAAACCAACTGAGCTTTTGAGTACTGGTAAACTGCATGGAGGGTCTAGGCCTGCCGAGGAAAAAAGCTGCAGGTCGGATCGTCCTTAAATCCTGGGGGTTTCCTTGAGCGCTGGCTTGAGATGTCAGTTCATTTCAGTGTCGGGTAAAAGTCCCACAAAATTGGAAGCAACGTCTCCAAAATGACCTGTATAGTGTTGATTTAGACGTTAAACCTCAAGCAAACGAACTAAATATTAATACATTCTGTATGAAAATTAGAAAGACTTCGAAATCAGACATTTTTTTACAAATCAGATCATCATAACTGTCAAAACACTTAAAACGTTTGCCTATCAAAACTCTGAACATTGTATTATGTGCCTGCGCATGACAAAATATACAAAAACAAGATGTGTTTGTGAAACACGAACATGTCCCCGGCCATGGTCATTTTTTTTCAAAGTTGGTCACAGTTCAAAGTCAAGGTCACAGGCCATGATTTTTGGTTTGAGTGGGAACCCTTTGCACAAGGAACTTACATGCCAAATACGAAGGCTCTATCTTAAACGGTTCGAAAGTTAGGACTAATAATATTTTTTTTCTTTAAAGTAGGTTATAGGTGAAGGTCACAGGTCAAATAATTTTGCATGAATGTAAAGCTCTTGTCACAAGGAATCTACATGCCAAATATGAAGGCTCTATCTTAAACGATTCAAAAGTTATGAACAATTTTATTTAGTTTATACTAATTTATTTTAGTTCGATTGCGATGAAAGCTTCAAGCTTATTGAATCGCTCTCGAACACTCATTCCGGGTGTTCAAGTGTCAAGGTCATGGTTAAAAAAATATGAATGTATGGCGCTTATCACAAGGAACCTACATGCCAAATATGAAGGCTCTATCCCAGACGGTTCGAAAGTTATGACCAAAACATTTTTAAGTAGGTCAAGGTCACAGGTCAAAATTGTTTTGCATGAATGTAAAGCTCTTGTTATGATGAACTACATGCCAAATATGAAGGCTGTATCTCAAACGGTTCAAAAGTTATGACCAATGTTAACTTATTTCTTTTATGTAGGTCAAAGGTCAAGGCCACAGGTCATTTTTTTGCATGAATGTAAAGCTTTTGTCACGAGGAACATACATGCCAAGTATTAAGGCTGTATCTCAACTGGTTCAAAAGTTATGAACAATGTTATTTTTTTCTTTTAAGTAGGTCAAAGGTCAAGGTCAAGGTCACAGGTCAAATTTTTGTGCATGAATGTGCAGCTCTTGTCACAAGGAACTTTTACGCAAAATATGAATACTCTATCTACAATGGTTCAAAAGTTTTGACCAACGTTAAAGTTGTCCACGTACAAACCAACAAACAAACAGACAGGGCAAAAACTATCGCTATAGTCTTTCAAAACGCAGTGAGATATGACTGCACTTTTAATTTTGGACTAGTCCGCGTTTGAGGTAAATCGCCTTCAGTTAGGTTTTTATTTTGGGCGATATCATCATGATAGTAGTTTGATCGTGGATCGTACTCCTTGGCCAATACTTCTACATAGTGACAGTATCAAAAAACTTATTTATAATTTTAAAATTCTGTGAAAAAAGAAATCCGAAACCTGCTTCCCCTTAAACATGGAATAACCTTTGAACTGTCAAAGGTCGTTGATAAACTATACCGGGGACATAAAAATATGCAACCAGAATAGATTAATATCGGCATGCGCGTACATGCAAAACACACGTGCCATCCCTTTTTTGCTCCACGCACGTGCCAGTACCGAAAAATGACGTGTAAGACCTGTGATGACCCTGACCAGACTGCGCATGCGCAGTCTGATCAGGGCCCTCACTTGTCGCACATAATAACTTGTAACTTTTCCTGTTTGAGTAGTTTAAAGCCCAGTCAGCACTATTTTAGGCACATTTTTCCTGGGCAGGCTTATTTACGTAAGCGTTAACCAGTACAGTGCAAATTCTGACATCTGCATGCCCTTCTTAAATAAGCGGAAGGGAGAGAATGACCGTAGAAAAGATTTCATGATCAGTCGTCACGAAAGAACGTTGCAGACCCAAGCAGGTATCGAACCCGCGACCTCCTGCTCACCAGTCGGACGCACATCCGACTGAGCTACCGAGGCCGGCAACTTTTCCTGCACCCTGGGCATTTACTGGCAGGAAAATAACAAAACAGCATCTTTTTTCAAGTTTTGAAAACCAAGTGTTTGTTAAACAAACGAATACTTCTTTAGAACTTATGTTATCTGGCTATGACACTATTAGGATCAAAACATATTTAAGAGGAAGCCTCTTTATAAATGCATAAAACACTTATCCCACTCAAAAAAAAATGTACCACTGTTTGAATGGTGGGAGAGTACAAAACAATGAGATATTATATAAGGTCCTACAACATTAGAGTTCAGATGTATTCAAATTTTGCACTTGAAGCAGAAGCTAAGTAGAAGAATACGGTAAGTCTGTTGTTCTTGTTCTTATTGCTTTGTTTTGTTTTGTTTTGTTTTAGCTCACCTGAAGCTCCAGGTCAGCTTGTGCCATGGCCTGTTGTCCGTTGTCCATCGTCCGTCAAAAACTTTTCACATTTTCGATATCTCCTCCAGAAAGGGAAGTAGGATTAAGCTGATACTTCGGGGAGGCATCGGGGTGACATGGACATTCAGATTTGCTAAAATGGTTCCTTTCCGCTATCCAAGATGGTGGCCATCTTGTTTGAAATTCTTCAGACGACATCCATCCCAAACCAAAGGTCAGATCAAGCTGAAACTTGATGAGAGGCATCGGGGTGAGATGGAGATTCAGATTTGCTAAAATTGTTCCGTTCTGATATCCAACCTGGCCTCCATCTTGAAAATCTTTAAACGACATCTTCTGAACCATAGGTAAGGTTGAACTGAATCTTGAGATATCGGGATAACATTCACCATATTTGCATTATTTGCTGACTCCCAGCTTGCACATTGTCAATATTGGAAAAATAGGTAACTAGACCCCCTGACCTTTCAAGGTCAGGGGGGTCTGGTTACCTGTTTTTCCAACTCTGATAACCTTCAGACTAGGAACCAGCAGATAATGCAAATAAGGTGAATGGAGATTCAGATTTGCTAAAATCATTCTGTAACGATATCCAAGATGGCCGCCACGGCGTCCATCTTGAAATCCTTTAAACACCTCCCGGACGAAAGGTCGGATTGAGCTGAAACTTGATGGGAGGCATCGGGGTTACATGCTAAAGTCATTCCGCTCCGACATCCAGTATAGCTGCCATGGCGGTCATCTTGAAATCCTTTAAACGACATCTCCTTCCGATGAGCTGAAACTTGATGGGAGACATCGGGGTGACACAGATTCAAATTTGCTAACAATCATTCAGTCTCCATATCCATGGTACCGGTGGCCATCTTGAAATTCTTCAAACGACATCTCCTCCCGAACCAAGGGTAGGATTGAGCTGAAATCAGGGTGACATGGAGATTCAAATTTGCTAAAATTGTTCCATTCCGTTAACCAAGATGGCCGCCAAGTAGAAGAGAGTGGTAACTCTATTTTATTTATTATTCTATTTTATTATTTTTTTATTATTGTTTTTTTTTTTTTTTTTGGGGGGGGGGGGGCTGGGGGGTGGTTAGGGGGCTGACCATGTACCATTATTTAAAGCAGCGCTAGTCTTTTTGTGATGTCAGAGCTATGTGTAAAAAGTGACATTTGGACTGGGTTCGTATATTGGGGCATTGGCAAAAAGTGCTTTGTTTGAATTGAGGTTTCACGTCTCCGTCAACACTATTTAGGTCATTTTGGAGGCGCTTGTTCCAATTTTGTGGGACTTTTACCTAACACTGAGACAAAATGACATCTCAAGCCCAACCATCCAAACCAACGATTAGGGTTTATATGCAAGGTTGGTCCTGCTTGCACCACTTTGCCTTGGTAGGCTAAGTCTTTCTAAGCAGTTTATCAGTACTCATGTGCAGTCGGTTTCAGCTCTGCGTGGAAGCACCATGCAGCCCAGTCTATATCCCCAAGCCCCAATTAAAATTCTGGGCAATATCACATAACAAAACCTACAAGAATCTGGGGCCAGTTGTTTAAAGCATCGTTTACTTAACGAGCTCGTTAGTGGGGCAAACTGTTAACTGTTCTATTAAGTACAACATCTAATATAGTATTATTTTTTTTTGCTGAAAAATGAGAGCAGCTTTTGCATTTGCAAAAGCTGCTCAATGCAAAAGCTGCTCACATTTTTTCTGCAAAAAAAAATGGTATATTTGCCATATTTATTTAATAAAGTTTTAACGATACGTTAACCCTTATCTTGCTGTTCACGACAACCCCCATCTTTGCAAACACTATAGATCCAGATCAGAAGCCATCTGATCAGGATCTACACTGTTTGACATTCAGTTTAAGAATTTGTAGCAATAAATTACATCAAGTAATTTGATTGGTTGATAGACAGAAATAGGTATGACTTAAATGAATATTCAACAAGATAAGGGTTAACTAACGTCATCGTAAGTCGTTAGTTTTGAACAACTTGCCCCAATGCAACTAGCAAAGACACACAAAGCACGTGGGGCTAGGGTCTTGGCAGTTTCTTGTTACGGTTTATACTGATTAGTGGAGCTTGGTAGCTCAGTGGTTAGTGCACTTGCCTCTGATGCTAGAGGCCCCGGGTTCCATCTCCGGCAGTGGTGCTAACTTTGGTGTCTGAAGATGCTCCATTGACATCATTTGCAAAGAAAAATGCCACACAATGCATCGTCCTTTGAATCGGAATGTTAATTGGATGCCCCTGTTGAGGGAGAATCACCCCACTGCATAGGTTAAAGATCCCTACCATTTTTTTTGTTTGATTGGAGGTTTTATCTCCCAGTCAACAATATTTAGGTCATTTTGGATACATTGCGTCCAATTTTGTGGGACGTGCGCGAATGTGATGCTTCATCACGTAAAAAGTCCATGCGATGTATACCCCACTTTATGTGGGGTATACATTATTTTTTTACTATTTCTACTGAACACATAGATTGCGGATATGAAAACTGTACAGCTTTTTCAAAAGTATGAAATTCTAAAACTTCTCATGAAAATATAAAGGTCTATGCTGCTAGGCATTATTATTTTCAACATGAAAACGGCCTTCCGGTTCATATTGCCCTGACGTAATCCAATTAACTCATACATAAGGGTCAATGGCAACCACCAGTCAGCGTAGTACGCGGCGTCGCCAACGTTGGCTTAAAGTGGAAGGATTATTTTTTTTTAATTTTACAATAAATGAAAATAGCTGGACACCTTAAATTGGTGATAGACTTTTCCCAAACTTTTATTTTTCGTTTGGCTTGAGGTTTTACGTCCCCGTCAACACTTTTAGGTCAGTTTGGAAACATTGCTTCCAATCTTGTGGGACATTTACCCAACACTGAGATGAAATGACATGTCAAGCCCCGCCGCCCAAACAAACCAAAAGGGTTTATGTTTAGGGACGGTCCATTTTGCATCACTTCTTCTGGGCAGACTTAGACACACTAAGCAGTTTACCAGTAATCATGTATGTTTCAGCTCTGCGTGGAAGCATCATGCAGCCGAATCTATTTCTGCACGCCCCGATGGGCGGGTGCCTGTGTGTCATACATGGAGTTAACCACTTCAAATCAATTCAACCCACCTAGCCTAACCATACCGATATGGATATCAGTGCAAACAGTGTAGGACCAGATGAGATGGCTCATCTCATTAGGGTCAAAACTGTTTGCCATGCCTGAATTAAAAAAAAAATATTAGAAGAATGGACTTTTAAGATTTCAGAGATGGAAGAGTCCACAGCTGATGCTCAGGGGTGAAACAGTTAACATTAATTTACCTTCACAATTATTTTCTTTCAGATGGTGAACATTAAACTTTTAAGACCACCTAAAATTAAGACTAACTCTGCATTTAATAGCTTATTGAGAAGTTTTCAGTCATCCTTTATATTTTCTTCACCCAGTGTCTCCTTTTAAGAGACCACTTTTGGATCTGTTCAAAAGTGGTCTTAAAGACCACTTTTGAACAGTCCCAAAGGTGGTCTTAATATAAAAATTTTACTGTATTTCCTTTCAGATGGCGAACATTAAGCTTTTTCTCACACTGTCTAGTGTATCATTACTTCTGCTGACGAGTTATGACGTAGTTGAGGCACGTGACCGTGATAGAATCAGGTGTCGTACAGATTGCTGGAATAAGTATGTAAATTGCATAGATCCTTGCAAGAGTTCACGGCGACACATGCCACCCGCGTGTAACCAGATACCTTGTCATGACAACCTTGGACGCTGCTTTCACGACAAATGTGGAATAACCTGGCACCAGTAATTTTCAAACACTTTGAGATCAAGAACATTGTCTGCGCATGTCACATGTCATTCTTCAGTGCAGAGCGCCACCTATGCAGACTGCTACCTGAGGACGATATTGGGATAAGAGAAACAGTTTGTGGAAGAATTAAGACATCATAAGACATCATCGGTGCATTTCTTTTTATCTCATCGAAATAGATTAATAGATTCGATTTAATCTTTGATCTTTGTGCGAGTGTGCCGCAGGTAGGGTAGGGGTGTGTGTGTTGGGGGGGGGGGGGGTCTGTTTAGCCTGACAAAATACAGTAAAATTCCGCTATTAAGACCACCTAAAATTAAGGCCAATCCTGCTCTGAAAATCTTATATAATAGTCTTCAGTTATTCTTTCTTTGTGTTTTTGGCGTACAATGTCCTCTGGTCAAAGACCACCTTTGGGACTGTTCAAAAGTGGTCTTAAAGACCACTTTTGAACAGTACCACAGGTGGTCTTAATACTGTAATTTTACTGGATATTTATTTTATGTTGTGGTGTTCATTCAAATCTATGCAGCTGAGGGCCAGTTGTTCAAAACTAAAGACATCTTTAGATAACAAATCGTAAAAACTTCGATCATTTCATATTTCAAATAAACATATTTTTGCTTACAAAAAATGTGAGTAGCTTTTACACTCACATTTTTTCAGCAAAAACACCAGTATTTTAGGTGCTTTGCGAACCAGAGTGAGAACGTTTTTACCACAAACGAGCTCGTTAAGCTAACCATACTTTGAAAACCTGGGCCAACCAATCCATTTACAAAAAAAAATATTAAGTTTGTGAACCCTTTATGGCTCCAAAACGGATAGAATGAGCCACCTAGGGTTACTCATAAAACCGGTCAGAATGATCAGAGAATTGTCAGAATGGTTAACCCTTTATCCGAGCCCAGATATGCCTTACCTTTCAAACAATGTAGATCCAGATCAGATGGCTTCTGAAGAAGCCATCTGATCAGGATCTACATTGTTTGTCATTTAGAATGTGAATTTGTTGCAATAGTTTGCATCAAGTAATCTGACTGGTTGATAATCGCTAGTGGGTGTGGCATATATAAATATTCAGCAGGCCAAGGGTTAAGGATAATCTTACATTTTATCACTGATCCAGTCTAATGTATTCATTATTTTATGCTTTATGCCATCTCATTAATGTCGCTAGGAAACTTAATTTAGTTTGGCGTTTTGTACGTCAAAATATATATACTATAGGTTCAAATATTTGTGGCTCCCTATCAAAATAATCAATTCAGCAATAAAATAAAACAAAAACCTCATCGGGCATCCAACCAGATCTCCTATTTAAGTGGAAGCCCCGTGAGAAGCAAAGTGGGGCCGAAGTGTCTAGGTATATGGGGCCGACGTGTCTAGGGGCCGAGGTGTCCAGGGGCCGACCCGTCTAGGGTTTCAATTTTATGTGGGGCCGAGGTGGTTTTGGGGCCGAGGTGTCTAGGGGCCGAAGTGTCTAGGGGCCGAGGTGGTTTTGGGGCCGAAGTGTCCTGTTACCAAAATATTTGACGTTTTGACGTCACATAGTAACGTCATAAACAGTTTCATAGTAACATTCAGCCATTTTGTGCACTGAAGAAGGATTATAGTCTGAAACTATATACTTCGTAGTAAATTTCTTGCACAATTGTGCTGGTTTTTCTCCCATATTTTATAATACTAAGATATAAAGGTATATCTAATTTTACATTTTATAATTATATAAAGATAATTTGTGTGGACTCATAAGAATTGCCTCAGTGAGGCAATTCTAATGAGTGCACACAGCTAACATTTTAAGATAAGAAACAAAAAAACACCCCCAAATTATCCCAATTTTCTTTATCAACTAGGCATCTTTTATGAGTGCACACAGCATAAGAAACAAGAACATCCCAAATATTTTATCACCGAGGCAATTCTAATGAGTGCACACAGTTAACATTTTAAGATTAAAAACAAGAACATCTCAAATATTTTATCACCGAGGCGATTCTAATGAGTGCACACAGCTAACATTTTAAGATAAGAAACAAAAAAACACCCCCAAATTATCCCAATTTTCTTTATCAACTAGGCATCTTTTATGAGTGCACACAGCATAAGAAACAAGAACATCCCAAATATTTTATCACCGAGGCAATTCTAATGAGTGCACACAGTTAACATTTTAAGATTAAAAACAAGAACATCCCAAATATTTTATCACCGAGGCAATTCTAATGAGTGCACACAGTTAACATTTTAAGATTAAAAACAAGAACATCTCAAATATTTTATCACCAAGGCGATTCTAATGAGTGCACACAGCTAACATTTTAAGATTAAAAACAAGAACATCTCAAATATTTTATCACCGAGGCGATTCTAATGAGTGCACACAGCTAACATTTTAAGATAAGAAACAAAAACACCACCAAGTTATCTCAAATATGAGTGTACACGGCTAACATTTTAAGATGAGAAAAAAAAAACACCACCAAATTATCCAAAATATTTTATCACCGAGGTGTTCTAATGAGTGCACACAGCTTACATTTTTAAGATATGAAACAAAAACACCACCAAATTATCCCAAATATTTTATAACCGAGGCGATTCTAATGATTGCACACAATTAACATTTTAAGATAAGAAACAAGAACATTCCAAATATTTTATCACCGAGGCGATTCTAATGAGTGCACACAGTTAACATTTTAATATAAAAAACAAGAACATTCCAAATATTTTATTACTGAGGCAATTCTAATGAGTGCACACACCTAACATTTTAAGATAAGAAACAAAAACATAACAAATATTTTATCACTGAGGCAATTCTAATGAGTGCACACACCTAACATTTTAAGATAAGAAACAAAAACATAACCAAATTATCCCAAATATTTTATCACCAAGGCAATTCTAATGATTGCACACACCTAACATTTTAAGATAAGCAACAAGAACATCCGAAATATTTTATCACCGAGGCGATTCTAATGAGTGCACACACCTAACATTTTCTGGCCCCTGTCCATCGGGGCTTGGAGAAATAGATTGGGCTGCATGATGCTTCCACGCAGCGCTGAAATTACTGGTAAACTGCTTAGACAGACTAAGCCTGTCCAGGTAAAGTGGTGTTAGTCAGACCGTCCAGTGCATTGGTTTCATTGGGCAGCAGGACTTGAGATGTCATTTCATCTCATTGTTTGGTAAAAATCCCCAAAAACAGAAAGCAATGTCTCCAAAATGACCTCAATAGACTTGACGGGGAAGTTAAACCACAATCACTTAACATTTTAAGATAAGAAACAAAAACATCCCAAATATTTTATGAACGAGGCGAGGCGATTCTAATGAGTGCGCACACCTAGAATTTTAAGATAAGAAACAAAAACATAACAAATAAATTATCATCGAGGCGATTCTAACGAGTGCACATACCTAACATTTTAAGATAAGAAACCAAAACATCCCAAATATTGTATCACCGAAGTGATTCTAATGAGTGCACACAGCTAACATTTTAAGATAAGAAACAAGAACATCCCAAATATTTTATCACCGAGGTGATTCTAATGAGTGCACACAGCTAACATTTTAAGATAAGAAACAAGAACATCCCAAATATTTTATCACCAAGGCAATTCTAATGAGTGCACACACCTAACATTTTAAGATTAGAAACAAGAACATCCAAATATTTTACCACTGTGGCAATTCTAATGAATGCACATACCTTAAATTTTCTGGCCCCTGTCCATAGGGGCTTGGAGAAATAGATTGGGCTGCATGATGCTTCCACGCAGAGCTGAAAATACTGGTAAACTGCTTAGACAGACTAAACCTGTCCAGGTAAAGTGGTGCAAGTCAGACCGTCCAATGCATTGGTTTCATTGGGCAGCAGGACGTGAGATGTCATTTTATCTCATTGTTGGGTAAAAGTCCCAAAATGACCTCAACAGAGTTGACTGGGACGTTAAACCACAATCACCTAACATTTTAAGATAAGAAACAAAAACATCCCAAATATTTTATCACCAAGGCAATTCTAATGAGTGCACACAGCTAACATTTTCAGATAAGAAACAAAAACACCACCAAATTATCACAAATATTTTATCACCGAGGTGATTCTAATGAGTGCACACAGCTAACATTTAAAGATAAAAAACAAGAACATCCCAAATATTTTATCACCGAGGCGATTCTAATGAGTGCACACACCTAACATTTTCTGGCCCCTGTCCATTGGGGCTTGGAGAAATAGATTGGGCTGCATGATGCTTCCTTGCAGAGCTGAAACTACTGGTAAACCGCTTAGACAGACTAAGCCTGTCCAGGTAAAGTGGTGTTAGTCAGACCGTCCAGTGCATTGGTTTCATTGGGCGGCAGGACTTGAGATGTCATTTCATCTCATTGTTGGGTAAAAGTCTCAAAAAAACTGGAAGCAATGTCTCCAAAATGATCTCAATAGAGTTGACGGGGACGTTAAACCACAGTCACCTTACATTTTAAGATAAGAAATAAAAACATCCCAAATATTTTATCACTGAGGTGATTCTAATCAGTGCACACAGCTAACATCCCAAATATTTTATCACCGAGGCGATTCTAGTGAGTGAACACAGCTAACATTTTAAGATAAGAAACCAAAACATCCCAAATATTTTATCACCAAGGCGATTCTAATGAGTGCACACACCTAACATTTTAAGATAAGAAACCAAAACATCCCAAATATTTTATCACCAAGGCGATTCTAATGAGTGCACACACCTAACATTTTAAGATAAGAAACAAAATCATCCCAAATATTTTATCACCAAGGCGATTCTAATGAGTGCACACAGCTAACATTTTAAGATAAGAAACAAAAACATCCCAAATTATCCCATTTTTTTTTTTTTATCTTCTTTTTTATATAAGAAACAAAAACATCCCTAATATTTTATCACCGAGGCGATTCCAATGAGTGCACACGGCATAACTTTTTTTTCGATAAGAAAAACACCCCAAATTATCCCAAATATTTTATTACTGAGGTGATTCTTTTGTTTGTTTGATTTGAGGTTTAACGTTCCCGTCAACACTGTATAGGTCATTTTCGAGACGATGCTTCCAATTTTGTGGAACTTTTACTCGAGTACCCAACATTGAAATGAAATGACATCTCAAGCCCTGTCGCCCAATGAAACCAATAGGGTTTGTAAGCATTGATGAACCGACTCGCACTGCTTTGCCTGGGCAGGCTTAGATCCTCCAAGCAGTTTTCCAGTACTCTCGTGCGGTCTGATTCAGCTCTGCGTGGAAGCATCATGCAGCCCATCTATCTCTGGTGTTGCTGGCATTTTGAATGTGTCTCAGAGCGTGGTTTCCCGAATGTGGATTCGGCATCTTACCCACGGAAATCCTTCACACAGACACGGCGGAGTCGGGAAAGGGCTGCAACTCAACATCAGGGCCGTTTCTTGTTGATT
This sequence comes from Lucinisca nassula, assembly GCA_963580285.1. Taxonomy (NCBI): domain Eukaryota; kingdom Metazoa; phylum Mollusca; class Bivalvia; order Lucinida; family Lucinidae; genus Lucinisca; species Lucinisca nassula. The sequence continues at coordinate 67,366,583 of OY757027.1, read as the reverse complement.
CAGTCTCGACGTCAACGGTTCCTGAACGCTACGCGTTTGCATAACGAGCTTAGGAAGGGAACTGCAGTACAAATTTCTACACAAACTGTCAGAAACGGGCTCCACGAGTTCGGACTTAATGCCACGAGGCCTGCTGTACGTGATCCGTTGACGAGACAGCACGTGCTAGACCGGTTGGACTTTACTAGAACTCACGTCATGTGGACGGTTCGTGACTTGACGCCAGTACTGTTAACTGAGGAGTCCAGATTCTGTCTAGACTTACTTATAAACGTCAATTAGTGCGGCAAATGTCTAAAGAGCGATTCGATGACTTGAATGTGACAGAGCATGATCGCTGTGGAAAGGGGTCAGTCATGGTTTGGGCTGGGATAAGCGTGAATGGTAAAACTGACTTGTACGTCGTTGAAAACGGAACGTTAATGACAGTGAGGTACTGTAATGATATTCTATATGAGTTTGTATGCCCATATGCAGATGCTATCGGCCCGGACTTTTTTTCTGATGGACGATAATGCCCGTCCCAACCGTGCCAACGTCACTGATTCCTTTCTGGAACGTGAGACAATCGTTCGTATGGACAGGCCTGCTTGGTCACCGGACTTAAATTCGATTGAGCATGCGCGGGACATGCTACAGCATGCTGTTTCAGCCCGACCTGTGCATCCGAGGATTTTACAGGAGCTCAAAGATGCATTGGTTGCTGAATGAAAGCTGATTCCACAAAACCGGATGCAGACTCGGATAACGAGAATGCGCAGGCGATGTCGTACTGTAATTGATGCCCGTGGACGCCATACACGTTATTAGGCACGTTTGTCTTAACAAATTTGGAAATCTGTGACAAATCAGTTGTCCAAATCCCTTCGTGTTACGGCAAATTTTGGGGGTGCCAAGACGGTTGCTGTTGTCATGCTTGAATGCAGTACCAGTTGACAAAATTAATCACTAGGTTTTGTGAAGGATACGTTTTCTATCATTATGCATCGAATTTGGATTCAAGTGATTAATTCATCCAAAAATTATTTTGCATTAAAACAGTGACCCCTATCAAACTTTGAGTAGTATATAACAAAATACGTAACTTGTACCTAGGTAGGTGCAAATGATCAATTTGATCATACTTTATCCAAATAGGTCCCCTGTATTAGTACGCATAATAAACAGAGTTCTTATCTTAATGTGTTGATATTTGGCAGACACGTGCCTAGGTAATATACCTCCTATACACTGATGCTGTCACATTTTCAATTTAATTGTTGTTTATGAAAATATTAACATTTTTCTCTCAAACGACCATATTTGGAAGTATCAACATTTAAACCGTCATATCTCCAAAACCCATGTAAATATTTTATTCTGATTTCCATGATTTTCTAAACATGTCGAATATTTTTAAGTGATTACAGGCTGAAAGCCAAATTTGTAAAGGTTACACATTTGAATTTTCATTGTTTTTGTTTCAACTGTAGCCTTATGTGGGAAAGTAACTGTGCCTTTGGATTTCTGCAGTATTGCTGTTTCCATTAGGGTCTAGTTATTTCTTTTTTTTGTGCTTTGTTTCCCTTTGGTGTCTCTGACGGGAGCTGTGGGTTAATTGTATTGATTCCTGGTCATTCATTTACTTCTATTTTCAAGTGAATACAATGATCTGGAATCGATACAATTACCCGACACCTCACAGCATCTAAACGGCCCCGCCCATCAGGGCTTGAAGAAATAGATGGGCTGCATGATGTTTCCACGAAGAGCTGAAACCAACCGCACACGAGTACTGGTAAACCGCTTAGAGGTTCAAAGCCTGCCCAGGCAAAGCGGTGCGAGTCGGTCCATGCTTATAATCAATATTGGTTTCATTGGGCGGCAGGGGTTGAGATGTCATTTCATCTCAATGTCTGGTAAAAATTCCACAAAACTGGAAGCAACGTCTCCACAATGACCTTTACAGTGTTGACGGGGACGTTTAACCTCAAACCAAACCAAACCAAACAAACAAACAAATTAAAAAGTGAAAGCAATGATCTAGAATCGATACAATTACCTGACACTTCTGATCAGAGACACTACAGCATCTAAAGGATGTCAATTTAAATAACGATGAAAATCAATTGTAAATACAATCCCTGAGGATTGAAACAAGAATTTTCCGTCACATTGTGGATGGAAGATAATGTAAAAGACATCACGAAAACACGCTTTATACGTTTTACCCCATTGAAACCCACTTTTATACAGTAAAACTGGGGTTTACAGGGGTGAACCTTATTTTTCTTATTTCTGCTCTATTTTGAGCAGAAATAAGAAAAAATATCACAATTTTTCAGCTTAAAATTTTCGTTTTTTTTTCAGCGGTGACGTTTACAGTGTATTTGTATGGGCGTGTTTTCGAAATGAGTTAATGTTATTTGTTTAACGATCATTGAAATGGGCTTCACTTACTTTGCTCTTGAATGGTGAATAAATTGCTTTATATCTTAAATACACGTGTGAAGCAGGCTGTTTGATGTATGCATTGCATGTTTGTTTGATTGGAGGTTTAACCTCACCGTCAACACTGTAAAGGTCATTTTGGGGACGATGCTTCCAATTTTGTGGGACTTTTACCCGACATTGAGATGAAATGACATCCCAAGCCCTGTCGCCCAATGCAACCAATAGGGTTTATAAGCATGTACGGTCCGACTCAAACCGCTTTGCCTGAGCAGTCTTAGAGCCTGCAAGCGGTATACCAGTACTCATGTGCGGTCGGATTTAAGCTCTGCGTGGACGCATAATGCAGCCCATCTATTCCTTCAAGCCCCGATCGGCGATGGCCGTACGCAGTGCATGACATGATGCACTAAAGCTTCTATAACCGAAGGCCCCATCTAACTCATGCTTCAGTCCCTAAGGAAATATTCCAATAGCTGCTTTTATAACATAAACACAAACATCCAGGGATAAGTATAAGAGAAAGTTCCTAATTTTATCATGGAAATGTATGTTGCGGCGCCGGCTCCTGCCCAGCGGGGCTTGAAGAAATAGATTGGCTGCATGCAGAGCTGAAACCGACCGCACACGGGTACTGGTAAAACGCTTAGAGGATCTAAGCCTGCCCAGGCAAAGCGGTGCGATTCGGCCCGCCCATGCTTATAAACCTTGTTTGTTTCATTTGGCGACAAGGCTTGAGATGTCATTGCATCTCAACGTCTGCTCAAAGTCCAACAAAATTTTAAGCAACGTCTCAAAATGATTGTGACGCACTTTCGTATGTAACGCGACATCTGATTGGATAACGTCAACAATTTGCGACAGTATTGTAGGAAACCCGACGTCATCATATAACGTCGCTTTCCATTGGTTGGTACTTAGTTTTGACGCATTGTTTTGAGCAAAAAGAACAATTTTAAACAAAGTAAGATAATAAGTGCAATTTTCGGAGGTGCGGTCGGAAATTTCGTTTTATGGCGAACCGGGGCGCAGATTCCGTTTTGCGGCGCCGTAGAAGCGCCGCCTCGAATCGAAATATTCGACCGCCAGTTTACCTCCCAAAATCACAATTTTGAAGACAGCTATCCCATAATAAGGTTATAGAAGATCATGAAACTGAATAAATAAATATGCCTTCTGGTCGGACGCTATGATCAACCCCCATGTGTTCGAACCACCCCGATGTTCTCGTAGAACAAATTTCCTTAGTTCCAAGTGTGTTAGAGCCATTAAACTTCGGCTACGTTTGTCCCTGTGCAAGCATAGACATCATTGATAATCAGACTTTTGTGTGTTCATATTGATGATTGCTTGGAGACGACGTGTGAAAGAGCACAGATTCCACAGAATCCTCTCTGCAAAACGGCACGTGCTACCCATTTTAAATGCGGGGCTGTCATGTATTACTGCACGTGTCGCTACTGTACTATATACTCTAGCGGGTCAGACATATTGCCGTTGTGATGTTTACGAGGGGCGTAGCGTAATCATTTGATTTCTTGATTAACAAATTTACCAACTTAAATAAGTCACGCGGTATTCATAAACAATCCAACACATGCGCTATGTTGAGCCTTGTTTTGCAAACATCCCATTGTACAGTATTGGGAAAGAGAGATGTAAATTTCATAATTCTGCTCCAAAACAGATTGAGAATGCTTGTTACAATGAAATCAATACGGCGGTTTTAAAGGGCATCCAAAATGTATTTGCTAAACGGAAAACATATCACAGAATACAGAGCTATCATCTGCAAGATAGAGGTGAGGGCAATGATCAGGAATCGATTCAAAGACCTCACACCTCCCATCCAAGACACCAAAGAGAGAAAAGCACAAACATACAACAACTTCAACAGGTTGAAAACGTCACCAGCGGAAAATCCAAGAGGACAGGGTTACTTTCACAACAAAATGGTCAAATGGATATCAAAAATAGAAAAAAAAGAGAATTGGAACGGTCGGAAAAAGGTTTCGTTTTAGGGGAAGAGAGGGGCGAGGATTTTACGTGGGCACAATCCTCGCCCTTGGTTCAGTCGAAGTAAATAGAGGATCTTACATGAGTGCTCATGTATTATTGAATTTATTAAACGAGTTGAGGAAAAGGGATAAAATGCGAGGCTTTGCCGAGCATTTTATTCCTTTTCCTCAACGAGTTTAATAAATTGTCGACGTAGAGGATCTTACATGAGTGCCCATGTATTATTGAATTTATTAAACGAGTTGAGGAAAAGGGATAAAATGCAAAGCTTTGCCGAGCATTTTATTCCTTTTCCTCAACGAGTTTAATAAATTGTCGACGTAGAGGATCTTACATGAGTGCCCATGTATTATTGAATTTATTAAACGAGTTGAGGAAAAGGGATAAAATGCGAGGCTTTGCCGAGCATTTTATCCCTTTTCCTCAACGAGTTTAATAAATTTAATATTACATGAGCACGAATGCAAGATTCTATTTATCATATGACATTTAAAACGCATTTTATTCACGATTGTTTACAAAAATGTCAATTTTCCGCCGTTAGTAAACGCGACGTCGTTAAGGACGTCGTACATGTAACGTTACGGGACGTATCTAGCTAATTTGCATATTTAATCCACTAGTGGATTATCGAAAATATTACATGACGTTATTACACTCTCAGACGCGACGTCATATGATAAAGACAAATATTTTTCAGTCCACATGAAGGATTCATTACGATAACACAACCGTGCGTCATAGTGCATTTCTTCACATCTCCAAAATGACCACTTTTCTGATGAATTTTTTTAATATTTTCTTAAAAATACTGCAAACATAGGTTTTGGGTGCTCGCTAGAACCGCCTCATTGAGGCGGTTCTAACGAGTACCCACAAGCTATGTATTGGAGCAGAAATAAGAAAAAGAATGAATACCCCCGTAAATCCCAATTTTCTCTATATAAAGTGGGGTATAGGTGGGTCTTCCTTTCACGGACTTGTTCATGTGATGTCTAAAACATCAGTGTAACAAAGAAGAATAGAAGTGAATTCAATGATTCAGGAATCGATACAATAAACCCACACATCCCATCAGAGACACCATAGGTGAAGAAACAAAACCATGAAATAACAAGAGCCTAATGGAAACATTAATAGCGGAAAGCCAAAAGGACAGTTGCTTTACCACAAAAATCGCCAATTTGCTGTCCAAAACAAAAATATATAAGCGATATTCACATTCAAAGACGCACAAAAACAACAATAAACCGCGGCAGAAGAACCGCCTTGGAACGGTAAGCGAAAAGTATTTTACCAGAAGGCTTAGATCGATTTTACGCGACTGCAATCTTCGCCCTTACTTCCATCACGATTAGGACAAATACTTTGTTCAGTCCAGATGAAGGCTTCCTAACTGATCAGTGCACTAAAAGGAAACAACGGTGAGGACGGCACGGGATTTTGACGTTGCTGACGTTGTTACCGTTTTCATAATGTTTATTTCCTTTAAAATTGATAGAAATTTCAGAGATATAGTTTTCTGTGTATTTCAGTTTTATATACGTTCTAAGCAATGGAATGAAGGGGCCAGTTTGCAAAGAGAAAGGAGCTCAATACCATTTTTATGCCGCTTTTGTTGCTTTTCGGTGCATTTCGGTGCAGATAGGAGTGCCTAATATACGTGGTATTCTTTGTTGTTGTTTTGTATAAAACTATTTTAACTGACGCATTAAAGTCGTTTCGGATCTTATCAAGATGTCACACTGCAGGCAAATGTGCTACAATATATGGTCACACATTTCTAACCCTTTATTTAGCATACCTAGACGTGCAATTTGAAAGGTGTTATTTTTATTACCTTAGTTGTTATTTTTTGAGTTCAACGGCGCAAAGAAGGGGCGGTCGATGAACCTTCCAGCGGTGCAGTTTAAAGTTAAGACCAAGGCGTTTCACCATTGTTAAATGGTGACATACGAGCCAAGTTCTACAACGAAAAGTTTGGTCATGTGTCTGCGGATACTCTGGTTTTCACCCACCTCTGATTAGTTATCAGTACGACATAAGTGAACCAATCTCCAAAGATCGTAAAGCCAAAGCAAAACAGAAATCAGAAAACAGAATAAATAAATAAATAAATAAATAAATACAGTGAAATTCCGCTATTAAGACCACCAAAATTTAAGACTACTTCTGCTTTATAAAGCTTAATATTTAGTAGGTTGCATTTATTCTTTCTTTGCGTTTTCGTCATACAGTGTCCTCTGGTCACTGGCTGGGAGACAAAATTACTGAATCTATTAAAATATGATTTCAAAGAAGATTTGTTTGTTTGATTTGAGGTTTAACGTCCCCGTCAACACTTTGAAGGTCATTTTGGAGACGTTGCTTCCAATTTTGTGGGACTTTTACCCGACATTGAGATGAAATGACATCTCGAGCCCTGTCGCCCAATGAAACCAATATGGTTTATTAGAATGGGCGGTCCGCCTCGCACCGCGGTTCCTGGACAGGCTTAGATCCTCCAAGCGGTTTACCAGTACTAGTGTGCGGGCCGGATTCAGCTCTGCGTGGAAGCATCATACAGTCCATTTATTTCTTCAAACCCCACTTAATACAGGATAAATAAGTGGGTGGGTCTGGATCATCTGTAATACGTATAGACATGCGTGCGTGAATAGGTACGTGTATTTGTGAGTGTATGTGTGTGTGGTGGGGGAGGAAGTGGGAGGTGGGGGGCTCCTGGCTGTCACCGTTGCAACGTGTCTGTATTCCAGGTGACCGCGTACACCAGTGAAGTGACCGCCTGTCCAATCTCCTTGGCTTTTCCAGGATACAGCGATGTGCTGTATACAACCGGATCTCTTAACAATTCGCTCCAACAGAAGTAAGAACATGTAAATTGCCGCTATAACGAACAGCCAAAAATTTGGACTAATTCTTCTTTAAAGTAGAAGTAAAACAAAGATCATGAATCGATACAATTAACATACTCCATCCATCAAGGACACCAAAGGGAAAGAAACACAAACATGAAGCGACCAGACCATAATGGAAACCTAAACGAAGGCCATAAGGACAGTTACTTTCCCACAAAATGGCCAAATGGCCATCCAAAATAAAACGACACAAGTGATACACACAGTAAGTAACAAACAAAAACATAAATAAACCGCAACAGAAGAACCGCCTTGGAACGGTCAGTGGAAAGAATTCCACTGGGGGTGAGGTGTGTGTGTGTGTGGGGGGGGGGGGGGGGCTTAAATCGATTTTACATGGTCGAAATCCTCGCCCTTACCTCTGTCGCGGTATGCACTAATTATGTTTAGTCCGCATGACGGCTTCCTAACTCATCAGTGTAACATCTCCGAGAATATATAAATAAAAAAACTACAGAGATGAAACAAGGTTGAGGACTCTGCAGCATACAACAACAGAATTACTGGAGCAAAAGAAAACCAACAGTTAGACTCCGACAGTTAAAATCATATTTTAATAGATTCAATAATTCTATCTCCCAGTGTCCCCTTAAAAGAGACCAACTTTGGATTTGATCTGGATCTTACTTTGGAAGTAAGGGCGAGAATTGTGGCCACGTAAAACCGATTTAAGCCCCACAGGGGAATTCGTTTCCGCTGACCGTTCCAAGGCGGTTCTTCTGTCGAGGTTAATTTTTTGTTATTGTTTGTCTTTGGGTGTTTCGTCGCTTATGTTAGTTTATTTTTGATTGCCTATTGGCCATTTTGTGGGAAAGTAACTGTTCTTTTAGCTTTCCGCTGTTGGTGTTTCCATTAGCGTCTGTTGTTTCATTTTTGTGTGTCTTTCCCATTGGTGTCTCTGATGGAAGCTGTGGGTTGATTGTATCGATTCCTGATCATTACCTCCACTTCTACTTTATATATGTTTTGTAAAAGGGTTATCCACTGGAAGCAAGGAATATACCAGAGAATTGGAAAATATGGAGTGTACATGTTTTCTGGGCCAGCCTAGCTAGTTTCGGCAAATTAGGCCTCATCAGTGACTCTCATTTATTTTCAAAATTACACAGTGGAATCAATAATTCCAAAAGACAAGAAAATATAAACTACACTATGATGTAGGGCAGGAAGACATTTTACGGTCGCCACATTCCCCAAACACCAGCTGTAGTGACGTTAAATATGTTCTGTTAAAGAGTTATCCACTGTAAGCATGGAATACACCAGAGAATTGAAAAATATGGAGTGTACATGTTTTCTGGGCCAGACGAGCTAGTTTCGGCCAATTATGCCTCATCAGTGACCCTCATTAATTTTCAAAATCCCACAATGGAATCAATGATTCCAAAGGACAAGAAAATATAAACTACACTATGATGTGGGACAGGGAGACATTTACGGTCGCCACGCATTCCCAAACACCAGCTGTAGTGACGTTTAATTTTATGTTCTGTTTGGTAGACCACTTTTGAACAGTCCCAAAGATTGTCTTGATATGTTTGTTTGTTTGATGTGAGGTTTAACATCGCCGTGAACAAGTTGTAGGTCACTTTGGAGACGTTCTTCCAATTTTGTGGGACATCTCAATCCATGTCACCCAATGAATCCTACAGGGTTAATATGCATGGACGATCCAATTTGCACCATTTTGTCTGTGAAGGCTTTAACTAAGCGAAGCGGAGGCCTTCAAGCGAACTGAAAAATTATTTGTGTACATCGCGACGGAAGTAAGGGCGAAGATTGCGGCCGCGTAAAATCGATTTAAGCCCCCCCCCCCCTCCCCTCCCACCCACATCCCGATAAATTACTTTCACTGACCGTTCCAAGGCGGTTCTTCTGTCGTAATGGTTTGTCTTTGAGTGTGTGTTTCGCTTATATCTTGTTGTTTTGATAGCCAATTGGCACACCGTACAACCGGCTGTTGCGAAGACAGATAACTGCCTTGAAGTCAGATCAAAATTAAGCTGACCAAGAAAGGATAGGTGAATGTTTTTTTTGTTGTTTTTTTTTTGTTTGTATAAATCGAGAAGGCAGTTTGTTGACTTTTGCTGCTATCAGAAGATTCTGAATGCCTGGAGATACCGCAACAACACCCTGGCTATATTGCAAGCCCAGTTAAGGCGTTGCCAGCTCGTTGAAAAATATTTTTTTAAAGAAAATCACATTAAATGTTGTTTGCGGCTTCAACTGTCTGAGGAACAATGTATATTACATTCATTTGTTCACACAAAATTACAATTACTTACAATGAAGCAGCAATTCTGCAAAATTAGACCACTTAGTTCGGTTAAATAAACCAACCACGTTCCCCTAAAGAAGCCAGGTGTCAAGAAAAATGCTGTCTCTGACTACAGATTATTGTTTATGTGACTGTCCACCAACACAGATCAGAGATTTCGAAGGCTAACATTCATGACTGATCAATATTTCGGTCACATCCTTAAGAAAGCAGGGGATATCCAAAATTGTTGTATAATATCATGACCTTCGACACTTAGCCCAGGATTAAGTGGAAGGGTGGGGAAATTTACTTATGTTTTTCTTGTTGAAAGCGACGTTAAACCCGAATTCACACACACTTATGTTTTTCGACTGACACATAATTTACCATATTCACTATATGTATTAGGACAGATACAGATAGTATTTCGATTGATTTCTAAAGGCTATTTTCGCGTTAGATTTGTCTGACGTTTGAAAGAATTCTTTGTGTACCCTTATCAATTACCAAAACATGATATGCATTTTTACTGGTACATGATTTCTTTCTAGAGTCTTCTTAATTCAGCTGAATTGTATCTTTGACAAATGTTTAAATGCGGCTTTTTTATTCCACAACATTACGGACAACATTAACGAAAACAGTTGGTTGACCCTGTTGACGTTCAAACAGAGGAGCCGCTGTTGATAACCCATTAGACGGACCACTTTTTCGGGAAATTCGGTAATAAGACGGCCAGAGAAGTATTTATTTGTGAAATATGCATTGCCAAATCTGAGAAGGCATAAGAAAAAAAAAAATAGGACCATGATGGTCCTATACCGATCACCTGAATTTTAAAATAGACAGTTTTTGAAGGTTGTCCAAACTCAGAGGTAGAGCGTCCGCTTCGGGACCGGAAGGTTGCGCGTTCGATCCCCGGCCGCGCCATACCAAAGTAGAAGCGGAGGCAATGATCAGGAATCGATACAATTAACCCACAGCTCCCATCAGAGACACCAAAGGGAAAGAAACACAAACATGAAACAAAAGACCCTAATGAAAACATCAATCAAAGGCGTAAAAATGGTACTAGGAGCTCCCTTGGCTGAAGCTCGCATTATCAGGGGCAGTTCTAGGAAGACAAATGAAGGCAGGTAAGAATTTGATAAGGATACGTTGTTGCTATGAAAGCTCTGCAGAGCTTATGTTATTTGTTTCTAACATGCGGGCTTCTTATCTTTATCTAGATAAACAGTAAGTCTGTGCAAAACAAGGCAGCCTCAGGACAGGGCCATCATTGGCCCGAAGCTATAATTTGAACCAAAATAGTAGTTGATGTAAAGTAGATGACTAGATGAAGTTTCGTCCCCACCCATCGGGGCATGGAGAAATAGATTGGGCTGCCTGGTGCTTCCACGCAGAGCTGAAACTGACCACACACGGGTACTGGTAAACAGCTTAGAAGTACAAGCCTGTCCAGGCAAAGTGCTGTAAGTCAGACCGTCCGTTACATTAGTTTCATTGGGCGCAGGGTTTGAGCTGTCATTTCGTCTCAGTGTCTGGTAAAAGTCCCAAAAATGGAAAGCAACGTCTCAAAATGACAAATATAGTGTTGACCGGGAGGTAAAACTTAAATTCAACAAACAAACTAGATGAAGCAATGTATCCAGACATCAAAGGCCAGGTTATTCAAAAGATTTTAGATAAAACAACATGCCATTTATCAAAAAAGCTGGGCCTTCTGGTTTCAGAGTAGAGGATTTTTAAAGGTTTTCCCTATATAAGACTATGTCAAAAGGTTTTTCCTTTATACAATTATGTAAACTATATGGCCTTTTGCAGGGACGTTTTGGACCATGGGCTATAATTTGAACAACCTGGGTCGATGTCCACGAGATGAAGCTACGTCAAAAATATCAAAGACCGGGACCGTCTGGTTTCAGATAAGAAGTTTTTAAATGGTTTTCCCTGTATAAGCTATATAAGTCTATGTAAAATATGTGAAGCCGCGGCCCCAAGGCTATGGTTTTAGCTATCTTGGCAGATATCTATTTAATAAAGCTGTGTATCACTTATCAAAGACATGGGCCTTCTGGTTTAAGACAAGAAGAAAGATTATTTCCCCCTTTTTGTTGCCATGGCAACCAAAGTTCTGAATGGAATGGAATTCTTTGAACAACTTTGAAAGAGAATCATTTCTGCTAGGTAAGTTTGTTGCAAATCTGTTCGGTGGTTCAGGATAAGATGTTGTTCAAAGAAATACTGACGGAGGGGCGGACGGACGGACGACGACGACGACAGACAGTGACCAATCACAAAAGCTTCCCCGCAGACTTCGGCTCAGTTGAGCTAAAAAGATGAAGACGCAGCATTTAAATGCCAAAGGTGCACACAATATTTAAGCCCCGCCAAGCGAATTTGTGGCGTCGAGCATTCTGTCATGACAAATTTTAACTGCGCACGCCCAGCCATTCAGAGGGGCCAGGGGTATGGCTTTCTGTCTGAAGGTTCCTCTTGATTCACTGCTTCTATGGGCGAGCAGCGAAGGTTCTGGCGAGACTGCGCGGATGCGCAGGCTCGCCTGAACCTTCGCTGCTCGCCTAGGCGATAAGTACCAAAATCGCTTGACGGGGCCCATTTTATCTGTATGCTCTTGAGCAGTAATAAGGACCATAACCTAAACTGAGTCTCATAGTGAGAAATGTTCAAATAAAAAAACGCAGATCAGCCAGCACACCCACGCAATCTGATCGGTGCCTTTGTTGTTTGCTTGGTGGCTTCAAGTTTTGTAAGAACAAAGGTTGTGGATTTAAACACTAAAATATGTTCTATAAAAGGGTTATCCTTTGGAAGCAAGGAATACACCACAAAATTGGAAAATATGAAGTGTATATGTTTTCTGGACCAGACTAGCTAGTTTCGGCCAATAAGGCCTAACAAGTGACCCTCAAATATTTTTAAAATTCCAGAATGGAATTAATGATCCCAAAGGACAAGAAAATATAAACTACACTATGATGTAGTGCAGGGAGACTTTTTACGGCCGCCACACATTCCCAGACACCAGCTGTAGTGATGTTAAATATGTTCTACAAAAGAATTATCCATTTGAAGCAAGGAATACAACCCAGAACTGGGAAATATAAAGCGTACATGACTTCTGGGCCAGACTAGCTAGTTTCAGCCAATTAGGCCTCATCAGTGACCCTCAAATATTTTCAAAATTCCTGAATGGAATCAATGATCCAAAAGGACAAGAAAATATAAACTACACTTTGATGTAAAAGACTATAAGACTATTGAGTCTCTTAGTGACCACCACCGCGAAGTCTGATCAGCAGATTTGTTGTTCTTAATGTTTTCTCAAAGCATGTTAGTACGGGATTTGAGACCAGATTTCGAAAAATTTAATGCACCCAAAAGTCTCACGCTTTATTTGTGCCGTTTCATTGAGATAGGAGCCTAACCTATATGACATGTGATTATTTAGCAAATCTGGTGGGGAAAAGGGGTTGAAAATTCTATGAGTTTACACCCACCCCCATGCGGATGGTTTAGTTGGATTGACTTTAGTTATGTGTAGCTTGCGCTTACATATGAATGTTGATTTATTGCATCAGCCAAAATATTTGTCAATACCCGAAGACACCAAAATTCATGATATAACGTAACTACATCCGGTGTAACCATAAATTTTGACCATTGAAATTTGACCCCAAAAATTTGGTAAATTTTACACTATTTTCGCGCTAAATAATTTTTAGTACTTTTTGAAACAAATTCTTTTTCGTCAGTATGAAGGACGGTTATTTTTGCACGTGCATGTGAAACTTGATGACTCAATCCGGGCATGAACGAGGGACTCCGATACCTATGGACCATTATACCACTTTTTCCTGTTGTGTCACAGATCGTGATAAAAATTTATATTAAAGCAACATAAACTAAATTATTTTACTGGCTGGTCATAGATGTATCATAACAGGGACCGATAGATATATTTTTGAAAAGTTACTGATGGCCATTTCCTTCCGGTTTATATTTAGTGAGGGAAATATACATCACCAAGCATATTTGTCAGCGGGTGAACTGGAAAGTGATTCTCTAAACTGGTGACTTGAATCAATCAACATTTAATGAATACATTGTATATTTCAAGAATCATTATCCAAAGTTTCCGGTTTGTGCTGAAGGCTCCCCAAGTAACATTGACACTATTATATTTCAAACAAGCAAATGTTACTGGCCACTTGAAATCCTACGGGGTACCTTATTTTCTGTTAAGTTGCACGACTAAAAATAAATTGTACCCGAGGTTTAATGTAACGTAAAGCCATCCCTTAAACATTCTTCTATCTTCCCTCTTCCCACAGTTGTGGTATAACCTGTAAACGTGCATCTTAAGATGTCACCTGCACTTACTTTCTACCATTTTGTTGGGCAACCTGCCTACGATAGCCTTGTCCCTCTATTTACCATTAGCTCTTAATCATCCTGTGTCTCTTGTCACACACTGATTAATCTGTTCTTCATCTCCGTTATTACTACTTCCTTTTTCTGACATTTGTCCCATATATTGATTGTTTTGGGTTTAAAGGCTCGTCACCCCTTGTTGGTCATTTTTGTCCTCTCTCCAGAGAAAGGGAGAAAAGCGACCGAAGAGATAGCTGAGCAGATGAAAGTAAGGGACAGAGGAGAAATGGGAAAATGGAAAAGTAGAAACAGAAGAAATAACAGTTTTCCCCCTCTACCTTTACCTGCTGGAAGAACAACAGGTCTTGTCCAGCTGTAAGCCACAGCCAGCTGGACGCCCTATTGACGCAATGTACATGTCACCTTAGCCTCACCAAACCACCCCAATTGTCCCATATAGATTGACCAAAAAGGCCTTCTATGGCAAGCCATCAGGAGTTATCACGTTTAAAAAACAGAGTGTATGCAATGATCAGGAATCTATACAAAATATCTCGCACCTCCCATTCAAAACACCAAAATGAAAACGTCATGGATGGAAAGCCAGAATGACAGTTATCTCCCCATATGACCGAACGGCTATCCAAAATAAAAAAGGCATCTTAAGGACTAACTATGAAAATAATAAAACACAAAAACGGATCGACGACGGGGTCAGTAAGACGTTTTACGGGGGCCAAGGTGGGGTTGGACACTTTAACAAATTTTAGGTGGTCACACTACTCGCCCTTGATTGTCGTGGTTAAAACCGATAAATTGTTCACTCTACATGATCGAGTTCTAGCTCATTAGTGCAACATCTCCGAGAACCGAAAATCAAACGACTAAAGAGATGAAACAACGATGAGGACTCGACAGCATGAAATAGCTAGAATTCTGCAACAAAGGAAACCAAACAGTTAGACTCCGGTTAACCCTACCAGAGACAGAGCATCAGACACCAACCTTCAGGCGTTCTGGCAGAAATGCGTTCGTACACATGAAAGGAACTAGGCGGGTGGGTGAATTTACTTGAGGTTGAAACCTAATATGTCAGATATATTGAACAGTGAACATGGACGATGTTTGGCACAATAAATGTTGCGATTCATACGTAAATCAAGCTTCTTCTCTTCACCTTTATCAAGAAGGGTGGGAACATCTGGTTCAACACAGACCCTCGACTGAACTTTTCTGCATCTTCATGTAACTTGGTGACCTCAATTTGCGCATGTTTGCCAAAAGGTCGACCAAAACCAGAGTCATTCAATCAGCAAATAAGCTGGAGTATATCAAATCCGCAGCTGGAGAATTAGATGCCGATATTTAAATTTAGTAGAGTATCTTTTTTTTGCAGCAAATTAATGTTAAAAACCAAAACAATAAACCTCTAAAACATTTAAGTAAAATCGTTCCACCAAATACTGTATAATGTTTTTTCTCTGTTCGCAGTTAAATTTCACACACCTTCAGTCAAAAGGAGGCTTGACTCATGAAAACACGACTTTCCTTCAATTATGAAATACTGAACAAAAATCTGCCAACCCTTTGAAAAAACAAAAATGAAATAGGGCCGCGCTGTTATCTTCACTGAACAGTGTCGTCTTTCAGATGTATTGCTGTCATGGTAACTTCATACCAAACTACCACTGGTCACCAATTAATTGTTTATGAAGCTAAGCAACAAAAGATAACCAAACAAGCGCAATCAGTAAAGCAGAAAACTGTGGCAGCTTTATCATGACAACGCCAATTAAAATATGGTTTACGCTTGCCATCAAGTTTACGCGACTTTTAATAAATGCCCTGAACACAAAATTGTAAACAAGCGGCCGATGGGAAACTTCGCTCACCAGAGTTCAAGTGGGCATAATTCCCCCCCCACCCCCCCCACACACACAACCGTGTTGGCCATTTATTTTAACAGACCATAATGGTTTAGTAGAGGCCAATCCCAGGACCATTGATGCCAAATTATTTTGAAATCAACCATTGTTTTCTTTTGTTGCCGTTGCATACATTATAGTCAGCTTTGAGCCATCTTAAGGCTAGAGTCCAAAATGCTGCATACCAAGGTCTTGTATTTCTTGAGATGCAGAATTTAAAATCACTTTTGGCCGTTTAATGGTGTGACGATCACACAGATCCCTCTAACAAACTTGGATTTCTCGACCACACTGATGCAGTATATGTAATTTGGTATCAGTTAGCCCAGTAGTTTTAGAAAAATTAAAAACTATTTAATCTTATGGCCCGAGGTTCATTAAGCTGATTGCAAATATCAACTATGATGTCATAAGCTGCAACAGAACCAGAAAACCCTGTCTTTTCCATTCAAAATCCTAAGTGACCGAATGTGACCTTGACGTAAGAAAGGGCAAGGTCAACGAAATGTCATCATTTGAACAAATTCGATAGGGCCCGGGTCCCATATATTGTATACCAAGTTTCAAGGTCATCGGTCGATTGGTTCCTGAGAAGGCGATTTGGAAAGGTTTTTACCATATATGGGCATGGCGGACATTTTGGTCACGTGACCCAGATATTCAGAATAAATGTTTGTTCTTCCACCCCATGGCGGCTTTACATATAATTTGGTTCCAATTGGCCTTGTAGTTTTAGAGAGGATGTCGTTTGGAATTGTTTGGATGCTTAAATAAGAAAAGAGGGTAAGTACATTTATCTCCCCTTTTTATGTCCTTTTCCCCACTTTTTTATTTTCTAACTCCATTTTCAAGATGCTGAGAGACTTAATAATAAATTCGTATCATAGTTAAGTGTGAGAAAGTAAGGTGCATTAAACTCCTTTAATACGGGTGCTACGAATTTCAAATCCCCGACTATGTGCGTGTTCATATGTATGTATGTATGTTTTTCAAATGCCTTTTAAGGTTTGACTTGTTTGAGTGTTGCCCAGGTCAATATTTCTCATTGGCGGATATTTTGAGTAGGGGTCCGTCTAATGAATGGGTCGTCAAACAGCGGCTCCTCTGTTTGAACGTCGGGACCCATCCATGCTACCGAAAATGTTGTTGAATACAAAAGTCACATATTATACATTTGCCAAAGACAGACACTATCTCCAACAGCTGAAATAGCAGTCGTGTATTCCATTTTAAAGACCGATCATGTTTTGGTTACGGATACGAGTACAAATGTAGAAGCCTCCGTGGTGCAGTGGTTACGCTACTCGCCTTGTAAACCAGGGGTCGCAGGATCGATCCCGGGCTTCTCCGGACTTTCGGATGAGTCTTTAAACCGAGGTCCCGTCTCCGTATGACCTTAGCTGTTGATGGGACGTAAACCTCAAACACTCACTCACTCAACGAGTACAAATGTATTCCTAAAAATGTTAGATTAGTTTGACGCGAAAAAAAAAAAAAAAAAAATAAGAAAGCGATCAGCAATACGACTTATTTGAAGATGTAACCCAAATTCTGATCTGTCCTGAATGTTAGCCTTCGAAATCTCTGATCTTTGTTGCCACGTAAACAAGAATTTGTAGTCAGAGACAGCATTTTTCTTGACACTTTGCTTCTTTATAGGAGCGTGTTTGCTTTATTTAACCGAACTGCGCGGTATAATTTGACAGAACTGCTGCTAAATAATTGCAGTTGTTGTGTGAACAAGTGGATGTAATATACCTTGTTGCTCAGACGTACAGGTGAAGCCACAAACACAAGTTTAATGCAATTTTCTTTAAACATATCTTTCAACGAGATTGCGCTCGAAATATAGCCAGAGTGATGTTGCGATATCTGTAGGCATCCAGTAGCTTCTCTATTAGCAGCACAAGTCAACAGATTGCTTTCTCGATATATACATAGAGAATACCAGGTTTGTGTCTTGTGATATCAAGTTTATCAAGCAAGGCTTTGGGAACGCTTGTAGAATTGCGAGGCTTGCCGAGCGATTCTACATGCGTTCTCGAAGCCGAGCCTGATAAACTTGATATCAAATGACACGAATCTGGTAATCTATTCATCAGTTTATCCCCTTGTAAATCCCTTAAATTTTCAATTTTCGATCACTTACCGATTGTCCTCAGTGCGTCCCAACATTCTGGTGCGGAAAATAATCAACCAGTATATTTACTATCATCTGGCCGTTATTTTTCTTTTGATAATTTTCAATGTATTTTTTTTTAGATTTTTCTAGTAATAATAACATTTTGCCATTTTTCCGGTTGTCCGGTTTATTCAAAAAGTGCAATGTCACGTTGACGTGATAAAGCTCACTTGTCCTGAGATAGCATATCCTTATCAGGCCATTGTGTTTCAATGCACTTTACATGGGGGGTAACTGATAAAAACAAACAAAAAACTTAACCGTCAGCTTTACTTTAATCTTTCTTCGAGGCAGTAATCCGACATGTAGACAGCCGGTTGTACGGAGTGATTGGCCATTTTGTCGGGAAGTAACTGTCCTTTTGGCTTCCCGCTGTTGGTGTTTCCATTAGAGTCTAGTTATTTTATGACCGTATTTCTTCCCCTTTGGGGTCCCTGATGGGAGCTGTGGCTTAATTGTATCGATTCCTGATTATTGCCTTCACTTATATTTTACCAGTACTCGTGTGCGGTCGGTTTTAACTCTGCGAGGAAGCACCATGCGGCCCGATCTATACTACTCAAAGTTTGATAGGGATCACTTTTTATATACCAAATTTTGCACTGAAAATTTAAAATTTCTTGACAGAATTTATACTCAGTATATTGGTAAATATCTTAAGCAGAAACTCATTTGCAGTTCAGTACTCATAAAAGTGCACACTTCTCACACTTCGCAAATGAATTCATGCACCCCCAAAATCTTGCCTAGCACTGCTTTCCAGCAGACCAATGAAACTTGTCGGTGTTCCTTTACCAAGCGTAAAAAGGACTTCATTTGATTTGTGAAACACTAAAATGCCTAGGAAATAATTAAGAAACCGTCTGAGCCCCGAAGAAATTAATCGTGACGTCGGAATGTTGGAATCCGGCGTCTCTCAACGTCGTTTTGCTAGGATTCTGAATGTGTCTCAGAGCGTGGTTTCCCGAATGTGTAGTCGGTGTCTTACCCACGGAAATCCTTCACACTGACACGACGGGGTCGAGATAGGGCTACGACTCAAGGTCAGGTCCGTTTCTTGTAGATTCAGTCTCGACGTCAACGGTTCCTGAACGCTACGCGTTTGCATAACGAGCTTAGGAACGGAACTGGAGTACGAATTTCTACACAAACTGTCAGAAACGGGCTCCCCGAGTTCGGACTTAATGCCATGAGGCTTGCTGTACGTGTTCCGTTGACGAGACAGCACGTGCTAGACTGGTTGGACTTTGCTAGAACTCACGCCAGGTGGATGGTTCGTGACTTGACGCCAGTACTGTTTACTGAGGAGTCCAGATTCTGTCTAAACTTCACTTTTAAACGTCAAATAGTGTGGCGAATGTCTAAAGAGCCATTCGATGACTTGAATGTGGCAGAGCATGATGGCTATGGAAAGGGGTCAGTCACGGTTTGGGCTGGGATAAGCGTGGACAGTAAAACTGACTTGTGCGTCGTTGTAAACGGAACGTTAATGGCAGTGAGGTACTGTAATGAGATTCTTGATGAGTTTGTCAGACCATATGCAGATGTTATCGGCCCGGACTTTATTCTGATGGACGATAATGCCCGTACCCAACCGTGCCAACGTCACTGATTCCTGTCTGGAACGTGAGACAATCGTTCGTATGGACTGGCCTGCTCGGTCACCGGACTTAAATCCAATTCAGCATACGCGGGACATGCTACAGCGTGCTGTTTCAGCCCGACCTGTGCACCCGAGAACTTTAAAGGAGGTCAAAGATGCATTGGTTGCTGAATGAAAGCTGATTCCACAAGACCGGATACAGACTCGGATTACGAGCATGCGCAGGCGATGTAATACTGTAATTGATGCCCGTGGGCGCCGTAGACGCAATTAGGCACGTTTGTCTAAACAAATTTGGAAATTTGTGAAAAATCAGTTGTCCAAATCCTTTCGTGTTACGGCAAATTTTGGGGGTGCCAAGACGGCTGCTGTTGTCACGCTTGAATGTAGTACCAGTTGACAAAATTAATCACTTGGTTTTGTGAAGGATACGTTTTCTATCATTATGTATCAAATTTGGATTCAGCTGATTAATTCATCCAAACATTATTTTGCATTAAAAAAGTGATCCCTATCAATCTTTGAGTAGTATATTTCTACAATCCCAATTGGTGGGGGCCACGGTGAACATGGGACATGAATTTTACTGTGAATAAGCTTGTGCATAAGTCAACCGTAATGTACGGCCAGCTGAGAATCAGATCAAACTGCGCTGATGAGCCTTACATTATAGAAGGAATCCATCTTCGTCAAGTGCACATACAACAAAAACTAAAAGTCCAAGTCTGTGGCGCAGTGAACGCTAGGTTTTACAGAGAATCTAATTTTGTGTAATGTTGTTTGATGCCTGATGCTCTATCTCTGGTTGGGCCCACCAGAGTCTAACTGTTGGTCTTCTTTTGCTCCAACATTTCAGTGGTTTCTTGCTGTCGAGTTTTCAGCGTTGTTTAATCTCTGTGGTTGATTGATTTTGTGTTCACGGAGATGTTGCACTGAGGTAACTCATCAGGAGACCTTCATGCAGACTGAACAAAATATTTATCTAAATCGCGAAGGAAGTAAAGGCGAGGATTGTGGCCACATACAATCGATTTAAGCCACCCCCACCCCAGTGGAATCCATTTCACTGACAGTTCCAAGGCGGTTCTTCTGTCGCGGTCTATCTTTGTTATGGCTTGCCTTTTAGTGTATGTATCGCTTATATTATTTTTTTTTGATTGCCAATTGGCCATTTTGTGGGTAAGTGACTGTCCTTTTGGCTTTCCGCTATTGCTGTCTCCATTAGGGTCTGTTGTTTCATGTTTGTGTTTCTTTCCCTTTGGTGTCTCTGATGGGAACTGTGTGTTAATTGTATAGATTCCTGATCATTGCCTTCACTTCTATTTTATAACATTAATTTTGCACCGTTTCATTATATAAAAAAATGCGTATACAAATACATTGTAAATTTTACCGCCGAAAAACGAAGATTTTAAGATGAAAACGTGTGATGAAAAAATTGTGATATTCTTTATATTTCTGCTCAAAATATAGATTGAGGGTACACGTTAGGACCGCCTCGCTGAGGCGTTTCTAACGAGTACCCACAATCTTTATTTTAGAGCAGATATAAGAAAATAAGGTTCGCTCTTGTAAAACCCAGTTTGACTATAAAAGTGGGGTTCAAGGGGGACAGAATTATATAGATGTTGTTTGTGATCCAAATTGGTACTAGATCACGTAAACAAGTCCGTGAAATGGAAAACTCCAAACCCCATTTTATATAGAGAAAACTGGCGTTTAATGGGGGTATACATTATTTTGCGTATTTCTGCTCTAAGGCATAGGTCTTGGGGACTCACAACCTATGTTAGAAAAAAATATCACGGGGTCTCATCAGAAAAAAGCCATTTTGGAGATGTGAAAAAAAATCCACTGTGTCACACGGGTGTTTATCATTTCGATAACACACCCGTGCGACATCGTGTATTTTTCACATCTCCAAAATGGCTACTTTTCTGATGAAAATCCGTTATATTTTTGTAATTTATACTGCAAACATAGGTTGTGGGTGCTCCTTAGAACCGCCTCATTGAGGCGGTTCTAACGAGTACCCATAACCTACATGTATGTCTTGGAACAGAAATAAGAAAAATAATGTTTACCCCCCGTACACCCCAGTTTTCTCTATATAAAGTGGGGTTTAGGGGGTGTTCATTTCACGGACTTGTCCACGTGATGCTTTGAAAAAAAAAAAACAGCTAGATTGCACCCTCTGTTCTGAATGAACTTATTAATTGTGGTCAAACTTGTTTCAAAATAATATTGCAAGCTGCCAAAACCTTTATTAATTTTGTTGACCTTGACATACTTTCAAGGTCACAGTTCCTGGAACTGTAAGATTTGGGCTAAAAATAGCTTGTCTGCATCCTCTCTACCCTGATTAGAGTTTTGTGACCTTGACCTTATTTTCAAGGTCACAGCTGTCAAAAACTCAATTCTGAGCCAAAACTGTCGTCAGCATCCAGTCGTCACAACGAATTTTGGAACTGGCATCAAACTTGGCTCAATATATCATTGCAACTTACAAAAGACATGATTAAATTTCGATAACCTTGACAAACATTTCAAGGTTATACAAGTATCTCCTGAAGAAATTGATTAATTGAGAAAAAAATCTTTATTAGATTTTGGTGACCTTGACCTTTAAGCTAACACTGGTCCAAAAATTGTAAACAGTTTTGCTTATAGGTACCACATCTCTTTAACGGATGAAAGAGTCCTAGCGAAATTCTTCTTTGACGCCAAGATCTCAATTTCAAGGTCAAATAGATTTTCTTTTGCTACAAAAAGTTTTAGTTTTCTCCTCAAGGTGACATTGTCTCAGAAAAAAAAATCGCATTTTCCTTAATTTTCGTCCATCATAGATTGTAGGTGCTCGTTTTAGAGGTACAACGAGGAATATTGTTATTACTTTGCCCCGACTATAATATTTATTTATTTATTTATATTATTTTTTTTTTTTTTTTTTTTGCACGGACTTTTTATGTTAACTTGATGATTTTGTGTTTGGTTCACAAAACGAAATGCTACTGTACCAGCAAGTACCAGTATAGGTCTAAATTAAGCAAAAACAAAACATAAAAAAGAAACAAGATGCATCAGGTAAATGTCCTAACCATGTTTAACATCAAACGTAAAATTGTCAAATACAATATGATGCTTGTTCAAGACAAGCGGTTCTTTTTGTTCGTGTTAAATGTCAAGTTGTCTACAACCGCAGTCCAGGATTCGCCTGAAGATACCGGGGAAATGAATAACTAACTATTCCGACCTTACGTGCTCAATTCCACGTAGGTATAAGGTCTGACGTGACCAACGGCCTGTCCACGGTCTTGGTGCATGAATAATTTATATTGCTGTGTCGTGTATCGTCTAGTGATCAAACGTTGATATCATGGCAAGATAGTGTTTCGTATAAACGTATAAATAGTCTTAAATTGAATTTCAAATAAAATTTCCGATACAAAGTGGCATTCCTTCCTTCCTTCCTTCCATCTTTCCTTCCATCCTTCCTTCCATCCTTCCTTCCATGCTTCCTTTCTCCTTCCTTCCATCCTTCCTTCCATCCTTCCATCCTTCCTTCCTTCAAAACTCTGTATGTTTGCATAGTTATTATTAAAGCGTAAATGTTTATTTATTTATTTGTTTGGTTTATTTGTTCAACATTTCATTTAAAATATACAATAGAATTCCTATATTAAGACCATCTTTGGCACTGTTCAAAAGTGGTCTTTAAGACCACTTTTGAACAGTCCCAAAGGTGGTCTTCATCTAGAACACACTGGATGTAGAAAACACAAAGAAAATATACTGGAAATCTTAGAAATATGCTTTTAAATACATAATTCGTCTTAATTTTAGGCTGTCGTTATAGCAGAAGTTCACTGTATTTGGTTGGAGTGAGTGAGTGAGTGTTTGAATTTTACGTCCCACCAACAGCTCAGGTCATACGGAGACGAGACCTCGGTTTACAGACTCATCCGAAAATCTGGAGAAGCCCGGGATCGATCCTGCGACCTCTGGTTTACAAGTACAAGCCTCACTGTATTTGGACATATAATTAATGAGCCAAGAATTATATATAACTTTTTACATGCACATGTCGCTGAATAATTATAATTATTACATTTAACACCATTGCCTGGTGCAGTCATCTACGTGTCCGGCATCATGGTTTACATGTACCTTTGGTGTGGTTGTGAGTTCAACCCTAACGGCTCGACGTGACGCAAAATTGCGTTGTAACTGGATTTTTCCACCACCTTTATAAGGCAAACACCTTTCGGACGTCTTGTCCTCTTTTTCTATAAATTCATACCCTCCAGAGATAGTTCTTATTTGAAATAGATACAACACATATTTCAAACATATTTGTGAAAGAGATACCGCCTCCAAACGTGCATTATTTTCGACTGACAGCGTTCTTTGGGTCGATAAATTCCAAAAGAAACACTTTGCAGGACCGCCAACAATCCACGGTTAGGTCAATACTTTCACTCCCAACAGTCTAAAATCAACACATGTATTTCAGTGGCAACAGCCAAATACGTTTTGTTTCCCCTCACACGCAGAATCTACAAATCATAACAGAAGCAGAATCATACAAAAATAAAAGATCAAATATCTTTGCATATTTTTATCATTCATCAGGTGAACAAGTTCTTGAAATGAACACCCCTCTAAACCCCACTTTAATAGAGAAAATATGGTTTACGGGGGTATACTTTATTTTTCCTATTTCTGCTCTGAAATATAGATTGTGGGTACTCATTAGAACCGCCTCATCGAGTCGGTTTCAACGCGTACCCACAATCTGTAATATGAGCAGATAAAAAATTGTTACAATTTTTCATCTAATAAATTCGTTTTTATTCGGCGGTAAGATTTACATTGTATTTGTATAGGCGTATTTTCGTAATGAGGGGAATGGGAACACCTTCAAGGGAGACAACTCCTGCAAAAGTTATTTTTTCTCCCGTGTCCATAGGGGTCAACTCTAAAAGGAAAGAATTTGCCCCTGAGGAGCCCATATCTTTATCATTTGAAAGGTTAATATTTTGTGCTGAAAATGATAATAATATTTAATACCTTAACCCCTTATCAGACCATATTTTTAAAAGTTGTTCAGTGAAATGGGTTTGAGATAACATGTGAATCGTCTGCCCGGCAGACGATTCACATGAAATGTCAAGCATTATGTTTGCGGAAACATAATGATAAGGAAATATCATATGTTCAGGCGTTTTCTACATCACTTGAATGGAAGAATGTGCTCTATACTGGTAAGCCGCTTACGTATAAGCCTACCCAGGACAAGTGTGGATAGGTAAACTGGCCGGTTCAAAAATAACATATATAGTATTGACTTGGCCGTGAAACTACATCACAAACAAATAAACATCGCTTGAAGAGTTCAACGTAATCTTTTGACTGCTGAAATCCGGTACCCTATTTGTCTACGCCCATGAACGTAGACATTATAGACGTAGAGTTTAACATTAAATACAGACCAAAATGCAGGTTGACCTTTATATTTTTTTGCAACAACAAGTATACGCTTTCACAAGAAGAATAAAGGTCCATATCAAGTAAGCTTTCTCACAAAAAAGAAGCCCACGAGCAGATCTCTGCCACAGAATTGATATCACATTTGTACAAGCCCATATTTGCTGTCATATTTGTACAGGCTAATGCAAAATATACCTTCACAATCTCTCGACCACGACGGAACATTGACTATCCTATAAGCTCCGCAGGAACATTCGGCTCTGGTGAGCTTGTCTCCGAATTGGATTAATTTTCAATTAGTCTTCTATAAGTGTAGGAAAGTTATCTACTTAAGTACTCTTCGTGTTTTCAAGCATTCCATTTGATGTTACATTTTAAAGATGAAAAAGTACTTTTGCAACTTTGACATTTCCGACATTATACTTCAGTCGGCAGGACCCTGGGTGCAGACTGGAGATTAGAATATTGCTAAAGGCAGTTGATTGTACACATTTCTGAGAAAAAAAAAACAAACAAAAAAAACTAGACGTTAACTTTATTTTAATATGTGCTAAGCGTAGACCTGGCTTTTGTAAAAGCTATACTTGCTTGAACTAGAGGAACGGTAGTCAATACTGTATGGCCTTTATGGCCTGCTCCTGGGTGATTAAACCATTTCAAATTCCGAAAAAAAACAAAAAAAAACAAGTGCTTTACAGAATCCTGTGTTGTCTAGAAATAATAGGAAGTAAATTTGCATTACCACAAGATGTTTACTGTTGGATTCTGCATGTCTAGACAATGTACTTTACTGCGCCGTATTGAAAATTGACAAAAACCAGTCAAAATAGCATGGTTTATAGACTGGCTTTGTGAATATATATATTTTTGTGAACATCAATTTTCTGCTGGCGTTTTTTTTTTTTTTTTTTTTCGTTGGGGTGTAACCTCCTCGTCAACACTATTTAGGTGATTTTGGAGACGTTGCTTCAGATTTTGAGGAAGTTTTATCGACGTTGAGATAAAATCATTGTTGAGATGAAATGACATCTCAAGCCCTACCACTCAAAGAAACCAGTAGGGTTAAGGGACGGTCCTACTTTGCCAAGGCAGGCTTAGACCAAAGCGCGGTTTACATGTTCCAGTACTGTACTCAAAAGTTCGGTTGCATCACGTTTGGTTTGTTTTGATATTTCACGTCCCCGTCAACACAAATTAGGTTATTCGGAGACGTTGCTTCCAATTTGTGGAACTTTTGCCCGACATTGAGATGAAATGACATCTCAGTCCCTGCTGCCAAATGAAACCAATACGGTTTAGAGATTAAGCAGGCTTAGACCTAAGCGGTTTACCAGAGAAATTTGCTTAAGAAAAGTCAGCCAACGAATACAGCTAAAAACATTTCTATAATTATAATTCAAAACATTTTGCAAAATAATCTTTCTATAGTAATAAACAAGATAATTTTTTTTTTTTGTTATTAATGTTTTGTTTCTGGTTACTTTTTTGCGCCGATTCTGAGGAAGGATAAAATACATTATTTTATATCTTTGTAACAAATGAAAATGATATCAAACAGTTGTGAAATGGTATCGTATCTTTTCACTAGTGACTAAAGCCATATATATATATATATATATATATATATATATATATATATATATATATATATATATATATATATATATATATATATATATATATATATATATATATATATATATATTTTTTTTTTTTTTTTGTGCGTGTGTGGCGAGCCGGAACTACATTTTTGTTCACGCTCTGCTCTAAGTATTGCCTTCTGCTATAAGACAAAAAATCTACAAGTATGTACATGTAGAGGATAGTTTTTTTTTTTTTTTCCCAGCGGATACAAGAACTATTTCATCTCGTCTGTTAAAAACACCCGAATTTGTACTCGCGCTTCGCTCTCGTGAAAATTCTGATGTTTTCAGCACACTCGATGGAATACATTTGGTATCCACCTCCAAAAAGCAAACATCCTTTATATCCATGCAGTTTTATCGATAGGTACAAGGGCTGATCGATGATATGTTGTGGGCCTCGAATTGAAGGAGGTACGCTGGGGTGTTTTTTATGTCCAACTATTCGCTGACTAATTATGGAGCCGTGTACCCAAGGACTGGTCTCATTTGGTTAGTTTATATCGACGAGGTTGCACTCTTAAGAAAACAAGATAAGCAACTTTTGTAAAATGGACAAAATCGATCCTATAGTTGCATAAAAAAGTATACATAACACCTAAGGATATCCATAATGATAGAGAAAGATGCCCCTTCATATGTTACAGTGAAAAGGTGGATGGTGGAATTTAAACGCAGTAGACAGAGCCTTGAGGATGACACCGGTGCTAGAAGGCCTGCCAATGTTGCAACCACGGAAATGGTCAATAAAGTACATGATATTGTTATGACTGACAGACGAGTCACAGAAAGGTATATAGCCAAATAGAGTTGGCATTTCACAGAAAAGAGTACATTCCATTCTGACAGAGGTTCTTGCAATTAAAAAGCTTTCGGCTCGATGGGTAACAAGACTTCTGACAGTTTATCAGAAGCACACCAGGCGCACATTATCGTGTGCTTTTTAGCTTCCTTCAGAGATTTGTAACTATGGATGAAACATGGGTCCATCATTTTACCCCATTGGCCAAAAAACAATCGAAACAATGGTAGCACCCTGGCTTACCCCCGCCAAAGGAGGCAAAGACTGTTCCATCAGCTAGGAAGGTTATGGCCTCGGTTTTCTGGCACGCAGGCGGTAATCTGCTGATAGATTATCTCCAAACGGGACAAACAATCAATGACACATACTATGCTTCAATTCTGGAACAGTTAAAATATTAAACTTAAGCGCCGCGGAAAGCTCACTAAAGGTGTGTTGTTCCATTATGACAATGCTGCCATTCACGATTGTGGTTTTACATTAAATTGAAAATGGCTATTTAAGTCCGATGATGACGTCATATATGCTGTGGATGACTTCTGAACAACCAAGAAAAGGAGTTCTATAAAAGTGACATTGAGGCGCTTAAATACCGCTGGCAAAAGAAGGAGATTATGTTGAAAAATAATACAATATGTCCGACAAAATTAAAATCCTTCAATATGAGGCTCACAACATATCAACCAGCCCTCGTATATAGATGGCTCCGTGGTAGCCAAGTGGTTTTTACATATGGCTTTGATGCGTCTGTCCTCGAAATCGTATTTGAAGAAAGACAGGTAGACACGGATAGATACATCATTCTGTTGATAAATCTGACAGGTACTACAAGATTCGTACAGTGTAAATTACATCAAATTACATACCGAACGCAAATTAAGAGCAGTCACAGCATAATTAATTTTGTCAAGTATTAAAACAAAGGTATCACAAATTACAAATATAGTTTTGCACTTGAACTGTCTAATAGATGTTCAACGTTGTTTATATATAGTCCCATCAAACGATTAAGATAGTCAAACTCAGGTAGCCGCACTTTATGTCACTGCAGTTTGGGTGGGATGCCTCATTATAGGCAGCCCCCACCCATCGGGGTTTTTGTTTGTTTGTTTGATTTGAGAATTAACATCCCCGTCAACACTGTAAAGGTCATTTTGGACACGTTGCTTCCAATTTTGTGGTACTTTTACCCGACATTTAGATGAAATGACGTCTCAAGCCCTGTCGCCCAATAGGGTTCGCAAAATTGCAGTATGTTTCCTCTGGCTTTCGTTGTCGGATCATTACAGGGTCGCTGTTGAGGCTTTATTAGCCGAAACCACGTAGTATTACCCATCTTCTTTCTTATGAATGTTTTCATTGCTCTTAAAGAAACTCATTTTTTATTTTTATTTGCCTTCACTGCAGCTGGTGTTATGCCGTTAGGCGGTCGTAAAACGTCTCCCCGTACATCAACCATAGTGCAGTTTATATTTTACTTTTGGTCCTTTGAGATCAGCGAGAATATTCTGAGAAATCAGAAATAAATTATTGGTTTAGACTCCATTTCTAGACAGGTTTTTAATTATTTGGATCCCATTTTGACTTATATCAGTCTTTGAATCGACTACCTATTCGATATTCGCAAAATTCAGTATGTTTCCCCCGGCTTTCGTTTTCGGATCATTACAGGGTCGCTGATGAGGCTTTATTAGCCGAAACTACGTAGTATGACCCATCTTCTTTAATATAAATGTTTTCATTGCTCTTAAAGGAACTCATTTTTGATTTTTATTTGCCTTCACTGCAGCTGGTGTTGTGCCGTGTGGCGTCCGTAAACGTCTCCCCGTACATCAACCATGTTGTACCGCCCCCATAGCTCAGTTGGTAGAGTGTCCGCTCCGGGGAATGGGAGGTCACGGGTTCGATCCCGGGCCGCGACATGCCAAAGTCGTTAAAATGGTACTAGCTGCTCCTCGCTTGGCACTCAGATTTTTCGGGTAGAGCTAGGACTGGTCGACCCAGTGTCAGGATAATGTGTCTGGGTGTGGTATCATGTAACGTGTCTGGGACATGATACTTCAGTGAGGCAGCACTATAAAAGGGAGCATTGAGCTCCCTGTCGCAACCAGACACCGTCGTGATATGACTGAAAAATTGTTGAAAGCGACGTTAAACCCGAATTCACACACACACACACACACACACACACACACACACACACACACACACACACACACACACACACACACACACACACACACACACACACACACACACACACACACACACATCAACCATAGTGCAGTTTATATTTTACTTTTGGTCCTTTGAGATCAGCGTGAATATTCTGAGAAATCAGAAATAAATTATTGGTTTAGACTCATATTCTAGATAGGTTTTTAATTATTTGGAACCCATTTTGATTTATATCAGTCTTTGAATCGACTACCTATTCGATATTCGCAAAATTCAGTATGTTTCCTCCGGCTTTCGTTTTCGGATCATTACAGGGTCGCTGATGAGGCTTTATTAGCCGAAACTACGTAGTATGACCCATCTTCTTTCTTATGAATGTTTTCATTGCTCTTAAAGGAACTCATTTTTGATTTTTATTTGCCTTCACTGCAGCTGGTGTTGTGCCGTGTGGCGTCCGTAAAACGTCTCCCCGTACATCAACCATAGTGTACCGCCCCCATAGCTCAGCTGGTAGAGTGTCCGCTCCGGGGAATGGGAGGTCACGGGTTCGATCCCGGGCCGCGACATACCAAAGTCGTTAAAAATGGTACTAGCTGCTCCTCGCTTGGCACTCAGATTTACGGGGTAGAGCTAGGACTGGTCGACCCAGTGTCAGGATAATGTGTCTGGGTGTGTCATGTAACGTGTCTGGGACATGATGCTTCAGTGAGGCAGCACTATAAAAGTGAGCATTGAGCTCCCTGTCGCAACCAGACACCGTCGTGATATGACTGAAAAATTGTTGAAAGCGACGTTAAACCCGAATTCACACACACACACACACACACACACACACACACACACACACACACACACACACACACACACACACACACACACACACACACACACACACACACACACACACACACACACACACCAACCATAGTGCAGTTTATATTTCACTTTTGGTCCTTTGAGATCAGCGTAAATATTCTGAGAAATCAGAAATAAATTATTGGTTTAGACTCATATTCTAGACAGGTTTTTAATTATTTGGATCCCATTTTGATTTATATCAGTCTTTGAATCGACTACCTATTCGAAATTTGCAAAATTGCAGTCTCACCGAGGCGGTTCTAACGAGTACCCACAATGTATGTTTTAGAGCAGAAATAAGAAAAATAGGGCTTACCCCTGTAAACCCCAGTTTTACTATATAACAGTGGGGTTCAAGGCGGTCAGAATTATATAGGCGTGTTTTGTTTGTTTGATTTGAGGTTTAACGTCCCCGTCAACACTGTAAAGGTCATTTTGGAGACGTTGCTTCCAATTTTGTGGGACTTTTACCCGACATTGAGATGGAATGACATCTCAAGCCCTGTCGCCCATTGAAACCAATAGGGTTGATAAGCATGGACGAGCCGACTCGCAGCGCTTTGCCTAGGCAGGCTTAGATCTTCCAAGCAGTATACCAGTGCTTGTGAGTTTGTCGGTTTCAGCTCAGCGTGGAAGCATTATGCAGCCCATATATTTCTTCAAGCCCCAATGGGCGGGGGCGGATAGGCGTGTTTTCTTGATGGATATTGTAAACACTCAGGCTATTGCTATCAAGCAGATGGCCATTTTTAACACTTTAAAAAAAAAAGCGTTCGGGGATATTGTAAACGCCTCCGTCCGTCCGTCCGTCCATCTGTCTGTCCGTCTGTCCGTCACGCTATCTCCTCCTTAACCACTGGTCGGAATGTAACTAAATTTGGTACACAACTTCCTTACATAATGATGGCGCGCAACGTCACATTTATTTTTGGCCCCGCCCCCAGGGGCCTTGGGGAGGGGTCAAAAGGTCAAATATCAATTAAATTCAATTCAATTTTATAGATTTTGAAACCAAACTTTGCATAAGTAATGATTAATGATATATGTGACACTTATTGAACGGGATTTTGGCTGCGACCCCTGGGTCATGCCCAAGGGGTCGGACTTGGGGGGGGGGGGGCGGTCAGGGGGTCAAATTCAAATTTTACCGAATATAGTCATATGGAATATCAAATTGAAGGGGTGATTAGTAGAATTCAATTCAAGTAAAATTTTGACCCTGGGGTCAGATTGGGGCCCTGGGGGAGGGGTCAAAGGGTCAAAATTTAAGTTTTTTGGAACATAGTCATGTGGCATATCAAATTGAAGGGCATGGTTAGTAGAATATAGTACAGGTAATATTTTGATCCTGTATTCATATTAGGGCCCAGTGTGAGGAGTTTTCGGTACTTGGGCCCCTCTGTAGAAAGCGTGGGGATTTGCGTTAGCGCGCCATCGACAGTATTCTAGTTAAAATAAATTCTTGACTCTAGAATACGATATACAATTTCAAAGGTTTATCCTGAAATAAAGGCAGTGTGCTTTGTTGCCTTGAATGAATTCATTCATTGCAGTTATGCAGTTAATATATGATCAGTGCCTTTCATTGCGATAATATACCCATGCGAATTTGTGCATTTTTACACAACTCCAAAATGGCCATTTTTCTGATGAAAATCCATGATATGTTTCTTATAAATACTGGAAACATAGGTTGTGGGTGCTCGTTAGAACCGCCTCATTGAGGCGGTTCTAAAGAGTACCCACGTCCTTTGTCTTGGAGCAAGAATAAAAAAAATGTGTACGCCCATAAACCCCAGTTTTCTTTATATACAGTGGGGTATGGGGGGGGGGGGTCTTCATTTCACGTACTTGTTCACGTGATGAATAATAAAATATAATCGGTGAGCCTTAGGTGAGCTTTAGCGACCCACTATAAAATTGCCGTGGCTAACCGACACTAATAGACATTGAGACACTATTATACAGCAATCCAAGAAATCCACGGGTTTTGCAATAATTATGCGAATTTCACAAAGATGACTGCAGACAGTGTAGCGTGTTACACGATATTCAGTGCCATGTCGTGAGATCAAAGAGCGCAAGTTTTCTGACGTCATCACGGCACAGAGAAGTCAGAAACAAAATGGTCGCTCGAAAAACATTTTCTCATAGCTATACATTCTGCTTGGAAATCTGCAAATAAAAAGTTTTTATCATATGACTTCGCGTCTGAGAGTGTAATAACGCCATGTAATATTTTCGATAATCCACTAGTGGATAAAATATGCAAATTAGCTAGATACGTCCCGTAACGTTACAAGTACGGCGTCCTTAACGACTTCGTGTTTACTGATGGCGGAATATTGACATTTTTGTAAATAATCGTGAATAAAACGCCTTTTAAATGTCATATGATAAATAAAATCTTGCATTCGTGCTCATGTATTATTGAATTTATTAAATTCGCATTTTATCCCTTTTCCTCAACTCATTTGACAAATTCAATAATACATGAACACTCATGTAAGTTCCTCTATGTATTTAGCCTTAGAAATTATTTTTTCAGGTGTAGAAGCAGCCAAAGTAGCAGTGCGCATTATTCAAACGAACCATTTTGAAAATTTGTTTAAATGAATACGAGGGTTCTTCAAAAAGTTTTGTCACTGGGGCTTTATTTCCTAAACTTACCATTTAATATTTTATTCCCTATTGCAGGCCCTCAAAGTACCCCCTCTGCTGAAACCCATTTTTGTAACCTTCTGATCCAATTTCTGAATATGTTCTAGAAAGGGTTATCCTTTGGAAGCAAGGAATGCACCACAGAACTGAGAAATATGAAGTATACATGTATTCTGGGCCAGACTTGCTAGTTTCGGCCAGTTAGGCCTCATCAGTGACCATCAGATATTTTCAAAATTCCACAATGGAATGAATGATCCCAAAGGACAAGAAAATATAAACTACACTATGATGTAGGGCAGGGAGACTTATTACTGCCGCCACACATTCCCAGACACCAGCTGTAGTGGCGTTAAATATGTTCTAGAAAGGGTTATCCTATTCTAAAGGGTTATTCTAAAGTCTGCTTTGGGTATGATAAATTACCCTGCCAAGTGCACTTCCAGAAAGATTTTTCTTGATCCTTGGAGGCGCGAAAAAAGTCGCATTGGCCCAGGTCAGGAGAGTAAGGAGGAGGATTTACAACCTCAGACTTGTGAGAGGAGGCATTGTCATGGATTAGGTGTTCACCTGACCAACCTTTGCTTGGACGCTTCTTTTTGTAGATCGCCTTGACTTTCTTTAGTAAAGCGTTCTTATCACTGTGTGACCAAAAAGACAAGCCACTTGAACCATTGGCCCACTAGAATTGAAGAAGATTACACACAGCATCTTAGAGCTGATGGTTCTCTTGGCAATACAGGGGCGCTTTTGATCTTTGGCTTCCACTGCTTGTTACATGTATCACCTCTTCTCTGGGGCTCAAACATGGGCACCAAGATTTCGTCAGCTGTTAACAAGTTAGAAATAACTCGGGTGTCGAATTTTTTTTCAAGAGCTGTTGGGCGCATTTAAGGCGTTGATTCTTTTGCTCCTCAGTCAACAAACGGGACACCCACCTAGCACAAATCTTTCTCAAGCCCAAGTACTTTGTCAGAATGGTATGCACGCTGCCTTCTGATATACCAGTGCCTTTAGCTATCCCTTTCACTGACATTCGTGCATCTTCTTTGACCGCTGCCTTTACAGCAGCGATGGTTGCCTTGGTGATGGAGGTCACTGTGCCTACCAACACGGGCATTATTTTTACTGTTGATTTACCAGCTTTGAAAGCTTTGATCCACTGACTATAAACTGCGCACTTTAAAATGGCAAGAGATTCATATGTGTAACACAATTCAACAAATATGACTTGAACCTATGTCAGGCCTAACAAGGCATTTAACTTAGCTGTGAATTTCAGCAATTCTGTCCTTGTGCCAGACTTTAACCCGTAAATTGGCAAGTGTACATGACTGAATGTATTCACTTTAATGTTCCTTGGTCATGATAAAAACAAATTGCACGAAAAAAACTGTCATCGATTGCTGTTTGAAGGGCTTTTCAAGTGCACTGAAGTGTTATAAGAAATACAAAGGTGGTATACCCTTTTACGCCACTGTCAACGTATCCTCCGACAACAGTCGGAAGATAAGTTGACAGTGACGTAAAATAGTTAACCGTCACAGGTAGGTTTGACAGGTTGTACCGTTATCATTATCACACCCTTCATTGGTTGGCAAGACAGATTGTACCGTTATAATTATCGTAACCGAAGCATCATGACCTTTTGGCAACAGTGGATAGTGCTTAACGACAAAATATTCGCTGACGTCACTTTCAACTTATCCTCCGACAACAGTACAGTAGTCGGAAGATTAGTTGAAAGTGACGTTTAAGACTATACCACCATCAAAAGGTGAGACAAGGGTTTTCCGTTATTATCGATAAAAATCGAATAACGACCCTATAAAGACAATTTACAAACCAAGATGAAATGGCTCAAGTGCTTAGTGTTGGGGTTGTTTAAAAAACGAAATGACCATTCGTGGGTCGATTCCAACCAGGGTTTTTTTTCTTCTCTTTTTGTCGTGAATAGAGTTTTGCCTTTTCTTTGATGTCCTTTTAAATCGAAATTTATATTTTATGTGTTATTTTAAGGTCAAAATTTTTTGTATTATATTTTTAATGTTTTTTTTTTTATTTTATAATGACGGCGCTGGTTCGATATGTGCCTGTGTTGGCAACATTCTTTCGTAGAGATTGATCTTGAAATCTGTTCTACGGTGATTCTCTCCTTCCACTGATTCAAGACGGGTAGTTGTCAGTTTCTTCATTTGTTCGTTCGTTCGTTTAGGTTAAGGCGTTTTATGTCTGCCATGGTCAAGCGGACAGAACTCCATAGCTCCACAACAAGGCATAGGTTAAATGCCTCTTGGCTGCAAATCTTGGCAGTTTGCCCAACAAGAGCAAATGACATTGGACTGCCGATGCCCCGCCATAGAAAAATGAAGCACTGCCTGTTTTTGAAATTTAAAAGGCCGGTCAAAAAATGAGACTTTTAAATTTCAAAAACAGGCAGTGCTTCAATTTTCAGTTTCTTTACAGGTTATCCGCTTATGTTGGGAAAGTGTGGATATGTAAACTGACTGGCTAAAAATTACCTAAATATTTTTTATGTCGGTTGCTTTCAGCTGTGTCCTGGAATGGAGTCTTACGAGATCATATCAGCAGACATTATCATTGAGACATGATACAGACGCTTATAGTTTTGTGAGAATGTTAAACTTGGATTTTTTGGAAACCTGCACGAATCTAATGAAATCCGAAAAAGAAGTCCGTGTAGTAGCTCGTCAACAGCTTCGTAACATTGTTTCGTGTTTCTTCTTCTCAGCACATAAAACAGAATTACTGATCGCAGCAGAAGACAAGGGCATGGCAATACACGTATTTTAAACAATAAAAAGTATAATGTAATATTTTAAGAAGGAAAAATAAAAATGTAATAGTGAGGCTCGAACCGAAAATTATAAAGTGCAAAAAGATTTGACGATCTATTAGTCAGCCTTCTTACCACTGCGCCAGGTTGAATAGCTAACAAGTATACAATAAAACCGCATTATATTGAATATTACCGACGCTTGCTTACCTTTCGACAACAGTAACAAAACATTCGCTCACGTCACTGTCCACTTATCCTCCGACAACAGTAAAATGCATTTGGTTGTGTTCCCGGGTACTTTTGTCGGAGGATAAGTGAACAGTATTGGCCCCCGCCCATAGGGGCTTGAAGAAATATATGGGCTGCATGATGCTTCCACGCAGAGCTGAATCCGACCCGCATACTAGTACTGGTAAACCGCTTAGAGGGTCTAAGCCTGTCCAGGAGCCGCGGTGCGAGGCGGACCATCCATGCTAATAAACCCTATTGGTTTCATTGGGCGATGGGGCTTGAGATGTCATTTCATCTCAATGTCGGGTAAAAGTCCCACAAAATGGGAAGCAACGTCTCCAAAATGGCCT
Source organism: Lucinisca nassula (assembly GCA_963580285.1). Lineage (NCBI taxonomy): Eukaryota > Metazoa > Mollusca > Bivalvia > Lucinida > Lucinidae > Lucinisca > Lucinisca nassula. The sequence continues at coordinate 67,329,838 of OY757027.1, read as the reverse complement.
TTACAGTGTTGACGGGGACGTTAAACCTCAAATCAAACAAACAAAAGTGAACAGTGACGTTAAATAATACCACCACAGGTAGGTTTGGTATGTTGTACCGTTATCATTATAATACAGAACTGTTAAGTAGGCCTACAGTGTGAAAAAAGTTTTTTGTGGCTATACTGGCTGTGGTTTATAAGCTTTTCCAGCCAGGATAAAATGTGGTTCTGTGAACTGATAGGCTCGATATGAACTAAAAAGTGTTGACTGGGCAGTTATGCTGCAAAAATGCATCTTCTTTCAAACTTTTAAAAATATAAATATTGTTTTGCGAACAGACACACAGTGTGGACTCTGATATGATAGTTGTTTTCTTCAATGAGTTTTACGGTGTTCAGCTAACGAAAAAGCAGACGACATTTGTTTTGTTTGACATGCTAATAAACTTAGATAGCACGTGAATCTTGTTCTAAATTTGATATTTGAGCCGGTGCGCGACAAAAGCTACAAAAGACATACAAAAGGCAAGGACTCATTCTGCTCTACATATCTTGTCCTTTATCTCGCTTAGATTAAGGGGAATCGGAACACCTTCAGGGGAGGCTACTCCTGCAAAGGTATTTTGTCTCCCATGTAAATAGGGGTCAACTCTTTAAAGGAAAGAATTTGCTCCTGAGGAGCAAATTCTCTCCTTTAAGAGTTGATCCCTTTTTTCCGTGGGTCATGCTTTATAGAAAAGTGAACAGGAATTACAGAAAATTATCTCCCTTTAAAAAAAAAAAAGGCGGAAAAATCTGGCAGGTGTTCCCATTACCCGTAAGGTGCGTACGATCAGCGAAAGTTTTGGTCCGACTCTGTGGAGGCGCAGGCTGATCCGAGTCTACGCCGCTCGGCAAAACGTTTATAGGTGATTTTCTGCCCAAGCTGTTTTACTTTCTAGAGTTTATTTAAGTGACAGCTACAGAATATATCGTGCCCTTAATTTGCGAAAAACAAAACAAAACAAAACAAAAAAAAAGAAAAAAAGAAAACATTCAGACAAAATAAATTAAAAAAGAAATGCAATTTTAATTATTGTCACGAGGGCGAAGAGGTTTTTTGTCTAAACAAGAAATCTATTGTTTGTTTTTGTATTTTTTTTATATACTTGCGAAGCTTCAACATTATATTTGGAGCAGTGTAAAGCAAACTCATCATTAGGAAAACATGGCCGTGTGAAATAATGGCGTCCAACATGGTGTCAGAAGTTACATATATTAGATAAAAATGATAACATCTTTCTAATTTCTGCTTTCGGCATAGATTGTGGGTGCTCGTTAGAACCGCCTCACTGAGGCGGTTCTAACGAGTACCCACAATCTATGGTTTGGAGTAAAAATAAGGCAGATAATGTTTACCCCCTTACACCCCACTTTTCCCTATATAAAATGGGGTTTAGAGGGGTCTTCGTTTCACGGACTTGTTATCGTGATGTGTTTTTTGGACACGTGTATGCAACGGAAACCAGTGTGCATCTGCGCAGACTGAACAGACTCCGCGCTGATTTTCGCTTCTTGGTGGAAACGTGCAAGTTATCTAAGTAAAATTCCGCTATTAAGCCTATCTAAAATTAAAACTATTTCTGCTTCAAAAAAGCATATTTAGAAGTGCGCAGTTTTATTTCTTCGTGTATTCTGCACACAATGACCACTGGTCACGGGCCACCGTTGGTACTGTTCGAAAGTGGTCTTAAAGGCCAATTGTAAACAGTCCCAAAGTGGTCTTTATATAGGAATTTTACTTATCTTCTTTTGTGGAGATTGAGCATGGGTATAAAATTGTGTTCCTTCTGCTGATTTAATAAAGGCAGTTACAAGGGTAATTTATGTTTGTGTTGTTTGACTTCGTTTATTTGAATTGGGTTTTAATGTCCCTGTCAACACTATTTAGGTCATTTTCGATACGTTGCTTCCAATTTTGTGGTACTTTTACCCGACATTGAGGTGAAATGACGTTTCAAGTCCTCCCGCCGTATGAAACTAGCAGACGTATTCCTTTGTTGAATTTTGAAAATATTTGAGGGTCACTGATGAGGCCTTAATGGCCGAAACTAGCTAGTCTGGCCCAGGAAACATGTAAACTCCATATTTTCCAGTTATGTGGTGTATTCCTTGCTTCCAAAGGATATCCCTTTCTAGAACTTATATGCACTGGACGATCTGACTCACACCGCTTTGCCTGGGCAGACTTAGTCCTTCTAAGCCGTTTACCACTACTCGTGTGTGATCAGCTGCAGCTCTGCTGGAAGCATCATGCAGCCCATCTATTTCTTCAAGTCCCGATGGGCGGGGCCAAAAAGAATATTACGTTTGTCTTATACTTTGTGTTGAAACGGTATGCTGTTAGGATTCATTCAACCAAGTCTTTATTTTATAAAAGATAGAAAAGTTATTAAAAGTTGTCCCCATTATGAAACCTGGCCCCGAGGTTATAAAACTTTCTTCCATGCTCAGCTTACCTGAGAAGCCCCCGCCCATAGGGGCTTGAAGAAATATATGGGCTGCAAGATGCTTCCACGCAGAGCTGAATCCGGCCCGCACACTAGTACTGGTAAACCGGCTAGAGGATCTAAGCCTGTCCAGGAACCGCGGTGCGAGGCGGACCATCCATGCTAATAAACCCTATTGGTTTCATTTGGCGACAGGGCTTGAGATGTCATTTCATCTCAATGTCGGGTAAAAGTCCCACAAAATTGGAAGCAACGTCTCCAAAATGACCTTTACAGTGTTGACGGGGACGTTAAACCTCAAATCAAACAAACAAATGAGCTTACCCGAGCATGGAAATTGAAATGCTTATTATAATATAAATATAAACAAATCAGGCATTCTGTCTGCTCAGATCAGCAAAGAATGTTTTTTCCCTGCTTATAAATTGTAAAATGCCAACATTTTTTTTTTTCATTTTAAACTTCTTCACATAAACACGCCTATATAATTCTGACCCCCTTCAACCCCACTTTTATATAGTAAAACCTTTTTTTTTTATTTCTGCTCATAAATATAGATTGTCGATACATATTAGAACCGCCTCACCAATATAGATTGTGGGTACTCGTTAGAACCGCCTCGGTGAGACGGTTCTAACGTGTACACAAATATATATTTTGTGCAGAAATAAGAAAAATGTCCGATTTTTATCTTTGAATTCTAGAGTTTCAGGGTTAAAATTTACAATGTATTTGTATAGGTGTGTTTCTCGTATTGAGTGAGTCGAGTATGAAAACAACTTGTATAACTTTGGGGCCTGGCATGGCTCTGTAGGTACTCAAAATTAGAATTGTTACTGGTTACACGTCGAATGACATTCATACACCAGGACCTGTGATATGGGGAGTTAGTACCTAGTTCTCACCAAAGATATAAACTTAGCTACACTATCATCAGCACCTTCAGCTGTGGATATGATCGACTCGGGATCTAATACTCTTAAATGGCTCGAACTGCCCTCGCCTCGAACAAATTTCCATGGCCCCTATGTGCCCGAGCCATTGTAATTCGACTGTGCGTGTATTAAAAATGAGTGTCCCCGCTCATCGGACATATTTCGATTTGAGGGTTTACGTCCCCGTCAACAATGTATAGGTCATTTTGGAGACGTTGCTTTCAATTTTGTGAGACTTTTACCTGACATTGAGATTACCAGACATTGAAATGAAATGACATCTCAAGCCCTGTCGCCCAATGAAACCAATATGGTTTATTAGCATGGACGGTCGACTCGCACCGCTTGGCCTGGGCAGGCTTAGATCCTCTAAGCGGTTTACCAGTACTCGTGTGCGGTCGTTTTCAACTCTGCGTGGAAGCATAATGCAGCCCATCTATTTCTTCATGCCCCGATGGGCGGGGGCCGTCATCGGACATAGTAGTGACAGATACATACAAGATAGATAAGGCGGAGTTATAGTTTGCACCTGCCTCTAGAATATTTTATTAACAAAAAAGATCAGCCAACTTACCCGATTGTGTGAATTAAGCTATATTCTAACACAGCGCGCCTATATAGGCAATGGAAAATAACTGTGTTTTATTCTACAAAAAATCAGGGCAAGGAAGAGCGTGACGAGTGACGTAATTAAAAACTGCAAATTTATGACGTCACTAGTCGATTTCCTTGACGTTAGACGGTGTAACGTCATTTCCTCGTATCGAAAACGTTAGAAAAGGATATAAATGCATGTGTTTCAGTCGATAATTTTAGCGGGAGTTCTTCTAACAATGGCGAAAAGTTGTGAGATTTTGAAGGAAACAACAGTATTATTGCCGATTTTCAGCGTGTTAGAGTCGAAATAGATCAGCTCTAGTTTGTAATTTGTTGAGTAATAAATAACAGTTTGTCGTTTAGTTGTAAGTAGACAAATCACGCGAGCTACGCGCTCGTGATTTGTCTACTTTACAACTGACCTCCAAACTGTGATTAATACTCAACAAATCACAGCTAGAGCTGATCTATTTCTTAAACACAAACAAAGCTGTGGCGTATATGGCCTATTGGCCCGCTTGTAAAAAGCTCTCTCAAGATTCTTCTTGTTGACTCAGCGAATTTAAACCTTATCCGCTGCATAAATTAATTTAGCCACACCCATTTACAATTCAGCCAATCAAATTACTTGATGTAATTTATTCATTTAAATTTGCAATCTGAATGACAAACAGTGTAGATCCTGAGAAGAAACCATCTGATCTGGATCTAAACTGTTTGCAAAGGTAGGAGTTGTCGTGAACAGTGGGATAAGGGCTAAAATATATTGACAACACCGGAATAGCTCCGACCCATCAATCTTATCTGCGACCACCATGAAATACCCACAAAATTGTAAGTTACATCTCCATATGACCTATATAGTGTTGACGCGGACGAACAACCTCAACAAATAAACAAATAAACAAAGACGCATTAAATATGAAAACAAGGTAGTTGTTCACACAACTGTATACAGCGTATCATGTTTTGGGTGTAAATCGACATTGCATCCGTCCTTGACACAGCAATAACTACACTCAAAATTGTATGTGAGAACCGACGATGATGAAAGCTGTCGACATTTGTCGTCGTCCGACGAGCCCAGATACCAGTCATGGTAACATTCTTGTATATTACCGCATCTGAAAATAATTATAATTGTGCTGTTAGAATGCAAATTCAAAGGTCTAGCGTAAGTAACGCGACGTCTGATTGGATAACATCAAACATTTGCGACAGTATATTATGCAATATGCTGTCTGAAACTCGACGCTATCACGTACCGTCGCTTTTCATTGGCTGGCATTCTGTTTTACGCAGCTCCGAGCGCTTGCCGTTTTGTGCACAATGGTACAGTTTTTAACAACCAACCGAATAAGTGCATTAGGATAAATTGTCATTTGGGGAGTTAAATCGTCGGTTTTACGGTCACAAATTCCGTTTCACGACTCCAAGGACGCGTCGCTGTAAAACGAAATTTCCGACCGTAAAAACGCCGATTTACCTCCCCAAATGACAATTTTCAGTACAGTTATCCCCTAATTGATATATCGCAAAAAGCGCCGGACATCACGAAAACATGCCTATATAAATTTGACCCCTCCACCCCCACTTTTATATAGAAAAACTGGGGTTTGCAGGGGTATACATTATTTGTCTTATTTCTACTCAAAAACATACATTATGGGTACTCGTTAGAACCGCCTCTTCGAGGCGGTTCTAACGAGTATCCTCAGTCTATGTTTTGAGCAGAAAAATGAAAACTATTGAAATTTTCGTCTGAATTTTTTCTTTTTTGGTGGTAAAATTTACAATGCATTTGTATAGGCGTGTTTTTGTAATGGAAATCCTCTAAGTTGGCCCACGTTTTGGAATGACACAAGGCGGACGTTTCTCTGCAGTTTATTACAAGTATTTTAAATAGAGATTATTACTCTGCCCATTTTAATTTGGATTTATAAACCGAAGGAGGTTGAACATCCGATAAAGAAACAAGTGCGCATACGTACGAATTTATTTGTCGGATATTCAATCTCCCGCGGTTTATAAATGGGCTGAGTCTATAAACTGTATAGGGGCTTTCCACTAAATGTTTTCCATAGGCTACAGTAGTAACCTTTTACCTGCTCCCACAAAACTACTCATACAAAACTTTTCAAACCTTACTTGTTTATAGAGCCATCCTAACCCAACGAGTTAATGAGAAACAATCCACATGTTGATCGTTTCATTTTCAAGTTACAGTCAACCATGTTTGTTTACCTGCTAGAACGGAGTAAATAAAACCAACATTTTTAAAGGAGGGGTGACCATATAAAATCAGCAAAAATTTCTTTGAGCTTGCAGATATATTAAAAAAAAACATGCACCATCTTAGTCCCTTATACCTATCATTTTCTAACATTGAAATAAAACATTGGATATATATCCATTGTAAGCAAGTCTGGTATTCAGAACGCAACTGAAAGCTCTGTCCCAAAGTGATAAAACCCGGCACCCCCCAGTATTAAGTGTAATGCTACCTATACCAAACCCTTATTTTCTTTATGTTGCATCAAAAGAATTGCCAAATAGAAATTTAGGTCATATGTAATAATTTAGTCATGCATAATAAAAGTTCAGTCACACAGAATCTTTCAAGTTTGCGATAAAGTTATCGCTTTCAGATTCAACAATGCAATCCGAACAAACCATAGTTTTTGAAAAGCGCAAAAGTTTATCTCTTTCTGGAATGGAACCCAGACACCGGCTTGCATCAGTGGTTCTTCTCCAATGTCTTTGGAACAATTCAATCCTAAAATGCACAGAATTATGCCTAAATAGCACAATACTAATTTGTATGGCTATTTTTACACCTACACCCCCTATTTATAGTAAAAATGTCATTTTGAGGATATTTTGAGGACAAAAATGTTAAGAAAATGTTTATAAATGCCTTAATGCCATGCGGAATAGCTGAATATATCTGTCCGCATCCTTTTACATGAATACAATAAAATAGAACTTATAACAGATGAGAAAAATTATCCGGATATTGCAGCTGGCTGTTCGGAGAGACAATTTTGAAGTTTTGCTTTGGTTTGAGACATAGTTCTAGTGCCATGAAACCTTACACTTATATTCCAGATGGAGTATATTCTTTCTTGTGTTTGTGCAAATACAATTACTGCAAGTCTCCTTTCCAAACACATCAATAAAACTGATTTACATGGCTTCAAAGTACCCCACCCCTCCTAAGAACATAGGTCAGAGGCAAAAATTCATCAAATACATCCAGTTAGACCTAAATTAGCATTACCATCACATTTTACAGTATCTATGGCACAATACATACCATTAAGATACATTTTATGATGGACAGAACCTACAAATGTGTGGAAATAGTATGTAATGACTGAAAACAGGATAGTGGTCTACTTTTGCTATAGGGACCTTTCCACTAAATGTTTTCCATAGGCGACAATAGTAACATTTTACCTGCTCCCACAAAAACTACACATACAAAACTTTTCAAATCTTACTTGTTTATAGAGCCATTCTTAGCCAAACAAGTTAATGAAATAAAATCCCCATATTGATCGGCTCATTTTTTGAAGTTACAGTCAACCATGTTTGTTTACCTGCTAGAACGGAGTAAATAAAATCAACATTTTTAAAGGAGGGGTGACCATATAAAATCAGCAAAAATTCTTTGAGCTTGCAGATAAATTTATAAAACATGCACCATTTCAGTCCCTTATACCTATCATTTTCTCAAATTGATACAAAACATGGGATATATATCCAATGGGCAAAGTAGAAGTAAAACAAAGAAAAAAAAAAGCAAGTCTGGTATTTAGAACGCAACTAAAAGCTCTGTCCCAAAGTGATAAAACCCGGCACCTCCCAGTATTAAGTGTAATGATACCGTATATTGCAAGCATTTGATAGAACTGATGAACCACTTTGCATTTTATTCTATGTATAGTTCACGCTTAAAATACAGCCCATGCAAAAAATAATGGACGCAGCGACACATAAGCTGATTGAAACAAAATTTGTATATAGACGCCATCGATATCTTGAAAGCGCTTCCTATTGTAATGAATGAAAATAGAAGAAATATTATTAGTTATTTAGTAAAAAAATAAAAATAAAAATGCGAGAGATCGGTAACCTAACGTTCCCCTCATTCAGAGGTAAGGTTCAAAACTTCTGTTAATTTACCTGTATACTTATATTATTTTCATGTTCCATTCTTAGCCAAACAAGTTAATGAAATAAAATCCCCATATTGATCGGCTCATTTTTTGAAGTTACAGTCAACCATGTTTGTTTACCTGCTAGAACGGAGTAAATAAAATCAACATTTTTAAAGGAGGGGTGACCATATAAAATCAGCAAAAATTCTTTGAGCTTGCAGATAAATTTATAAAACATGCACCATTTCAGTCCCTTATACCTATCATTTTCTCAAATTGATACAAAACATGGGATATATATCCAATGGGCAAAGTAGAAGTAAAACAAAGAAAAAAAAAAGCAAGTCTGGTATTTAGAACGCAACTAAAAGCTCTGTCCCAAAGTGATAAAACCCGGCACCTCCCAGTATTAAGTGTAATGATACCGTATATTGCAAGCATTTGATAGAACTGATGAACCACTTTGCATTTTATTCTATGTATAGTTCACGCTTAAAATACAGCCCATGCAAAAAATAATGGACGCAGCGACACATAAGCTGATTGAAACAAAATTTGTATATAGACGCCATCGATATCTTGAAAGCGCTTCCTATTGTAATGAATGAAAATAGAAGAAATATTATTAGTTATTTAGTAAAAAAATAAAAATAAAAATGCGAGAGATCGGTAACCTAACGTTCCCCTCATTCAGAGGTAAGGTTCAAAACTTCTGTTAATTTACCTGTATACTTATATTATTTTCATGTTCCAACAACTAAGGTTATTTATTTATTTTTGTATTTATTTATTTATTTATTTATTCTTTTGCTTATTTATTTAATGAATATACTGTCATAGATAGTAACGTTACGATATAACATGTCAATTAATCTTCTGACAAGTTTCCACCAATTGTTTACATTTTACACCTGTCAGGAGAAGAACTATATAAGTACTTGTGCTTTCGTACTAATCCTATTATTGCTTGTGTTACATTTTGATGCATGCTATTCACTACTTTTATGAATAAATATGTTTAAACTAAAACTTATGTCAAGTATGCATAACGACCGTAGCCCCACATCACCAGGTCTCTCTCATGGCTGGTTGTCTTTGATGTTTGTTGTCTTTTATTTTTAGCTTAATAATGCTAAAATATTTTTTAAAGTATGTCGCTCAACGTCGCTCTTAAAATCTGGTTTGATTTTAAATGTTTGTCCATTGTTCATTGTAACAGACCTATTCTATGACGGCTCCAACGTAAAGGCTTATTGAAAATTAAAGAGATAATGTTGGTTGGTGCCTGATGCTCTGTCTCTGGTCGGGCTCATCGGAGTCTAAATGTTGGTTTTCTTTTGCTCCAGCATTTTAGTGGTTTCTTGCTGTCGAGTCCTCACCGTTGTCTCACCTCTGTGGTTCTTTGATTTCGGTGTTCACGGAGATGTTGCACTGATGAGTTAGGAGGCCTTCATGCGGACTGAACAAATTATTTGTCTAAATCGCGACGGAAGTAAGGGCGAGGATTGTGGCCACGTAAAATCGATTTAAGCCCCCCCCCCCCCCCCCCCAGTGGAAATCTTCCACTGACCGTTCCAAGGCGGCTCTTCTGTGGCGATTTATTTGTGTTGTTGTTTGTTACTTACTGTGTGTATCACTTGTGTCTTTTAATTTTGGATGGCCATATGGCCATTTTGTGGGAAAGTAACTGTCCATATGGCCTTCCTTTGTTTAGGTTTCCATTATGGTCTGGTCGCTTAATGTTTGTATTTCTTTCCCTTTGGTGTCTTTTATGGATGGAGTAAGTTAATTGTATCAATTCCTGATCTTTGTTTTACTTCTACTCTGGTATTCTTACATGTAATTCTTCCATTTTATAATTTTAGCATTCCTAGACCGCTGTGATTTGTATTTTTTTGTGTATATGTGTATAAATTATTTTATAATTATGTTTGATGGAGGACCATATAGTAGATTAGCCTTGTACCAAATATGTAGTCCTCTTTAAATAAAGACATTATTATTATTATTATTATTATTATTATTACTATTATTTTCCTGACAATCCTATTTCAAAATGGCATCAGACTCAAACGTCAGGCATTCTGAACGTCTGTTGGTATCTTCTCAGACGCCATTTAGATGACTTCATGAATAACGTCGACATGTCTGAAACTTACCCGCGTTTGAATATATTGATTTCACTTCAAAAACAGTACCTTTTATCTTGTGCCAAACGAAGTTCCAGCTACAAAGCTAAGAGGAAATAGTTCTTCTTAGCAGAAAGGAAAATATCAAGTTTTTGTCTGATAGAAATCATGGCATTTCTCTGTTATGCCTGTAATATCCGAATTTATGCTGTTAACTGTGTGTACGTCTGAACTCCTTGTTTTGTTTGTTTACGTTGAGCTTTTACGTGCCCGTCAACACTACGAAGGTCATTTTGGAGACGTTGCTTCCAATTTCGTTTGACTTTCACTCGTCACTGTGAAGCGAGATCTCAAGATCACAGAAACCTCTAGGGTCGGTCCGACTCGCACCACTTTTTTCCGGTTTAGACCTAAGCGGTTTACTAGTATTCCAAAGTTTGGTCGATTGCCGCTCTGCTGAACTGCACCTTAAAGCTCATGGTGCATGGTTGGGTTGAAATTTGCAACACAAATTGCTGAACAACGCGAAAGAGTGCGGTATATTGACACATTCTGCATGGTGAGGGTTTAACGGAACTGCATACTTTTTATTCAATATTGCTTGCAAGGAAACTACTTCTGAGGCTTGAAGTTTATTTTACTGTACAGGGCTCGTCCGAAATTCAGTATAAATACCATCCTTTATTAAGCAAGCACCTGAGTGATTGCGTCTCCTCAAGGTTGGCAATATTCTTTTTGTCATCACGAAAACACGCCCATACAAATGCACTGTAAACCTTACCGCCGAAAAAAAGGATTTATTAAGATGAAAAAGTGTGATATTTTTCTGCACGAAATATATAGATTGTTGGTACACGTTAGAATCGCCTCATTGGGGCGGTTCCAATGAGTACCCAAAATCTATTTTTTAGAGCAGAAATAAGAAAAATAAGGTTTTTACCGCTGTAAACCCCAGTATTACAATATAAAAGTGGGATTCATGGGGGTCAAAATTATACAGGCATGTTTGCATGATGGTAAATTGATCATGGACCCTTATCTGCGGTCATTATGTTGTCCGTTTCTGATGAAATAATTTGAACGAGTGTAATGGTACAGCGCTTTATGCAAGGATGTGTTGCAAGGTGCAAGGTGACCTAATTAGTGCTGACTGGCCCGTTAAACTCGATACCAAACCAAAAACTAAGGGATGCTCACAATTCGAGTGCTTAAGACATGCGCTTGCTTCTAATGCGCTTTTATTTCGAACTAGACACGCACAGTAGACTGAGTTTTGCTGATCGCCAAATAAAATGTTTCGCTTTTTGGTGTGCACAGTCTACCTACACGTAAATAAAGAAAAAAACTTAAGTAATTCGAACGCCGATGGCCCGTTTACAATACCTGTTTCTGACCGGTTCTTGAGTCCGAAATGAATTTTTTTCATACCGATTTAAGCCTTTTTGTGAGTCTAACTGTTGTATTTTCTTTTGCTCCAGCGTTTCATTGGTTTCTTGCTGTCGAGTCATCATCGTTGTTTCATCCCTGTGGTTGGTTGAGGTTTGTGTTCACGGAGATACTGCACTGATCAGCTGGGAGGCCATTATGCGGACTGAACACATTATTTGTCTTGATCGCGACTGAAGTAAGGGCGAGGATTATGGCCGCGTAAAATCGTTTAAGCCCCCGGGGGAATTCGTTTCACTGACCGTTCCAAGGCAGTTCTTCTGTCGCGGTTATGCTTATGGATTGTATTTGAGTGTGCGTAAGGCTTATATTATTTTGTTCTGGATAGCCGATTGGCCATTTGTGGGTGTGTAACTGTCCTTTTGGTGTTTCCATAAGGATCTAGTTGTTTCATGTTTGTGTTTCTTTCCCTTTGATGTATCTGATGGGAGATGTGGGTTTACTGTATCGATTCCTGATAATTGTCATCACTTCTATTCTCTACTGACCGTTCCAAGGTTTAGTTCTTCTGTCGAGGTTTATTATTGCTTGTCATTTTGATAACACTTCCGTCTGACATAGAGAAGCCTCCGTGGTGCAGTGGTTACGCTACTCGCCTGGTAAACCAGGGATCGCAGGATCGATCCCGGGCTTCTCCAGACTTTCGGATGAGTCTTTAAACCGAGGTCCCGTCTCCGTATGACCTTAGCTGTTGGTGGGACGGAAAACTAAATTTCACTCACTCCGTGTGACATAGTGCATTTTTTACATCTCCAAAATGGCTACTTTTCTGATGAAAATCCGTAATAGTTTTCTTATTTATGCCTATGTCTTGGAGTAAATAATGAAAATAATGTGTACCCCCTTATTCAAAACCCCAGATTTCTCTATTTAAAGTGGGGTTTGGGGGGCGTTCATTTCAAGGACTTGTTCACCTGGTGTATAGTTCGTATTTGCATGTATGTATTGCTAATATATTTTTTGGATTGCCGTCTGTCCTTTTTGTGGGAAAGCAACTTTTTTATGGCCTTTCGCCTGTTACAATTTTATTATGTTTATGTATCATTCCGTTAAGTGTCTTTCTTGGATGGGAGGTGTGGGGTGGGCCTTATTGTATCGATTCCTGATCATTGCATTTACTTCTATTTTCCAAAAGCTCTAGATAACAATGACTTCGAGAAAATATTATGATGTCTGCTCTTATTTTTTTCCAGGAAATGTATATTGTGTGTACTGGTTTGAATCTCCTCATGGATTCGATTCTAGTGAGGTCGTACAGCAAAGTTTAACTTATTCGAGCAACTACTGAAACAATACATTCACTGTGTCTACTGACATGTCGGTATGGCGAATAAAGTCCTGACGTCGTCCGTGACAACCTTTTTATTTTTGTTTTGAACTACTTCGACGATTAAATCCAAGTTAAAACAATTATATGATAGCAGAATCTTACACTCGTGGTCATTTCATATGAAATTTATGAAACTCGCCAAAAGCTCGTTAACAAAATATCATATGAAATGACCATTCGTGTAAGATCCTCTATATATGTAATAACCGTAATTTTACTACCAACGATAACGTACCTTCTCTCAACGAGTCTGTCACCGGAAGCTAGGTTTTTCACGTGATTTATGCAGTAATGATTCGGCGGTTGGCATGTATCTTCGTAGTAGGCTAGCTCACACGCTTCCGGTGGACCCGCGCAAACTGCACATTGTACTGACAATACAAAAAAATATATATGACATTACATTATCATGTCTCAGAACTTAATACCCTTTAAAAACTGCATAAGTTTACATTAAAGGCTGGTTTTATTGAGACAGTACTGATGCTTTTACGAAACCACGCCTACATAAAAACATTGTAAATGTTACCTCCAAGCAACCCCCCCCCCCCCACACACACACACACAAAGAAATTTTAATATTACAAAAATGTGATTTTTTTATTTCTGCTCAAAATATAAATTGAGTTCACAAATCTATACCGAAAAAGAAACGCAACTTTTTAACCCATAAGATTTTCATGCAACCATCAGATTGACTGAAAAATCATTTTGCGATTTACTTGTATACGTTTAAACTTTCTTATGCAGAAAACATTTGGGCGATATCTGTACAGGTTAACGCCCCACTTGGCAATTCGTTGTTTTCAACATTTCCTCGTGTAGTACATTAATTGTATACAGTAACCTCATCATATAAGCATATTGTGTTACCCGGAGTTAAGGTTTCAAACGTCCGGTAAAATTTCTCAACGTACGCTCGTAACGTAGCGGTCCAAATGCGTCTACGTGGGACGTCTCAGGCTGTCATCGCCAGGAACTTCCAAGTGAGTAAATCTTCGATAACTCGCTTGTACCAGCGTCTACGTCAAACGGGAAAGACAAATGACAGGCCCAGAAGTGGACGTCCACGCGTCACGACACGTCGACAGGACCGATACATCCGTCTAACCCACCTTCGTAATCGGTTCCGTACAGCTGTCGAGACGTCTCAGGTGACACCAGGAACGCACGACAATCGAATAAGTGCAGATACTGTCAGGAATCGCCTTCGAGAGTTTGGTTTACGTCCTCATCGTCCGTACGTTGGTATGTCATTATCAACACGACGACGTTAGGTTAGAATGGCGTGGCTCACACAACATTGGCCAAACCTGTTGCCTCTTCGTCAGTGGTATAACATAATGTTTTCTGACGAGTCCAGGTACTTATTGTACAGAGCTGACGGCCGTCAACGTGTGTATAGGAGTAACGGAGAGCGTTATCGTGACAATTGTTTGGTTGAACGTGATCGATTTGGAGGCGGTGGGTTGATGGTGTGGGCTGGCATATCTTATGGTCATAGAACGCCCCTGGTATTCATTGATGGACTTTTGACGGCTCAGCGTTACGTTGACGTCGTTTTACGACCGGTAGTTGTTCCATATGTACGACAGAACAACGTTACGTTTCAACAGGATAACGCTCGGGCGCATGTATCGAGGCTCAGGATGGCGTTTCTTCAGCAAAACAACGTTTACGTGATGCGCTGGCCTCCGTAGAGTCCAGATCTCTCTCCTATAGAACATTTGTGGGACGTCTTGGATAGGCGCGTAACCGCCCCCAGCCGCAAAAAACGCGCCAAGGCTTGCATCTCGCGCTCATATAGGCGTGGAATGCTATTCCCCAGGCAGAGATCAATCGTTTAAGCCTGTCAATGACCAGGCGTGTGCGTGCAGGACTGAATGCAAATGGAGGATATACTCGCTATTAACTGCTTATGTTTTGAACTCGTGAAATGACTACCTCTATGACAAAACGGATTTGTGTTCCAAACATTCTCACTGGAAAATGAACTCTCTATGGCGGTTACATTCAGGAATGATTCTTTTATTGCGTCATTAAATCGATTTTCTGCAAACATGATTATTTATGCAAATACTCGCATTTATATTTTGAGTTGCGTTTCTTTTTCGGTTTAGTATATATTTTTAGAGCAGAAATGAGAAAAAATAAAAATTTACCCCTGTAAACCCCAGTTTTACTATGTAAAAGGGGTCAGAACTATATAGGCGTGTTTTCGTAACGCTGAAGCGCTCAGTAAGACCATCATTACATGTAAGTATGCTGATGGAAACCAACAGCATACATGTATTCATTACGATTAGACACCCGTGCGACAAAGTGCATTTTTTCACATCTCCAAAATGGTTGCTTTTCTTATGAAACTCCTTGAAGTTTTTCTTATGTTTACCGCAAAAATAGGTTATGCGTGCTCGATAGAACCGCCTGTTTGCGGCGGTTCTAACGATTACCCACAACCAATGTCTTGAAGCAGAAATTAGAAAAATAATGTATACCCCCGTAAACCTCAGTTTCTCCTATGAAAGTGGGGTTCAAGGGAGTCAGAACTATAGAGGCCTGTTTTCCTGATGCTGTAGCGTTTAGTAAGGCTATCCTTAACTATGCTGGTGAACAAAAAATACAACAATATATGAGCCGGGAACATCATATACTCTAATTTACATATGCGACCAGCGAAGACTCAGATCAGCCTGCGAATTCACGCACTCTGATCAGAGTCTTCAGTGTTCGCTCTGAGGATAGCTGCGGACCCAGTGTTCTTTCATGCAGGAAGATAATTCTCCGGTCAGACTATATTGATGCGTAGACTGATCTGATTCTTCTTCGGCGCACATGTAAATCGTAGGAAATGTTGTGGCACGGCTCATATTATAGAAATAAAGCAGGTGTCTCCGTTGTATTTGGACTTTTTAGGGATGGTGTGGGAGATGTTTCTTTGTTATCTACAAGATATATGTGTTGCGTGTATTCTTTAGAGTAAAGTAAAAGTACAACAAAGATCAGGAATCGATACAATTAACTTACTCCACCAATCAAAGACACAAAAGGGAAAGAAACACAAACATTAAGCGACCAGACCATAATGGAAACCCAAACAAAGGAAGGCCATAAGGACTGTCACTTTCCCACAAAATGGCCGTATGGCCATCCAAAATAAAAAGACACAAGTGTTACAAACAGTAAGTAACAAACAACAACATAAATATACCGCCATAGAAGAACCGCCTTGGAACGGTCAGTCGAAAGATTTCAATTGGGGGGCTTAAATCGATTTTACGTGGCCACAATCCTCGCCCTTACTTCTGTCGCGATTTAGACAAATTATTTGTTCAGTCCGCATGAAGGCCACCTAATTCATCAGTGCAGCATCTCCGTGAACACAAATAATCAAAGAACTACAGAGGTGAGACAACGGTGAGGACTCGACAGCAAGAAACCACTGAAATGCTTGCGCAAAAGAACACCAACAGTTAGACTCCGATGGGCCCGACCAGAGACAGAGCATCAGGCACCAACCAACATTACCTTGAATTAGATCTCTCTAATTCCCAATCGTCTTGATAAGGCGATTTTAAGTGTACTTAACGTTTTTATTTTACATACCTTTTACTTTTATTCCCTGAGAGTGTTTTCGCGCCTAAACAATTTCTTTAGTGTTGCATAACATATGGACTCTGAGTACTCGTTCATTCTGTTCTTCCGGATGTGGTATTCAATGATTGTATTGAAGAGTGATATAAAACAGTGTAAAAATTGAAACTGGGCTTAGTTCCCGCCAACACTATTTAGGTCATTTTGGAGACGATCCTTTTCATTTTGTGGAAATATTACCAGACATTGAGTTAAATTACAACTCGAGCCCTACATCCCAAAAGAACCGCTAGGGATTAAGGAGCGGTCCGACTTGCACCACTTTTACTGGGCAGACTAAGACCTTCTAAGCAGTTTGTCAGTACTCGTGTGTGGTCGGTATTAGTTCTGCATTGAAGCACCATGCTGCCAAATCTATTTCCCCAAGGCCCGGTGGTCGGGGTGTCCGAAGTCCTCGAGGTAGCTTGATTTGAAGAGCCATGTGTTCAGCCCTATCAGTCGGCCAGACATTTGCATTCGGAGAGCATAAACATAGATTGCTTATAAACTTTATCTCAAGGTCAGGGTCACATACATGTATCACTTAAATATAGGATCTTATATGAGTGTTCATGTATTATTGAATTTAGTAAACAAGTTCAGGAAAAGGGATAAAATGCGAGGCTTCGCAAAGCCTTTTATGCCTTTTCCTCAACGAGTTGAATAAACTTGATAATATATGAGCAGGAATGCTATTTCTATTTATCATATGACATTTAAAATACATTTTATTCACGATCTGCTTTACAAAAAATTAAAAGTTCCGCCATTAGTAAACGCTACATCATTAACAATTTGCATACATTTGAATCTAATCCACTTGTGGATTACCGAATTGAATACATGACGTTATTATATATATTCAGACGCGGCGTCATATGATAAATGTGTGTTCAAATCGAATTTTTGCACTCACTAGGATTAGGGGGATTTGTTACCATCGGTTTGGTAGTGGTGTTCAAATAGGTAGTTGAAACAGATAATATTGGTGATGCCATGGATGAGCTGGCGGAATAAGTATCTAAATTCGTTGTCACAGATGATGAACCCTGTGCTGACATGTTTGCCGTTGGTGCAAACGCCGTACTTGAGATTGTTGCGACGGACGGCATGGTTGTCGAAGGAGATACCATAGCTATCGGTTGGCTTGTAGAAACTGAGCGCAGTGGCGTTGTCTTTGGAACAAATGCGTTTGTAGACGAGTGTGTGGGGTGGATAGCAGAGGTCTGTTGCTTCAGTGTTGTTAGTGAAACTGGTTTTGTAGCTGTAACAGAATGCAGAGACTATACAGGATTGCACACAAGTGACTACATGTTGGTACGCTTCATTTTATACTAATTTATTTTAGTTCGATTGCGATGAAAGTTTCAAGCTTATTGAAACGCTCTCGAACACTCATTCCGGGTGTTTTCACGCAGGAGCGAGAGGGAGGCAGTGGCTTTTACACCACTGCTACCCGTTTTCACCTGGGTGGAGTGGGGCAGTGTCATTACTTGTCTTGCCCAAGGACACACCTCGATACCGGTGGTCGGATTCGAACGCACAGCCTGTCGATCATAAGTTGAACGCGTAAACCACTGCGCTATAGAAGCTGGAATGTTGGTTAACTCTAACCCTGCTGAAAACGTCAACCATTTTCTTTGCAAAAGATCGTATGACTCCAAAAATCTGACTGTTTATCATGCGTTTTGTAAATTTAACACATACTGACAATCCTCGTTATTATAATGAATTTGCCGTTATAAAGAATCCCAGTTAGGAGTATGGTACGCAATAAAAATACTTTTCCCCATTATTACTCCCAGAAACAAATGTTATAGACATTTGTTAGAATCGCGAGCCGATTCTAACAATATCTATAACAGTTGTTTCTTGGAGTATAAGATTACAAGAAGCTTTCATGACTAAGGTCGCGAGTTGTGTTTTTCCAACCAAAGGGGTGTATTTATAGTTTATGTAGCAGGATAAGGTTTAATTCTGTTCCCAAATTTAATGCCTGCTATCAATATTTAAAGGCACGCATGTAAAATATTGTTGATGGACTTTTGCATTTCATTATCATTAAGTTAAGGTAGACCTGCTGGATAGTCTCTTTTCGGAGTACATGTGAGAGGCCGATCATTGTCGACGACAACCATCGACTTGCGAACGCATTCTTAGTGTAAAAGATATTAAAAGAGACACCGCCAAGGTCTGCAACAGACGAATAAATGTTTTAGTCAAACACGCTCGTCAGTCCCTAGGAATTCTTCCAACAGCTCGATGCGCTAGTGTTTAAGACCGGTCCGGATCGCAGCACTTTTCCTGGGCAGGCTTACCGGTTTACCCCCCCCCCCTCCCCACTCCTAAGTAGACAAAATATCTACCTTTCCCAAAGGCTTCCGCTTGTTATGTTTTAAATATGGTAAATAGTTGGTTTAAATTGCTTGATTGCTGATGATTGTCTTCACTTTTATTTTAGACATTCAACGGTTTACAAGTATCCAAGTTCGGCCAGTTTCAGCGTTACGCGAAAGCACCACGCAGCTCAATCTAAGTCCAGATGGATCGGGCGCGCTAGGTATAGGTGTTGAACTTATATGTATAACTTGTAGCATGACTTGTACCAAATGTGTTACCCTCTATAAGTAGGATCGGTTATTATTATTATTACAATTGTAATCCGTCAGTATCTATAATGCCGAGTGGCAAATGAGATTTTCTTCCCATTAAACTCTGATTTCTAGTCCCCACTTTTTATGTAATAATCGAAAATTATAAACAGTTTTTTTTAATTTTGGATTAATCCGGACATACCCACTTGTGTTACTTTTGCCGCTACAGAAGTTGATAACTTAGTCGCTGTGGCAGTTGTGAGATCAGTCCGTGAAAACGTGGTAGGTGGTTGTTTCCTATAAGTTGTCGATCTGATGCCTGTTGAAGCTGAAATCACAAAACCTGGTTGTGTAGATTGCTTTGAAAACGCAATAGTTGCAGGCGTTTGTGGAGTCGCCGATGTAGAGACAGTTTTAGAGGTAGAATATTTTATAGATGCTGAATGGGTGGTCGCCTGTGGTGTTGTTAGTTTTGCAGTTGTCGACATGGTACCTGGTTGTGTCGAAGTAGTTGTTGATTGTGTAGACGATAAACCCATAGAACCTGTCCGAGTGAATGTTTTCGATTTCAACGCTAACGTAGTTTGTAAATCCGTCGACGTAGGAAGAGAATTGGTGGTAACATATTTTGTGGAATCTGAATTTGTGGCAGTTTGTGAGGTTGTTCGTTTTGTCACTGAAGGCGAGCTGGAAGGTAGACTCAGATTTGTTGATTTTGTTGCCGCTGTGGTCGAGGTCAGAGAAACCGGCTGTGTAGATTGTTTCAAGTTTGTCACAGCTTGGGAAGTGTGCGGAGTCGGAGATGAAGTTGAACGTTTGGTGGTAGAATGCGTGGATACAGTATGAATGGTTGTAGATGTAGCTGATGATACAATTGATTTCGAATTCACCATTGAAGTGGGGGCCGAAGTCGATACCATAGTTGCAGTTGTAGATTGAGACGCATTGGTTGAAACAATTGAAGGTGTTGAGTTGCAGTCATTTCCAGTGTAACCTACAAAATATAGCATTAATCTGGATAAACCTGTTGAACGCATTTGATGCATTTCATAGCTGTTGAACTTATAACAGTTAAACAAGAATTATATATAGAAAAATTCCACTTTTACTGGCGACCGAATATAACCCTTACCATGCTGAATATGCCAATATGTTACATTCCTCCCAAATTTTCAGCCATGTGTGTTTCTTGATTTCATTTTTACGATTGTTTCAACTTTTACCATAAAAAAGCCAGCTGATCATTACCTATCCTAGCTTCTGAAAAGTCAGCTGATCTGGATCTACAATGTTTTTCAAGGTTACAACCGGGTTCGGCATGATGAATGTATGTTAAGACTTATTCTTCTTTCTAAAATACGTTTACAAGGTTTCAGATTTTGTGTCGTTTTGGTTCCTACACTCAATTTGCTCTAGTAAGAGACCACATTTGAATCTGTTGAAAAAGCTGTATTAAGGAACTTTTTTTTAACAGTGCCAACGGAAGTAATACGAAGTACATGCATTTTACTGTATAACACGCAAATGGTATCCATATGTTATGGGAGATGTCATTTTAAGCGGTAGATGCATAAAGTGTATATCTTACTTGCATTACAACAACGCTGAGCGCAGGACAAGACTTGGTAGTAAGATCCACTGCACTCGCTATTTCTTCCAGTAGAACAATTCCTCACAATGCGGGTCAAGCAAAGAGTGCCAACGAGTTTGCATGGAGATGGTGTGCTCCAATTTGACCATGCTGCCGAAAGAACAGGAAGACACAGTATACGCATTTATCATATGACGTCGCGTCTGAGGGTGTAATAACGTGATGCAATAAATTTGATAATCCACTAGTGGAGTGCAC
This sequence comes from Lucinisca nassula, assembly GCA_963580285.1. Lineage (NCBI taxonomy): Eukaryota > Metazoa > Mollusca > Bivalvia > Lucinida > Lucinidae > Lucinisca > Lucinisca nassula. The sequence continues at coordinate 67,308,692 of OY757027.1, read as the reverse complement.
TGGTGGATTCAATAGGCAAATTAGTTAAATACGCCCCGTAACGTTACACGTACACTGCCCTTAATGACGTCGCTTTACTAATGGCGGAATATTGACATTTTTGTCAAACAATCGTGAATAAAATGCGTTTGAAATGTCATATAATAAATAGAATCTTGCATTCGTGCTCATGTATTATTGAATTTATCAAACTCGTTGAGGAAAAGGGATAAAATGCTCGGCTAAGCCTCGCATATTATTCCTTTTTTATCAACTCGTTTAATAAATTCAATAATACATGAACACTCTTGTTAGATGCTCAATTTAATGTTACAATGTGGTGCCGATAGTTTGAACCCTTCTCTTGCTGAAAATTCAATTCAGCCACACCCAACTCTGACTTTGAACCAATCAGATTTCTTGATGTTATTTATTCCTTCCAATTCATAAACTGAATGTCAAACAGTGTAGATCCTGATCAGATGGCTCCTCAGAAGCCATCTGATCTGGATCTACACTGTTTGCAAAGATATGAGTTGTCGTGAAAAACAAGATAAGGATTGAGATTTACAATGAGACATTACAAGAAGAAGAACGTAAGGAAACATAGTTACCTTATAAGCGTATGTAAATAATAATATTCAAATCAAAGAAGAAATAATGAGGACACCAGTCTGAATTTGTGGGGTGAAAGTAATCAAGCGATCTAATTTCCAAACAAAGTACTATCAAAAATAAGAACTTTATTGTTACAAGGATTATACTCTATAAGCTGAATCCTTGTACAAGTATATTTTTTTCTGAAATACGTTTGAAGTGGATTAAAAGAAAAAAATAAATAAACTAACGCTTAGGTGCACGACCCACAGCCCCCCCCCCACACACACACACACATACACACATGCACAACAAAATAATTCAATCCACTGATTTTAATCATTGGTAATAGGTCTTGTCGAAATGTTTATGTACAGGTATATCGTAATACCTTTGTGAACACCCGATTATTGTATAAATAGTTTGTTAGCGCGGATAGCTGGTCATTAAAAACTGTTTACAAAGAAATCTGACAATAAACAATATCATTGATTAGGTGATTTCATTATTTATCTGCATGCCAAAACATATCAAAATATTCCTAGTGTTTGTTTAGAAGTTATACTTCCGTGATCAGCCTAAGCGAGGCCATTTATCAAGAAATCTAGCAATAAACAATATTGTTGCTTGGGTTGGTTGTTTTCATTTAAAGCAGTTTTTCGGATTAACCGGTTTTGTACAGGAAACCCCCAAAGGGGTAATTGGCAAACAGTGCATACCCAGATCAGACGCCGCAGAACGCGGAATCTGATCACGATCTACACTTTTTGCAAAACGTTCAGCCATTTTCCAAATAAATGTTAAAGAAAACACTACCTGGCACCCCAAAATTTTAAAATGAACACCTGCTATATATAAGGTGGAAGATTCTATTTGGTACAAAAGGGGTTATCCTTTCAAATGAGGACTCAACAACAATCTGACGTCAGAGAAGAAGAAAAACATCTATTCTAATGCACTTACGTATGTAACGCGACGTCTGATTGGATAACGTCAAAAACTTGCGACAGTATATTCCACGATATACTGTCGGAAATCCGACGTCACCATGTAACGTCGTTTTTCATTGGCTGACATTTGGTTTTACGCAGCTCACAACACCTGCCGCTTTGTGCAAAATAGTACAATTTTTAACAAAACAACCGAATAAGTGCATTTGAATGGGGATAACTGTATTAAAAATTGTCATTTGGGGAGGTAAATCGGTGGTTTTACGGTCGCAAATTCCGTTTTACGGCTCCGCTGACGCGTCGCCGTAAAACGAAATTTCCAACCGTAAAACCACCGATTTACCTCCCCAAATGACAGTTTTGAATACAGTTATCCCCTAATTGAATACTCACTAGGGGTACACTTTTCAGGCGTGCAGGGAACTACCTCACTGCCTTTGTCCCCACAGTCATTGTTGTGACCTGTCGAGCAGTTACGGAGACGATAGGATAAGCAAACACCATTCGCCAGTTTGCAGCGCGAAAATGGTTGCCAAGGTAACCAGTCTAGAAATGAACAGAACAGAAGCTTTGTTTATTGTCGAATATGGCAACCTATATAACATAAGCCCTGTAGGACTTTTATTTTGAGCAGAAATACGAAAAATATCAGGATTTTTATCTAGAAATTTCAGATTTTGGTGGTAAAATTTTACCAATATATTTGAATAGGCGTGTTTTCGTAATGAAACAATAAAACTTTAAATAAACACGACAACCATGATGGCCCTGGATCGATGACCTGAGCAGCACTGTAGTAATGAAAAGGTAGGTATTATAGTAAGGTGCCTTGTCAGAAGAAGCATACATGCCAAATGTGTTTGATTTTAAGTTTAACGTCCCCGTCAATACTGTAAAGACCGGCCCCGATAGCTCAGTTGGTAGAGTGTCCGCTCCGGGGAACGGGAGGTCACGGGTTCGATACCGGGCCGCGACATACCAAAGTCGTTAAAATGGTACTAGCTGCTCCTCGCTTGGCATTCAGATGTACGGGGTAGAGCTACGACTGGTCGACCCAGTGTCGGGATAATGTGATTGGGTGTGGTATCATGTAATGTGTCCGGAACATGGTACTTCAGTGAGGCAGTGAGACGAGCGACGAAGCCGGACATCTCGCAGTCACAAAAGCTCACCATGACCTTCGGTCAGGTGAGCTTAGAATAGAAATGGAAACAAGAAGTCACATTCATTTTACATTTAGCAGTGATATCAATGTCTAAAATGGTATTTTAAATACCATTTTGATACTTAATATGTGAAAAAAAAAACCCACATGATCGTTTGTTTTTATGCCCCCGCCATCGGCATGCCGGGGGCATATACTTTTCTGGTTTTCAGTACGTGCGTACGTGTGTACGTCCGTCTGTACGTGTGGTTGTACGTACATACGTAATCCTGTAACCTCAGGTTAAGGGTTTTGTAACAGGTAGATCCTGAAAGTTTTAGAACTCATATTTTCCTAACCATTCGATGGAATTGGTTAATATTTGGTATAATGCTAGATATAGGTCCAAGGTTTAATTAAAGGATACCCAACCCATGCCTGTGACCTTAAGGTCACGGTCACAGACTTAGAGAGAAGCCTCCGTGGTGTAGTGGTTATGCTATTCGCCTTGCAAACCAGGGGTCGCAGGATCGCTCACGGGCTTCTCCAGACTTTCGGATGAGTCTTTAAACCGAGGCCCCGTCTCCGTATGACCTTAGCTGTTGGTGAGACGTAAAAATCAAACAATTACAGACTTAGAAAATTTTCAGTTTTAAAGACTCTGGTTAAGGTTTTTGTAACAGGTAAACCCTGAACATTTAAGAACTCATATTTTCCAAACCATTTGATGGAATTGGTTCATATTTGGTATGGTAATAAATATTGGACCATCGATGTATACAGTGATAACCCCGCCCATGCCCATTACCTCATGGTCAAGGTCACGGACTTGGAAACTTTCAATGTTAAAGACTCAGGTTAAGGTATTTGTGCCAGGTAGAACTTGAACTTTTATGATGGCTTTGGTTCATATTTGGTGTGATATTAGATATAAGTACAATGATTTATTCAGCAATACCCCCACCCATGCCTATGACCTCAACGTCAAGGTCACATACTTAGACAATTTTAATGTTAAAGATTTTTAAAGAGCTCGAATTTCCCAAACCATATTATGGATTTGGCTTATATTTGCTATGATGATAGATACAGGTCCAAATAATTATTTGGCAATACCCCCACTCTTGCCTATGGCTTCAAGGTCAAGGTCAAATACTGAGAAATTTTTATTAGATATTTTAAGAGTTGATATTTTCCAAATCGTATCATGAATTAAGTCTATATTTGGTATGATGATAGTTATTTTTAAATAGATATTTTATGAGTTGATATTTATCACATCGTATGATAATTTGAGTTTATTTTTGGTATGATGACAGATACCTGTCCATTTTATTCAGCGATACCCCCACCCATGCCCATTTGCTCAAGATCAAGGTCACGGACTTAGAAATTTTCAATGTTAAAGACTCTGGTTTAGGCATTTGTACCTGGTAGCGTCTGAACTTTTATGATGGACTTGATTCATATTTGGTATGACGACAAATATAGGTCCAATGTTTTACTAGCAATACCCCCACTAATGCCTATGACCTCAACGTCAATGTCACAGACTTAGATAATTTTAATGTTAAAGATTTTAAAGACCTTAAATTTTTCAAACCATATTATGGATTTGGCTTATATTTGCTATGATGATAGATACAAGTACAAATGTTTATTTGGTAATACCCCCACTCGTGACTATGGCTCTAAGGTCAAGGTCACAGACATAGAAATTTTAATAAGATATTTTAAGAGTTGATATTTTCCAAATCGTACCATGAATTATGTTTTTATTTTGTATGATGATAGGTACTGGACCGATACCCCCACCCATGCACGTGCCCTGAAGGTCAAGGTCACAGACAAATAATTTTTTATTCAAAGTTTATTAAGAGCTCATGCTCCCAAAACCATATGGATTATCTTCATATTTGGTATGATGTAAGATACAGGTACAAAGTCGTATATGCCTCCAGCCTTGACCTCAAGGTCGAGTTCACAGACTTAGTTTTGTGATGCTTTTAAATTTTAGGCCTCATATTTTGCAAACCATATGCATTGGCTTCATTTTTGTAATGATGATAGATACAGGTCCTGAGTTTTATTCAGCCATACCACAGACCCTGCCTGGGGTAGGACACTTTTGCAGTAGAGCTATGCTGTCCAGTGACAGTTGTTGTTGCAATATGTTTTTCTCGGAGTGAGGCGGGCCACTGGGCGGGGGCATCTGTGTCATCTGGACACATTTCTAGTTCCCAGTAGCAGCCTGGACTACATGTACATATCTGTTTTTCCAATATAATATAAATACCAGTATTTCATGGAATGTGTTGAAAACATATTTCAACGAATGAGCTGAACACCAGAAATTTTCACGGGATACGAAACAGTGTTGTTCAATTACATCGCGAAAGACGCGTACAAAATAAAAAAGAAAATTTGTTTTTATTTCGATTAATACCGAACACATATTTCATCTCACATCACGAAAACACGCCTATATAAGTTTGACCCCCTCGAACCCCACATTTATTTTCTTAAACTGGGGTTTACGGGGATATACCTAATTTACGTTTTTCTCCTTTAAATATAGATTGTGAGTACTCGTTAGCACCGCCTCGATGAGGCGGTGCTACAGAATACCCAAAATCTATATTTTGAGCAGATATAAGAAAAATATCCCAATTTTTCATCTTAAAATTTTCATTTTCTCGGCGATTAAAGGTTATTATGTATTTGTATAGGCGTGTTTTCGTAATGATTTTTGAAAACATCAGAATATTCACTCGATGAAATATTTAGGTATTCATCTTAAAAAAAGTAAATATCCTCTATTTTGGCTGTAAAATGCGCTGAACGGGCATCCGTGGCCTAATGGATAAGAGCGCTGACTCTTAGTCATTAGGTCTCTCACCGCCGTGGGTTCGAGCCTCGCTCGGGTCACGTGTGAGACGCCAAGTTCTGCAACGGAAGGTCAGGTGGGTTTTTTCCGGGTACTCCGATTTTCGCCCACTTATGATTAACGATCGGCTCGATATGAGTGAAATAATCTTGAAAGGGCCGTAAAACCCAAACCAAAAAAAAAAAAAAAAAAAAATGCGCCGAGCATTACGATAACACACCCGTGCGACAAAGTGCATTTTTTCACATCTCCAAAATGGCTACTTTTCTGATGAAAATGTATGATAATTTTGTTATTTTTATTTCAAACATAGGTTGTGGGTGCTCGTTAGAGCCGCCTCATTGAGGCGGTTCTAACGAGTAGCCACAACCCATGTATTGGAGCAGAAATAAGAAAAATAATGTATACCCCGAAAACCCGTTTTCCCTATATAAAGTGGGGTTTAGAAGGGTGTTCATTTCATGGACATGTTCACGTGATGGAGTTGTTACAGTAATGGAAAACATGACCCACAACCTATGTCTTGGAGCAGAAATAAGAAAAGTAATGTATACCCCGTAAACCCGTTTACCCTAAATAAAGTGGGGTTTAGAAGGGTGTTCATTTCATGGACATGTTCACGTGTTGGAGTTGTAACAGTAATGGAAAACATGACCAACAACCTATGTCTTGGAGCAGAAATAAGAAAAGTAATGTAAACCCCGTAAACCCGTTTTCCCTAAATAAGGTGGGGTTTAGAAGGGTGTTCATTTCATGGACATGTTCACGTGATGGAGTTGTTACAGTAATGGAAAACATGACCAACAACCTATGTCTTGGAGAAGAAATAAGAAAAGTAATGTATACCCCGTAAACCCGTTTTCCCTATATTAAGTGGGGTTTAGAAGGGTGTTCATTTCATGGACATGTTCACGTGATGGAGTTGTAACAGTAATGGAAAACATGACCAACAACCTATGTCTTGGAGCAGAAATAAGAAAAGTAATGTATACCCCGTAAACCCGTTTTCCCTATATAAAGTGGGGTTTAGAAGGGTGTTCATTTCATGGACATGTTCACGTGATGGAGTTGTTACAGTAATGGAAAACATGACCAACAACCTATGTCTTGGAGAAGAAATAAGAAAAGTAATGTATACCCCGTAAACCCGTTTTCCCTATGTAACGGTTATGGATAAATACCACTTCTACAGCCTTGCTGTAGGAGCCGACTCTTTTAGCGACGCAGGTAGAGTGGTTGGCTTATTCACGAAGTTAAGCAACGGAGATTGCGGTTAGTACCTGGATGGGTGACCACGTTGCTTGACTTCGTGGACAACCCGGTACACGCTACATTGGTGGCAGCGGTGGGATGGAAACAGTGCCGCTGGTTTGTTACATAGACTCCGCCCTCGGGTTTAGCATTGTGTGGCATGTGTGACTTCGGGACGAAGTCAAGAGATGAGGGGGAGAAATGTAACGGTTATAGATAAATACCACTTCTACAGCCTTGCTGTAGGAGCCGGCTCTTTTAGCGACGCAGGTAGAGTGGTTGGCTTATTCACGAAGTTAAGCAACGGAGATTGCGGTTAGTACCTGGATGGGTGACCACGTTGCTTGACTTCGTGGACAACCCGGTACACGCTACACCTATATAAAGTGGGGTTTAGAAGGGTGTTCATTTCATGGACATGTTCACGTGATGGAGTTGTTACAGTCATGGAAAACATGATCACACGCGTTTAACTGTGACTTCAAAATAGAAGTGAAGGCAATCATCAAACCTGTACGCTTAGCCTTCCGCAACTGTTATCATATAAATATTACATTTCTTAGAGGGGGATACTGTAAAAGATTGCCTTGATGTATATGAATATCAACCGCGCAGCCGAGGTTGATATTCATATTCCGAAGGGAGACTTTTTCCACTATTCCCATCTCAGGAATGTAATAGATTTTATTTTCTTGCACACCAGATAAGGAAATCCGTGATTTTACCCTGGGATAGAAATTTATGTTCTGACCCTGATGTTCCAACCCAGTCAACTAACATAAATGCGCTTCAATTCTGTTCAACTGTCGGAACTACTTCCGCACTACTTTTTTTTGTAAACAATATACATGTGCAGGCTGTCAAAACTAACCGGAGATGTTGTGCAAGAAAAAGAATCCAATATGGGATTCTGTTGTAAATGGGCGTTTCCAACCCTCGGGATGACCGAGCTGAGCGGAACCTCGGCGTAGCCTCGGTTCCGCTCAGCACGGTTATCCCTCTGGTTTGAAACGCTCATCTACAACAGAACCCCGTATCAGATTCTTATAATACAGTGAAAAACTACTGAATTCCTTTTACTGATTTTAAACAATGATTAAGGTAAAGTATTTGTCAATGAAAAAAAATCAGGTCATGACGTACCAAATTATCGGATAACTTCGGCTTTCTTCTTAAGCGGCGTTAGCTTGTGAAACAGAAATTTAGATGTTTAAACGTCTATAAAAATAGAAATGAAGGCAATGATCAGGAATCGATACAATTAACCCCTAGCTCCCATCAGAGATACAAAAGAGAAAGAAAAACAAACATGAAATAACTAAACCCTAATGGAAACAGTTTCTTTCCCACAAAATGGCCAATTGGCTATCCAAAAAAAAAAAAAAAAAAAAAGAAAGCGATACACACACACACTCAAAGATAAATCATAACAAAAATAAACCGCGACAGAAGAAACGTCCTTGAACGATAAGTGTGGTTCGTTATTTCTGAATGGAACCCTACAGTGTGGGTAGGAGTTTTGTTAATTAATAAATGAAAAGAAACATTTTGGTACCAAAATTTTTCGACTTTGTTATAAGTTCTGGTTTAGACACTTTTTCTCCATCTTCCCTGAAGAACCGAATCGTACGCGCATCAAATTTCGCGCATGTGGTAATCGAATTTAGTGTGATAGTAAAAGGAATAAGCATTTTACTGAGCGCTGACATTCCTGCTTCCTTTTTTGTGCAAAAAGTAGTCCTCTAACCAAACCAAATCGTGTTTACGTAGTTTTCATTTTTATTAATTATGGTAACAGAACAATTTTATGTACATGAACTTGTTTGACCGAGAATATTACGGTCAGGCCCACCGGAGTCAAACTGTGGTTTTCTTTTGCTCCACCATTTCAGTTATTTCATGCTGTAGAGTCCTCATCGTTGTTTCATCTCTGTAGTCGTTTGATTGTTATGTTCCCCGAGATGTAGCACTGATGTGTTAAAAAGCCTTCATGCGGACTGAACAAATTGTTTAAGACGCGGCAGAACCAAGAACGAGTATTTTGGTCACGTTCCGAGGCTGTTCTTCTGTCGCTGTTTATTTTGTTATGGTTTACATTGTTTATATTTTGTTTTTATTAGCTAACCTGTCATGTAATCATGAGATGAACTTTTTGGATCACTTTTCGTCCGTCGTGCGTACGTACGTGCGTAACATTACGAAAACACACCCGTGTGATATAGTGCAATTTTTATATCTCCAAAATGGCTACTTGTCTGACGAAAATCAGTGATTATTTTCTTATTTATACTGCAAACATAGGTTGTTGGTACTCGTTAGAACCGCCTCATTGAGGCGGTTCTAACGAGTACCCACAACCTATGTCTTCGAGCAGAAATAAGAAAAATATTGTTTACCCCCGTAAACCCCAGTTTTCTCTATATAAAGTGGGGTGTAAGGGGGTGTTCATTCCACGGACTTGTTCACGTGATGACAGTCCTAAATCACTGATCGGATTTTGACCAAACTTCACAGGAATGATCCTTAGGTGGTCCCATTTCAAACTTGTTCAACTGGTTCCGGTCCATTGCGCATCAAGGTCACGGGAGCCAAAGTAGATTTTTTAAATGAAAACTTAAAAAATCTTCTCCTGAAACTGCAAGGCCCAGGCCTTTGATATTTGGTTTGTAGCTTCATCAAGTGGACTTCTACCAAGATTGTTCAAATAATAGCCCTATGGCCAAAAATGCCCCCGCCACGGGGACCTTTTGTTTTACATAGACTTACATAGGGAAAAGCTTAAAAAAATCGTCTTGCCTGAAACCAGAAGGCTTAGGTGTTTGATATTTGACATGAAGCTACGTCATGTGGAGCTCTATCAAAATTGTTCAAATTATAGCCCTTGGGCCAAAAATGTCCTCGCCCCGGGGCCCCTTGGTTTTACATTAACTTATATAGGAAAAATCTTTAAAAAATCTTCTCCTCTGAAACAGCAAGACCCAGGTCTTTGATATTTGGGGTGTAGCTTTATCTAGTGGACCTCTACCACGATTGTTCAAATTATAGCCCTGGGGCCAAAATATTCCCCTCTGAAACCACAAGGCCCAGATCTTTGATATTTGGTTTGATGCCTGGTGCCTCCAGTTGACCTGTCTCATTAGCTACGTCGGTCGGTGTGTTCTCGGAGGGGGATATGCTGTGTTTGCCGGGTCTTGTCCGTCATCCGTTTCGATTTCAAAACTTTGGGGTTGAGACACACTGATGAAGGTTAAATATCAGAAAGGCCTCTGTGTCACTAAATTTGGTATAGTTACGCCTTAATTTGAAGCTTTGTCTAGTGGACCTAGACCAAGATTGTTCAAGTTAAAGCCCTGGGGCCGAAAATGGTCCTGCCCCGGTTTTATTGAGACACATATAAGGAAAACCTTACAAAATCTTCTTGTTTGAAACCAGAAGGCTCCTGTCTTTGATATTGGGTATGACGCTTCACCTTTTAGACCGCCCTCAAGATAATGCAAATCATAGTCCGGGAGCCAATAATGGCCCTACCTGGGGCCCACTTGTTACACTATGGATCAGGTGAGCGATCCAGGGCCATCATGGCCCTCTCGTTTAGGATAGCCGTTTGGCCATTTTGTGGGAAAGTAGCTGTCCTTTTGGCTTTCCGCTTGTGGTGTTTTTATTATGGTGTCTTTGGGGACTCTGATGGGAGGTGCTGGGTAGTTGTATCGATTCCTGATCATTATTATTGTTCATATGAAATGGACACGGTGTAAACAAATCTATTATGTAGTACATTCTTACAAGGACAGACAGCTGGATAACATGACTGCGACTGTGCTGAGTCCCCAACACAAGGTTTACCACCTCCACTTGGGGTAGGATTGTTGCATAGTCGGACACGCACCTGTGTGCCGTTCCCACATGTAACGCTGCAAGTCCCCCAGTCGGAAAACGCTGACCATCCACCATCAACAGGGGCTGTGGAAAATATCAGAAACACAATTGGAATTACCGTAAAAATACCGAAAATTTGGACACCTTGAGGACGCGCTGTAATTCTCCTAAAATTTTAACAAACGTTGTTACATGATCCTGTAAGGACTCCAAATGTTGTAAACAAATGACAAATAGTGAAGGTCTTGAGTTTGCACTGTTTGCTTAGGCCTTCTGTCCTCATATTAAGGATGGTATTTTTCAGCATTTCGTATCATGATTAAGACCGTCAGTGGTGTTATTACGGTGTTTTGTAACACAGAAAACATGACTTTATTATATAGCTTGCAATATTGAATGATCAGAAATGAAAAAAAAAAAAAATCATAAAATCACTCGATATCAGCACGCTTACTTCTCGGATGCCCTAAAATTTTAACCATTACGATAACACATCCGTGCTTGGCAGTTCATTTTTCACATCTTCAAAACGGCTCTTTTTCTTATGAAAATCCGTGATATTTTCCTTATTTATACTGAAACATAGGCTGTGCGTGCTCGTTGGAGCCGCCTCATTGATGCGGTTCTAATAAGCACCCTCATGGTATGTCTTAGAGCAAAAATAAGAAAATAATGTTTACCCCGTTTAACACCAGTTTTCTCTATAGAAAAGGGGGGTTAGGGGTGTTCATTTCACTGACTTGTTCACGTTAACGTTTGCTGACGTTGGATTTAATTGCTCTTGCGTCAGAGACGATACGCTAATTTTCTAATGATATGCATGTTTCACATAACATGATTATATTCTTTTGACAGTAAAAACCTTTTTGTCCAAACACACGTATAAGATAAACAGACAATTGACTACTTTTGATAATTCAAAAAAATATCTCACGTTATAAACATTAAAATTTTCACTCGTGTCTCACATTCGTTGATGTTTTTTTTTATGTTATCAGCATACTCGACAGTAACTATTCACTATCTACTATATAGAGAATCTTACATGATTGTTCATGTATTATTGAATTCATTATACAAGTCGAGAAAATGGGATAAAATGCGAGACCATGCCGAGCAGTTTAATATCCATTTTTCTCAACGAGTTTAATAAATTCAATAATACATAAGAGCACGAATGCAAGATTTTATTTATCATATGACATTTAAAACACATTTAATTCACGATTTTGGTTTAAAATGTCAATATTCAGTCATTAACAATTGCGACGTCGTTAAGAACGCCGTGCGTATAACATTACGGAACATATGTACATGTAACTAATTTGCATATTTAATCCACTTATGGATTATTGAATTTATTACATGACGTTATAACATTCAATACATGCATTTTATGTACAGTTAAAAAATACAGAAGCACAGAAGCTGGTTACGAGGGACATTTTGAAAATACCTAGTTTGTTGATTCGGGAGCATTACTGTAAAATGCAAAATATAATACTAGTATTAATTCTGACAAATATAGAATAAAAACACACACAAAATACCAAAAAAAAAAAAATACAACTAAAAAACAAGCAAACAAACAACAACAACAAACAGAAAAAAAAAACGCAAGACTCTTTTTACTCACCATGAGAGCAGTCATTATATCCGCAGATGGTGACATTAACATTTTTTCCCGAACACTGCGTGTCGTTCCCCGTAGAACAATGCCTTAGTCGGGTTCTCCAACAATGCCCATTGTTTTCAGTACAATTACTCCACGAAGACCAAGTTTGCCAAACTAGAAAGATTATCAGAATGCATCACGCCTGTTTATTAAGGATAATGTAATATGAATGTCCCAAATCATAAGAACCATGAATATATATTTGGTTTAGGGGTGGGCCTCAGAACAGTTTCTCAGATATATGGCCTTTTGTGAAGTGGCGAGGTGGGACATGGCCCTGCCACACCCTGGCAGACCCTGAGGTTCGTGTCACTGAACGTGTCTTATCTTAAGGAATAAGAGTATATATGGTTTAGGGCGGGGTTCTCTAAGGTTTCTGATATTGAGCCTTTTTATGAAGTGAAGGGGATGGGGCAATGCCCCGGCGCATCCCGGTGGCCCCAAGGTTGGTGTCACTGAATGCGTCTTATCATAAGGAACAAGAATATATATATGGTTTTGGGTTGATGATCTGAATGGTTTCTGAAATATTTGGCCTTTTATGAAGTGGAGGGGGTGGGGCAGGGCCCGGGACCATCCCAGTGGGGTCCAGGTTGGTGTCATTGTATGTTACTTATCATGAGAAACAATAATATATATGGTTTAGAGATGGGGATCTGTAAGATTTCCGAGATATAAGGCCTTTTATGAAGTGGAGGGGATGGGGCCAGGCTCCGGCGCATCCCGGGGGCCCCCAGGTTGGTTTCACTGAATGCATCGTATCATAAGGAACAAGAATATACATTGTTAAGGGGTGGGGATCTTAATGGGTTCTGAGATATATGGCCTTTAATGTAGTAGAGGGGATGGGCCATGGCCTCGGCCCAACCTAGGGGCCCCTAGGTTGGTGTCACTGAATGTGACTTATCATAAGGAACAAGAATATATATGATTAACGGGTGGGGATCTGTAAGGTCTCCGAGATATTGGGCCTTTTCTGAAGTGGAGGGGGTGGGGCAAGGCCCCGCGCATCCCGGGGGGGGGGCCCTAGGTTAGTGTTACTAAATGTGTCTTATAAGGAACAAGAATATATATGGTTTAGGGTGGGAATCTGTAAGGTTTCCGAGATACTGGGCCTTTTATGAAGCGGAGGGTGTGGGGCAAGTCCCGGTCGCATCCCGGGGCCCAAGGTGGTATCAATGAACGGCTTATTGTAAGGAACAATAATATATATGGTTTAGGGTGGGGATCTGAATGGTTTCTGAAATGTATGGCCTTTTATGAAGTGTTGGGGATGGGGCAGGCTCCAGCACGACCCGGGACCCTCAGGTTGGCATAAAAGCAAATGGCTGAGAGAAGTTTTCTCAAGAAACATTTCTATAAAAGTTTTGTCATAATATCTGCAATGACTTGCCGGAAAATGCCAATTTTCAATTTTCAATTTATAAGTCTATGGAAAATCTAAGTTGCCATGGCAACTATACTAACGAGCCGATTTTCATAAACTGTCAATCGCCCAGCCCAAGGATGCCACAGATGAAATTTGGGCCCAATCGGCCCAGTGGCTTCGGAGGAGAAGTCGTTTAAAAGTGTTGACACCACCATACGACATACGACGACGACGGACAACTGCATATCCTCTTAGCTCCCCCGGAGCCTTCGGCTCTGGTGAGCTACATGTTAAAATAAGTAGTTTAATAGGAAACTATTTTAACTGCGGCGGAGCACTGTAAACCCGTCACAACAGATCTACAAACTACAGACGCGATCACTGCCAATCATAATAATTGGATTAATTTGACAACATGTTCGAATTGGCAATCTAGTTATTGTCACTCAGAGAACAATATGCGAATGAGTCTGGTCATATAAGCCATAGAAGAAAGCTACCACGTGGTCATTATCGAAAGAAGTTTCGTCCATGGGCTGAGGACATATCTTGTATAATGCAAAAGTGGGAGACAAAGTATATTCATTTGGAAGCAAGGAACATGTCGCACGTACATGGACATCGATCGTAGTGACCACGGCTGACTACTGACCGCCAGTAAAGGTAAATTAAGCAGCAAAAAAAAAAAAAAAAAAAAAAGTGTGGGGGTATATTCTTGATTAAAAAGGACAACTTTTTGTTCAGTTTTGTTCTTCGAAAGCATGAGCATGTTTACAAAACATTCGTCTTATAACTCCCGTTATTACAGTTTACAAAGAAATGTTGACACTATATTCACCAGATTTTTGTCGATTCATTCGATATTTTAATAATATCTAATAGATAAATTTAAAGGGTGCTTCAAATATTATGGAAAAAAGATTATTTCAAAAATACATGTGGACATTCGCAAAAGAATGCGAAATCATAAGCCGTTGGCACTGAAAAAATATTATTATTTGTTTTGATTTTATGAAAAAAAAAACAACATACGTATATTATTACAGGGATAAACCTTATTTTTTATTTCTGATCAAAAACATATTTTGGGTACTCGTTAGAACCGCCTCACCGAGGCGGTTCTAACGAGTATCCACAATCTATGTTTTGAGCAGAACATCACGTGAACAAGTCCGTGAAATAAACACCCCTAAACCCCACTTTATACAGAGAAAACTGGGGTTTACGGGGGTATACATTATTTTTCTTATTTCTGCGCCAAGAAATAGGTTGTTGGTACAGGTTCTAACGAGCACCCACAAGCTATGTTTGAACTATAAAAAAAAAAGTTTTTACAGATTTTCATTAGAAAACTAGCCATTTTGATGATGTGACACAATGCACTATTTCGTACAGGTGTTTTATTGTAATAAATAAGAAAAATATCACAAATTCTCATCTCAAAATTTTCATTTTTTGGGCGATAGAGGTTAAAATGTATTTGTAAAGGCGTGTTTTCCTAATAGTTCTGTATGTGTATATGTAACAAAGAACTGAAAGATATGGAGTGTACAAGTTTGTTTCTGGAGCGGACCAGCTATTTTCGGCCAATTAGGCCTCATCAGTGACGCTCAATCATCAGTGACGCTCAAATATATTCAAATTCCTCAATTGAATCAATTATCTCAAAAGGACGCAGAGGATATTTACTTTTTTTTGTAGTTACTACCGAAAATATCTCACATTACGAAAACAAGCCTATCTAAATAAATTGTAACCTTTATCGCCGAAAAAATGAAAATTTTAAGATGAAAAATCCGTGATATTTTTCTTATTTCTGCTCAAAATATAGATTGTTGGCACTGGTTAGAACCGCCTCATGGCGGCGGTTCTAACGAGTGCCCACAATAATTATTTTAGAGCAGAAATAAGAAAAGTAAGGTTCACCCCGGTAAACCTCAGTTTTACTGTGTAAAAGTGGGGTTCAAGGGGGTCAAACTTATTTAGGCATGTTTTCATGATGTCAAATCGCACTCGTTAAAATTCTGATGTTTTTAACACATGAGATGAAATATTCGTAGAATTTATCAAAAATAAAAAGAGAATGTTTTCTCTGGCGATGTACTATTATTGAATATAGGGCTCAACTATGGTTTTTCATGCGCTAACATTTGCTGGATCCCGAGGAAGCTGTTTGAACATGAGGTCGCTAGGCCGAATGTTCAAATATCTTCCGAGGGATCCGGCAAATGTTAATGCAATGAAATATCCATGGATGATAGTAGTTCTTGCATAACTTACGAATCCGACCGCAAATTTTGACGCAAACGCACAAAAGCTCCATATAAATTACAAACAAACTCTTCAAATACGACAGGCAAACCAACATGGCGGCCAGTTCAGAATGTTGTTTACATTGACGTTCTCATGCAGTAACCCTCTGACGTCATCATAGAACCCTAAAACGCTACGTTCAGGGCGATAACGTTTCGTCGCTCAACGTAAAGTAAACGAAGTAAGGCCCGTCTTATGACATCAAACCTCAAAACCCATGTTCAAACAGCACGCGAATTTCATGATTTGAACATGGTTGTTACTGTTTGAGTACGGCTTTCGGTCCATTTGACAATGGCTTCAAACAGCCATGCGCATAGGTCTTTATGCAAGAACAGCTGTTCGTAACATGCTTCGCTCTCGAGAAAAACTTTTTTTCCAACACTCTCGATGATAACATCACGTGCACAAGTCCATGAAATGACCACCCCCTTACACCTCACTTCGTATAGAGAAAACTGGGATTTACGGGGGTAAACATTATTGTTCTTATTAGTACTCCAAGACATAGGTTGTGGGCACTCGTTAGAACCGCCTCAATGAGGCGCTTCTAACGAGCACCCATAACCTATGTTTGCAGTATAAATAAGAAAAATATCATGGATTTTCATCCGAAAAGTAGCCATTTTGGAGATGTGAAAAAATGCACTATGTCGCACGGGTGTGTTATCGTAATGAAAAATCGACCCAAAAATTCTTGTGGACACTGCCAAATATATACGAACCTGGGCATGGCTGTGTATTACACCTTCTGATTTCTCGATCAAAATCCAGGCAGGGAAAGCCGCCGTTGCTAGGTGCAGGGTTTGTGCAGAATCGGATTCGCGTTTGGTTGCCACCACCACACTTGACGTCACAAGCTGACCAATCACTGAAGTTTGCCCAACCACCATGGACTGAAGTGAAGAAAAATAAATAAATAAAATAAAAATAAACAATCAGAAAGAAAATACAAAAGCATATATAAGATCAATCATCGTTCATCTGAAAAAAAAAATGTAATTAATTATGAATTCCCGATCATCAACCCTTCACACAAAATGAATTAGCTGCTAATCAACGACAATATTCGACTGGTAGGTTTCGTGAAATTTCAATGAAATTCCACGTAGGAGTGGGATGCCTTTCTTGTAATAGCCGGTCACATGGTCCAATCAAGTCTTTTATTTGTGTCAAGCTCTTAAGCGATCGTGGTGCACGGGAGATTTGACTTTTCCATCTAATAGAATCGTGCTCCACGATCGCTTATGTACTTGAAAAAAAAATGTCTGGTCAATAAATAGGTCAGTAGATCAAATCAAAGAGAAAAGCGTCCATAGTTGGGATCCAATCATCATCAAACGTGCTCAGAATGATCATCTCAACAATATCTTGGTCAAGTTTGAGTATGGGTCAGGTCGGACCAAAATGTAGGTCCGTAGATCAAATCATAGAAAAAACATTGCGACCAACCTTGAAACCACAGTTTTGGTCCAAAGGCGAGGATTATGGCCACGTAAAATCGATTTAAGCCCCCCCCCTTCCCCCCAGTGGAATTCGTTTCCGCTGACCGTTCCAAGGCGGTTCTTCTGTCGCGGTTTATTTTTGTTATTGTTTGTCTTTGAGTGTTTGTGTCGCTTATGTTATTTTATTTTGGATAGCATATGGGCCAGTTTGTGGGAAAGTACTTGTCCTTTTTGGCTTTCCGCTGTTAGTATTTCCATTAGGGTCTTTTGGTTCATGTTTGTGTGTCTTTCCCCTTGGTGTCTCTGATGGGAGCTTTGGGTTGATTGTATCGATTCCTAATCATTGCCTCCACTTCTATTTTTAAGTTACATTTACCTGGACAGTTCGACATATTAGCACATCTCCTCACGTCTGTGTCCGACCCTGCACACCACTTATCACTATCACCTTCGCATACTCGAGTTCTGGTCTCAGTTTGACTGGCACAGGTACAAACACTCCAGGCGCCCCACTGGCCCCATGTAGTCTCACCTGCAATTAGTTTGTTTGATTTGAGGTTTAACGTCCCAGACAACACTGTAAATGTCATTTTGGAAACAGTTTTGATCCAATAAATCTTTCCCAGAATGATCATCTTCGAGTTTGGATATAGGAGTAACGTCGGTCAAAGTAGGTCAGTAGATCAAATCATGGGAAAACCTTGTGAACACTCTTGAGGCCATAGTTTTGTTGTATTCACCATCAAACTTGCTGGCAATGGTCATATTGTCAATATATCGGTTGCGTTCTGATATGGATCATGTCGGATCAATATAAGGTCAGCAGGCCAAACCATAGAAAAAACCCGTGAACAGTTTTGAGGTACAATCTTCATCATCAGACATTTATTTGTGTTAGCGGAGATGTTGCACTGATGAGTTAGGAGGCCTTCATGCGGACTGAACAAACCATTTGTCTAAATCGCGACGGAAGTATGGGCGAGGATTGTGGCCACTTAAAATCGATTTCAGCCCTCCAGTGGAATTCGTTACCGCTGACCGTTCCAAGGCGGTTCTTCTGTCGCGGTTTATTTTTGTTATGGTTTGTCTTTGGGTGTTTTTGTCGCTTTTATTATTTTGTTTTGGATAGCCTATTGGCCATTTGTGGGAAAGTAACTGTCCTTTTGCTTACCGCTATTGATGTTTCCATTAGGGTCTGCTGTTTCATGTTTGCGTTTCTTTCCCTATGGTGTATCTGATGGGAGCTGTGGGTTGGTTGTATTGATTCCTGATCATTGCCTCCCCTTCTATTTTGCTAGGAATGATCATCTTGACAATATAACGCTCAAATCAGAATATAGGTCATGTTGGGTCAATACGTAGGTCAGTAGATGTAGTCATAAAAGTAGAAATACCTCGTGAACATTCTAGAGGACAAAGCTGTGGTCAGATCTTCATTCAACTTGCTCGGAATGATCCTCCTGACAATATCATGGTCAGGTGGGATATTTTATCAGTTACCCCCTGTAACGCATTGACCTGATAAAGACATGCTATCTCAGGACAAGTGAGCTTTATCACGTGAACGTGACATTGCACTTTTATGAATGAAGCGGACTACCGGCAAAAATGGCTAACAATAATAATTACTAGAAAAAATGGAAACTTTCATTTAAAAAGATTTAAAAAATAAAAATAACGGTTAGCTGATGGTTAATATACTGGGACGCAATGACTGATCGTAAATTGCCGATTTAAAGAGTTTACAAGGGGATACACTGATAAATAGAATGCCAGATTCGTGTCTTTTGATATCAGGTTTATCAGGCTCGGCATCGAGAACGCATGCAGAATCGCTCGGCAAGCCTCGCGATTCTACAAGCGTTCTCGAAGCCTTGCCTGATAAACATGATATCAAAAGACACGAACCTGGTATTCTCTATTTATGAATAGACTGTTACATGAGAAATCTTCAAATTGTATGGAGTAGTCGTCAGACCGACTTAGAACTGGATAAAGGTGGTGTGAAATACTTTTCAATCAAGGATTTTATCAGACAGGCTTGGTCAACAGAGTAAAATTTAGATTCGACAGGCATTTTCACCTTTGAATTATAGTCCCATCGAATTGTTGCTCGAGAAAAATGTTTTTAAATCTACATACGCCGGCCTCTGAGATTCGCTACTGAGCATATCTTTATCAGGTCGATGTGTTAAAATGAACTACATACAGGGGGTAACTGATAAAATCCTCATTGTCACTACGAGACATTGAAAGGTAGACTGAGCCAGTTCAACTAGGACCTGATTCTCAATATCCGCAAGGTGCCCAGATAGTGACATACAAGTCAGCTGTGTATTGTCAAAGTGTGGTGTTGGTGTTGGGTAGATTATGATCAATTACTATATTTAAAACTATGGGTGTATGTGGTTTGTTTGTTTAAGAGTTTAACGGCCCAGTAAACACTATTTTAGGTCATTTTTGAGCCGGTCAGTTTACCTATCCACACTTTTCCTGGGCAAGCTTACACGTAAGTGGTTGACCAGTACAGTGCACATTCTTTCGCGGGAAACTGACAACTGCCCTTCTTCAATCAGCGGAAGGGAGAGAATGACCGTAAAAAGATTTCATGATCAATCTCTACGAAAGAATGTTGCCGACCCCGGCAGGTATCAAACCCGCGTCCTCCTGATCATCAGTCAGACGCGAATCCGACTAAGCTACCGAGTCCGGTACGGCAATACCGGTATATATACAATCAGATGTAATTAATTGTCTACTTCCACTACAGATCAAAGTTTGTTAAATGGAAGTATTGAAATGAACTATTTCTGTACGAAAGATGTTGCCTTTCAATCGCCTCTATGACGCAATTTTAACAAATGTCGACAACATGGGTTTGGTGGAATATTATATACAATATTCTTAAATATCTCCATAACATGCACTTTCTTTGTTTTTTCTTGTGCTAATTTTTTTTGTCAATTCCAATTGTCTTTATAACGAGATTTGTCATTATATCGAGGGATGACTGTTATTAAAGAAGCCGAAACAGCGTCTGATCTGGTACTATAATATAACTCAGAAAATAATTACAGTAAAATTTGTAATTACACTAGCTAATTACATGTACGTCTAATGCTTTAAGAATGAAAGGCTTGAGAAGCCTCAAAGTCTGCGAATTACAGGGTATCTGATCCTGATCTACACTATTTGCCAGTGCCCAACATTTGTATGTGAACAAACACCACTATAGCACTGAACATATAACATTTGAAATTATTATCTGATTTTCGTCTAAGATGTCCCTCTGACAAAACATTCTGGACTGTTACATGTATTTCTGCTTCTAACATACATGCACATAGTAGACGCATTCTTTGACAGCTCAAACACTGAGGTTTTCCTGGTGATGTTTTTTTATATCTGCTTCAAACATCGATTGTATGTGCTTATTAGAACTGTGCCAATGAAGAGGTTCTAACGAGTACCCACAATCCTTGTTTTAGAAGAGAAATAAGGAGAATAAAGTTTGCCCTGCAGACCCTATTTTTCTTTGAAGAAAGGTGGGTATTTAGGGATGTCAGGTTAATTACATAGGCTTGTTGTCCTTGTTTGCTCTTTAAATTGAGGTCTTGTAAACCACAAGAATGATGCTGAATTACATATTGTTTAAATAGCAATTATGAGCTGCCTCATTGAATCAGATTACCGGGATTGTACTTTCTCTTTCAGCAGACATAACATAGCTGTGTTGATATTAAACAGAATATACTATTTATAAATGGTTCCATGACCTACTATCTTTGATTAGGCAGGAACTACATTTTATGCGGAGGATTTCAGTAATCCTGAGTCATATACCAAAAGCGATAGCTATTATGCTTCTGAAAACCGCTCAATAGGTGGTGGATGAGAAGGGCCGTCGAGCGATGACTTAAGTCTGACGACTTCACTTTGTGAATTCGCAGACTAAAAATCATATTAAAATCTGCAACTGCAGTGCTAGCCGTCGAATCACAGTAAAAACGCGTATTAAAACGTTGAAGCTATTCTTTTCGCTTTTGTTTTAATAGACCACTTTCGTTTTGAACCGTTCTAAAGTTTATCTAAAAATACAAATTTGACTGCACTAAAAATTATATTTTCATTACGATAACACGCCCGTGCGACATAGTGCATTTTTCACATCTCTAAAATGGCTACTTTTCTGATGATAAAGCATGATATTTTTCTTATTTATACTGCTTATATAGTTTGTTGGTACTCGTTAGAACCGCCATGTTGAGGCGGTTCTAACGCGTACTCAACACATGTCTTCTAGCAGAAATAAGAGAAATAGTGTATACCCTTGTAAACCCCAGTTTTCTCTATATAAGTGGGGTTTTAGGGGGAATCAAGAATCGTTCACCTGATGTTGCGTTCGTTTGATGTGTTTGGTAACTGGTTTTTAGGTGAAGTTTTGAGCTGCGGAAGTTGCGCAAGTTGAGCTACTTCTTATTACTTTTTTTTTTTTTTTTGTAGTTTTTTTTTTTTTAAATGATCCCTACTTTGAAGAAGAATGAACAAATACGAGGACTGTTCAAATAGGAATGCAACTAAGCACATAAAAATGATTCCGTGATAGATTTCGATGAACAACTTATTTTGTCCCCTCAAAGTATTCCCCTTTAACAGAAATACAAACTTTCAGTCTTCTACGGAACGCGGGAAGGGACATAATTTTTTTTTAATATGTTGTGCGAACAAGATATTAAGTTGTGCGAACAAGATATTATCTTGTGCAAACAACATAATTTATGTTGTGCGGACAACATATTATCTTGTGCGGACAAGATAATATCTTGTTTTCACAACTTAATATCTTGTGCGAGCAAGATATTATCTTGTTCGCACAACATATTATCTTCTTTGCACAACATAGATCTTTGGAAGTTGTGCGAACAAGATATCATCTTGTGCCCACAAGATTTTATCTTGTTCGCACAACATATTATCTTGTGCAGACAAGATATTAAGTTATGCGAACAAGATAATATCTTGTCCACACAAGATCTATGTTGTGCGGACAAGATAATATGTTTTGCGAACAAGATATTATGTTGTCCGCACAAGATAATATGTTGTGCGAACAAGATATTTTGCTGTCCGCACAAGATAATATCTTGTGCGAACAAGATAATATCTTGTCCGCACAAGATAATATCTTGTCCGCACAAGAAAATAGGTTGTCCGAACAAGATAATATCTTGTCCACTCAAGATATTATCTTGTTCGCACAACATAATAAAAATAAAAAATCATGTCCCTTCGCGGGTTCCGTAGTCTTCCGATCCAATCATTTAATTCATTTTGGTAGTCTTTTCGAGGTATACTATGAAGGCGCTGGAAAATTGCAGAACCGAGATGTTTGCGCTGTACAAATTTTCGACCAGAAAGGTATTTTTTCAGCTGCGGGAACAAAAAAAGTCACACGGGGCAAGGTCAGGGGAATACGGGGGATGAGGGAGTTCAACAACCTTTTCCTGCTTCAGATAGTCTTGCACAATGAACGCCTTGAGCGATGACGCATTGTCATGTAGCAATCTGACATTGGCCAAACCAGTTGCGGGTCTTCGTTCTTTGAAATAATTCTTCAATTTTCGAAGAACTATATTCTTGTTAAACTTCGCATTTACAGATTTGCCTTTGGTCACAGCAACCTGAATAGCAGGGCCCTGATTTGAAATGAATATGACAAACATTACCTTCTTGACGCTCATGGTCCGCTTTGCAATGCATGGCCTTTTTCAATACTTTGTTGCCCATATTTTGTTCTGAATCTTTCGTTTTGGCTCAAAAATGTGAACCCATGTCTCGTCACCTGTGACGACATTAGCGAAAGACCGTGCATTGTAATTTGGAAACTTTTTAAGCAACTTCTTGGCGCACTGAACGCGTGTCTTTTTCTGCTCATCTGTCAACAGATGGGGAATCCATCTAGCACAGATCTTTCTCATTTTCAAATCCCGTTTCCGAATTATATGAGCTGCTTCTAATGAGATACCATCCATACTAGCTATTAGGCTAGTGGTGTATCGTGCATCGATAGCAACTATTTATTTCACTCTAGCAACCATCTTGACAGATGTTGCTCTTTTCGGCCGACGATCATGTGGTGCATCTTCAGTTGAGCCTAGCCCAAAGCTGAATTTCTTACACCAACGAAAAACTGTCGGAAAAGACATTTCATAATGCCCATAAACCGAACATATTTCATCAAAAATGTCTTTGCACCGTATACCAAGAATACAACGATTCTTAATATAGGACCGTATTTCAACGGCGTACTCTGGCCTTCTCCCAACCATGTTTTGTATAAGTATGCAAGAGTAGACAGTGTTTATCGAACGATATACATGGCTAAAGTGGACGGAATTTAACAGGTTTGGTATCAATGTATAGGTTAAATGTTTTTCTACGCTGTGATATTTATTTCCACGTGATTTTCGCATTCGTGCATGAGAAAACGTTCTACTTGCATTCATATTTGAACAGTCCTCGTACTTGGAGAAATAGACTGGGCTGCATGGTGCTTCTTCATACAGCTAGAGCTGAAACCGACCGCTCCTGGGTAATGGTAAACCGCTTAGAAGGTCTAAGCCCGCCCAGGCAATGTGGTGCGAGTCCGACTGCCAATGCATATAAGCCCAAGTGGTTTGGATGGCAGGGATTGAGACGTCATTTCATCTCAACGTCGGATTAAAGTCCCACGAAATTGGAAAGTAGAAGTAAAACAAAGATCAGGAATTGATACAATTAACTTACTCCACCCATAAAAGACACCAAAGGGAAAGAAATACAAACATTAAGCGACCAGACCATAATGGAAACCTAAACAAAGGAAGGCCATAAGGACAGTTACTTTCCCACAAAATGGCCATATGGCCATCCAAAACAAAAAGACACAAGTGATACACACAGTAAGTAACAAACAACAACATAAATAAATCGCCACAGAAGAGCCGCCTTGGAGCCTCGTCTCCAAAATGACATAAATAGTGTTGATCGTGACGTTAAACCTAACGTCAAACACACACATAATACTGATACCTGAGCATGGCTGTGTGTTACAGTTCTGAAACTCGCGGGCGTCACCTTGGCAATATCCACCATTGCTTGGTGGAGGATTGGTACAAGATCTAACTCGCGACTGTCCTCCACCACCGCATGTGGCATCACAGTCTGACCAATCAGTGAATTGTGTCCATCCTCCGTCCACTGAATCAAAAAAGAAGATCATGAGGTCTTGATCGCTAACCTGAGCAGTAAACATGGCCTTATAATTAATGTCGCCATGATGTTTGGTATCTTTACGTTCATTACGAAAACACATTGTAAACTTTACCGCTCCCCCCCCCCCCCCCACCAAAAAAAAAAAAAAAAAATAAAAAATAAAATTTGACATGAAAAAATGTGGTATTTTTCTTATTTCTGCTCAAAATATAGATTGTGGGTACTCGTTAGAGCCGCCTCATCGAGGCGGTTCTAACGAGTAGACACAATCTATAT
This sequence comes from Lucinisca nassula, assembly GCA_963580285.1. Taxonomy (NCBI): domain Eukaryota; kingdom Metazoa; phylum Mollusca; class Bivalvia; order Lucinida; family Lucinidae; genus Lucinisca; species Lucinisca nassula. The sequence goes on along the minus strand of OY757027.1, from coordinate 67,283,676 downwards.
TTTAGAGAAGAACTTAGAAAAAATAAGGTTTACTTATGTGAATCCAAGTTTTACTGTATAAAAGTGGGGATCATGGGGGATCAATATTAGACGTGTTTCGAATAGTATTTAGCGCGGGCGGGTGTGGGTGAGACAACGGTGATATGTATCTTGCGTCAATTTGTTTATGCTAGGACAAGGCCTGCTGTCCTTGCAGCAGGAAAAGGTAGAGGGGTAATGTTGTTATTTCTGTTTCTACACTTCCATTCATTTTTCTCTTTAATCTCTGTCCCTCACTTTCATCTCTTCTACTATATCTTCTATCTCTTTTCTCCCGTTCTCTGGGAGACGACACAAAATGACCATAAAAAGCCGACATGTCGATAAACCGCAATCAATCAATCAATCAATCAATCAATCAATCAACCAATTCACCAATTACTATTTAGCGGGCAATGTCTACCATTCTGACCAAGTTTCAAGGTTATTAGTTTATGCAAGAGAAGTGAGTGAGTGTTTCAGTTTTTACGTCCCACCAACAGCTAAGGTCATACGGAGACGGGACCTCGGTGTAAAGACTCATCCGAAAGTCTGGAGAAGCCCGGGATCGAACCTGCGACCCCTGGTTTACAAGTCGAGTAGCGTAACCACTCGACCACGGAGGCTTCTTTATGCAAGAGAAGGTTTTTTTTTTTACCGCTTTAGATAATTATACTGACATAGCCGCCATGACCTGTGATATTTTTTGATATGGTTTTAGGTCTTATCATTTGGACACATTAATTTGCAAGTTAAAGGTGACACAATCTGATACCACTGAATTTTGGAAATGACTTCTTGTATAAATACGGCGGATGTTTCCATTCAATCCAAAGTACATGTAGCGAGTCCTCACCGTTGTTTCATCTCTGTGGTTGTTTAATTATTTGTGTTCACGGAGATGATGCACTGATGGGTTAGGAGGCCTTCATGCGGACTGAACAAATTATTTGTCTTAAACGAGACGGAAGTAAGGGCGAGGATTATGGCCACGTAAAATCGATATAAGCCCCCCAGTGGAATTCGTTCGCGCTGACCGTTCCAAGGCGGTTCTTCTGTCGCGGTTTATTTTTGTTATGGTTTGTCTTTGGGTGTTTGTGTCGCTTATGTTATTTTATTTTGGATAGCCTATGGGCCATTTTGTGGGAAAGTAACTGTCCTTTTGGCTTCCCGCTGTTGGTGTTACCATTAGGGTCTGTTGTTTCATGTTTGGTGTCTTTCCCCTTGGTGTCTCTGATGGGAGTTGTGGGCTGATTGTATCGATTCCTGATCATTGCCTCCACTTCTATTTTTAAGTTAGATTTACCTGGACAGGTCGACATATTAGCACATCTCTTCGCGTCTGTGTCCGACCCTGCACACCATCTATCACTATCACCTTCGCATACTCGAGTTCTGGTCTCAGTGTGACTGACACAGTTACAAACACCCCAGGCGCCCCACTGTCCCCATGTAGCCTCACCTGCAATCAAACGTAGCCTTTACAGTAAAACACCCGTGCGACATAGTGGATTTTTTTCACACCTCTTAAATGACTACTTTTCTGATGTTATGTTTTCTTATTTATACTGCAAACATAGGTTGTTGATGTTCGTTAGAACTGAGGCGGTTTTTACGTGTACACGTAACAAATACCTATGTCTTGGAGCAGAAATAAGAACAAATAATAAATATCCCCGTAAACCCCATTTTTCTTTATATTAAGTGGGGTTTAGAGGGTGTTTATTTCACGGTCTTGGTCACGTGATGTGTTTTTATTAATACATTAGAACTTCGATGGCTCGAACACCGGTGGCTCGATGAGGCGATTCTAATGAGTAAACACAGCATACATATTCATTATAGAACACCGAAAAGATGTCTAAAAGTATCTCGCTATGCCTCCTGACAATAACCTCAGTGCCTCGAACTACCACTGTCTCGAACAAATTTTATTGGTCCCAAAGGGGTTCGAGCCATTGAAGTTCGACTGTACATGTAACTTGAATGTCTCTTGGACCTTGCTTATTTTATTCTTATGACCCTTTAGAACCGTAATTCACATTTAATCCTTTTAGTGTTTTAATCACACATTACAAACCCATGGCTATATAAATACATTATAAATTTTACAGCCAGAACAAAGAAAATTTTAAGACGAAAATTTGTGATATTTTTCTTATATCTGTTCAAAATATAGATTGTGGGTACATGTTAGAACCGCCTCGCGGTTCTAACGAGTACACACAATTCATATTTTAGAGCAGAAATAAGAAGCATAAGGTTTACCCCTTTAAACCCCAGTTTTACTGTATAAAAGTGTGGTTCAAGGGGGACAAAATTATATAGGCGTGCTTTCGTGATGCGGGGATTATCGGACACTTGGATAAATTTGAAAACAGAAACATGCCAAGTGTCTCCAACATGGCGTAACGCTAATCAATAATCTGTCTGGAACCTCGGAATACAGTATGTCGAATCAGACATGTCCCTATATTCTGTACTTGTGTCAAACGTTCGAATTCGAAAAAAAAAAACCAAAAAAAACAATGACAAAAAATGTCAAACTATACATAGACCGGGTGACTCTTTATCATTTGGTATCCCGCCGCTGTTGGTTCGAGTCTCGCTCGGGTCACATCTGAGAAGTTAAGTTCTTTTCTCCGGGATCTGGTTTCACCCAACTTTGATTAACGATCGGCTCCAAATAAGTAAAACAACAAACTTTTAGAACTGCTGTAAATCAATAATAATAATAATGATAATAATAATAATTATTATAATACAAAAAAAAAAAAAAAAAAAAAAACATTAAGTTTAACCGAGGTTGGTCACCATGAGCTACATAGAGGATCTTACATGAGTGTTCATGTGTTATTGAATTTATTAAACAAGCTGAGGAAAAGGGATACAATGCGAGACTCTTCCGAGCATTTTTATCCCTTTTCTTCAACGAGTTTAATAAATTATTGACATAGAGGATCTTACATGCGTGTTCATGTATTATTGAATTTATTAAACGAGGTGAGGAAAAGGGATAAAATGTGAGGATTTGCCGAGCATTTTATCGCTTTTCCTCAACGAGTTTATTAAATTATTGACATAGAGGATCTTAAATCATCAGGAAAACACGCCTATATGATTTTGACCCCCTCGAACCCCACTTTTATATAGTAAAACGCGGGTTTGCAGGGGTATACATTATTTTTCTAATTTCTGCTCAAAAACATAGTGTGGATACTCGTTAGAACCGTCTTATCGCGGCGGTTCTAACGAGTACCGACAATCTATATTTAGGGCAGAAATAAGAAAAATATCGAAATTTTTCATTTGAAAATTTTCATTTTTCTGTGGTAAAATTTTCAATGTATTTGTATAGGCGTGTTTTCGTAATGAGTGTTCATGTATTATTGAATTAATTAAACGAATTGAGGAAAAGGGATAAAATGCGAGGCTCTGCCGAGCATTTTATCCCATTTCTTCAATGAGTTTAATAAATTAATGACATAGAGGATCTTACATGAGTGTTCATGTATTATTGAATTTATTAAACGAGTTGTGGAAAAGGGATAAAATGTGAGGCTCTGTCGAGCATTTTATCCCTTTTCTTCAACGAGTTTAATAAATTATTGACCTAGAGGATCTTACATGAGTTTTCATGTATTATTGAATTTATTAAACGAGTTGAGGAAAAGGGATACGATGCGAGGCTCTGCCGAGCATTTTATCCCTTTTCTTCAACGAGTTTAATAAATTATTGACATAGAGGATCTTACATGAGTGTTCGTGTAGTGTTGAATTTATTAAACGACTTGAGGAAAAGGGATAAAATGTGAGGCTTTGCCGAGCATTTTATCGCTTTTCCTCAACGAGTTTAATAAATTCAATAATACTTGAGCACGACTGCAAGATTCTATTTATCATATGACATTTAAAACGCGTACGTTAAACGCCAGCATAAACGTCCACATGTTCGATTCCAGGCTTTTCAAGACTTTCGGATGAATCCTTTAAACCGCGGCCCCGTCTCCAAATGCTCTTGGTGGTGGAACGTAAAAGCCATCAGTTACCCCCAATATATATTGCATTGTAACGGGCTGACCTGATAAAGATATGCTATCTCAGGACTAGAGAGCTTTATCACGTCAACGTGACATTGCACTTTTACGAATGAACCGGACTACTGGAAAACTGACAAAAAAATGTTATTGTTGCTGGGAAAAATGGAAAAACTACCTGAAAAAAAAAAATATCATTGGAAAATATGGTCAGCTGATACTAAATATATCGACCACTAGAATGCTCGGATGCACTGAGGATCCTCAATAACTAATCGTAAATTGTTAATTTAAGAGTGTAGAATGGGATAAACTGATAAATAGAATACCAGATTCGTGTCATTTGATACCAAATTTATCAGGCTCGGCTTCGAGAACGCATGTAGAATCGCTCGGCAAGCCTCGCGATTCTACAAGCGTTCTCGAAGCCTTGCCTGATAAACTTGATATCAAAAGACACGAACTTGGTAGATAATAATAATAACCTAAAAAATATACATGATATGGATCAGCATGTAAACGATACCGTGCAATAAACACCTCATTTAATCGTACAATCTATAGAAGAAACTGTGGTTTTGTTTGGTATGCAATATTTTCTAATTTGTATTGGTATCCGTAAGGACCTAGCGAACATCCACAACTTATTTTGGAGCAAAAATACGGAAAACACAAAATTCCGTCCTCTTTTTTGAGCCGGCCCCCGCCCAAAGGGGCTTGAAGAAATATATGGGCTGCATGATGCTTCCACGCTGAATCCGGCCCCCACACTAGTACTGGTAAACCGCTTAGAGGTTCTAAGCCTGTTAAGGAACCGCGGTGCGAGGCGGACCGTCAATGCTAATAACCCACAGCAGGGTTTGAGATGTCATTTCATCTCAATGTCGGGAAAAGGCCCTCAAAATTGGAAGAAACGTCTCCAAAATGACATTTACAGTGTTGACGGGGACGTTAAACCTCAAATCAAACAAACAAACAAACAAATCTTTTGTAGCATAAATGCGGAAAAACCCATCTCAAACAGGTTAACTCTGCAGGTACATAAACGTTGGGTGCAAATAATACCAACATATTTGGACAGGGCGTTGACTCAAAGGCGAATGATTTAGTCGAGCTCGCGATCATTTCACGTACAGTATGCATTACGATAACACACCCGTGCGACATAGTGCATTTTTTCTCATCTCCAAAATGGTCATTTTTCTGATGAAATTCTGTGATATTTCACTTATTAATACTGCAAACATAGGTTGTGGGCGCTTGTTAGAACCGCCTCTTTGAGGCGGTTCTAACGAGTACCCACAACCTATGTCTCGGAGCAAAAATAAGAAAAATAATGTATACCCTCGTATACCCCAGTTTTCTCTATATAAAGTAAGGTATGGAGGTCATCTTTTTACGGACCTGTTCACGTGATGGCAAGTTTGAGATGCCTACCATCATGTAGCAATTCATTCTGCAACCAGAGTGTATGTAATGTAAACCTGCAAAAGTGACCGATTGTAGAAAGAAAGAAAAATGAACGAAAGAAAGAAATACAGAAGGACAGAAAGAAAGAAAAGAAAGAAAAGAAAGAAAGACAAAGACAAGAAACAAATAAAAAAGGAAAAAAAGAAAGAAGAAAAAGAAAGCCTGAAAGAAAAAGAAGAGAAAAGAAAGAAAAAAGAAAGAAAGAAAAGTAATAAAAGAAAGGAAAAGGAAGAAAATTAAGAATAGAAAGAACGAATAAAAAGAAATAAATAAAGAAAGAAAGAAAGTTCTTCATACATACTGCGCTTGTAATCTTCCAGTGAATATCCACCAACCAAACCGACTAGCAAGAGAAACAGGACACCTGCAACTAGATTTGAACGATAATATATCAATTTCTTACATGTTTTTCAATGAATGATAGAGATTTATTAGTGAAATATAAATCGATATTTTCACTGTTTCAAACAGTGAAAATACGATTTTTTATTTTTCACTGTTTGGGACTACTTTTTTCTTCAAATCTAACTCTAATTTCAATTTTATCTTTGTCAGATAACTGAACAATACTGAAATGTGTTCTAATTCACGCATAGCCAGTTCATGTGTGACGGGGACGTTACTGACGTCATTTATGACACTGACGTCACGTCTTTTGTCGCGCAACGTTAGACTTGCCAGCAACTTCTTTGGAAAACTACTCTCTCAATTATTTCATTAATCATTCATAATAATACCATCCCAGGCCATTTCTCAGGTGCAAACTTTCAGTTTAAACCCAATAGTATACCCCCTAAACACGATGAACACCACTAAATTGACGCGAAACGAACAGGAACAAAGATAATTTTCTCCGAATGTGAGCGACACCATTAAAGACGCTAAATATTGCCTTTTGAAGCATGTAAGAAACAGAAAATTTGATTTTTTCAGTGCAATATCAAATTTTATTTCACTCATGAACACCAAAACTGCTATTTTCACTCGTGGCTACGCCACTCGTGAAAATAACAGTTTTGGTGTTCATTCGATGAAATAAAATTCGATCTTACACTGAAAAAATCAAATATCCTCTATATGATGTAGTGCATACTTTCAACAGTTATCTCGCCAAAACGTATTTTTTCCGATGAAAATTTGTGAATTTTTTCTTATCTAGAACCGTGTAATTGAGGCGGTTCTGACGAGTACCCACAACCTATGCCATAGGTTGTGGGTGCTAGTTATAACCGCATCAATGACGCGATTCGTTGAGGCGGTCCTTACGAGTACCCACAACCATGTCTTGGAGAAGAAATAAGCAGTATAATGTATACCCATTTAAACCCAAGTTGTTTTTAATATAAATTGGGGTTAGGAGTGGTTTTCAGTTCACGGACTTGTTAACCTGGTGTTGGGTATTGGTTTCTTTTCAAAATGGCGACCAGCAAAGGGTTGGGTGAGCCTGCGCATGCGCGCCTTAGCCTTTTTGTCAGCTCGCAAACATGTTTTCTCTTCAGGTCTATACGTGTACCTTTACTTGTTGACCGCTCAAAACACGTAGATTAAATGTTTGGGAGTGTTGGTTTGTTTGTTTGTTAGTATTGGAGTTTAACGGCCCAGTCAACATAATTTAGGTCAATTTTGAGCTGATCAGTATACCAATCCACATCTTTCCTGGGCAGGCTTATACGTAAGCGGTTACCAGTACCGTCCTCATTTTTCATTTTTTTTCGCCAGAAACTGACAACTGCCCTTCTTGAATCAGCGGAAGGGAGAGAATGACCGTAGAAAAGATTTCATGATCAATCTCCACGATAGAATGTTGCAGATATCGAACTCGCGTCCTCCATATCACCAGTCAGACGCGCATCCGTCACTGAGCTACCGAGGCCCGCGCTCTTATTTTTTAGTATAGGCGTGTTTTCGTAATGGATAAAGGCAATCATCATTAATACATTGTTACCTTTATCGCCGAAAAAAAATGAAAATTTTGAGATGAAAAATTGTGACATTTTACTTATTTCAGTTCAAAATATAAATTGTGAGTACTCATCGAGACGGTTCTTACGAGTACCCACACTCTATATCTTAGAGCAGAAATAAGAAAAATAAGTTTACCCCTGTGAACCCCAGTTTTACTATATAAAAGTGGGGTTCGAGGGGGTCAAAATTATATAGACGTGTTTTCTTGATGCTTTCTCACCTCTCCCACTCCCTATCCCCCCCTCTTTCAGCTCCTCTTCAATCTCTTCTATCTCTTTTTCCCACTCCCTATCCCCCTCTTTCAGCTCCTCTTCAATCTCTTCTATCTCTTTTTCCCACTCCCTATCCCCCTCTTTCAGCTCCTCTTCAATCTCTTCTATCTCTTTTTACCACTCCCTATCCCCCTCTTTCAGCTCCTCTTCAATCTCTTCTATCTCTTTTTCCCACTCCCTATCCCCCTCTTTCAGCTCCTCTTCAATCTCTTCTATCTCTTTTTCCCACTCCCTATCCCCCTCTTTCAGCTCCTCTTCAATCTCTTCTATCTCTTTTTCCCACTCCCTATCCCCCTCTTTCAGCTCCTCTTCAATCTCTTCTATCTCTTTTTCCCACTCCCTATCACCCTCTTTCAGCTCCTCTTCAATCTCTTCTATCTCTTTGTCTCTTTTCTCCCTATCCCCCTCTTTCAGCTCCTCTTCAATCTCTTCTATCTCTTTTTCTCTTTTCTCCCTATTTCTGGGAGACGACACTAAATAACCCACAAGGGTCGAACTCCAAGTTCGCATCATCACGAAAACACACCTATACAATTTTGACCCCTTGAGCCGGGTATTTATATAGTAAAACTTCGGTTTACAGGGGTAAACCTTACTTTTCTAAAATATAGATTGTGGCTACTCGTTAGAACCGCCTCATCGAGGCGGTTCTAACGAGTAGCCACAATCTATATTTTGAGCAGTGAGTGTGAGTGTTTTGAGTTTTACTTCCCACCAACAGCTAAGGTCATACGTAGACGGAACCTCGGTTTTAAAGACCAATCCGAAAGTCTGGAGAGGCCCGGGATCTTTCCTGCGACCCCTGGTTTACAAGGCGAGTAGCGTAACCACTACACCACGGAGGCTTCTAATATATATTTTGAGCAGACATAAGAAACATTTATCACAAATTTTCATCTTATCATTTTTGTTTTTCCGGCGGTAAAGTTTACAATGCATATATTTAGGCGTCTTTACGTAATATTTTACATGAATTGTTTTGTTCTGCTGATAAAAAAACTATATAGCGCTGTCCGTCACGGGACTTAATGACAACAAGACGGCCCCCGCCCATCGGGGCTTGAAGAAATAGACGGGCTGCATGATGCTTCCAACCGTACACGAGTACTGAGAAACCGCTTAGAGGATCTAAGCCCGCCCAGGCAAAGCGGTGCGAGTTGGAACGTCCATACTTATAAACCCTATTGATTTCATTGGGCGGCAAGGCTTTTGATATCATTTCATCTCAATGTCAGGTAAAAGTCCCTCAAAACTGGAAGCAACGTCTCCAAAATGACCTATACAGTGTTGACGGGGAGGTTAAACCTCAAATCAAACAACGACAAAATGACAACAAACATTTCTGTTGATAAAATGGCTAAAAGTGAAAAAGGGCCATAACTCTAGTAAAAACAGTCAAGCGTAACCTCGGTATAATATAATCCAGTTCAGGTCATGGGAAAAATACTTAATTCCAATGAAAACTGCAATAGGAGTTGCAGAGACTAAAATTGCCAGAACTCAGGGGTGGGAGGTGGGTAAGTGGTTTATCGAATTTACGTGGCCATTCTCTGCGCCCTTGGTTCTGTCGCGGCCTAGAACAATAATTTCAGTCCGCATGAAGGCTTTCTAACAATTGGAGCTACATGTACATCTCCGAGAACATAAAAATCAAGCGAATACAGCGAGGACTCTACAGCATGATGAAATAACTGAAATGCTGGTGCAAAAGAAAACCAAAAGTTCGACTCCGCTGGGCCCGACCAGGGACAGAGCATCAGGTACGAATCGACATTACCTAAAAACTTTAGTAAGCTTTTACGCCGGAGCCGTCATAGAATCTGAGGCCTGATCCACCGGCGTGCAATTAAGAGGGAAGCAAAGTTATCAACCGATATTGTTTCAACTATCATGCATCCTGTCTGTCGTATAACATTTATGTTGTTCCCAATCTTTTTATACCGAAGAATTGGTTCAAGGAAATTGGGTACTGAAATCATTGCATATACATGTATTATATAGTAAGTCACTATAAAATTTGGGTTTCGATAGGCCTAGTTGAAAACGGGCCTCCGTGGCCTAGTGGATAAGAGGGATGGCTTTCAATCACTAGGTCTCTCATCGCTGTGGGTTCGAGCCTGGCTCGGGTCACATGTGGGACGCCAAGTTCTGCAACGGAAGGTCAGGTGTTTTCTTTTCCGGGTACTCCGGTTTTCGCCCACCTCTGATTAACGATCGTCTCGACATGTGTGAAATAATCTTGAAAGGGCCGTTAAACCAAAACCAAAGAAAAAAAGCCTAGTTGCAGAAGAAAAAAAAATAAGCCCAACATTGAATTTTGAAACTAAATCAGAATGACGTCGAAATACTTTTCGTAGTTAATGATACCGATAACCTTTGTGGAAAGTATAAGCGGTTTAAAAGATACTGTTACGACATCGTTTTGAAGCGAATTTTGCTTGTGTGTGCGTGTGTGCGTGCGTGTGTGCGTGTGCTTGTGTGTGTGTGCATTTCCCTGATGACCTTTCGATGAAGGTCATGTAACATTGGGCCAGCTGTGTATTTGCGTTTCACGTCCCAACAGCAGCTAGGGTTATATGGGGGACGGAAACCTCGGTTTACAGAATCTACCACCAAAGACGTTTTGAGAGGCCCATGTCCAATAATAGGGGCGACAGGTTTGGTTTTTTTGTGGAAAATGCATGTACCTTTAGCAAACAGTACAGACGCATATCAGACGCCGCGTTCTGCGGCGTCTGAGCTGGGTCCACACTGTTTCCCAATGTCCCAAACTGAGGCGCTTGGCATATATTTGTTACGATAATATACAGAAAAATTCCGCTATTAAGACCACCTAAAATCATTACTAATTCTGCTTTAATGGCTTCACAGATTTCTGCCCACAGTCACCTCTGGTAAGGGACAATCTTTGGGACTGTTCAAAAGTGGTCTTAAAGACTAGGGATTTAACTGTATTCTGAGATAATTTAGGGAGGTTTTTTATTCAATCCTGAAAATGTATATCATGTGAACTCACTAGAACCGTCGTGATGATAGCTTTCCCTACCTCGAATAAATTTTCATGCTCATAAAAGTGTTCGAGGAATCGAAATTCGACTGTTTGATTGAAGAAAAAGATGGGCTGCATGATGATTCCACGCAGAGCTGAAACCGACCCGCACGCGAGTACTGGTAAACCGCTTAGAGGATCTAAGCCTGCACAGACAAGTCGGCCCGTCCATGCTTATAAACCCTATTGGTTTCATTCGGCGGCAGGGCTTGAGATGTAATTTCATCTCAATGTTGGGTAAAAGTCCGACAAAATTGGAAGCAACGTCCCCAAAATGACCTTTACGGTGTTGACGGGGACCTTAAACTTCAAATCAAACAAACAAACGAAATTCGACTGTCACTGCATCACGAAAACACGCCTATATAATTTTGACCCCCTCCAACCCCACTTTTATATAGTAAAAATGGGGTTTACAGGGGTAAACATTATTTTTCTTATTTCTGCTCTAAAATATAGATAGTGGGTATTCGTTAGAACCGTCTCGACGAGGCGGTTCTAACGGGTACCCGCAATCTATATTTTAGAGCAGAAATAAGAAAAATATAATAATTTTTCCTCTTAAAATTTTCATTTTTTCGGCGAAAAAGGTTACAATGCATTTGAATAGGCTTGTTTTTGTAATGGTATTGGTGCAACCTACCATGCATATCTGGGAAATATCCTTAATTTTGCGTTAATATAGTCCTCTTAGATAGTGATTCATAATGATATTGCAAACAGTATTGAGACTATGCCGTGTTGACATTACATGTAGCAGACAAAAGGAGATAAGGCGCTTCTTTGTGGAAAAAAGGTTAACCTGGCTGTCATGCGATGGCACCATTCTTCCTGGTGCTTAACTTTAGTATGCACTTTTTTGTACGCCTTGCAAAAATATTGAGAGAAGAAAAACGTCTAAATCGCGACGGAAATAAGGGCGAGGATTGTGCCCACGTACAATCGATTTAAGCCACACCCCCCCCCCCCCCCCCCCAGTGGGATTCGTTTCACTGACCGTTCCAAAGCAGTTCTTCTGTTGCGGTTTATTTTTGTTATGGTTTGTCTTTGAGTGTAAGTATCGCTTATATATCATTTTGTTTTGGATAGCCAATTGGCCATTTTATGGGAGAGTAACTGTCCTTTTGGCTTTCGCTATTGATGTATCCATTAGGGTCTAGTTATTTCATGTTTGTGTTTCTTTCCCTTTGGTGTCTCTGATGGGAGCTGTGGGTTAATTGCATCGATTCCTGTTCATTGCCTTCACTTCTATTTTCCATAGAAATTAAATAGGCATTGTTTTGTCAAGCCTTTAGATGTCATTTTCTGTTTGATTTTGTTCGTTTGAGTATCTGGAAAACACAGAAATAGTCGAGTCCCCGCCTGTGAGGTTTAGGTTTCAAACGAAGATAAAGAGCTCTATGTTTACTATGTTTGCTAAATTTCCACGGCGGAAACAGCAATCGCCTCTTGTTACGGACTGGAATTCTTCCCATCACGCCTATAAAATTTTGACCCCTTTGAACCCCACTTTTATTTATATAGTAAAACTGGCGTTTAAAGGGGCAAACCCTATTTTTTCTTATTTCTGCTGTAAAATATAGATTGTGGGTACGCGTTAGAACCGCCTCAATGAGGCGGTTCTGACGAGTATCAACAATCTATATATTGTGCAGAAATAAGAAAAATATCGCACTTTTTCATCTTATTGAAAGTATCGTTTCTTCGGCAGTAAAATTTACCATGTATGTGTATAGGAATGTTTTCGTAATGCCTTCTGTTACAAACTTGGTAGACTACTTAAGCTTATCATCATTCTCTGACAACTCCGTCAGGATGATTTAAGCTTATCATCATTCCCTGACATCTCCGTCAGGATGTCGACTCACTGGATCAGTGGTTAGAGCATTGGACTTTCACCCGAAGTGCTCTGGTTCGAATCCCACGATAGGCGGATTTTTTATTCAGCTACGCTTCTTTCCTATCTTTCGGCTTTCATGTCGTATCAATATTTTCATATGACGTAACTCTATTTGAATATTGAATCAAGCAATAAGTTATGGAGAATTAGATCCTTTTGAAGCAAAGAAAACACCAAATAAATGAAAATACATGTAGCAAACACGGGTTTGAGTGGTTTCATGTTTTCAAGTCCTCACCGTTGTTTCATCTATGTGGTTGTTTGATTTTTTGTGTTCACGGAGTTGTTGCACTGATGAGTTAGGAGGTCTTCTTGCGGACTGAACAAATTATTTGACTCTAAATCGCGACGGAAGTAAGGGCGAGGATTGTGGCCACGTAAAATCGATTTAAGCCCCCAAGTGGTATTCCGCTGACCGTTCCAAGGCGGTTCTTCTGTCGCGGTTTATTTTTGTTATGGTTTGTCTTTGGGTGTTTGTGTCGCTTATATTATTTTTTGGGGGATAGTCTATTGGCCATCTTGTGGCAGGGCAACTGTCCTTTTGGCTTTCCGCTGTTTATGCTTCCATTGGATACTGTTGTTTCATGTTTGTGTTTCTTTCCCTATGGTGTCTTTAATGGGAGCTGTGGGTTAATTGTATCGATTCCTGATCATTGCCTCCACTTCAATTTAATTGAGTCTGTTCATGACCAGTACTGAAACGTGCAAAACCGCACCGGCTTAAGCAGAACTCTATTTCCTAAATGATTCTAAATGAACTCAATGGCCCCAAAGGACCAGAAAATATAATTTGTATTATGATGATGTACGGGGAGACGTTTTACGGCCGCCACACGGCACACTACTAGCTGCAGTGAAGATAAATAAGCCTTGAAAGGCTCTTTAGCATTAACAGGTCTGTTTTCAGATTTCAAGGTTTCGAAATGTATTTATTCACGGAGAAGTGTTGTAAATCAATCTTATTCATAGGGTGTTTTTATTGGGTCGATCGTTTACGACCGACCCTAATTTACTAAATGGCAAAACGGAATTCCTGCAGTTGTCCACGTGACCATCTCTGGTTTGGGAAAACCAATATTAATAGAACTTGAAACGTTGCGCTATTTTATCGATACTACATATAGGTTTGAACAGTCTGAGCTATCACTAGCCTCTTGACAGGAATCGTGTGAACACTGAATACACAGATCAGACGCCACGGAATGTGGCTTCTGCTCAGCAGGTTGCACAGGGACTACACTATTTGCTTAAATAGTGGCATTTGAGGGTTAAACGAAATAGTATAAGAATGCCAGGTTGCTCACATATTGAAAGAAAAACGATACACCCTGTCACGTGACGTCTTCGGAACAATCCATTCATAAAACTATGCCAAGTCGAGTGAAAATAGACTTTTCGCACTTCTGTGTAGGACCTTGAAATGTTTAAGAGCAAAAACTGAGCAGCCCAGTCTTTATAGGTGGTACTGTTATTAGACATACAGCGTAGACCCAGATCGGATAGACTCTACATTCCTTCTGATCAGGGTCGACACTGTTCGCCATATATATGTAGCAACAGTTTTGAAGATGATTTAGGCCCGTTTGCAGACTCTGAAAAGGGGCGGGTGGGTGCGAATTTCGGGTGAAAAACTGCATGAATCTGAGATAATTTCCAAAAGTGGGAGGGGCTCCGTTTGCACCCTCCCAACAGTGTGCGGGCCTGCATCAACAGGTAAAATTAACTTTTTGGTTTGAGCATATCGCTGAAGGGGCTTTGTTACAGGAGCTGGGATGCAGTGGTTGGACTGAGCGAGGAGAAAAGAGAGAGGAGAAACAACGACAAACATTGTAGATGCTGATCAGAAGCCATCGATCGATCTACACTGTTTGCAGCTGGATAAAATGTTAAACATGTTACATTTTTTCAGCACAGATTGTTTTGCATAATAAATGAAATACACTTAATTCAGAAATATGAATCAATATACGCGTATATAGAAGGGAAACAATTAAACACATTAACAAATGTCAAATACATGTAAATAATTTGACCAAAATGCTTCCATATTTTTTGTTTCAGACAAAAACATTGACGGAACACTTTTCTTATAATGAAGAGTTTTAACGGGTATATAAAGCAGAGAATCGTTTGCTTGCTATTGTCCGCGTGACTATCACTGACCATCTGACTTTTAACAAACTCCAAGTACTGGTTGTTTATAGCATCCATAAGACGTCAGAGCGAAGCGTAAGAAGGAAATTATGTTTGTTTGTTTGATTTGAGGTTTAACGTCTACGTCAACACCGTATAGGTCACTTGGAGACGTTACTTCCAATCTTATGGGACTTTTACCCGATACTGAGATGGAATGACTTCTTAAGCCCTGTCGCGCATTGAAACCAATAGGGTTTATGAGCATGGACGGTCCGACTCGCACCGCTTTGCCTGGGCAGGCTTAATTTCCTTTGTTTAGGTTTCCATTATGGTCTGGTCGCTTAATGTTTGTATTTCTTTCCCTTTGGTGTCTTTGGTGGGTGGAGTAAGTTAATTGTATCGATTCCTGATCTTTGTTTTACTTCTACTTTACTTAGATCCTCTAAGCGGTTTATCAGTACTCGTGTGCGGTCGGTTTCAGCTCTGCGTGGAAGCATCATGCAGTCCATCTATTATTCAAGCCCCGATGGGCGGGGAGGTTGGACTGTGCTCGTGCACTTTGGCATTGGCAAACAGAATCTACATAATCAGACGACACAAACACATAACGCGATATCTGATCAGATCACTATGCTTGCTTAAATTTAAATGAACAGTTTGATTCTCAGTTCATGACTATTTTCCAAGTAGAAGTAAAACAAAGATCAGGAATTGATACAATTAACTTACTCCACCCATAAAAGACACCAAAGGGAAAGAAATACAAACATTAAGCGACAAGACCATAATGGAAACCTAAACAAAGGAAGGCCATAAGGACAGTTACTTTCCCACAAAATGGCCATATGGCCATCCAAAATAAAAAGACAAAAGTGATACACACAGTAAGTAACAAACAGCAACATAAATAAATCGCCACAGAAGAGCCGCCTTGGAACGGTCAGTGGAAGATTTCCACTGGGGGGCTTAAATCGATTTTACGTGGCCACAATCCTCGCCCTTACTTCCGTCGCGATTTAGACAAATAATTTGTTCAGTCCGCATGAAGGCCTCCTAACTCATCAGTCCAAACCTACACTCAGAGACGATCGACCCACAAGTACTCTCAGTGTTTTGATTTTATATGATAGGAACAGTTAAGGTTTACCTTTGATTGGCTTGTTTGTTTGATTTGAGGTTTAATGTCCCCGTCAACACTATATATGTCATTTTGGAGACATTGCTTCCAATTTTTAGGGACTTTTACCCAACATTGAGATGAAGAGACATCACAAGCCCTGTCGCCTAATGAAACCAATAGGGTTTATAAGCATGGACGGGCCCACTCGCAGCAATTTTCCTGGACAGGTTTAGGCGCTCTTAGTTTATAAGCATGGACGGTCCGACTCACACAGCTTTCCCTGGACAGGCTTAGATCCTCTCAGCGGGTTACCAGTACTGGTTCGCGATCGGATTTCAGCTCTGCCTGGAAACATCATGCAACCAATCTATTTCTTCAAGCCCCGATGAACAGGGGCCGAACCTTTGATTGGACAGATTTCGATAACCTGGGTAGTCAGCTTTAGTAAAGAAGCATTGCCTGTGTTTGGTGAACGCAAATGTTTACTTCAATATGATGTCATCATGAAAATGTGACCCCCCCCCCTTAAACCCATTTTTTACATAGTAAAACGGGTTTGTAGGGGTATACATTATTTTCTTATTTCTGTGTTTTGAGCAGAAATAAGAAATCATCTGAAAATTTTCATGTTTTTTCTTTTTGGTGGTAAAATTTAAAATGTATTTGTATAGGTGTGTTTTCATAATGAATAATATAATTTTGATCCACCTGAACCCCACTTTTATACAGTACAACTGGGGTTAACAGGGGTAAATATGTTCTATAAAAGGGTTATCCTTTGGAAGCAAGGAGTACACCACAGAACTGAAAAATATGGAGTGTACATGTTTTCTGGACCAGACTAGCTAGTTTCGGCCAATTAGGCCTCATCAGTGACCTTCAGATATTTTCATATTCCACAATAGAATCAATGATTCCAAAGGAACAAGAAAATATAAAGTAAACCTTACTTTTCTTCTTTCTGCTCTAAAATATAGATTGTTGGTAATCCATCAAGAAAACACGCCTATATAATATTGACCCCCTTGAACCCCACTCTTATATAGGAAACCTGGGGTTTACAGGGGGTAGATATTATCTTTCTTATTCCTGCTCTAAAATATAGATTGTTGGTACTCGTTAGAACCGCCTCGATGAGGCGGTTCTAACGAGCACCCATAGTCTATATTTTGAGCAGAAGTAAGAAAAATGTCAAAACTTTTATGCCCCCGCATCGGATGATGCCGGGGGCATAGAGTTTTTCAGTTTTTCGTACGTGCGTCCGTGGGTACGTGCGTACGTGCGTACGGTTTCCGAATGTAAGTCCTTCTGTACGAAAGTGTGTACGTGCGTACGTACGTAATTCTGTTAGACTCAGGTTAAGGTTTTTGTACAAGGTAGAACTTGAGCTCATATTTTCCATTTGGTTTATATTTAGTATGATGATAGATATAGGTCCAAAGTTTTATTCAGCAATACCCCTAACCATACCCATGACCTCAAGGTCAAGGTCGTGGACTTTGAATTTTTTAATGTTTAAGACCCAGGTTAAGGTATTTGTACCAGGTAGAATTTGAGCTCATATTTTCCAAACCGTATAATGAATTTGGTTCATATTCGGAATGATGATACATATAGGTCCAATGGTTTATTCAGCAATACCCCCACCCATACCCATGACCTCAAGGTCAAGGTCACAGACTTAGAAAATTTTTAATTTTTAAGACTTTGGTTAAGGTATTTGTACCACGTTGAACTTGAACTTTTATGATTCATTTGGTTCATATTTGGTTTGATGATAGATGCAGGTCCAAAGTTTTATTCAGTAATACCCCAACCTATGCCTATGACTTCAAGGTCAAGGTCACAGACATAGAAATTTTCAAATTTAAGTATGTTAATAGCTTATATTTTCCAAACTTTACACTGGATTTGCTTCATATTTGGTTGCAGGTCCAAAGTTTCATTGAGCCATACTCCCAAATTCTTACCTAAAGGTCAAGGTCACATACCTAGAATTTTTTTTTATATTACATATTTTGAGAGTCCATATTTCCTGAACCATATGATAGATTTGCTACATATTTGGAATGATGATTGTTGCAGGTCAAAAGTTTCATTCAGCCATACCCCGCCCCTGCCCATGACCTTAAGTTTAAGGTTGCAGACTTAGAAATGTTTAATGTTAACGTTTGTAAAGGCCCATATTTTCCAAACCATTTGATGGATTGAGTTCCTATTTGGTATGTTGATAGTTATTTTTTCAAGGTTAAATCAGCCATACACCAATCAATGCCAATGACCTAAGAACAGGTGTTATTGTAACATGTCATTTTTTTTTGTGGGCGAGGGGGAGGTAGGCTCCTGGGCGGGGGCATTTGTGTTGTATTGACACATTTCTAGTTCGTCTGAAATGTTTCAGTTTTTTCGGCGGTAAAATTTACAATGTATTTGTATTGGCGTGTTTTCATAATGGTTAGATCCGCCTTGCCGAGTCTGGCCCAATCAAATCTTATACACTGTACAGTTTTCAGTTCTGTTTTGTGGTCCTTGCTTCAAAAGGATTACCTTTCTATATATATTAAATATAAATAATATCCACAATGCGGGTAAATATAACTATGAAAAAATTAAAGAAACACTGGAATAAAAGTTATTTTTCCTGTATTTTTAACTGCGGGTATATATATATATATATATATATATATATATATATATATATATATATATATATATATATATATATATATATATATATATATATATATATATATATATATATATATATATATATATATATATATAATGTAAACCAGGGATCGCAGGATCGATCCCGGGCTTCTCCAGACTTTCGGATGAGTCTTTAAACCGAGGTCCCGTATCCGTATGACCTTAACTGTTGGTGGGACGTAAAACTCAAACACTCACTGACTCTATAGAATATATGAATCGTAAATGGATGTAAGGGTTGGACAATCCGTCCCGAGTGTTACTGTCCAGCATCACGACGCTTGCCGAGGAATGATGCCGGACAGTGGTCCCGAGGGAAGGTTTTTCATTACGATAACACACCCGTGCGACATAGTGAATTTTTGCACATCTCTAAAATGGCTACTTTTCTGATGAAAATCGATGATACTTTTCTTATTTTTAATGCAAACATAGGTTGCGGGTGCTCGTGAGAACCGCCTCAATGAGGCGGTTCTAACGAGTACCCACAACCTATGTCTAGGAGTAAAAATAAGAAAAATAATGATTACACCCGTAAACCCCAGTTTTCTCTATATATAGTGGGGTGTAAGGGGGTCTTCATTTCACGGACGAGTTAACGTGATGTCTATCTACCCCCTCACCCACATATAGGATTGTTTTTTTTTGCTTACCTTCCATTTCTTAGCGCGGATTTTTCATGCTGCAGTCATTTCGGTTACGTCACGACGGTGCAAATGAGGTCGTATTCAACCAATGCATTTATCAACTCGCGAGTATATTCGATTTTGGGTCGGAACACCAGGGTCAAAACATAAATTTCCATTCCATGGTAAAATCACGAATTTCCTTGTCTGGTGTGCAAGAACATATTTTCTATGGAGCTTGTTCGAATCAGGCATGTTAACGAGCCATCTGTGTTCGAACTGTTGATTGTAGGTACAAAAAATTCCTTTAAGGTTCAGCACGAAAGTTAAATTAAGGATTTACGTCCACGTCAACACGGTTTAGGTCATTTTGGAGACGCTGCTTCCAATTTTGTGGGAATTTTATCGACACTGAGATGAAACTGACGTCTCAAGCTCGATCGTCCATAATGTTTTTATACAGGGAGAATATTCGACTCGCACCACTTTGCCTTGGCAGCCTTAAGACCTCCTATTTTTCAGTTACCCCCTATGTTAATTGCATTGTAACACACTGACCAGATAAAATATACTATCTCAGGACAAGTGAGCTTTATCAGTTCAACGTGACATTGCACTTTTATGAATGAACCAGACTACTGAAAAAATTGGGAAAAAATGTTATTATTACTGGAAAAATCGGAAAACAATTACTTTAAAAAAAAACGCCATACTAGGAAAAATTACGGTCTGCTGATACTAAATATATCGTTGGATTATTGCGCGCCAGAATGTTTGGACGCGCTGAGGACAATCGATAACTGGACAAAAATTGCCAATTTAAGAGTGTACAAGGGGATAAATAGAATACCAGATTTGTGTCATTTGATACCAAGTTTATCAGGCTCGGCTTCGAGAACGCATGTAGAAATGCTCGACAAGCCTCGTGATTCTACAAGCGTTTTCGAAGCCTTGCCTGATAAACATGATATCAAACGACACGAATCTGGTATTCTCTATAACCAGTACTCATTTCCGGTCGGTTTTGGCTCTGTGAAGGAGCCGGTGGTGTAATAGTCGCATCAAATATGGCCTTTGCATATTCGTGTGGCACTGAGCATTCTTTAATATCCCCAGAACGTGTATTTTCTGATTAAGGTTTGTGATGTTTTCCTTATTCGTGCTCAGAACATGGGTGGGTGCTCGTTAGAGCGGCCTCATTGTATTGGTTCTGACGGGTACCTGCGGCCTGTGGCTTGGGATGGGAATGAGAGGAATAAATGTACCCCTGTAAACCTCAGTTTTCGCTGTATGAAGTGGTGTCTGGAGGACTGTTCAGTACATAACATGTATGCATATGTATAAGTGGAAACTCTTGTATCTCGAGGACTCTCTTCAAATTTCGATTGTCTCTGAGCCACTGATATGTATATAAGGTTTATAATATTAACCACAATGTTGTTATACTGACATACAGTAAAATTCCGCTATTAAGACTATCTATAATTAAGACTAAATCTGCTAAATCTGCCGTCCGCCCCCCGCCCAAAGGGCTTGAAGAAATATATGGGCTACACGATGCTTCCACGCAGAGCTAAATCCGGCCCGCACACTGGTAGTGGTAAACCGCTTAGGGGATCTAAGCCTGTCCAGGAACCGCGGTGCGAGGCAGACCGTCCATTTTAATAAACCCTATTGGTTTAATTGGGCGACAGGGCTTGAGATGTCATTTCATCTCAATGTCGGGTAAAAGTCCCACAAAATTGGAAGCAACGTCTCCAAAATGACCTTTTACAGTGTTGACGCGGACGTTAACCCTCAAATAAACCAATCAACCATCAGTTAAATTCCGCTATTAAGACTAAATCTGCTTTTAAAGGCTTATCATTACGAAAACATGCATTGTAACAAATACATTGTATCCTTTATCGCCGAAGATATGAAAATTGTAAGATGAAAAATTGTGACATTTTTCTTATTTCTGCTCAAAATATAAATTGTAGGCACTCGTTAGAACCGCCTCATCGAGGCGGGTCTTACGAGTACCCACACTCTATATTTTTAAGCAGAAATAAGAAAAATTAGGTATACCCCCGGAAACCCCAGTTTTACTATATAAAAGTGGGGTTCAAGGGGGTCAAAATTATATAGGTCTGTTTTCCTGATGTTGAGACGGTTTCAGTTATTCTTTCTTTGTGTTTTATACAATCAGTGTCTCCTCATAAGAGGCCACCTTTGGGACTGTTCAAACGCGGTATTTGAACAGTCCCAAAGGTGGTCTTAATATAGGAATTTAACTTACATGAAACCTGTAAAATATGTAAGCTCTGCGTGAAAGCATCATGAAGCTCATAGCCCCGATGGGCAGGGCCACGAAAGGGTTTGTAAGCATTCTATAAGAAAAGATCCAACCATTGTTAACGTTTTAATTATATATTACTCTAACCATGCACTTCTTCAGATTTCAAAAAATGCCACATATTTATCAACCGGTTGTATAAAGGGTGTCGTGACGAGGTCGAAGGTCAACATTGCAGCCATCGGTTGTACAGCAAAATGTGCACTCGAACCTAAACGTCAGATGTGACGACGATGACATCTGTCGGCACTTGTCATCATCTGATGTTCCAAGGTACCACCCGTTATGACATTCTGTGAAAGTTCCACATCTGTAACGAGGCAATGAATTGTGTTAGAATATGTTCAATTAATCTTCAATGACTCGGTCATAGATCCCATATATTTATCATGGCTGTTTATTATCATATAAACTGGATGTTTTTGTGGATATCGCAATTTATCATATAACGTCGCGTCAGTAATACCGGCATGAAATAAATTCAGTAATCCCCTTATGGATTAAATATGCAAATTAGTTAGATACGCTCCCTAACGTTACATAAACATGTACCTTGTGCTTAACGACTTCGCGTTTACCAAAGACGGAATAGTGACTTTTAAAAAAAAAACAATGATTCGTGAATAAAATGCGTTTTAAATATCCTATGATAAATAAGAATCTGACATTCGTGTTTATGTATTATTAAATGTATTAAACTCGTTGAGGAAAAGGGATAAAATCCTCAACGAGTTTAATAAATTTAATAATGCATGCACACTCATGTAAGATCCTCTCAATCAATCTATTGTTAAACTCGCTGAGGAAAAGTATTAAATGCTCTGCAAAGCCTCGCATTTTATCCTTTTTCCTCCGCTCGTTTAATAAATTCAATAGTACATGAGGACTCCTGTGAGATTCTCTATCATTACGATAACATATCCGTGTGATTTTGTACATTTTTCATTTAAAAGCAATTTTTCTGATGAAAAATCTATACTACAAACATAGGTTTTTGGTGCTCGCTAGAACCGCCTCATTGAGGCGGTTCTAACGAGTACCCACAACCT
This sequence comes from Lucinisca nassula, assembly GCA_963580285.1. Taxonomy (NCBI): domain Eukaryota; kingdom Metazoa; phylum Mollusca; class Bivalvia; order Lucinida; family Lucinidae; genus Lucinisca; species Lucinisca nassula. Next base: position 67,260,987 of record OY757027.1, on the reverse strand, counting down.
ATGTCTTGGAACAGCAATAAGGAAAATAATGTTTACCCCCGTAAACCCCAGTTTTCTATATATAAAGTGGGGTTAAGGGGATCTTTATTTTACAGACTTGTTCACGTGATGAAATAATCAAAGCATTGAAAGTACTGATCGGGCGATTGTCTCCAGTGTATGTTGGCAAAATGATCCTGAAAAAAGACTAAAAGGGTTTCGTTTAACCCATAGATTCGAGTTTCTATTAGCAAAAAGGTGTAGCTCCTTATGAGACGCCGAATTTTTATCTTGGTCTATTCTGTTCTATTTGCCATGCAAAACTCATGATCCCTCTTATGCATGGATAATAAATAATAAAAAACGTTACCTGGTATTCCCATAAGTCGATGTTAGTCACGTAAAAAACAGTCGAAGAAGAAGTGAAGGCAATGATCAGTAATTGATACAGTTACCCTAAGCCTCCCATCAGATACACCAAAGTGAAAGAAACATGACCATGAAATAACTAAACCCTACTAAAACATTATAAGCGGAAAGCCAAAACGTTCCCCTACAAAATGGCCGCGTGAAACGGCAACCCAAAATAAAAAAGGTATATAATTAATACAAATGTACGTACATGCAAGAACAATAATAAACCACGACAGAGAACTGCCTTCGAACGGTCAGCAAAACGAATTTCACTGAGGGGCTTAAATCTGTTTTACGTGACCTTGTTTTTATCGTGGTTTTGAAAAAAACAAAAAACAATTCGTTCCGTCCGTTAAGAATTTCCTAACTCATCACACTCTTTACATCTTTGTGTCCATTGGCAAGCACTGCTAAAAATTGTGTGTGTGTGTGTGTGTGTGTGTGTGTGTGTGTGTGTGTGTGTGTGTGTGTGTGAAAATTATATGTAACATCGGAATGGTTAATATCACTTACCTCCTATATTAAATGCATTGCAACATATTGACTTGATAAAGATATGCTATATATTAGGACAAGTAAGCTTTATCAGGTCAACGTGACGTTGCACTTTTATGAATGAACCAGACTGCTAGAAAAATTAGCAAAAATGTAATGTAATTATGACCGACATAAAAATGGAAAAAGTACTTGAATAGATATTATAGGAAAAAAAATATGGTCAGCGGATACAAAATATATCGGCCGCTGGAATGTTGGGACGTACTGAGGACCATTGATAACTGATCGTAAGTGCACAAGGGTAAAAACTGATAAATAGACTACCAGGTGAGTGTTATATGATATCAAAAGTATCAGGCTCGGCTTCGGGAACGCATGTAGAATCGCTCGGCAAGCCTCGCGATTCTACAAGCGTTGTCGAAGCCTTGCCTGATAAACTTGATATCAAAAGACACTCACCTGGTATTCTCTATAACTTTCGATAAATCTACACTTTTTTAAAAACAAAGAAAAAAATCAGTAACATTGACAAATCATGACTCGCCAAGTATTCTCTATAACTTTCAATAAATATACACTTTTTGAAAAAAAAAAATCATTAAAATAGACAATTCATGGTATAGTCTATGCTAATAAAAATAGCCATTACTGAAATCATATTACAAACGTACTTTCTCTCAACTAGTCTGTCACCGGAAACGAGGTTGGTCACGTGGTTTATACAGTAATGATTAGGCGACAGGCATGTGCCTTCATAGTAAGCTAACTCACACGCTTCAGGAGGACCGGCGCATACAGCACATCTTACTACAAAATACAATAAAAGTATGGCAGTTGACAAGCATATGCGGTATATACAGTTTATTACTCAGCCCATTTTAAACATGGAATCTATAAACCGAGAGAGGTTGAACATCCGATAAAGAAACGAGTTTCTTTATCGGATGTTCAACCTCCCGAGATTTAAAAATCCCATATTTAAAATGGTTTCTGCAATAAACCGTATATTACATTTATTTTGATATAGCTGATGGATCATTTGGCATCTAATAATTAGTACAGATCTCTCGTTACATACGATCCATGTAAATGATCCTGGGCGCAGTGACACATAAGCTGACTGAAATTAAAACTGTTACAATATAGACATCATCTTGAAAAGTAGAAGTAAAACAAAGATCAGGAATCGATAGAATTAACTTACTCGACCAATCAAAGACACCAAAGGGAAAGAAACACAAACATGTAGCGACCAGACCATAATGGAAACCTAAACAAAGGAAGGCCATAAGGACAGTTACTTTCCCACAAAATGGCAAAATGGCCATCTAAAATAAAAAGACACAAGTGATACACACAGTAAGTAACAACAACAACATAAATAAACCGCCACAGAAGAACCTCCTTGGAACGGTCAGTGGAAAGAATTCCACTGGGGGGCTAAATCGATTTTACATGGCCATAATCCTCGCCCTTACCTCTGTCGCGATATACACTTATTTTGTTTATACCGCATGAAGGCTTCCTAACTCATCAGTGTAACATCTCCGAGAACATTCAAATAAAAAAACTGCAGAAATGAAACAAGGTTGAAGACTCGACAGCATACAACAACAGAATTGCTGGAGCAAAAGAAATCTATTCAACTAGCAGCGAATTTCACACAATGCAAGACTGTGACATTCAAATACTTCTCAGCTACATGTAAAGTTCTCTACGTTCTGTTATCATTATATAACATACCTGTATGACGTGCCTTAATAAAACTCATAAATATCATACAAAATGACCACGAATGTAAGATTTGTATTATCTAGAGAATCTCACATTGGATTTCATGTATTATTGAATTTATTGAACGATTCGAGGAAAAGGGATAAAATGCGAGGCTCTTGCGCTAGTGGATAATCGGTTTAATTACGGGGAGCGACGGTTGCACTACAGTATATAATTGGTCTTTATGAAAGCTGTAGTTGTTTTTGGGAGAGTCAGTACAGACTTGAAAATACTGCTGCTTCTGCTTGGATTTGGTGCTAAGCCATTATTTTTCTGAGAAGTAGTATTGTTTATTAGAAGAAATATTGGTAGGCATTTGCTATTGTAAAAAGCAGCTGATTTAAATTGAACCAGAAAATTGTGCTGACTGGCCACTGGAAATGCCTGTATTTATTCGCTGCGGTATGGGTTTGTTGACACTGACTGCCGAAAAGGCCAATATTTGCCGCACAACACCCAATTTTGTTAGCTGCTTCTGGAAGGTAAATGGTGCTTCTGTCAAATTTTATGCCTCATAATGGAGGCATTAGACTTGCTGAAATGTGGTAGAACATGGAATATGTCCCAATTTACTTTGTGAGCAAGGGATTTTTTTTATTGTAGTGCCACCTAAACCGAAAGTAGAAACATCAGCTCCACTGTCGTTTATTCATTACATAATATTGCACACTTTTTATAGGGTCCCTCCAATTCTGTATCTTAAAATGGATCTTCCTAGCAAGTATTTTGTCACGGAAACTGTACAAATTGTAAGTTTAGTGCTAATTTAGGACTTACTGGGTGTATTTGATCGGGTTTTGCTTCTGTTCCATGTGATAGGGAGGGGGGGGGGGGTTACTTCAAAGCCATGAAAATCAGTTGTCGTTGGTCTGTTTGGAAAGCAGACTTGCAGTAAGTGTATAAACAGGAACATAAGAAAAAGAATATACTCCTTATTAAATATAACACTGAGGTTACTTGGCATTAGGCAAGGGTCTCAAGCCAATACAAAATTTCACAATTGTCTCTCCGAAATAGCCCGCTGCAATATCGCAATAAGTTTTCTCAGCCATTGTACGTTCTTATCGGTTGGGTTCATGTCACAGGATTTGAACAGATTTATTCAGCCATTTCTCATGACAATAAGGCATTTATAATCGTTTTTATCAACGTTTTGTCTCCAAAATATCCTCAAAATGCCATTTTTTAATGAAATTAGGGGGTATAGATGTGAGAACAGCCAGCATTTCTACCATGGGTGCTAATAGGGCACGATTAAGTGCATTTTAAGAATAAAGTATTCCAAAGACATCTTAGAAGAAGCACTGATGCAAGCCGGTTTATGGGTTCCATTCTGGAAAGAGGTAAACTTTGTGCTTTTTCACAAAACATGGTTTAAACTTGTGTTTGGCAATTCTTTTGATGTATCATAAAGAAATTAGGGTTTGGTATAGGTTGCACTACAGTAAATAATTGGTCTTTATGAAAGCTGTACTTGCTTTGGGGAGAGCTTTCGGTACAGAATTGAATATTCTGCTGCTTCTGATTGGATTTGGTGCTAAGCCATTATTTTTCTTAGAAGTATTATTGTTTATTAGAAGAAATATTAGTAGGTATCTGCTATTGTAAAAAGCAGCTGATTTAAATTGAACCAGAAAATTGTGCTGACTGTCCATTGGAAATGCCTGTATTTATTCGCTGCGGTATGGGTTTGTTGACACTGACTGCCGAAAAGGCCACAATTCGCCACACAACACCCAAATGTTTTAGCTGCTTCCGGAAGGTAAATTGTCTTTCTGTCAAACTATATGCCTCATAATGGAAGCATTAGACTTGCTGAAATGTGGTAGGACATGGAATATGCCCCCAATTTACATTGTGAGTAAGGGGATTTTTTACTGTAGTGCCACCTGACGGGACGTCATATGATAAACACAGATATAAATCGGTTTTATTGCAGATGAAGTTAAAAAGAATCTCAGCAGAAAACAAAGGGTTGCCATGGATGGCGTCATGGCGTCATGTGCCAGTAATCACGTGTTATTGGACGTGTGGTCACATCATTTTATGACATGACGTTATCTTTTAAACAATAGCGAGATAAAATGAAAACAGAAGCTCCTCATGGGAAGCAACAATCAAAGGACACAGCCATTTGCAGCCGCCGATAGAAGAAGCAAGCTTCATAATACAAACGCAGATATAGTTGGAGATAAAATTGACAAGGCGGAGCTATTCGTGGTCAAATTCGCTGAGTCCACCAGATGATTCAGTAGAGTGCCCCCCGTATTTTTTCTGCAAGCGGACCAAATGGTAATATACGCCACAGCTTCGTATGTGTTACAGTTGATTTCACCCAATCGGGTGACTTGCTTTACCTTTTTGTTAATAGATCATTCCAAAGGAAGGTGCAAACGGTAGCTCTGCCTAGTCAATTGCTATACATAAACACAAAACATACCTGAATCAACAACGTAGAGCAAATTAATATAAATATGTGGGAATCACCGCTTTATTTCACATTGATCGTCGTTATCTAATTAAGCACTAATGAAAATATACATACTTGATTTTGACGGGCCAGTTGTTCCCGGTAGCGAAGAAGTCGCAGCAGTTGTCGAAGTTGTTGTTCGATTTGCTGCACTATTGGAAACTTTTACAGTGATGTTAGACAGCATTGTAGCAAGATAGCTCGTCGTAGAAGTTGCTAAGGTTTGTTTGTGATTTTGCATTGTTTTTACTTGTGTGGAACTACTCGAAGCCCCTGAGTCAATTGTAGTCGATAGTGGTTTTGCTGTTGAAGTAGTCGCAGCAGTTGTCGAAGTTGTTACATTTGTTACTTTGTCAGAAACGTTCGAAGTGATTTGAGACAAAGTTGTAACACGATGGCTCGTTGTAGAAGCTGTTGAGGTGTGTTTGTGATTAGGTATTGTATTCGCTTGTGTCGAGCTTATGGAATTCACAGAGTCAACTGTAATCGTGAGTGGTTTTGCTTTTGAAGAAGTCGCAACAGTTGTCGAAGCTGTTAAATTTGTTGCACTATTGGATACTTTTGCAGTGATGGTAGACGACACTGCAGCAAGGGAGCTCGTCTTCGAAGAAGCTGCTGTGGTGTGTTTGTGATGTTGTAGTGTATTTGATTGTAATGAACTGTTGGAAGTCCCTGAGTCAACTGTAGTCGATAACGGACTTGCTGTTGAGATTGGCACATGTAAAACTGTTGTCCTCGGTTGTGTAGGGGAAAATCCTCCTGTTGCAACTGCTAATGCCTGGCTTGAGGACGAAGTTCGAGTTTTAACCGTTGATGTCAGTTTCGTGGAAGAATGCGATGAATTAGCTGTTGCTCCAGGGCTAACAGTAAATGCATGCCTAGCCGTTGTGTGCGTTTTTGGTGACGAATGTAGATTAGTTGCTGAGGATGACGGTGGCGATTGTGTCTGATTCTGATACACATGGCCGACTGCTAAAATATATGTATAAAATACACATTTTAACACGTTCCTGCACTGAACGGCGTGGAAAACCCAACTTTCTATAGAGAAACATGTGTTTAATCAAAACACAAACTGTGAAAAGATAATTATAAAGTAAAATTTCGAACACCTCGGACATGGATGGCTCTTTTGCCCTGGCTTATTAAATTCTTTTAGAAACCCTAGACCTTTTTACCGTAGCTTCAAACATCCATTAATTTATCCATTAATTTATAGCAAAAAGATTGTTATTTGATTGTTCTTATTAGTGCATATTATATTCCTTCAAGTATTTTACTGATGATATGATATCAAAACCATTTACTTAAGTCAGATCCATAATGTCGCCTGGCCTGGCATAGTTCACCACTTCGGACTAACCTTCTTTCGACCATATCTGTATTGTCTGTAGTTAAGCTTATATGAGCCCCGCCAAGCGAATTTGTGTCTTCCAGCATTCCGTCATGACAAATTTTAACTGCGCATGACCAGCCATTCAGAGGGGCCAGGGATATGGCTTTCTGTCTGAAGGTTCCTCTTGATTCACTGTATGTATGAGCGAGCAGCGAAGGTTCTGGTGAGACTGCGCGGATGCGCAGGCTCGCCTGAACCTTCGCAGCTCGCATATGCGATAAGTACCAAAATCGCTTGACGGGGCCCAATTATAGTTTCGAATATATGCGTGGGTGATAAAGTAAAAAGTTTCGTTTATATATCCGTATGAAAGACCTGTGTTCTAAGTAACTGGAAACAGAAGTGACATACTATTTTCGGCGTTTAAGATGGAATATGTGCTCTTTCGACCGTATACACACCTTACAGCCCAAAACAATGGAAATCAAACAAACAATTACCTGTACAATTCGCAGTACTGTTGCAAAGTCTTGTCTCGTTGTTCGAGCCAGTACAGTTATGGATCTGGCACTGTCTGGTTCTGGTCTCAAGTAAACTTTGACAATGGCATTGTGTCCACGCTCCCCAAGCTCCCCACGTTTGCTGAGCTACAGAACAAGGTATGATCAACCCTCTTTATTATGGGGCGCTGTTTAACAATTTATTCCCCATTTATACAAAGTGAGTGAGTTTAATATTTTACCAATAGCTAAGGTCATACGGAGATGGGACCTCGGTTTAAAGGCTCATCCGAAAGTCTGGAGAAGCCCGGGACCGATCCTGCGATCCCTGGTTTACAAGGCGAATAGCATAACGGAGGCTTCTATCCATTTATACAGAGGGCCCGCGTTATAACCGCAGTATTTGTTCCCTATTATTGTGCCGTTATAATGAATTTGTCGTTATAAAAATCCCATTAAGGAGTATGATAGGTTATAAAAGATCCTTTCCACATCATTAATCCAAGAAACAAATGTTTGAATCGCCTCAACGAGGCGATTCTAACAAATGTATAACATTTGTTTCTTGGAGTATTAAATTACAGGAATCTTTCATGACTATGGTTTCGTTTGGGCAATTCCAACCCGAGGATAGCCCACCTCGCTCGGAACCGAGGCTAAGCCTTGGGCGAAGAATACATTCCACTGAAATCGTCGTTATAATGAGTTTTTCCGTTATAACGAATGTCGGTATAAAGAGGGTTGACTGTAGATTATATCCGTAAATAGAACTAATGATATCAATAATTCCAATCAGTGATATCCATAAATCGGCGGAATAATGGATATCCATATTTTCATATGTACCCACAACTTATGTCTTGGAGCAGAAATAAGAAAAATAATGTATACCCCGTAAACCCCAGTTTTCTCTATATAAAGTGGGGTTTAGGGGTTGTTTATTTCACGAACTTGTTCACGTGAAGATCGAAACGTTAAAATGCCACCAACATGGAATTTTTTAAAAATTATTTCGAGGACAGAAAATGATCTTTACAGCGGCCACGGTCGGTCCCCGCCCATTGGGGCTTGAAGAAATAAATTGGCTGCATGATGCTTCCACGAAGAGCCGAATCCGACCGCACACGAGTACTGGTAAACTGCTTAGAGGATCTAAGCCTGCCCAGCAAAGCGGTGCGAGTCGGACCGTCCATGCTTATAAACCCTATTGGTTTCATTGGGCGACAGGGCTTGAGATGTCATTTCATCTCAATGTCGGGTAAAAATCCCACAAAATTGGAAGCAACGTCTCCAAAATGACCTTTTTAGTGTTGACGTGGACGTTAAACATCAAATCAAACATACAAAACCAGCGGGCACGGTGAAATGAAAAAGAAAAAAAAAAAAAAAAAAAAAAAAAACGCAATTCCTTTAAATTTCGATTATCTGTCTCCTAGCATTTACGTTTTCAATAGTTTGCCATCGTTTAATCGAATGCTGTTGCAGTCACTACACTACATACAATGGCGTAACGCGCGGGTTTTAAGCGTGCTATTTGAAGTCACGTTATAGTATTACCTGTCGCTATGTGTTATAGATCTGAGGTTCTTATTCATGGAATTTATCGAAGTATAAATCTTATTCCAACCAATCAAAATGCTAGAAATATACATGATGAAGGATTGGAATTATGCTTCCTTGTTATCTTCTAGTGTATCTTCATATTTAGTGAACAGTTTAGATTCAGTAAAATTCCGCTATTTAGGATACCTAAAATTAAGACTAATTCTGCTTTAAAAAGCTTATTTAGAAGAGTGTAGTTATTCTTTCTCACAATGTCCTCTGGTCATGGACAACCTTTGGAACTGTTCAAAAGTGGTCTTAAAGACCACTTTTGAACAGTTCAAAAGTGGTCTTAAAGACCACCTTTGAACAGTCCCAAAGGTGGTCTTAATATAGGAATTTTACTGTTTTTACGTTCTAAGTGCCTTTACAGAACCCCCACAACGATCCCCCACCCCCCCACACCCCCACCCCGCCCCCCTATAGACAACTTCTTGGAATCAATGCTGTTAATACTTTAATGAATACATTGACTCACGCGACGTCAGTGACGTCAAATTAAACAATGGCTCTCTTCAATATGATTGGACTATGGTGACGTTATGTCGCCTACGACTCTGTTCCGCTGTCAATAGGAAAACTGTGTGCAATTGTTTTCGTCTTACGTTTAGCCCTTAAACAGGATTTTTTTCGTCATATGATGTATGGGAAATAATGTAAAGACACTTTATTTTACGTTCAACGAATTATGGATACCATCGGGTTACGAGCAAAGTTTAAGTCGGGGTTTACTTACAGCTACTTTGCCCGTGATACGATGTTATTCATTCTTTGATGAACGTTTAAATAACTTAAAAAAATACATTCATTGCTTAAGTCCGACTGCATTTGGTTTTATTTTTGGGTCGATCGATCCAAGGATATAAAGGGCAGTAGTAGTTTCCAATGCTGAAGTCCACGTGAATATCACTGACTTGTCGGAAATCCAGGTAACGGTTATTTATAGAAAATAGCCATGCTATTCTTATCACTCAGGATCAGAGTGTTACATGCGTAGGAAAATGTGGATTGGAATTATGTGTTGGGTTTGGCAAACAGTGTAGACACGGATCAGGCGCCACAGAACGCGACGTCAGAACAGGGACTGCACTGTGTGCATACAGTAGAAGGCCGGCCTCGGTAGCTCAGTCGGATGCGCGTCTGACTGGTGACCAGGAGGGCGCGGGTTCGATACCTGCAGGGTCGGCAATGTACTTTCGTGAAGACTGATGATGAACTCTTTTCTACGGTCATTCTCTCCCTTCTGCTTATTCAAGAAGGGCAGTTGTCAGTTTCTGGAGAAAGAATGTGCACTGTACTGGTTAGCTGCTTATGTATAAGCCTGCCCAGGAAAAGTGTAGATAGGTAAACTGACCGGCTCAAAAATGACCTTAAATAGTGTTGAAAGGGCCGGTAAACTCCCATACAAACAAATAAAACAAAGCTTATAGTAGAAGAAATAGAGGATATTTACTTTTTTGAGATGAATATCAAAAATATTTCATCGATTGTGGTGAAAATATCAGAATTTTCACGAGTGCGAAGCACGAGTGAAAATTCTGATGTTTTCAACATACGAGAATTTTGGCGAGAAAATAGTCCGGGCTGCTACTGTGAAAATAACATGGTCATGTTATTTTTCACACTGTGAAAATATCATTTATATTTTCACAGTGTGAAAATATCACTATTATTTGTTTCAGATATGCACTGATTTCACTGCTTTAAATAAAGGGTGAAACGAAACAGTCTCAGTCTTCGTTCAGGTCAGTTGTCCAGCCTACACTCAGAGACAATCGACCCACCAGTGCTTTAGAGCTTCAATGGCTCGAACCCTGATGGCTCGTTTACCATGGATGAGTCGAACCCGTTCTTGAGCCCGCAGGGAATTCCTCCAAATAAAATGTAGGGGTAAATTAGGGGGATTTTCTTCATTTCTCTTTCAAATTTATGCTGTGTGTACTCATTAGAATCGACTCGATGAGGCGATTCTAATGAGTACACACAACAAACAGTCATAATGAGTACACACAGCATATAGTTATAATACAGAACACCGAAACGCTACCCCACAATTATCTCCATTATGCCGCCTGGTATGATACTTACAGTAACCATCTGTGTCTCGAACTACCGCTGTCACGGCATTGAATTTTTTTATTTATTTGAGATGGAGCACAGCATTATCTACAGTTTACATGTGCGTCCAGCGAAGAATCAGATAGGCCTACGCATCCTTATATCCTGGTCAGAGGCTTCTCTTGCTGCATGAAGGAGCAATGGGCCCTTAGCTATCCTTAGAGCGCACAACGAAGACTCTGATCAGCCTGCGCGTATGCGCAGGCTGATCTGAGTCTTCGCTGGGCGCACATGTAAGTTGTAGGAAATGCTGTGCCCGGGCTTATTTTTGTTTAACCTATTCGTCAGTGTGTTTCTGGGTAGGATACAACAACACTCTGGGGCAAACAAGTTTCCAGTGTGTAGGAGGGAACTAATCACAATCTATAAACCCACAAGATTAATAGAAAACTTTAAATATCTCCAAGTAACTTACCGCTAGAAGACAGAAATAGGTTCTTGAATTCTTGGGTATGTCGGGCATGGTGTGAACCTACAACACATACACTCCCCCATTGAAACGACAACCGTGTAAATCCCTCTTTTTCAAATGAAGTTCATTTTACAAGGATATTCATTATTTTATATAACTGCTGAAAACCACCAAACCCGAGTACTGATGCGCATCCGACTGAGCTACCGAGGTCGGTTGTGTGCTGTCGTTAGAAACAACAGTTATAACGGATATACACAATCTATACTCTGTCAAAAAAGTTCCTATACCTAAAATTTCTTCTGTAACTATAGCTATAACAGATAAAAACTACACAAAGTTTGTTATGTTTTGATAAGAAGACTCATTTTTCCGTGCAAAAGCACCATTCGTTTTTGTTTTCGTAAATACATCATCGTAGACGATTGCTTTAAACGCCCAAGGGGTCACTGTGTCATTTTCGCAGATAAAATCATTAAAACATGCTATGATTTAACATCACAAAATTTCCCTGTACCCTACATTTCTAAAATTTGATACATGTGACATTTCTTTAGATACCATTTGCGTCTATTCACAAAAGATTTGGAACTTTAGTTGCATCAGCTACGAGAAACAGGCTATCACATATTGACCTCCAATTCTTTGAAGTTGTGTGCAAATGCTGCTTTCAATGGGAACTCCATAGAAAATCGCAATCGATAGTGCTACATGCTACATGAATTTTCTGTATTTTTACCATCATGAAGAACAGCAATGGTAGACACAAAACTTTTTTTGAAAAAATGGCAAAAATTGATTGACAGGAATAAAAATTACAGCAGCTCGAAAATTGCTATATTTTTAATTGCAAGGGAGATAATTTGAGAATTTCACAAATTGAAACCTCGCATATAATGCGAGATGATGAGGTGTTGAAAAAGTAAAGTGTTATCCGATGTTCAGAGAATATTGTCTTCCATCTCAGACAAAAAGAGCTTTCTGCGCATGCGCAATGTCCATTTTCTACCAAAATCGTTCTAGGCACATATTGCAAGACAACTCTGGAGCAGACAGGTATGGGCAAATGCAAGTTTAAGCATTCTCTAGCTAAACGTCCGACTTAAATGTCTGCAGCTAAATTTAGCTCAATAGCTGCCAGATATCTAGTGAGTGTCACCCGAAAGTTGGTATAGTTACTTTTTGACTAAGTATGCTTTCGAGACGAGTTAAAGTATATTTAGGATCAAATACGGGATTCTCAAGACCTGGATGAGTCTTTAAACCGAGGTCCCGTCTCCATATGACCTTAGTTGTTGGTGGGGTGTGAAACTCAAACACACACATATGAGAAAAGCCGGCCTCGGTAGCTCAGTCGAATGTGCGTCTGAATGTTGATCAGGAGGTCGCAGGTTTCAAAATTATGGCACACCAAACTGTGTTGGCTCAACTCGCTGTTGGCTCGTTCTATAAAATTTATATGAAATGGTGCTTTTGTGAGGTCTTCTACATGCATATAACGGCCCCCGCCCATCGGGACTTGAAAAAATAAATGGGCTTCATGATGCTTCCACGCAGAGCTGATACCGACCGCACACGAGTACTTGTAAACCGCTTAGAGGATCTAAGCCTGCCCAGAAAAAGCGGCGCGTGTCGAACCATCCATGCTTATTAACCTGTTTGGTTTCATTGGGTGACAGGGCTTGAGATGTCATTTCATCTCAATGTCGGGTAAAAGTCCCACAAAATTGGAAGCAACGTCTACTAAATGACCTTTAAAGTGTTGATGCGGACGTAAAACCGCAAATCAAACAAACAAAACATGTATATAACGCATGACTGTGTTCTCATAATGAACAGTGTAAATTATTTATGGCCGGGCTCGGTAGCTCAGTCGGATGCGCGTCTGATTGATGATCAGGAGGACGCGGGTTCGATTCCTGCCGGGGTCGGCAACATTCTTTCGTGGAGATTGATCATGAAATCTTGCCTACGGTCATTCTCTCTTTTCCGCTGATTGAAGGGAAGCTGTCTGTTTCTGGCGAAAGAATGTGCACGCTTACGTATTCGCCTGCCCAGGAAAAGTGTTGATAGGTAAACTGACCGGCTCAAGATAACCTAAAATAGTATTGACTGGGCCATTAAACTTCAATACAAACAAATACAAACGAAGCCAAGAGAATTGCTTTGGAAAAAAATCATGGCATACCAAACTGTGTTGGCTCCACCTCATTTTTGAGCCGGTCAGTTTACTTCTGGGCATGCTTATACGTAAGCGGTTAACCAGAACAGTACACATTCCTTCGCCAAAAGCTGACAACTGCCCTTCTTGACAAGTCTCTTGGCCAATGAAAATTGAAGTCATGGGGTCATAACTCAACACATGTTTGTAAACACCTTTGAAAACAAAGAAGGCTGAAAATTTGACACACCTGTACGAAATTGAGCCCATGTTATGGGACATCAGTCATCCTGACTTTTCAAAGAAAGATGCAGGGCAAAAAGTACATCAGGGCTCTGAGGGATGGGGTTTATGATACGGATACACTAGTTGTATATATCACGCCTGAAGGGAATATAATACTGCCAAACTTCAATGGCTCGAACACCTTTGGGACCACGAAAATCTGTTCGAGACAGGGTAGTTAGAGCCACTGAAGGCTACATGTACTGCCAGGAGGGATAACGAGATACTTTTAGACATCTTTTCGGCGTTCTATAATGAAAATGTATGCTGTGTGTACTCATTAGAATCGCCTCATCTCCCACTTTTTCTTATGTAGAGGATTTCGCTAGGGGCTCAAGAATGGGTTCGACACATCCATGGTAAACGAGCCATCGGTGTTCGAGCCATCGAAGTTCTGCTGTACAAAAGTTGCATTAGGCGTAAACAATAAATAGCTATGTTTCTACTAACATAATGAAATCTTTTTTTGGTCGGTAGTTGGGAAAAACTGTTTTATTATAATTTTAATTTTTCTCCCGAGAAAAAAAAAAAAAAAAAAAAAACATGGTCGGGCCTGTATTTCTTATAAGTTTTTGTTTTTGTACATTTTTAATAGAATTGTCCCAATTCATTTTTGATGCTCAAAAAAGCCAGCTCTGTATTTTGGGAGGTACTAATTGCCAAAAAATCAGAAAAATGCACTTAAAACGCGAAATTACTATGCAACTGAGACGACACTGGTTAGGGTCGGAAATTGAAAATGGTAGGGTCGGTGTTTTAATTTTTATTTTGTTCTTTTATTGAAAAAAAATATGGTAGAGTTTGGGGTCTGAAGCAGGGTCGGTCGGTTTAGCGGAAACACGCATCACGTGAACAAGTCCGTGAAATAAAGACCCCTCTAAACCCCACTTTATATAGAGAAAACTGGGGTTTAGGGGGGTAAACATCATTTTTCTTATTTTTACTCCAAGACATAGGTTGTGGGTATTCGTTAGAACCGCCTCAATGAGGCGGTTCTAACGAGTACCCACAACTTATGTTTGCAGTATAAATAAGAAAGATCATGGATTTTCATCCGAAAAGTAGCCATTTTTGGCGATGTGAAAAATGAACTAAGTCGCACGGGTGTGCTAGCGTAATGACTATTTATTAGGCCTAAATCGAGTTATATACAACGTGTTCCATCGTGTAGTCTGGACTTTAGAATTAGTGTTTGCTGCGGCTGCTGATTGTGCGGCCATGTTATCAACCAGATTTTGGACATGTTCCTAACTATCAGAAGAAAAGACAATAATTTTATTTAATCCTTGACCTGCTGAGTATTTAAATATGCCACACCTTCCACTGATTATCAACCAATCAGATTTCTTGATGCAAATCATTGCAACATATTTATAAACTAAATGACAAACAATGAAGATCCTGATCAGATGGCTTCTCCATCCGATCTGGATCTACATTGTTTGAAAGCTAAGACATATCCGGGTTCAGCAGGACAAGGGTTAATATAAACTGGACAAAAAAGTTAGGGATCATGTTTTTGACTGTATAATTCTCTAAAACAAAAAATGTTTCAAAAACCCATTTTATTATATTCAATATATTATTCAAATCACTGCAAAACTGCATGACAAGAATTGGTTTCCGGTCATGTGACACATAAGAATGACCAAACATACGAGCATACCCGTAAAAACAAAGTGAAATCTGCTATCTTCAAAAACCTAATTTCTTAATGTTTCTTGATTCTCTCCATGTCAGTATTTAGTGTGTCCTCCACGGGCCATAAACAGCTGCACGACAGCGTATGGGCATGCTTCTTATCAAGCGTCTGAGTGACATTTGGAGGATTCTCTGCCGTTTTTCATTTAAAGGTGCATTATTGAGCTATCCGGAAAAAATGCTTACAAAAATAAAATACATGTAGCCGGTATTTTTCTTTAAAGCAATACAAATGAATGCATTTTATGCAAAAATGCGAACAATTATGATTACAGGTAAACGAGTTTGAGAGGGATTCCCTAACTAGGTTTCGAACACAAGTTAGATCTATTTTTAGTTTGTGACAAAAATAGAATCTCCATATATGACGTTATGCGACGTTCATTTTTGGCCTTGTTTGCTTAGGCCATGCCTGAATCGGAAAAAAATATGACGCTGAATACCATGCCATAAGTAACGACACTCAGAGACGATACTGTCGCCATGAATGTGTAAAGTGACAGATTTATTTTTAGAACAAAAATTCCGAACACATGTTCAGATCGAAGGGTAAACACGAATGAAAACGACCATTTCCACTAAGTTCTGAAGCTGTATTTGGCTCCAAAAGTGTACACATGACAAAGGAGTATGCATTAAAGATAAAATCCAGAAAAAAATTGAGACCCGGTAGCTCAATAATGCACCTTTAAAGCCTGGACGAGTTCATTCCGCGTATTAGGAAGACTTTGGCCAATGGAAATAGCTCGTTACAACAAGTCCCAAGCGTGTTCGATTGGGTTCAAGTCAGGCGATCGACTTGGCCAGTCCATATGAACAATTGTTTCCATCTCCAGATACCGATTGACAACCACAGCCCTATGAGGGCGCGCATTATCGTCCATTAAAATGACGTCATCACCTATAGCACCGGCAAATGGTCTCACAATCGGATTAAGAATTTCATCACTGTATCTAACACCAGTCAGGGTACCTCCGTCTATCACGTACAAGTCCGTGCGGCCACCAATGCTGATGCCGGTCCTTACCATCACCGACGCACCTCAAAACCGGTCCAGTTCGGCAATACCATTACCCAAAAACGCCTATGCAAATACATTGCAACCTTTATCGCCGAAAAAATGAAAATTTTATGATGAAAAAATGTGATATTTTTCTTATTTCTGCTCAAAATATAGATTGTGGGCACTCGTTAGAGCCGCCTCATCGAGGCGGTTCTAACGAGTACCCACACTCTATATTTTAGAGCAGAAATAAGAAAAATAAGGTTTACCCCCGGAAACCCCAGTTTTACTATATAAAAGTGGGGTTTCAGGGGGCCATAATTATATACTATTAGGCGTATTTTCGTGATGCAACAAGAAAAGTAGCACTCATCCGGTTATCGCCATACCCCTCTCCGGCCATCGCGGAAAACCACGCACCTGTGAAAAGAACAGGGGTTCCAGTGACGGAGTTGTCAATTTGCATGATCCGCTGCCGAGTGTTGCCTTGCAATTCTGTACTGCCGCGTAAAAATGGCCTCACCGCTGGTCTGCAAGCACGTAAATTTGATGCTTGGAATCTGTTTCTGACTGTGTGTGTAAAGATTAGTCGTCCGGAGGCTCTTGCAAAGTCAGCATAAACCTAACTGCGCTCTGGAACCTTTGGCGCCTGACAATGTGACCGAGATACCGGTCTTCACGTGCGGTTGTACATCGCGGCCGACCAGATCGTTGCCGTTCTTGAGCACTTCCAGTTTAGTTATAGCGATTTCGGAGTCTAAAGATCACACTGCGCGCGCAGCTTCCTCAGCGGTTAAATGGCGTCTCAGGTTGCTCAACACGCATAGAAAGGTCCAAATCGCAAACGAGAAGCAAACCAAACGAAAATCCTTATGGAATATCGGCATAAAGTCCAAATTTTCGCACACACCACCTATTGGATTCACTTTGTTTTAGACAGGTTATGTGCAAATCCTCGCTCTTTGCTTCAACACGAAGGTCCACATGCAACATTGTACAGTTGCTTTGGAGTGGACATACTGGGAAACTACGGCGGCATTGTAGGGAAACAAACAATAATTTAAGATAGAAAAACTTGATTTTAAAATGTTGATCCCTAACTTTTTTCCCAGTGTATTACCAGCGTTGCAGAGAACTCCTTTGCATGTTTCCATGTTGTATTGCACGTGTATGTGGGAGACAGACACATCTTCACTATGCTGTGTAAATACAGAAAGACATATGGGCTATGTTATGAAATCAAAGCACTGAGGGTACCGGTGTGTAGACTTGTTCATGTGATGACCCAGAACCAATCCACACACCAGTACTCTCAGAGCTTTGATTCAGAACATTCCTAGCTATTCTGTTTGAATACAGAAAGACATATGAGTTGTGTTATGAAATCAAAGCACTGAGAGTTCTGGTTTGTCGATTAGTTCTGAGTCACGTGAACAAGTCCGTGAAATGAACACCCCCTAAACCCCACTTTATATAGAGAAAACTGGGGTTTACGGGCGTATACATTATTTTCCTTATTTATGCTCCAAGACATAGGTTGTGGGTACTCGTTAGAACAAATTTCGTACCGGACACTCCTAAAGGGGTAATTTGCAAACAGCGCAGACTGACCAAGGCCTACACTGTTTGCAAAACGTTCAACCATTTTCCAAAGACATTTTGTAGAGAACACAACCGGACACCCCTAAATTTTGAAATGGACTCCTGCCATATATAAGGAGGAAAATTCCATTTTGTACAAAAAGGATTAAACTGTTTCGTGTAATCCTGAAATTCAGTTATAAGCAAAAATGGAGTAACTTAGCAAACAGTGCAGACCATGATCAGACGCGTCTGATCTGGGTCTACTACACTGTTTGCCAGTCCAGAATCAAAGGTACTGAGGTTCTTATGCATTCATTATTAAAACACGCCTATACAAATACATTGTAACCTTTATCGCCTAAAATGAAAACTTTAAGATGAAAAAAAGTGATATTTTTTCTTATTTTTGCTTAAAATATAGATTGTTGGTACTCGTTAGGACCGCCTTCTCGAGGCGGTTCTATCGAGTACCCACTCTCTATATTTAAAGGTGCATTATTGAGCTACCGGGTCCCAAATTTTTTTTTTTCTGGTTTTTATCTTCAATGCATACTCCTTTGTCATGTGTACACTTTTAGAGCCAATTACAGCTTCAGAACTTTGTGAAAATGGTCGTTTTCATTCGTGTTTACCATTCGCTCTGAACATGTGTTCGGAATTTCTGTATTAAAAATAAATCTGTCACTTTACACATACACGGCGACAGTATCGTCTCTGAGTGTCATTACTTATGGCATGGTATTCAGCATCATATTGTTTCCGATTCAGGCATGGCCTAAGCAAACAAGGCCAAAAATGAACGTCGCATAACTTCATATATGGGGATTCTATTTTTGTCACGAACTAAAAATAGATCTAACTAGTGTTCGAAACCTAGTTAGGGAATCCCTCTCAAACTCGTTTACCTGTCATCATAATTGTTCGCATTTTTGCATAAAATGCATTCATTTGTATTGTTTTAAAGAAAAATACCGGCTATATGTATTTTATTTTTGGAAGCATTTTTTCCAGATAGCTCAATAATGCACTTTTAAGAGCAGAAATAAGAAAATGAGGCGGTTCTAACGAGTACGCACAATCTATAGTTAAGAACAGAAATAAGAAAAGTAAGGTTTACCCCTGTAAACCCCAGTTTTACTTTACAAAAGTGGGGTTCAAGGGGGTCATAATTATATGGACATGTTTTCGTGATGGATAAGTATAGCGCGGCCATTTTTCTATAAATACCGTAACGATCCTAATTATTGCGACAGAATGGCCTAAGCTAACGGAACATATCCAGATCGGAGCGCTCTGATAAGAGTCCACACCGTTTGTCATTCCGTCCTTCTGCACTTTTTGGTCTCCGTGCGGGATCATGCAACAAGTTTGTCAAAATTTTAAGTCCTCAAAATGTCCGAATTTTTAGGATCTTTATGGGAACCGTTACCTGATTTTCCTACAAGTCAGTAAAATATCCAAGCTCTGCGCCTTATGGTTTCAGAGAAGATTTTTTAAAGTTTTCCCATTAAAGTCTCTGGGAGCTAATGAGCCTCTGAGTGTGGCCAATTTGGGCCTCAGGGACATGGTTGACATGATTTATCACGGTAGTTGAACACAGTTCAAGGACCTACATACTAAATATCTAAGCTCTTGACCTTATTGTTTCAGAGAAGAATTTTCTTTCCCTTATAAGTCCATGGGAGTTAATAAGCCCCGGGTAGTAGCCATATTGGACCCCAGAGACGTAGTTTGCAGGATTTGCGTAGGTGGCCACTTAAAGTTGCTACATACTAAATATCTTAGCATTCCTTTCCATTGCCTATTTTGGTGCGCTGTGTCAGAATGAAGGATCATTTCTTAGGTACAGATGACCCGCGTTATAACCACATTCGTTATAACGGCAAAACTCTTTATAACGGCACGACCGGAAAATGCCAACTTCATAATTTGTTTATCTAGGTCTTTGAAATTTCATACATTTTGTGGCCTCCATAAAACTAAGAAATACTGAAAATTTGAAGTTGATATCTCCAATACGTCCAGAGTTACAGCCATTTAAAAATATAAAGAACGTATAGCAAAATGCGTATCTTGTACCTAGGTGGGTACAGATGATCAATTTTATCATACTTGATTCCAAAGGGACACTGTATTACAAAATGCATAACATTACTATTTCTTATCAAAATTTGTTGATATTTGGCAGACACTTGCTTATATAATATACCTTTGAAATTATGATCTTACATCTATAAGTTTGTTGTTGTTTATGAAAATATTAATAATTTTCTCTCTAATGACCATATTTGGAATTATCCAGATTTAAACTGCCATTTCTCCAAAACCCATGGAGATATTTTATTCTAATTTTCAGGATTTTATATACTGTTGGTAACTTTTAAGTGATGTAACACTGAAAGCCTAATTTCTACAGGTTACAAAATTTGCATTTTCCGGAGTAGGCCTATTCCAATGGTATGAATTCTTAGCTCAATGTTTAGCCTCAATTCCTAGCGGCTTTGGCTTCCCTTAGGTTGGAAATTCCCAAATCGAATCCATAGTCATGTAAGATTCCAAGAAACAAATGTTATAGATATTTGTTAGAATGGCCTCATCGAGGCGATTCTAACAAATGTCTATAACATTTGTTTCAAATGTTATAAATACATGTTAGAATCGCCTCATCGAGGCGATTCTAACAAATGCCTGTAACATTTGTTTCATGGAGTATTGATGTGGAAAAGACCTTTTATAACCTATCATACTCCTAACTGGGATTCTTTATAACAGTAAATTCATTATTACGGCACAATAATAGTGAACAAATACTGTCGTTATAACGCGGGTCCTCTGAAATACGATTGTATGACGGACCCAACGTGACCTAATAGATACGACTGTCTCTTAATCATTAGGTTTCTCACCGCTGTGGTTCGAGCCTCGCTCGGGCCGCGTGTGAGACGCCAGGATCTGCCATGGAATGTCAGGTGGGTTTCCTCCGGGTACTCCGGTTTTAGCATATCTCTGATAAAAGATCGGCTCGAAATAGGAATGGCCATACAAAAAGAAAAAAAAGTTAATTGTATGCAGAACTTACAGTTCTACACTTGTGTTTCTCTGGATCACAACAGCTGTACCATGTGCCATGTCCAGATAGCGCAGCATGACTCCCATTTATGCACACCTGTAATAAAACCATTGTATACTGGTTAACTCTCCCATTCTAAAACATGAATGCTAGGCACGTCCATTTTTTTCTTTTAAAGGGGTTTAGGGTTTACTTTTAGTTTTGGCTTGATTCTATTTTTGTCTAAAAATCCTGTAAGCAGAGTGGAGATCCTTATCAGCCGCCGCACTATGCGGCGTCTGATCAGGATCTGCACTATTTGCCTATGTCACTTTTACGGTTCTTCAGTAAGAATAGGTAGGGTAGAATCTTGTTCCATGGACCTGTTTCTGCTGTTTTTGTTTGATGTGATATTGCGAATGACTGTGCAAGTTGAATATTTTTAAAAGCTATTTTTTTAAGATTCAGCAACGCAGTGGAAATCTAGGGACGATCACCAGAGGAATTCTTTAGTCAAAACAAATCGAAAGTGTCATCTGGTAGCATTCCACTAAATACTGGGAGGTGCCGGGTTTTATCACTTTGGGACAGAGCTTTTAGTTGCGTTCTAAATACCAGACTTGCTTTCATTGGATATATATCCCATGTTTTATTTCAATGTGAGAAAATGATCGGTATAAGGGACTAAAATGATGCATGTTTTATAAATATATCTGCAAGCTCAAGGAAATTTTTGTTGATTTTATATGGTCATCCCCTCCATTAAAAATTGTTGGTTTGTATTTACTCCGTTCTAGTATGTAAACAAACATGGTTGACTGTAACTTGAAAAGGAGCAGGTCAACATGTGGATTTTTTCTCATTAACTTGTTTGGCTAGGATGGCTCTATAAACAAGTAAGGTTTGAAAGTTTTGTATGTGTAGTTTTTGTGTGAGCAGGTAAAAGGTTACTATTGTCGCCTATGGAAAACATTTAGTGGAAAGCTCCCTATTGCAAAAGTAGGACCGCTGTCCTGTTTTCAGTCATTACATACTATTTCCCCACATTTGTAGGTTCTGTACAATTCTGTTTCATAAAATGTATCTTCATGGCATGTATTTTGCCATAGATACTGTAAAAAATGTGATGGTAGTGCTAATTTAGGTCTAACTGTGTGTATTTGATGATTTTTTGCCTCTGATCTATGTTCTTGGGAGGGAGTGGGGTACTTTAAAGCCGTGTAAATCAGTTTTTATTGATGTGTTTGGAAAGGAAACTTGCAGTAATTGTATTTGCACAAACACAAGAAAGAATCTACTCCATCTGGAATATAAGAGTAAGGTTTCATGGCACTAGGACTATGTCTAAGACCAAAATAAAACTTCAAATTTGTCTCTCCGAAACAGCCCGCTGCAATATCCGGATAAGTTTTCTCATCCGTTATAAGTTCTTTTTTATTGTTTTCATGTAAAAGGATGTGAAAAGATATATTCCGCTATTCCTCATGGCATTAAGGCATTTATATACATTTTCTTGGCATTTTTGTCCTCAAAATATCCTGAAAATGCCATTTTTTTACTTTAAATAGGGGGTGTAGGTGTGGAAATAGCCATAAAAATGAGTATTGGTGCTATGTAGGCATAGTTTTGTGTATTTTAGTATAAAAATGTTCCAAAGACATTTGAGAAGAACCACTGATGCAAGCTTGTTTCTGGGTTCCATTCCAGAAAGGGATAAACTTTTCAAAAACTATGGTTTGTTCGGCGTTCATTGTTGAATCTGAAAGCGATAACTTTTTCGCATACTTGAGAAAGTGAAAGGTATAAGGGACTAAAATGATGCATGTTTTATAAATATATCTGCAAGCTCAAAGAAATTTTTGTTGATTTTATATGGTCACCCCATATAAAAAATGTTGGTTTGTATTTACTCCGTTCTAGTATGTAAACAAACATGGTTGACCGTAACTTGAAAAGGAGCACGTCAACATGTTGATTTTTTCTCATCAACTTGTTGGGCTAGGATGGCTCTATATATCTAACGGGCCTCCGTGGCCTAATGGATAAGAGCGCTGACTCTTAGTCATTAGGTCTCTCACCGCCGTGGGTTCGAGCCTTGCTCGGGTCTCGTGTGAGACGCCAAGTTCTGCAACGGAAGGTCAGGTGGTTTTTCTCCGGGTACTCCGGTTTTCGCCCACCTATGATTAACGATCGGCTCGATATGAGTGAAATAATCTTGAAAGGGCCGTAAAACTCAAACCAAAAAAAAAAAAAAAAAAAAAAAAAATGGCTCTATAAACAAGTATGGTTTGAAAAGTTTTGTACGTGTAGTTTTTGTGGGAGCAGGTAAAAGGTTACTATTGTCGCCTATGGAAAACATTTAGTGGAAAGTTCCCATGGCTCTAGCGCCAAATAATCGAGTACAGTACCTGCCTCGGTCTTTGTCGCTAATAGCTCGCGCTGTTTTTCTTTATTAAAATTACAATTGTGCTGATTTTTTTTTTTTCAAAAACAATCCATTGATGTTGTTTGTTTGATTTGAGGTTTAACGTCCCCGTCAACACTGCAAAGGTCATTTTGGAGGCGTTGCTTCCAATTTTGTGGGACTTTTACCCGACATTGAGATGAAATGACATTTCAAGCCCTGTCGCCCAATGAAACCAATAGGGTTTATTAGCATGGACGGTCCGCCTCGCACCGCGGTTCCTGGACAGGCTTAGATCCTCTAAGCGGTTTGTCAGTACTAGTGTCCGAGCCGGATTCAGCTCTGCGTGGAAGCATCATGCAGCCCATATATTTCTTCAAGCCCCTATTGGCGGGGGCGGGAAACAATCCATTGAACCATTTTAGCGTCGATTATGTTCTGCAATAGAATTTGATTGTTTATTAATTTTCGCTGCTTGCTTTTGAGTTTTTTTTTTTTTTTTTTTTTTCTTTATAAAAAAAAAAAAAAAATAGTGGCGGCTGCTCACGTCTGCTCGATTGTCTCTATCAGCGCTGCTCGAACGACTTAGAAGCTGAAACTGCATAGCGAGTCCGCCATCGCTTGACCCCTAGTCCCAACCTGACCCCGTAGGCTTTGTCTGATGCGAGTCAGACCGATGATCATTTTGTTCGTGCATTCGATCACACCTGCTTCTGTAACGTCGTTTCGTAGAGACTGATCAGGCGGGCATTACATTACGGAAACACGCCTATACAAATAATTTGTAAGCTTTACCACAGTGAATGTAAAAACGAAAATATAAAGATGAAAAATTGATATTTTTGCCTATTTCTGCTCTAAAATATAGAGTGTGGGTACTCGCTAGAACCGCCTCGATTCTTATTTCTGCTCAAAATAATGATTGTGGATACTCGTTAGAACCGCCTCATCGAGGCGGTTCTAACGAGTACCCACACTCTATATTTTAGAGCAGAAATAAGGTATACTCTTGTAAACCCTGTTTTTACTATATAAAGGTGGTGTTCAAGGTGTGTGTGTTTTGTGATGTTCAGGTTTATAGACTGATCGAGGCCCTGGCCCGTGGGCGGTCCATAAACCTTGATAGTAGCCGAATATAAGTTTCTATTGTTTTTTGTGCATTGAACAAATACTGCAAAACGATAACCACATAAATACAAAAAATGAAAGCTGAAAAAATAGAAGTGAAGGCAATGATCAGGACTCGATATAATTAACACACAGCTCCCATCAGAGACACCAAAGGAACAGAAACACAAACATGAAATAACTAGACCCTAATGGAAACATCAATAGAAGGACGTGTTGTCATTAAGCTGGTTTCCTGCAAATCCAAGGAGCGACAACCACACAAGAGCACCGCAAGCGGGTGCCATGCTCGTCTGTGATTTCCTCACAAAGGGACATAACTCTGTCAAATTGCATGACAGGGAAATGGAACTTTGTCAGAATGTAGAACTTGACCTGAAACAGATGTATGCCAAGTGTCATGAGGCTGGGGCTAACGCTTTTGGAAATATGGCCAAGGTTTCATATTTTTGTTAATTTTTCAAAACAATAGGTCAAAGTCCAAAGGTCAACGTCTCAGTTCACAAAGTTTGATATCAATGGAAAGGACTTGTCCCAAGGAACACACGTGTAAACATTACGCTAACACGCCTATACATATATATTGCCACCTTTACCATCGAAAAAATGAATTTTGTTAGATGAAAAATTGTGATATTTTTCTTATTTCAGCTCAAAATATAGATTGTAGGTACTCGTTAGAACCGCCTCGATAAGGCGGTTCTAACGAGTACCCACAATCTATATCTTAAAGTAGAAATGAGAAAAATAAGGTTTACCCCTACAAACACCAATTTTACTATATAAAAGTGGGGTTCCAGCGGGTCAGAATTATATAGGCGTGTTTCGTGATGGTTTGAAAGCTGTATTGTTTGTGGTATTAAAATGAGACCAACACTTTTTCAAGAAACGGACAGTTTTTGTATGTCATGAAGGGATATAGATCAGTCAAAGTACATGATAGAGCTATGGAACTTGGTAAGATTATAGCTCTTGTGATCGCACAGATCTGTGTCAAGATTCATGGGGCTAGGGTAAATACTTTTTGAAATATGGCCACGGTTAAATGTTTGGTTATATTTTCGAAAGTTCAAGGTCACAGGTCGAAAACTTTGGTATCAGTTGAAATTCTTGTCCTAAGGAACAGCCATATGAAGTTTGAAGGCCGTATTTTAATGGTATTAAAATGTGTGACAGTTTTTTTAACGGAGAGAAAAGGGGAGATGATTCTGTCAATTTGCATGATTGAGTTATGGAACTGACATGTAAGTAGAGTGTACATGTAGCTCATGTGATGGTGAGTATGTCAATGAGGTTTCAAGAAAGAGGACCAAATACTTTTGGAAACATTGTCAACGTTTCTGGTTAAATTTTCGTAGAATATGACAAGGTTAAAAGGTCAAAGTCACAGGTCAAAAGGTTTAATACCAATGGAAATGTTTGTCCCAAGGAACATCCATGTAAAATTTGAATGCTCTATTATAAATAGTATTGAAATGAGAGGAGAAAAATAGTTTCAAAACTAAATTAGAAAAGGGGAGATATTAAAGGCAAAATACAGTTATGGCCCTTGGTCAGAATGTACATGTAGCTCTTGTGGTGGTATGTGTTTGAAGTTTCTTGAGGCTAGTTAAGGGGAATTCGAACACCTGGCTGTTTTTTTCCGCCATTTTTCAAATGGAGACAACTTTGGAATTTCCTGTTCGTTTTTCCATAAGCTATTTCCCACGGAAAAGTGGTTCAGCTCTTAAAGGAAAGAATTGGCTCCTTAGGAGCAAATTCTTCCCTTTAAGAGTAGACCCCCATTGACATTGGAGACAAAATACTGTTGAAAGAGTTGCCTCCCCTGAACATGTTCCCATTCCCCTTAGGTCCAAACCTTTTTTGATTTTTGAACGAAGAAATATAGTATGTAAATGTAACCATGCAAATTACACCTTTCACTTTCGTTTGTTAGTTTGAGTTGAATTTTACGTCCCCGTCAACACTATTAAGGTCATTTTGGAGACGTGGGACTTTTACCCGACATTGAGATGAAATGACTTCTCAAGCCCTACCGCCATAGTAACCGCTAGGGTTTAAGGAGCGGTCCGACTCGCATTGCTTTTCCTGGGCAGGATTAGACCTAAGCTGTTTACCAGTACTGAAGTTCGGTCGGTTTCAGTTCTGTGCGGAAGCGCCGTGCAGCCCAATCTATTTCTCCAGGCCCCGATGGGCGGGGAAATCTTTCTCTTTTAAGTAGGATTTACTAGCGTATTTAATACAAGGTTTTTAAGCGATGTGTTATGCATCACGAAAACAGGCCTATATAATTTTAACCCCCTTGAACCCCACTTTTATAGTGTAAAATGGGGTTTACAGTGGTAAACCTGAGTTTTCTTATTTCTGCTCTAAAATATTAATAGTGGGTTCTCGTTAGAACCGCCTAGATGAGGCAATTCGAACGAGTATCCACGGTCTATATTTTTAGCAGTAAAAAGAACAATATCACAATTTTTCATCTTTAAATTTTAGTTTTTATCGGCGGTAAAGTTTACAATGTATTAGTATAGGCGTGTTTTCGTTATAATTGTTATGGTGATGGGATGTGTTTGAAGTTTCATGAGGCTAGTTAAGTCCAAACTTTTTTATTTTTGAACAAAGAAAAATAGTATGTACATGCAATCGAGCAAATTCCACCTTTTTCTTTTAAGTAGGATTTACATGTACTAGGGTTTTTAATACAATCATCAGATTACACGCCTATACAATGTAAACTTGACCGCCGGAAAAAACGAAAATTTTAAGATGAAAAATTGTGATATTTTTTATTTCTGCTCACAACATAGATTGTGGGTACTTGCTAGAACCGCCTCATTGAGGCGGTTCTATCAATGAGGCGGTTCTAACCAGTAGCCACAGTCTATATTTTAGAGCAGAAATAAGTAAAAATAAGGTTTACCCAAGTTTTACTATATAAAATTGGGGTTTAAGAGGTTCAAAATTATAGGCCTGTTTTCGTGATGGTATGTAATGTAACCATGCAAATGTCAACTCTCTATTTTAAGTAGGATTTACTAGGGTATTTAATACAAGATTTTAAAGCGATGTGTAATGATTTGTTTTGTTTGTTTGTTTTGAGATTTTAACGTCCCCGTCAACACTGTAAATGTCATTTTGGAGACGTTGCTTCCAATTTTGCGGAACTTATACCCAACATTGAGATGAAATGACATCTCAAGCCCTGCCGCCAAATGATATCAATACGGTTTTTAAGCATGGAAGGTCCGACTCGCACCGCATTGCCTGGGCAGGCTTAGATACTCTAAGCGGTTTACCAGTACTCGTGTGCGGGTCGGTTTCAGCTCTGCGTGGAAGCATCATGCAGCCCATCTATTTCTTCAAGCCCCGATGGGCGGGGCTGGGGTGTGTAAGGAATATCTGACATGTAGGTCTACTTACAGCGTCATCATCACATACTTCAACAGAATGGCATCCGTGGTTGCTGTCGTAGAGGTCGCAGCCCAGGCAGAATTTGTAGCCTTCATGATTCAGCTTTTTCAGTAAATCTGCAAATCAAAGCTAGTATAGTAAAACCTGTCATAGTGGCCACCTCTATTAACCAAGCCACTTGTCTTAAGCAATCATGTTGTTAGTACCCGAAAGTTCCTGAAAAGGGAACATGCATTAAAATTCACCTGTACTAAGCAAGCACCTGTCTTAAGCGGGCACATTTTCGGTATGCCTTAGTGCTTACTAAATACAGGTTAGACTGTATATATTTTGAGCCGAGGCACACCATTTCCTACAACTTACATGTGCGTGTAGCGAAGAATCATATGAGCTTGCGCATCAATTTTGTCTGACCAGAGACTTCTCTTGCTGTATGAAGGAGCGTTGGACCCTTAGCTATCATAAGAGTGCACAACGAAGACTCTGATCAGACTTCACGGATGCGCAGGATGATCTGAGTCTTCGCTGGGCGCACATGTCTCATTGTAGGCTTTGTCGTGCGCTGGCTCATTTCGTATATCAGCGCTAAAAGGGGTTAAAAAAAAAAAAAAAAATGGGCACGAGGAGGTCAGTTACAGGTCCGAGGTCTGCTGTATTGGCCCGAGATCGAAGGCCGAGGCCAATGCAGTTGACCGAGGACATGTAACAGGAACAATTCGAAATTGCATGTACTGCTGATCTGAGTCTTCGCTGGGCTCATATGTCTTATTGTAGGTTTTGTCGTGCGCTGGCTCATTTCGTATATCGGCGCTAAAAGGGGTTCAGAAAAAAAAAAAAAGAAATCGGCACGAGGAGTAATAAAGTAATTTCGTATTGGTCCAGTTATAGGTCCAGGGTCTGCTGTATTGGCCCGAGGTCGAAGGCCGAGGCCAATGCAGCTGACCGAGGACCTGTAACTGGGACAATACGAAATTGCATGAACTTGATTAATGGCAATTTTATTCATTGACACCATTAAAAACATGATTATTTATTTTTGACCTCAGTGTTAATACGGTTGACCTCCGAACCGTACACGAGAGTCAGTTAATAATAGCTATATTAATTGACTATCCTGTATTGATCGGAGGTCATCCGTATTAACACCAGGTCAACCAATATTTACTGAGGTCAAATGAGGTCAAAAAATCAATAATCATGCTTTTTTAATTGTGTCAATTAATAATAATCATCATCATCAAAGGATTTTTGATTAACGTGCAGGTATAGGGGCAACGTCCGCATAAGTGGGTCCCCTTCCAGGTAGCTGGCTTGCTGCACGCATGGCAGATCTTACACCAGATCTCCAGGCTTGTCTATGATGAGGATCGATAGCAGAGAGCAGAACGGCTAAGAGAGAATTAAAAAAAAACCCGTAATTTATATTTGAAACATAAGAACGATACAAATCGACAAACTTTTGTAAAATGTCGAACCAAATACAACCGAATAAAGAGTAAAGCCAAGCTTAGGCACAGGATCGCCGAAGGCCAAAAATTAAATGTTGAAGCGCGTAAAGAGCCCCGGAAATTTTGGCGCAAATTAAGATCATTGCGTAAAAAGAAAGCTTCCAAAGGGCTGACGCTTCAGGCAGAAGACTTACTTGAAGATTTTCAAAATACATTTTCTAACAATGATGAAACATTGCACACTGAAAACATTGATCTTACTGCAAACGATTCGGCATTTGATCCTGACCTAGATCTTGACATTAGCCTCGAAGAGTTAAAAAAGCGACATTTCACCAAAAGAATAATAAGGCTTACGGACCAGATAATGTTTGTTCTGAAGCCATCAAAACCTCATTTGACCATATTTCTGACTACCTTCTAAATATTGTTAACCATATATTTAATTCTGGCGAATATCCAGAGACCTGGGGCCATGGCATCATTTCCCCTATCTACAAAGGTGGTGACCCGGATCTAGCTACAAATTATAGGGGCATCACGGTAAGCAACATTTTATCTAAAATATACTCGCAGATATTGCTTAATCGCTTAAACAAATGGTCAGATAAACACGATGTCCTTTGTAAAAATCAATTTGGCTTCCAAAAAGGCAAATCAACCACTGACTGTATTTTCATCTTGCATTCTATTATTTCAAAAGTTCTTAACTCCAAAGAAAAACTATATTGTGTTTTTATCGACTTTGAAAAGGCTTTTGACAAAATTGACCGAACTAGTTTGTGGCAAAAACTTCTCCTTTCAAACGTCAGTAGTAAGATGGTTAAAGCATTAAAAGCAATGTACTCAAGTGTTAAAGCATGCATACGATATAAAAATAAATGTTCGGAATTCATAGATTCCTACACCGGTGTCAAACAAGGAGACCCTAGCTCTCCAATGTTATTTATGATGTTTATAAACGATATTAATCAGTGCATCAATGACGATCTAGATAGTATATTCACGGTCGATGATATAAAGTGTTTTCTTCTTCTTTATGCTGTTGACCAGGTTATATTTGCCAAATCTCCAGAAACTCTGCAATCTATGTTGCAAAATCTGGAAAATTTCTGCAACGCTTGGGGCCTGAAAATCAACACAGCAAAAACCAAAACAATGATATTTGAAAAAGGTCGCCATACAAGTTATGATTTTTATTTGAATAATACCAAACTCGAAGTTGTCACCACATTTAAATATCTTGGCGTTTACTTTTTCAAAAACGGAAACTGGCACCGAACACAAAATCCATTACAGATCACGCTTCCTTTGCTCTTCATAATTTATTTTCATTGTTCACACAAGTAGAAATATCAGTCTCCCAAAAATGTAAATTATTTGATGCGCTCCTTGGTTCAGTTTTAAATTACAACTCCGAAATCTGGGGTGGCCACGAAGCAAAAGATGTTGAGCTTATTCACAATAAATTTTGCAGAAAGGTGCTATGCGTCGGACAATCGACTAACCTAAATGGCATATATGGTGAACTGGGACGTGTCCCGATGTCTACTATACGGAAGATAAATATGATAAGATACTGGTTTAAAATACTGAGCTTAGAAGAAGATACTTTACCAAAACGTATATACCGCATGCTTAAAACAGATGTTGATAATAATAACAATTACAATGGCTCTAACTGGGCTTCCCAGATTAAAGTGATTCTTGATACTCATGGTTTTTCCAATATATGGATCACTCAAGATTTAAACTCTGCATCGTTCTCTGTAGTTAAGCAGCGCATATTAGATGTTAATCATCAGAGTTGGTATGCTAATATAAATAATTCACCAAGACTTAGTATATACTGCAGATTTAAACATTCTTTTACACTTGAAAAATACCTTGATTTTATTCTCGAAAATAAGTATAGAATCGCACTATGCAAATTTCGCATTTCTGCACATAATTTAGCAATAGAGAAGGGAAGACATCAAAACATCCCCCGTGAAAATAGAATATGTCGCCACTGTAACTTAAATACAGTTGAAAGTGAGTATCACTTTTTGTTAGTTTGCCCTCAACTCATAAGTCTTAGACGAAAATACTTATCACCGTATTACTGTCACTGGCCAAATTTGACTTGACTCCATCATGTTATCACAATCTAAAAAATTGCACTTAACATTGCCAAATTCATATATTTTGCTGAACAACTAAGAAATAGAAACAGCTAAGAGTATATTTGAATCCAAAACTGATTCTGTTCATTCTACCTATTGTCATTCACCTGTGTATGTTCCGTCTTTAAACATGTTTTACTTCTCTGTAAATGTATTTCTCTGTACTTCATTTGTAGACTAAAAACATTGTAAAATGTTTAATGCTGAATAAATTATGTTATGTTATGTTATGTTTACTGCAATCTCTTTCTGTTAGCTGCTTCCAGGTCATCTTGGGCCTTCCTGGCCCCCGCTTTCCACCTACCTGTATGCTACAGGTCTTTGGTCAACTGCAGCAGAGCTCGGACCTCTAACTAGCCCAATACGAAATTACTTGATTAATAACATCATAGTACAGAATATACAGTAACATTCCGCTATTTAGACCATCTTAAATTTCGCTATTTAGACCACCATAAATTAAGACAAATTATGCTTTAAAAAAGCATATTTAGAAGTTTTCAGGTACATTTTATTTTTTTCTACATACAGTGTGCTCTTTTGCGAGACCACCTTTGGGTCTGTTCAAAAGAGGTTTTAAAGACCACCTTTGATTTGTTCCAAAAGTGGTCTTAATATAGGAATTTTACTTTATGTCCAGACTTCCGGTTCTTTACATTACGTTCGGCCCCCGCCCATAGGGGCTTGAAGAAATATATTGGCTGCATGATGCTTCCACGCAGAGATGAATCCGGCCCGCACACTAGTACTGGTAAACCGCTTAGAGGATCTAAGCCTGTCCAGGAGCCGCAGTGCGAGGCGGACCGTCCATGCTAACTGTTTCATAGGGCGACAGGGCTTGAAATGTCATTTCATCTCAATGTCGGGTAAAAGTCCAACAAAATTTGAAGCAACGTCTCCAAAATGACCTTTACAGTGTTGACGGGGACGTTAAACCTCAAATGAAACAAACAAATTTACATTACGTTTATTGAGGCTGGTCGGCTGGCTTAGATCCCGTGTATTTTGCGTCACTAGGCCGTCAAACTGATATTGGCTTACAGTTGGGCAAGACCTGCCGAGCAGATACGGGTAGAGGGGAAATGTCTTTGTTTGGTAAGAGGTTTAACGTCCCCCTCAACACTGTATAGGTCATTTTGAAGACGTTGCTTCCATTTTTTTTGTGACTTTTACCCGACATTGAGATAGATGACTTCTTATGTCCTAATATGGTTTATAAGCATGGACGGTCCGACAAACCTTTAAACGGTTTACCAGTACTCGTTCGCTGTCCCTCTCAGCTCTGCTTGGAAGCATCACGCAGCCCATCTATTTCTTCAAGCCCAAATCGGCGGGGGGTGGGGGGGCTGAAGAGGGGACATGTTATTTCTTCAGTTTCTGCAGTGCCATTCATTTTCACCTTCATCATGAAAACACGCCTATACAATTTTGACCCCCTTGAACCGCACTTTTATATAGTAAAACTGGAACTTCCAGGGGAATACCTTATTTTTCTTATTTCTGCTCTAAAATATAGATTTGTTGGTACTCGATGAGGCGGTTCTAACGAGTACCCACAATCTATATTTGGAGCAGAAATAAGAAAAATATCACAATTTTTCATATTAAAATGTTCCTCTATTTTTTTTTTTAGGAAATTACAATGTATCGGTATAGGCGTGTTTTTGTAATGTCTCCCCTGTCCTTTGTTTTAAAAAAGGCGGTTCTAACGAGCATCCACAACCTATCAAGACATTCGTTCTGGGCACTCGTTAGAACCGCCCAAATGAGCACCCACCACCTATATTTCCAGTATAAATAATAAAAAAATATCGCGGATTTCATCAGATAAGTAGCCATTTCGGAGATGTGAAAAATGCACTACGACGCACACTGTTATCATAATGGTCGGGGGGGGGGGGGGGGGGGGTTGCTAAGGCAAATGTGACGTGTATTTTGCGTCACTAGCGCGTCCAATTGATATTGACTTACAGTCGGACAATGCCTGCTATTCTTGCAGCAGGTAAGGGAAGAGGTGGGATGTTGTTTTTTCTTCTGTTCCAACTCTTCCATTTATTTTCTTCTTTCTCCACTGTCTCTCAGTTTATTTTTTTATCAGTTACCCCCTATATATATTTCATTGTAACGCACTGACCTGATAAAGCTATGCTATCTCAGGACAAGAGAGCTTTATCACGTCACCGTGACATTGCACTTTTATGAATGAACCGGACTACTGTAAAAATGACAAAAATGTTATTATAACTGGGAAAATTGGAAAAAAAAAATACTTGAAAAAAAAAAAAAAAAAAAAAAGATCATAGGAAAATATTGCCAGCTGATTCTAAGTAGATCGACCACTAGAATGCTGGGACGCACTGAAGACAATACTGATCGTAAATTGTTAATTTAAGAGTGTAAAAGGGCAAGCCTCGCGATTCTACAAGCGTTCTCGAATCCTTGCCTGATAAACATGATATCAAAACCTGGTATTCTCT
Organism: Lucinisca nassula; assembly: GCA_963580285.1. Taxonomy (NCBI): domain Eukaryota; kingdom Metazoa; phylum Mollusca; class Bivalvia; order Lucinida; family Lucinidae; genus Lucinisca; species Lucinisca nassula. The sequence continues at coordinate 67,227,065 of OY757027.1, read as the reverse complement.
ATTTCTACTCCTAAGAAGCCTCAGTGGTGCAGTGGTTACGCTACTCGCCTTGTAAACCAGGGATTGCAGGATCGATCCCGGGCTTCTCCAGACTTTCGGATGAGTCTTTAAACCGAGGTCCCGTCTCCGTATGACCTTAGCTGTTGGTGGGACGTAAAACTAAAACTCACTCACTCTATTTCTACTGTCTCTTCTATCTCTTTTCTCCCTTTCTTGTGGAGACGACAAAAAATGACCCACAAGGATTGACGTGTCGTTAAACCAATAACAATCAATCATAATGGCCAGGAGACAAAATTTCTGTTACAGTTATGCCCGATATCAATTACAATAAAACGGGCCTCCGTGACCTAATGGATAGGGGCGCTGACTCTTAGTCATTAGGTCTCTCAGCGCCGTGGGTTCGAGCCTCGCCCAGGTAACGTGTGAGACGCCAAGTTCTGCAACGGAAGGTCAGGTCGTTTTTCTCCGGGTACTCCGGTTTTCGCCAACCTATGATTAACAATCGGCTCGATATGTGTGAAATAATCTTGAAAGGGCCGTAACCCCCCCCCCCCCAAAAAAAAAAATCCATTACGATAATACACCCGTGCGAAATACTGCATTTTTTTCACATCTCCAAAATGGTTACTTTTCTGATGAAAATCCTCTTCATTTTTCTTATCGATACTGCAAACATAGGTTGTGGGTGCTCGTTAGAACCGCCTCAATGAGGCGGTTCTAACGAGTACCCACAACCTATGTCTTGGAGCAGAAATAAGAACAATAATGTCTACCCCCGTAAACCCCAGTTTTCTCTATATAAAGTGGGGTATAGGGGTCTTCATTTCACGGACTTGTTAACGTGATGCGTATTCGGACAGACAAGCCTGAACAAACTGTAAACCCAGATGAGAGGCCACAGAACGCGACGTCTTATCAGGCTCTACACTGTTTGCCACTCATCCAGCATTTTCTAGACACAACATCGGGTACATGTAGTCAAGTGTACTTCTTCAACTTTTAGACCTTCCGCATAGGAGCTTAGAGATAGATTGGGCCGCATGACACTTCCACGCAGAGCTGAAACTGACCGGACTTGTGTACTGGTAAACTGCTTAGATAAATCCTGCCCAGGAAAAATGGTGCGAGTCGAACCGCTCCTTAAATCAAGAGGTAGGGCTTGAAATATCATTTCATCTCAATGTCGGTTAAAAGTCCCACACAATTGGAAGCAACGTCTCCAGAATGACATATAGTAAATACATGGTTAGTGTCTTTAATAATAAAATATAATCGGTGAGCCTTAGACAATGTTATAGGGGCGAGCTTTAGCGAGGCCCTATAAATTTGTCGCGGCGAACCGATTATATTTTATTATTAAAGACACTAATCATGCATTTAGTTTATACCGCAAATAAAAGATCAAGGGGTTTAGCAATAATTTAGCAAATTTAAGCCAAAAGAAAAAAAGACAGCAGACACCGTGGCATGTTAAACGACATCCAGTGCCATGGCGCGCACACGTAGTATAACGTGACGTCAACGAGTGCAAAGTTTCTGACGTCACCACGACACAAAGACGCAGGAAACAACATGGACGCTCGAATAAAAGTTTCTCAGCGCTTTACATTCTGTAAGAAAATCTGCAAATAAGTAGTTTATTTTAGCTTTGGAAATCATTTTCGAGGTCGAGACTCAATTGCAGTAGCAGTGCGCAGTTATTCCAACGGGCCATTCAAACCTGGAAAGGCCGAGAAGGTAAGAATTTAGCTGAAATTTCTGAAAATCTGTTCAGATAAATATTGCAAAGATTTTAACTTGCAGTTTCGTTGTTTTCCAATGTATAAAATGTTGCATGTTATTGTTTACACTTGTAAATCAGTGACCTGAAAAGTAGGTCCGGTCTATTAAATGTCACTAGACGTATTATAGGTCAGTAGAATACCATCCCTCCATCACCCAATGCCATGAACCGTGAAACATTGTTCTGCTTTTAATCTCTACTTTACTAACACTGTTTTTACTTTCAATTCTCCTAAAATCTAATACTTTTTCTTCTATCACACTTTTCTTTTTCTGACGCGCGCAGCTGCACATAATCCTCGCGAGAGGGTGCTGCAGGATATATAGATAGATAGATAGTAGAAGGTATTATAGGTCACTACAGATTATAGCGTGCAGTTATTCGACCACTTTTATTAGGTTAGTAGAATGCCTGATTGCGGTATAAAAATAGTGTTGACAGTGACGAGAAACATCAAAACAAACAAACAAATAAATTTTAGAACAAGTACAGTGAGGACATTAGATGTCCGAATAAAGGGTAATGCCGTATAAAATCTTCTATTGAACATGAAGGTATGTTGTGCGCCTCTATGAAGCGTTTAAGCCTTTCAATTCTCTGTTCTACATCACTGAAATACGCCTAATTAAATACATTGTCAACATTACCGAGGAAAAAATGAAAATTTTAAGATGAAAAATTGTGATGTTTTTCTTATTTGTGCTCAGAATATAGATTGTGGGTACTCGTTAGAATCGCCTCGTCGAGCCGGTTCTAACGAGTACCCACAATCTATATTATAGAACAGAACTTAGAAAAATAAGGTTTACCGCTGTAACATCACGATTACACGCCAATATAATTCTGACCCCCTTGAACCCAACTTTTATATACTAAAACTGGAGTTTACATGGGTAAACCTTATTTTTCTTATTTCTGCTTTAAAACATAGATTGTGGGTACTCGTTAGAACCGCCTCATCGAGGCGGTTCTAACGAGTACCCACAATCTAAATTTGAGCAGAAATAAGAAAAATATCACATTTTTTCCACTCAAAATTTTCGCTTTTTAGGCAATACAGATGGCCATGTATTTGTATAGGCGTGTTTTCGTAATGAACCCCAGTTTTTTCATATAAAAGTGGGGTTCAAGGGGGGTCAAAATCATAAAGGCTTGTTTTCGTGATATAGCAGTTACACTATCGAATTCGGTATTGTTGTTTGTTCCTCTTTTGTTCCTCTTTTTTTTTTGAGGAATAATTATTGGTTATTGACTATATGTTGTGAAATATTCGGCACGAGTTCATATGGCGAAAGACGCTCGAGCTAGCGAGTGCGTCTTCTCCATATGAACGAGTGCCGAATATTTCACAATATAAAGTCAATAACCTTTTTATTATATACCCAAAACTTGGATTGTCTGCTAGGATTTAGGACTGCCTGGTATAGAAATCTGAACGTAAAATGGAGATTTATACATCTTTAAGTGGTTTGAAATGGTAAATTTGCATGTCGTTAGGTGTCTTCCTACACAATGAAAAAACCACGCCCAATGGCACCAAAGTGAAGACGACGTTAACGCTTATGCATGTGACGTCATAAAAAACATTGACGTTTCCCAACGCAGGACGCCATTTTTACCGGAGTGTTCTTTCTGTTTATTTCAAAATACTCTTGTTTTCTTATAAAGAAATTATTGAATATCTTTACAGATTGCAGATAGGTCATATTTGCTAGCATAAAATGCGGTTTATGCACCTTGTCACAGCCTATTTTCGTTTTGGTTTACGTTCTTTTAGTCGATACGCACGACAAAATGGCTGCCGAATTTTATTATCGAAATGGCAGAATTTGAAAGTAGTTCTATTGTGAACGTGACTGCTTATCTATGGGCAATACGATCTTGACTACGTGCAATATGGAAAAATATTGACCGGTAACTTCTGTACAAAGAAAATGGGACATTTTCTGGGTATATAATAAATTAAAATAACTTTTTTTTTATAGATTTGTATTTTGAAATTTGCCCTAATGTCACGAACAGTTCATTCCGTTTTGTGGCTTCATGAAAATGATCACCCATAGAAATTCTTTCAGTGATGAGTTTTGGATCGCGTAAAGCTTGTTTCAGCGCTTTCCCCCCCCCCCCCCCCCCCCACTCCACCAATCCCCACACATCCCACTCCACGCACACCAACTGTGCTAATTATTACTGGCCTTTGAAGGTAGTCCCGCACTGCATGTTTTTGTAGCGAACGAGGGGAGGTAACTACCAGACTGGTTTGAAGGTGATGCTTTCACGGTAACCGTTATTCTCTTCAAAGTAAGTGATTGAGTGAGTGTATTTCAGTTTTACGTCCCACCAATAGCTAAGGTCATACGGAGACGGGTCCACGATTTAAAGACTCATCCAAAAGTCTGGAGAAGCCCACGAACAATCCTGCAATCCCTGGTTTATCAGGCAAGTTGCATAACCACTACACCACAGAGGATCCTATATCTCTTCTAAGTAACTTCTTAAGTCAAAGTTTTTGTACGAACCGGGAAGGAACATGCATTTTTGTTTTAAATATGTGGTGCAAACAAGATGTAGAAAAATACCAGGTTCGTGTCTTTTGATATCAAGTTATCAGGCAAGGCTTCGGGAACGCTTGTAGAATCGCGAGGCTTGCCGAGCGATTCTACATGCGTTTTCGAAGCCGAGCCTGATAAACTTGATATCAAATGACACGAATCTGGTATTCTATTATCAGTTTATCCCCTTGTAGACCCTTTAAATTGGCAATTTTCGATCAGTTATTGATGGTCCTCAGTGCGTCCCAGCATTCTGGCTGTCGATATATTTAGTATCAGCTGACCATATTTTTCCTATGATATTTTTTTCATGTATTTTTTCTCTCCATTTTTTAGCTCACCTGTCACGTAGTGACAAGGTGAGCCTTTGGGATCACTTTTTGTCCGTCGTCCGTCGTGCGTCCGTGCGTCCGTGCGTGCGTCCGTGCGTCCGTGCGTGCGTCCGTAAACTTTTCTTCAAACGACATCTCCTAAACCACTGATCGTATTTTGACCAAACTTCACAGGAATGATCCTTAGGTGGTCCCCTTTCAAAGTTGTTCAAATGGTTCCGGTCCGTTGCACATATAGGTCACAGTAGCCAAAAATAGCTTTTTTTCACCGCAAACTTAAAAAAATCTTCTTCTCTGAAACCGCAAGGCCCAGGTCTTTGATATTTGGTATGAAGCTTCATCTAATGGACCCCTACCAAGATTATTCAAATTATAGTGCTGGGGCCAAAAATGCCCCCGCACGGGGGCCCTTTGGTTTTACATGGGCTTATATAGGGAAAATCTTGAAAAATCTTCTTCTCTGAAACCGCAAGGCCCAGGTCTTTGATATTTGGTATGAAGCTTCATCTAGTGGACCCCTACCAAGATTGTTCAAATTATAGTGCTGGAGCTAAAAATGCCCCCGCACGGGGGCCCTTTTGTTTTACATGGGCTTATATAGGGAAAATATTGAAAAATCTTCTTCTCTGAAACCGCAAGGCCCAGGTTTTTCATATTTGGTATGAAGCTTCATCTAGTGGACCCCTACCAAGATTGTTCAAATTATAGTGCTGGGGCCAAAAATGCCCCCGCACGGGGGCCCTTTGGTTTTACATGGGCTTATATAGGGAAAATCTGTAAAAATCTTCTTCTCTGAAACTGCAAGGCCTAGGTCTTTGATATTTGGTATGAAGCTTCATCTTGTGGACCTCTACCAAGATTGTTCAAATTATAGCCCTGGGGCCAAAAATGCCCCCGCTCCAGGGCCCTTTGGTTTTACATAGAGGTATATAGGGAAATCTTGAAAAATCTTCTTCTTTGAAACCACAAGGCTTAGGTCTACGATATTTGTTATGAAGCTTCAGCTAGTGGACCTCTATAAAGATTGTTCAAATTATAGCCCTGAGACCAAAAATGCCTCCGCCATGTGGCCCTTTGGTTTTACATAGACTTATATAGGGAAAATCTTTAAAAATCATCTTCTCTGAAACACAAGGCTTAGGTCTTTGATATTTGTTATGAAGCTTCAGCTAGTGGACCTCTACCAAGATTGTTCAAATTATAGCCCTGGGGCCAAAAATGCCCCTGCTCCTGGGCCCTTTGGTTTAACATAGACTTATATAGGGAAAATCTTGTTTTACATAGACTTCTATATGCAGGGTAAACCTTTAAAATCTTCTTCTCTGAAACCAGAAAGCCCAGGTCTTTCATATTCGATATGAAGCTTCATCTTGTGGACCTCTACCAAGATTTTTCAAATTATAGCTCTGGGGCCAAAATTGACCCTGCCCGGGGCCTACTTGTTATACATTGGATCAGGTGAGCGAACCAGGGCCCTCTGGGCCCTCTTGTTAACCTTTTTCATGCATCAATTCTTTGAAAGAGTATTATGTAGTAGGTACCTTGTGAGCGCAACTTCTCCTACAGTTTAATACCAATCCTTCACAAGCTTAAAATTTGCTGAAGATATGCATGTCCTTTTTACAGAATCTTAAAATAATTCTTTTCACTTTTTTCACATTTTAACTTAGAGTTATTTTTGCGCATCTATAATATGAAACTGCATATGTAATAGATACATTGTGAGTGCTTATAAATGAGTGATTTAAACAGTTCTGAGCACATTCTTTTACCAGAAACTGACAACTGCCCTTCTCGAATCAGTTGAAGGGAGAGAATGACCGTAGAAAAGTTTTCATGAACATTCACTCTTTATGAAGGACTGTTGCCAAACCCTGTAGGTATCGAACCCGCGTTAAGTGATACCAATGGTTGCCTGGTTAACTCAATCACTTTTTTAACAGCACAAATGAAAATAAGGCGGTGGACATAAATTCTCTGAGGAATTTGCTTGTTATATCTAATATTTTCAAAACCATATGATGGATTTGGTTCATATTTGACATGATGAAAAATATAGGCCCAAAGTTTTATTCAGCTATAACTCCACCACTTCCCATGACCTCAAGGTCAAGGTCATGGACTTGTTGAAGTTTTTTAGAGCTCATATTTTCCAAACCATATGATGGATTTGGTTCATAGTTGGTATAATGATAGGTTTATTAGGCAATACCCCGACCTATGCGCATGGCCTCAAAGACACTTTCCCCAGCAAGCTATGCTGTCTGATGACAGCTCTTGTTATAAACCAGTTCAAGAAACAGAGTTTCAAGGTTATACTCCACAAAATATTAACAGAATTATGCCCCTTTGAAAATTTCTTTAAAATTTTCATTTTTGCATTACTCCTATAGTCAAGCTGAAACTTAGTAAATAGTTCCACCATATTGTGGAGCAATGCATATTACAGTTCACTAAATATTACATTATGATAACACACCCGTGCAACATAGTGCATTTTTCACATCTCCAAAAGGGCTACTTTTCTGATGAAAATCTGTAATATTTTTGTTATTTTTACTTCAAACGTAGGTTGTGGGTGCTCGTTAGAACCGCCTCATTGATGCGGTTCAAATGAGTACCCACAACCTATGTCTTAGGGCAGAAATGAGAAAAATAATGTATACCCCCGTAAACCCCAGCTTTCTCTATATAAAGTGGGGTTTAGGGGGGGGGGGCGATGTTAAATTCACGGACTTGTTCATGTGATGAGCAGAGATATGCCCTTGTTGAAATTTCTGTAAACTGGTCTTGTTTTCTGGCTACAGTTAATATCAAATAAAGCTAAAACTTGCTTTATTGTTAGACCATGAATTGGAACAGCATGTATTTTTTCAAGGTTACAGGCCACCAAATATTAACAGAGTATGGAACAGTGCATATTGTTTCGAGGTCACAGTTCACCAAATATTAACAGATTGATTTATAGTTAGACCGTGATGTGGGGTAGCACATATTGTTTCAAGTTCACAGTCACCAAAACACTGACTGTGTTACATCTTACTACTTGCCACAGGCGTTGATTGCCCGCTTGATCTAGCTTCTGGAAAGTTTACTCCACACACTACATGGCTGCGTGTATGGGGCAGCAAATTAACATAGATAATGAAGAGCATTATTTTGTAAGTGCAGGAGAAGTGTGCTGGCCTTAGTTAAATAGTTGGATGTGTGTCTGACTGGTGATCAAATCACAAAATTTTTCTCTCTCGTAAAACTGCCAGAAACTATGTGTTGATCCAATGTTTATAATAACAGTTTGTACCTCTTCTGTAATTTATACCTCATGTTTTTGTTAGCTCACCTGTCACGTAGTGACAAGGTGAGCCTTTGGGATCACTTTTTGTCCGTCGTCCGTCGTGCATCCGTGCGTGCGTCCGTACACTTTTTTTCAAACTACATCTCCTCCTAAACCACTGATCGGATTTTGACCAAACTTCACAGGAATGATCCTTAGGTGGTCCCCTTTCAAAGTTGTTCAAATGGTTCCGGTCCGTTGCACACATAGGTCACAGTAGCCAAAAAAATTTTTTTTTTCACCGAAAACTTAAAAAATCTTCTTCTCTGAAACCGCAAGGCCCAGGTCTTTGATACTTGGTATGAAGCTTCATCTAGTGGACCCCTACCAAGATTGTTCAAATTATAGTGCTGGGGCCAAAAATGCCCCCGCATGGGGGCCCTTTGGTTTGACAAGGGCTTATAGGGGAAAATCTTTAAAAATCTTCTTCTCTGAAACCGCAAGGCCCAGGTCTTTGATATTTGGTATGAAGCTTCATCTAGTGGACCCCTACCAAGATTGTTCAAATTATAGTGCTGGAGCTGAAAAATGCCCCCGCTCGGGGGCCCTTTGGTTTTACATGGGCTTATATAGGGAAAATCTTGAAAAATCTTCTTCTCTGAAACCGCAAGGCCCAGGTCTTTGATATATGGTATGAAGCTTCATCTAGTAAACCCCTACCAAGATTGTTCAAATTATAGTACTGGGGCCAAAAATGCCCCCGCTCGGGGGCCCTTTAGTTTTACATGGGCTTATATAGGGAAAATCTTGAAAAATCTTCTTCTCTGAAACCGCATAGCCCAGGTCTTTGATATTTGGTATGAAGCTTCATCTAGTGGACCCCTACCAAGATTGTTCATATTACAGTGCTGGGGCCAAAAATGCCCCCCGCATGGGGGTCCTTTGGTTTTACATGGGCTTATATGGGGAAAATCTTGAAATAATCTTCTTCTCTGAAACCGCAAGGCCCAGGTCTTTGATATTTGGTATAGAGCTTCATCTAGTGGACCCCTACCAAGATTGTTCAAATTATAGTGCTGGGGCCGAAAATGCCCCCGCACCAGGGCCCTTTTGTTTTACATAGGCTTATATAGGGAAATCTTGAAAAATCTTCTTATCTGAAACTGCAAGGCCAAGGTCTTTGATATTTGGTATGAAGCTTCATCTTGTGGACCTCTACCAAGATTGTTCAAATTATAGCCCCGGGGCCAAAAATGCCCCCGCACCAGGGCCCTTTTGTTTTACATAGGCTTATATAGGGAAAATCTTAAAAAATCATCTTCTCTGAAACTGCAAGGCTCAGTTCTTTGATATTTGGTTTGAAGCTTCATCTAGTGGACCCCTACCAAGATTGTTCAAATTATAGTGCTGGAGCTAAAAATGCCCCCCGCATGGGGGGCCCTTTGGTTTTACATGGGCTTATATTGGAAAATCTTAAAAAATCTTCTTCTCTGAAACCGCAAGGCCCAGGTCTTTGATATTTGGTATGAAGCTTCATCTAGTGGACCCCTACCAAGATTGTTCAAATTATAGTGTTGGGGCCAAAAATACCCCCGCACCAGGGCCTTTTTGTTTTAAATAGGCTTATATAGGGAAAATCTTGAAAAATCTTCTTCTCTGAAACTGCAAGGCCCAGGTCTTTGATATTTGGTATGAAGCTTGTGGACCTCTACCAAGATTGTTCAAATTATAGCCCTGGGGCCAAAAATGCCCCCGCTCCGGGGCCCTTTGGTTTTACATAGACTTATATAGTGAAAATCTTGAAAAATCTTCTTCTCTGAAACCACAAGGCTTAGGTCTTCGATATTTGTTATGAAGCTTCAGCTAGTGGACTTCTACAAAGATTGTTCAAATTATAGCCCTGAGACCAAAAATGCCCCCACCATGTGGCCCTTTGGTTTTACATAGACATATATAGGGAAAATCTTTAAAAATCATCTTCTCTGAAACACAAGGCTTAGGTCTTTGATATTTGTTATGAAGCTTCAGCTAGTGGACCTCTACCAAGATTGTTCAAATTATAGCCCTGGGGCCAAAAATGCCCCGCTCCGGGGCCCTTTGGTTTAACATAGACTTATATAGGGAAAATCTTGTTTTACATAGACTTCTATATGCAGGGTAAACCTTTAAAATCTTCTTCTCTGAAACCAGAAAGCCCAGGTCTTTCATATTCGATATGAAGCTTCATCTTGAGGACCTCTACCAAGATTGTTCAAATTATAGCCCTTGGGCCAAAATTGACCCTGCCTGGGACCCACTTGTTATACATTGGATCAGGTGAGCGAACCAGGGCCCTCTGGGCCCTCTTGTCTCAGTAGCCATAACATTTTGGTCATTTTTTTCAGTGGTCCGGTTCATTCCTAAAAGTGCAATGCCATGTTGACGTGATAAAGCTCACTTGACCGGAGACAGCTCAATGCGTTGATATGCAATATATATAAGGGGTAACTGATAAAATGACTTCTGCGCACAAGATATTGTTTGTCGCATGCGCACAACATATTAAAATAAATTACATGTCCTCTCCAGGGTTCCGTAGTTTCGGGACGCTGAAAGGTTTTAAATGAAAAAACATAAACAAAAAAAAAAAAAAAACAAAAAAAAAAAACACTCATAAATAAAACATAAAAACACTGCCGTTGCAACTTCTAGCGAAACTCTTTACTTTACAAACAGGCGCAATGGTCCAAGGTAAAAATGCCGGTCTCGGTAGTTCAATTGGATGCGCATCTAACTGGTGATCAGGAGAACGCGGGTTCGATACCTGCTGGGTTCGGCAACATTCATGTGTAAGAATTTATTATAGCATCGATGCAAAAAGGTTATCTGACTAAGTCAAAGATGAGGGCCTAATGACTTATCTTTCATACCTTGATGTCCATGTAGATCCAGGAGATCTGCAAAATTAAAGAAACAATAAGTAATTTTTGGGTCGATTGTTTATCAATCGACCCTTTTTGGGTGGATTGTTTATCAATCGACCCAAAGGTATAAAGGACAAAACCTCTATAAGTGCTGGAGTCCACGTGACTATCACTGATTTGTAGGAATCCACGCAGATTATTTATAGAATTTTATCGCAGTGAGGTCAGCGTGTTTACGTAAAAGGTTAACTGTAAAATCTGGGCTGGAATCATGGGTTGGGCTAGGCAAACAGTGTAGACCAAGATCAGACGCCGCGTTCTGCGGCGTCTGATCAGGATCTTCACGGTTTGCTTAGAGTATAGGAATTTAAGGGTCAGGCGCCGAAAAACGCAGCGTCTGATCACGGTCTACACGGTTTGCTTTCAGTAAAGGAGTTTAAGGGTTAAACGAAACAGTCCATGCTCAGGCCAATTTTTACTAACTACACCCAGAAACAATCGATCCACCAGAATTCTCAGTGCTTTGAATTATCACTTTAACAGGGCTGGCCTCGGTTCATGAAGTTCAGCCCTATGCGCGTCTGACTGGTGATCAGGAGGACACAGACCCGATACCTGCCGGGTTCGGCATCATTCGTTCGTGGAGACTGATCATGAAGTCTTTTCTACAGTCATTCTCTCCTTTCCGCTTATTCGGGGCATTTTTCAATTTCTGGCGAAAGAATGTGCAATATACATGTAATGGTTTACCACTTTTCTCTTAGCCTGCCCAGGAATAGTATCGATAGGTAAACCCAATGACTCGGTATGACCTTAATAGTCTTTACAGTGCCGTTAAACTACAAACACAAACAAACGAGCTTTAACAAGTCTGTGCAAACAATATTCTAGTAAAAAACATGTTTCTCTGAATATATTATTGCTTACAATGGGATACAGCAAAAGTCGTATATTAACCCCACCTCTTGAACTGTTAAAAAGTGGTCGTAATAATTTCAAAAGTGGTCGTTTGTGGACAAAGGGAGTAGAACACAACAAAAAGAAACATTTGATTTTTAAAGGAATAATTGGTCTGAATTTTAGCTTTACCTGGTCTTAATAGTGGAAACTTACTAAATATGTTTTATTATTTTCGCACAAATCATTGACTGCGTGGTATCCGATACAACCGCCTCAATGACGGTTCTACGACTCGTAACGAGCGCCAACAATCTATGTTTAAGAAGGATTATGAAAATATCACAAATTTTCATCACACTAAAAAAATGCCATATTTAGGGTCGAGAAAGAGTAGTATTGCACATGGATCTGTACTAGGTAATGACAAATGTATGTACAGTAGAACTTCGATGGCTCGAACACCGATGGCTCGTTTACCATGGATGTGTCGAACCCATTCTTGAGCCCCTAGCGAAATCCTCTACATAAGAAATAGTGGGGGATAATTAAGGAGGTTTTAGTCTTTTATCTTGCAAATGTATGCTGTGTGTACTCATTAGAATCGCCTCGATGAGGCGATTCTAATGAGTACACACAGCATACATTTTCATTATAGAACACCGAAAAGATGTCTAATAGTATCTCGTTATGCCTCCTGACAGTAACCTCAGTGGCTCTAACTACCCCTGTCTCGAACAGATTTTCGTGGTCCCAAAGGTGTTCGAGCCATTGAAGTTCGACTGTACTTTTATTAAGATCAAGTAATACAGGATCTTAAATGAGTGCTCATGTACATGTATTATTGAATTTATTAAACGAGTTGAGGAAAAGAGATAAAATGCGAGGCTTTTCCGAGCATCTTATCTCTTTTCCTCGACGAGTTTAATGAATTTGATAATACATGAGCACAAATGCAATATTCTATTTATCATATGACATTTAGAACTCTTTTTTATTCGTGATTTACAAAAATGTAAGTTTTCTGCCATCACTTGGGGTGTCATTTCATCTCAATATCAGGTAAAAGTCCCACAAAATTAGAAGCAACGTCTACACAATGACCATTACAGTGTTGACGGGGACATTAAACCTCAAATCAAACAAACAAAACGTGACGTTGTATAAGACGTCGTACGTGTTATGTTACGGGGCGTATCTAACTAATTTGCATATTTTATCCACTAGTGAATTACAGAACCTATTACATGTCGTTATTACACTCTCAGCCCTGACGTAATATGATTATAGTTCTTAAGCACTAACGCTGCTTTAAAATATTCTTATGAATCGTTGCCGACGAGATAAATTAAAAAGACATTAAAGAGTCTCTTTGAAAATAAAGAACACTCTACTGATAGGAAATGGACGTTTAGGTTAATCTGTACTCTTTATACGTGATATTGTACATAGATAAGGACAGTCTCGGTTTTTAAGGAGATCATCATCACCATCGTCGTCGTCATTATCATCATTATCGTCATCGTCGTCGTAATCATCATAATTTCTTCGTATGCGATACCGTAACCAGATAATATTTTAGGAAGATCATCATCATCATCATCATCATCATCATCGTCGTCGTCGTCGTCCTCCGTCGTCGTCGTCGTCTTCGGCATCATCATCATCATCATCATCATCATCATCATCATCATCATCATCATCATCATCATCATCATCATCATCATCATTTTCATCACTTCATACGCCATCATCATCATCATGGTCAAGAAAAGTTTATAACAGTGTATAATGTACTAAAAAATACAAATTTTACAGAATAAAGATGTTTATAGGATACTGTCTTAATATAGTATTTATATGATTCTAGAATTGCAACAAATGAGCCGACATCTTACAAGGAACATATAAATGTTATTGATTGTAACAAACTGAACTTATAAGGATGTAAAATTATGTCTTACCAAATCGACAGTGGGGCGTTTCTTCAGCTGAATCTGAATAACAAAGATTTTAATAATTTAATCAATTATTAGTTAAACACCTGTGTGAGATAATGTGATCGTTCTTTGCAATATGAATGACAATTTCAGAAGCAATTTAATCTTGTGAATCCTTATCTTACTTGTGCTCCAAATAAAGACTGCGGGTGCACGTTAGAACCATTGAGACCGTTCTAACTTTCAGCCCTGTGAAACATGTTAGCTTGATGTCATTGTATATTGTATTCAGTTATATTTGAGTCAGGCCTCAGGCGAGGATTGTGGCCACGTAAAATCGATTTAATCCCCCTCCCCTCCCCCCAACCCAACACACCCACCCAGTGGAATGCGTTTCCGCTGACCGTTCCAAGGCGGTTCTTCTGTCGCGGTTTATTTTAATTATGGTTTGTCTTTGGGTGTTTGTGTCGCTTATATTATTTTATTTTGGATAGCCTATTGGTCATTTTGTGGGAAAGTAACTGTCCTTTTGGCTTTCCGCTATTGATGTTTCCATGAGGGTGTTTGTGTTTCTTTCCCTTTGGTGTCGCTGATGGGAGCTGTGGGTTAATTGTATCGATTCCTGATCACTGCCTCCACATCTACTTTGCAAACGAGTAGTCTTTATATGTATGATTCGAGTATTTGGCCAGTTCCATATCCATGCATTACATATAAAATGTCCACGATGTGAAATTCTTTGTATCCTTTACACATGATTTTGCCAAACAAAAGAGCATCTTTCACTGAAAGAGAAGGCGTGTTAGTTATAATTTGGATCGGTCTCCACACCGTGTAATTGTGTTTGTTTTATCGGAGTTTAAAGGCCCAGTCAACACTATCTAGGTCATGTTTGAGCCGGTCAGGTTACCTGTCCACACTTTTCCTGGGCAGGCTTGTACGTGCATGTACATGTAAAAGGTTAACTAGCACAGTGTACAGTCTTTCGCCAGAAACTGACAACTGCCCTTCTTGAATCAGGCCGTGTAATGGAAACCCTCAGACGCCCCACTTGATATATTATTATTATTATCATTTTGTTTATTATTATTATTTTTTTTCTTAAAACGCAGATTGTGTTTGATCGTTGGAACTGACGATTCGTACAAAGGCCGACTAACTATTTTTCGAGCAGAAATATGGGAACTATCAAAACAGTCATCTTTAAAAGGCCTTTTCTGTAGGTTTGAAAGACTCCATTAACGTACATGAGTGTGGTATCGCAGTTCCATTTTAAATGGCATAAACAATGAATTTAACGTCATTTCAGATGGTGTTAAGGGGCTGTTTGGCGGTCGTAAAATGTATCCCTGCCAGCAGATTATATTTTCAAGTCCTTTGGGATCATTGACCCACGATTGTGGAATTTTGAAAATATTTGGCTGTCACTGATGAGGCCTAATTGCCAGTGGGACAAGCTATTATAGAGTAAATTTGTACATGAACACTCCACACTTTTCAGTTCAGTGGTGTATTCCTCGCTTCAAACCATTTCACAGAACATATTTAGCGTCAATTCAGCTTATGCTTAGGGAATGTGGCGACCGTAAAAAGTCTTGCTGCACTTCAATATTGCATAAATTATATTCTCTAGTGCTTCGTGACCATTGATTCCAATGTGGAAATTTAGAAATATTTGCGTGTAAAGTCTAGCTAGTCTGGCCCAGTTCTGTGTTGTTATCCTTGCTTCCGTTAGAGAAGAAACTGACAGATGGCAGATTTTACACAAGGTAGTTCTTCATAACTCGAGATAGATAAGGTTTATAAATGGCAGTTGTGTGTATTCATAAGAATCTCATACAAACACGAGCATACACATACACAAGCACACACGCACGCACGCACGCAAAGTACCAATCTCCTGATGCTTTACTTTAAAAAAACAACTCTACCTGGCAGAATATCTTTGATATCGGCATCAAGTGGCATTGAACGGGAATCTGAAACAGAAAATACTTTATAAGTATATCACACATGTTGAATTTGCATTTGTTACATAAATAAGTTTAAACTAAAAGTGAAGGCAATGATCAGGAATCGATACAATTGACCCATAGCTCCCATCAGATACACCGAAGGGAAAGAAACACAAACATGAAACAACAGACCCTAATGGAAACATCAACAGCGAAATGCCAAAAGGACAGTTACTTTCCCACAAAATGGCCAACTGGCTATCCCAAATAAAATAATATGAGCGATACATACATTCAAGGTACTCAAAGACAAACCATAACAAAAATAAACCGCGACAGAAGAACCGCCTTGGAACGGTCAGTAAGACGAATTCCACACGGGGTCGAAAATCGATTTTATGTGGCCACAATCCTCGCCCTTACTTCCGTCGCGATTTAGACAAATAATTTGTTCAATCTGTAAAACGCGATAACATACCCAAATCCTACAATGGCATCTCTCATAATCGTACATAACGGTAACAAATGGCGTTTTTCTTTTATCTCAAACTAGCATTTTTCGGATGAAAATAACTTATATTTTTCAAATTCCTAACCTAATCCAAATATAGATTTTGGGTGCTCGTTAGAACCGCCTCAAGGCGCCAATGTGAAGACAACGTTAACGTTGGTGAATGTGACGTCATTAAAAACTGACATTTCCTAACACAGGACGCCATTTTTTCCGAAACGTCGGGTATTTTTCTTTCGAAATACTCCTGATTTATTAGAAAAAAAGTATAAAAAATCTAAACAGATTGCAGGTGGGTAATATTTGACATCATGAAATGCACTCTAAACACTTTGTCAGAACCTATATTCGTTTCGTTTTACTTTCTGTCAGTCGTATCGACAAGATGGCTGCCGAATCGAAAACGACAATAAAATTGAAAGTAGTTCTATTGTGAACGTGACTGCTTATCTACGGGCAATATGAAGTTGACTACGGGCAATATGGAAAAATATTGACCGGTAACTTATGTAGAAAGTAAACGGGATATTTTCTGGGTATATAATATTATATGAGCCCCGCCAAGCGAATTTGTGTCTTCGAGTATTCCGTCATGACAAATTTTAACTGCGCATGCCCAGCCATTCAGAGGGGCCAGGAATATGGATTTCTGTCTGAAGGTTCCTCTTGTTTTACTGCTTGTATAAGCGAGCAGCGGAGGTTCTGGCGAGACTGCGCGGATGTGCAGGCTCGCCCGAACCTTCGCTGCTCGCATGGGCGATAAGTACCAAAATCGCTTGACGGGGCCCATATTATAGAACTACTTTCAAATTTGTCCACTTCGATACTAAAAATCGGCAGCCATCTTGTCGTGTGTATCGACTGAAATAACCTAAAACAAAATTAATATAGGCTGTGACAAGGTGCATAAAGCGCATTTATGCTAGCAAATATGACCTACCTGCAATCTGTTCAGATATTCAATAATTTCTTTTAAGAAATCAAGAGTATTTTGAAAGAAACAAAACAAACACGTCGGTAAACATGGCGTCCTGCGTTGGGAAACGTTAATGTTTTTAATGACGTCACGTCAACCGACGTTAACGTCGTCTTCACTTTGGCGCCATTGGGCGTGGTTTTTCATAGTGTAGGAAGACACTTAACGACGTGCATTAGTTTCCATTTCAAAGCACTTAAAGATGTCTAACCTTACTTTACGTTCAAATTTCCATGCCAGGCAATCCTGACTTCCGGCGCAGAGTCCAAGTTTGGGTACATAATAAAAAGGTTATTGACTTTATATTGTGAAATATTCGGCACTCGTTCATATGGCGAAGACGAATTCGCAAGCTCGTGCGTTCTTCGCCAAATGAACTCGTGCCGAATATTTCACAATATAAAGTCAATAACCTATAAATATACAGTTCATTGGCTCAGCCCATTTAAAAGATGGGATTTATAAATCCCATATTTAAAATCGGCTGAGTAATAAACTCTATGTAAACCTGTTACAACCGAAGTCAGTTTTGTTTAGTTTCTAACCGATGTACTTGTGTAACGCCACATATGGTTCTGTTCCTCCAACATAACCCAACGAAAGTCGTTAGTTCTTTGAAAACATCTGAGGCGAAGGTGTCATATCACCTGGGCGTCCAACTGATATTGGCTTACATGTACAGTTGGACAAGGCCTGTTGACCTTGCAACAGTAATGTTTTTATCTGTTCAGATTTTTTTCACTTTCTTCTACTTTCCACTTTCTTTCCTTTCCCTGTCTTTCACATCACCTGAACAAGTCCGTGAAAAAATCACCCCCTAAACCCCACTTTATATAGAGAAAACTGGGGTTTACGGGGATATACATTATTTTTCTCATCACGTGAACAAGTCCGTGAAACGAACACCCCACTAAACCCCAATTTATATACAGAAAACTGGGGTTTAGGTGGGTATACATTATTTTTCTTATTTCTGCTCCAAGGCATGGGTTGTGGGTACTCGTTAGAACCGCCTCCATGAGGCGGTTCTAACGAGCATCCACAACCAATGTTTGCACTATAAATAAGAACAATAAAAGCAGCCCTTTTTTAGATGTGTGAAAAATGCACTATGTCTCACCGGTGTGTTAACGTAATGATCTTCACAACAATCCCTTCTGTCACTTTTCTCCCTTTCTCCGGGAGATATTGCAAAATGATCCACAAGGGATGACGTGTGGATAAACCTTCAATCAATCAATCAGTCAATCAGTCAATCAATCCATCAATCAATCAATCAATCAATTAATCAATCAATCAATCAATCAATCAATCAATCAGTCAATCAATCAATCAATCAATCAATCAATCAATCAATCAATCAATCAATCAATCAATCAACCAATCGATCAATTAAAATCCTTCAAAAATCAACCCCTGAATGTTACACTGATATTTTGCGCTTGGGTTTACTTTTTTCTCAAATTTTTATACATTATCATTCTGACCTTTTTAGCTCACCTGTCATGTAGTGTCGATGTGAGCTTTTGGGATAACTTTTTGTCCGTCGTCCGTCGTGCGTCCGTCCGTCCGTGCGTCCGTCCGTAAACAATTTCTTCAAACGACATCTCCTCCTAAACCACAGATCAGATTTTGACCAAACTTCACAGGAATGATACTTCGGTGGTCCCCTTTCCAAGTTGTGCAAATGGTTCCGGTTCGTTGCACATCAATGTCACAGGAGCCAAAAATAGATACGAGGACTGTTCAAATATGAATGCAAGAAGAACGTTTTCTCATGCACTAATGCGAAAATCACCTGGAAATAAATCTCACAGCGTAGAAAAACATTTTACCTATACATTGATACCAAACCAGTTAAAATCCGTGCACTTTAGCCATGTATATCGTTCGATAAACACTGTCTACTTTTGTATACTAATACAAAACATGGTTGGAAGAAGGTCCGAGTACGCCGTTGAAATACGGTCCTATATTAAGAATCATTGTATTCTTGGTATACGGTGCAAAGACATTTTTGATGAAATATGTTCGGTTAATGGGCCCAATGAAATGTCTTTTCCGACAGTTTTTCGTTCGTGTAAGAAATTCAGCTGTGGGCTAGGCTCAATAGAAGATGCACCATATGATCGTCGGCCGAAAAGAGCATCATCTGCCAAGATGGTTGCTAGAGTGAAAGAAATAGTTGCGACCGATGCACGATACACCACTAGGCAAATAGCTAGTATGGTTGGCATCTCATTAGGAGAAGCTCATACAATTCTGAAACGGGATTTGAAAATGAGAAAGATCTGGGCTAGATGGATTCCCCATCTGTTGACAGATGAGCAGAAAAAGACACGCGTTCAGTGCGCCAAGAAGTTGCTTAAAAATTCCAAATTAAAATGCACGGTCTTTCGCTAATGTCGTCACAGGTGACGAGACATGGGGTCTGTTTTTGAGCCAAAACAAAACAAAATTTTTTAGAACAAAATATGGGTAACAAAGTATTGCAAAAGACCATGCATTGCAAAGCGGACCATGAGCGTTAAGAAGGTAATATATGCCATACTCTTTTCAAATCAGGGCCCTGCTATTCAGGTTGTTGTGCCTAAAGGCAAATCTGTAATGCGAAGTTTTACAAGAATAAAGTTCTTCGAAAATTGAAGAAATATTTCAAAAATTGAAGACCCGCAACTGGTTTGGCCAATGTCCGATTGCTACATGACAATGCGTCATCGCACAAGGCGTTCATTATGCAAGACTATCTGAAGCAGGAAAAGGTTGTTGAACTCCCTCACCCCCCCCCCCCCCAACCCCCCCACCCCCCCCACCCCGTATTCCCCTGACCATGCCCCGTGTGACTTTTGTTTTGTTCCCGCGGCTGAAAAAATACCTTTCTGGTCGAAAATTTGTACAGCGCAAACACTTCGGTTCTGCAATATTCCAGTGCCTTCATAGCATACCTCGAAAAGACTACCAAAATGCATTCAATGATTGCATTAGAAGACTTAGTCTGGCTACAGACCCTTTCTTTACTTCTCACTTTCTTTTTCTTTTTTCTGGAAGGGACATAAAGCTTGCATGGCTTATAGAATTTTCTTTTACTTCAGTCCCTTGGCTAGAAAGAAAGGTTTTTGTTCAGGGAAAGGTTAACTTGAAATTGGATTAAAGAGGAACAGGATTAAATAATGTAAAGAATGAGATAGATGGATATAAAACAAAAACGACTGGAGCCAGTCTATAGAAGACTGAAAGTTTGTATATCTGTTAAAGGGGAATACTTTGAGGGGACAAAATAAATTTTTCATCGAAATCTATCACGGAATCATTTTGATGTGCTTAGTTGCATTCATATTTGAACAGTCCTCGTATTTAATGAAAACTTAAAAAATCTTCTCCCCTGAAACCGCAAGGCCCAGGTCTTCGATATTTGGTGTGTAGCTTCATCTAGTGGATCTCTACCACATTTCATAGTTCAGGGGCCAAAAATGCCCCCGCCCCGGGATCCTTTGGTTTTTGGTCTTTGATGTGTGTTGTGTAGCTTCATCTAGTGGACCTGTACCATGATTGATCAAATCATCGCCCTTAGGGCCAAAGATGCCCCCGCCCCAGGGCACTTTGGTTTTACATTGACTTATATAGGGAAATCCTTTAAAAGTCGTATCTCAAACCAAAAGGCTCCAGTGTTTGATATTTGGTATGAAGCTTCGTCTTGTGGACTTCTATCAAGATTGTTCAAATTAAAGCCCCTGGGCCATAAATGCCCCATGCCCCTGGGTCCTTTCGGGTTTACATTGACTTATATAGGGAAAACCTTTAAAAATATTCTTGTCTGAAACCAGAAGGCTCATTAATTGATATTTGGTATGAAGCTTTGTCAAATGGACCTAGACCAAGATTGTTCAAATTATAGCCCTGGGGCGAAAATGGCCCTGTCCCTGGGCCCAGAGGTTTTATAAGACTTATATAAGGAAAACCTTTAAAAACGTGTGTTGTTTGAAGCCAGAAGGCTCCGGTCTTTGATATTTGGTATGAAGCTTCGTGTTTTAGACCTCCCTCAAGATTATGCAAATTATAGCCCTGGGGCCAAAAATGGCCCTTCCCGGGGCCCACTTGTTACACTATGGATCAGGTGAGCAAGCAATCCAGGGCCATCATGGCCCTCTTGTTAATTGATTGGAGGTTTAACGTCCCCGTCAACAGAGTGTAGGTCGTTTTGGAGACGTTGCTTCCAGTTTTGTGGGACGTTTACCCACCGTTGAGATGAAATGACATCTAAAGCCCTATCGCCCAATGAAACCAATTCGGTTTATAAGCTTGGACGATCCAATTGACACTTATTTTCCTGGGCAGGCTTAGAACCTCTAAGATGTTTACCAGTACTCATGTGTGGTCGGTTCATGCTCTGCATGGAAGCACCATTTAACCCAATATATTTCTCCAAGCCCTGATGGGCCTTCTAAACATCATTAATGATTTTCTGGAACCCAGGTGAGCGATATAGGGTCATTTGGCCCTCTTGTTTGCTTTAAATATTCTCATAATTCTACATACCTTTTGATTTTTAATCGATACAGGGATCAACCATGGTTTTCCATGCATTAACATTTGCCGGATCCCGAGGAAGCTGTTTGAACATGAGGCCGCTAGGCCGAATGTTCAAATGTCTTCCGAGGGATCCGGCAAATGTTAATGCAATGAAATAACCATGGATGATCGTTGTTCTTGCATAACTTACCAATCCGACAGCAAATTTTGACCAAAACGCCCAAAAGCTCCATATAAATTTCAAATAAACTCTTCAAATACGACAGGCAAACCAAAATGGCGGCCAGTTCAGAATGTTGTTTACAATGACGTTGTCATGCAGTGACGTCATCATTGAACCTTAAAAAGCTACGTTCAGGGCGATAACGTTACGTCGCTCAACGTAACGTGAACAAAGCAAGGCCCGTCTTGTGATATCAAAAGTTAAAAATCCATGTTCAAACAGCACGCGAATTTCATGATTTGAACATGTTTTTTGCTGTTTGAGTACGCCTTTCGGTCCATTTGACAACGGCTTCAAACAGCCATGCGCATAGGTATTTATGCAAGAATGCCGCTTTATATGACCCAAAAGAGGGTTTACGCGTCGTTAAACACGAAATACAAAAATGCTTTCTAGAATGATGTTTTATGACTTAGCAGCTGGCAAGACCATCACGTGAACAAGTCCGTGAAATGAACACCCCACTAAACCCCACTTTGTATAGAGAAAACTGGGGTTTAAGGGGGTAAACCTTATTTTTCTTATTTTTACTCCAAGACATAGGTTGTGGGTACTCGTTAGAACCTAAGCCCCGCCCATAGGGGCTTGAAGAAATATATGGGCTGCATGATGCTTCCACGCAGAGCTGAATCTGGCCCGCACACTAGTACTGGTAAACCGCTTAGAGGATCTAAGCCTTCCAGGAACCGCGGTGCGAGGCGGACCGTCCATGCTAATAAATCATATTGGTTTCATTGGGCGACAGGGCTTGAGATGTCATTTCATCTCAATGTCGGGTAAAAGTCCCACAAAATTGGAAGCAACGTCTCCAAAATGACCTTTACAGTGTTGACGGGGACGTTAAACTTCAAATCAAACAAATCAAACTCGTTAGAACCGCCTCAATGAGGCGGTTCTTACGAGCACCCACAACCTATGTTTGTAGTATTTATAAGAAAAATATCGCATATTTTAATCAGAAAAGTAGCCATTTTAGACATGTGAAAAAAATGCACTATGGCGCACGGGCGTGTTATCGTAATGCAGAGAGAGTTATGCAACGTCGAGTGCCTCCGGGAGAGAGCTAAAGTGTCGAACCATTTGGTATAAAATGTACACCATCAGAATTCAATGAGGCGATTCTAATGATCTTAAGATTGTTGACTGAGCCGTAAAAGTCCAACATACACAAACAAAACTGGATTGATTGATTGATTGATTGATTGATTGATTGATTGATTTTAGGTTTAACGCCCCCGTCAACACTGTAAATGTCATTTTGGAGACGTTGGTTCCAATTTTATGGGACTTTTACCCGACATTGAGATGAAATAACACCTCAAGCCCTGTCGCCCAATGAAACCGATTGGTTTTATAAGCATGGACGGTCCGACTCGCACCGCTTGGCCTGGGCAGGCTTAGATCCTCTAAGCGGTTTACCAGTACTCGTGTGCGGGTCTGTTTCAGCTCTGCGTGGAAGCATCATGCAGCCCATCTATTTCTTCAAGCCCCTTTGGGCGGGGGCTAAAACAAAACAGCGACTTACTGCGAATTAGGAAGCTGTAAGACTCTATATCATCGTCTTTTTCATCACTTTCACTTTCATCGTCATCATCTGCCAAAGACATTTATAAAAATGAACGTAATACTAATTCCTTGCTGGATGAAATAGAGCCTTCGGCGAGGTTTTATATATGAAATGACGACACAATGATTCTGTTTATTGTATAACGATTTTAACCCTTATCTTGCTGTTCATGACAACCCCTATCTTTGCAAACAGTTTAGTTCCAGATTAGATGGCTTCTGAAGAAGCCATCTGATCAGGATCTACACTGTTTGGCATACAGTTTATGAATTTGTAGCACTAAATTACATCAAGTAATTTGATTGGTTGATAGACAGAAATGGGTGTTACTTTATTGAATATTCAGCAAGATAAGGGTTCACTCAGATACACTGTCGAAAAGCTGCCAACAACAACAACAACAACAACAAGACAATCAATCAGGATATAACTGTACTCAAATTTGTCATTTTTTTCATTGTACGACCACGCGTCAGCTGAGACGTAAACGTAAAGCTGTAAGACTCTATATCATCGTCTTTTTCATCACTATCACTTTCATCGTCATCATCTGCCAAAGACATTTATAAAAATGAACGTAATACTAATTCCTTGCTGGATGAAATAGAGCCTTCGGCGAGGTTTTATATATGAAATGACGACACAATGATTCTGTTTATTGTATAACGATTTTAACCCTTATCTTGCTGTTCATGACAACCCCTATCTTTGCAAACAGTTTAGTTCCAGATTAGATGGCTTCTGAAGAAGCCATCTGATCAGGATCTACACTGTTTGGCATACAGTTTATGAATTTGTAGCACTAAATTACATCAAGTAATTTGATTGGTTGATAGACAGAAATGGGTGTTACTTTATTGAATATTCAGCAAGATAAGGGTTCACTCAGATACACTGTCGAAAAGCTGCCAACAACAACAACAACAACAACAACAACAACAACAAGACAATCAATCAGGATATAACTGTACTCAAATTTGTCATTTTTTTCATTGTACGACCACGCGTCAGCTGAGACGTAAACGTAAATTCGACGATCTACATGTACCTTCCCAAATTCAATACAGTTACCCCGATTCTTATGCACTTATTCATGTGTTAAGTTGATTAAGAGAACTGGTGGGTCGATTGTCACCGAGTGTCGGCTGCAAAAAATAGTCATTGACTGAGACTTGAGACTAAATCTGTTTCGCTTAACCCTTAAGTTTTTCAAGCAAAACAAATGTAGGCCCAGTTATCATCAATTCAAGAAAACATGAGTGTTTATGTTATTTTGAATTTAGTAAACGAGTTGAGGAAAAGGGATAAAATGCGAGGCTATGTCGAGCATTCTATCCCTTTTCCTTAACGAGTTTAATGAATTTGATAATACATGAACACGAATTAAAATTTTTATTTATCATATGGCATTTGAAACGCATTTTATATATGATTGTTTTACAAAAATGCCAGTATTCCGCCATCAGCAAACGCGACATCGTTAATGACGTCATACATGTAACGTTACGTAGCGTATCTAACTAAATGGCCTATTTAATCACCTAGTTTATTATCAAATATATTATATAGAGATTATTCATTCTCCTATTTGAAATATAGGATTTATAAACAGAGGGAGGTAAAACAATCCGATAAAGAAACGAGTGCGAAGCAAGAGTTTCTTTTACGGATTGTTTTACCTCCGGAGATTTATACATCCCATATTTAAAATAGGAGTAATGAATAATCTGTATATTACGTATGCTTCCATAGACTTTTAGGACAGTTTGGATCTTTAATTTTGGATCTGAATTCCGGTTCAGTTGACTGTTTACAGCTCATGTTAACGGTTCGATCAGCGTAATGTTAGAGAAACTGGGTGGAAGAAAAACTGGATGGGCGCCATTTTGAAAGCGCTTCCTAAATTTTTGAACAAAAATAGAAGTAACGAAGTAAAATGTTAGATTAAACAACTAAAATGTAAGATTATATAAAGCAAAACGTACATCCTATTCAATGGTCATATCCATATTTTCTTTTATTTTAGCGTTGTATCCGACTCAATCGTTACGCATTCTGAACGTCTATTGATATCTTCCCAGGCGTCACGAATAACGTCGCCGTGACTGAAGCTTTCCCTCGTTTGAATATAACGATTTCACTGCAAAAGCGGTATCTTTTATCTTGTACATAAAGTAGTTCCAGCTGAAGGGATTTATTTCCCCGGCTAAAAGGAAATATTTCTTCTTAGCAAAAAGGAGAATACAAGTTTATGTCTGGTAGAAATCACTGTGTTTCTCTGTTATGCATGTACTATATGGCGTTTTTACCTTCTCAGACGCGACGTCAGAGAAGAAGAAGAAGAAGAAGAAGAAGAAGAAGAAGAAAATGATGAATGTGGAATGGATATGAGTAACGGAATGTGTTGCTGCTGCTACTAATGCTGCTGCTGCTGTTGTTGATGATAATGATAAGGATTATGATAATGAAACACGTACCTAAAAGTGATCTGCAACTCTTTTCAGACAGCACTCCAATCGCCCCAAAGATAAACAACAAGGCAATAACTGGAAAATATGAACATATTTTGAATGTCTGTTCAGGCTGAAGAAATAGATACTTTTTCATTTAGCTGTCGGGTCTATATTTTCCTTTTAATTCGTTTTTTGACGAATAATCATGTTGACGACTAGTCCAGAAACTAAAAGTATAGAAAAAAAAAAAAAAAAAAAACTTTTTTTCGGGGAGGTGGGTACGACACTTTCAAGATTCTTTTACTCATATCGAGCCGATCGTTATTCAGATGTCGGCGATAACCTGTGGCACCGAAAAAATCCACCTGACCTTGGCGTTTCTCGTGTGACCCGAGCCAGGCTCGAACTACAGCGGAGGGCCGTTGTAAATCCCCGTAAACCCAACTTTTTCTCTGTATAATAAAGGGTTTAGAGTGGTTCTCGATGCACGGACTAGATAAGACGTTATTAGAATATTCATTACGAAAACACGCCTATATAATTTTGATCCCCTTGAACCCGACCTTTATATAGTAAAACTGGGGTTACAGGGGTAAACCTTATTTCTCTTATTTCTGCTCCAAAATAAAGATTGTGGGTACTCGTTAGAACCGCCTCATTGAGGCGGTCCTAACGAGTACCCACTATCTATATTTTGAGCAGTAATGAGAAAAATATCACAAATTTTCATCTGAAAATTTTCGTTTTTTTTTTCGGCAGTAAAGTTTACAATGAACGGGCCTTCGTGGCCTAGTGGTTAAGAGCGCTGACTCTTGATCATTAGGTCTCTCACCGCTGTGGTTCGAGCCTCGCTCGGGTCACATGTGAGACGCCAAGTTCTGCAACGGAAGGTCAGGTGGTTTTTTATACTCATAACACAGGTTTTGGGTGCTCGTTAGAACCGCCTCGTTGAGGCGGTTCTAACGAGTACCCACAACTTATGTCTTGGAGCAGAAATACGGCAAATAATGTTTACCCCCCGTAAACCCCAGTTTTTTTTCTATATAAAGTGGGGTTTAGGGTCGTCTTTATTTCACGGACTTGTTCGCGTGATTTGTTTGGAAAATGGCTGAACGTTTTGCAAACAGTGTAGGCCCTGATCAGACGCCACGTCCTGCGGCGTCTGATCTGGGCCTTCACTGTTTGCCAGGGTACCCGTTTTGGGGTTTCCGGTACAAAATGGGTTTAATCAAGTAATCTCGTATTGGCCCAGTTACAGGTCCTCGGTCAACTGTATTCGAACAATATTTCGTAACTGGGACAATACAAAAATTCTTGATTACTGACAATTTTACGAGTATTAATTGACACAATTAAAAAAAATGTTTATTAGTTTTTGACCTTGTGTTAATACGGATTTGTTTGTTTGTTTGGATTGGGGTTTAACGTCCCCGTCAGCACTATTTAGGTCATTTTGGAGACGTTCCTTCAAATTGTGTGGGACTTTTATCCGACATTGAAATTAAAAGACATCTCAATCTCTGCCGCCCAAACAAACCAAAAAGGGTTAATACGTAGGGACGATTCAACTCGCACTACTTTGCCTAGACATGCTTAGACGCCTAAGCGGTTTACCAGTATTCATGTGCGACCGGTAGCCCCCGCCCATCGGGGCTTGAATAAATAGATGGGCTGCATGATGCTTCCACACAGAGCTGAAACCGACCCGCACACGAGTACTGGTAAACCGCTAAGAAGATCTTAGCCTGCCCAGGCAATGCGGTGCGAGTCGGACCGTCCATGCTAATAAACCCTATTGGTTTCATTGGGCGGCAGGGCTTGAGATGTCATGTCATCGCAATGTCGGGTAAAAGTCCTACAAAATTGGAAGCAACGTCTCCAGAATTACCTTTGTAGTGATGACGGGGACGTTACACTTCAAAGCAAACAAACAAAATCATGTGCGACCGGTTTCAGCTCCGCGTGGAAGCATCGATTCATGCAGCTTAATCTATTTCTTCAAGCCCCTATGGGCGGGGGCGAGGTGTTAATCAGTACAGGAGTGTCAATTAAAAATACCAAAAATACCAGTCTTCTCTATAGTACATGTAAGTGGGGTTAAACGGCGTGTTCATGTTACGATCTTTTTCATTTGATGTTTTGTTTACATAACGAAAACACGCCTATATATTTGTGAACCCTAGACCTCACTTTTATATAGTCAAACTGGGGTATGTTTTTTTTTTTCTTATTTCTGCTCAAAACCATAGATTGGTGGTACTCGTTAGAATCGCCTCACCGAGCCGGGTCTAACGCGTGCCCACAATGTATGTTTTTGTGCACAAATATTAAAAATATCATAATTGGTTAAATTTTCAATATATTAGAATAGGCGTGTTTTCTAATCAGTAGCAGGAGGGATAGTTTGACCTGAAAGGCGCGTGTCACCTTGACCGAATTTTCAGAATTTGCATTTTGTATTTTTATGATGGTCATTCCAGGTGATGCACAATGTTTCTTTTAACCAAGATTCTTTTAACTAAGCTTACATTTCATCCGAACGGTTGGGTTTTATAGACACTTATTTTATATCTTCCACAAAATCTCCGTTTTCACACTGACAATATTTCTGACCTTGATCTGTATCAGGTCATTTAAGATGATAAGATTTTCTGCCATTTCTCAAGGAGCAAATTCTTTCCTTTAATAGTTGACCCCATAGTGACATGGGAGACAAAAATACTTTTGCAGGAGTTGCCTCCCCTTAAGGTGTTCCCATTCTCCTTAAGATGATAAGATGTTCTGCCATGGCAGGCGATAAAGTGGCTATATTCGTATTAAGAGACGCCAAACTCTTACTAGGTATTTATTTGTTTGTTTGAATTGAGGTTTTACGTCCCAGTCAACACTATTGATGAAATTTTAGAGACGTTGCTTCCAACTTTTGTAGGATTGAGACGAAATGACATCTTAGTTCCTGTCATCCAAACAATCCAAAAGGGTTTTATATATAGGGGCGGTCCGATTCGTACCACTTTGCCTGGTCAGGCTAAGATCCTCTAAGCGGTGTCCTTTGGGATGATCGAGTGCATTTTGAATCACTGTGAAAAAAGAGTTTTCCTTAAGCCGGCATTAGAGCGCGTGGCCGGTGATGCACATTTCAGTACAGATTCATGAAAACCGACTGCTATTTTCGTTATTTGGTGTATTCTTTGCGATTTAGAACTTATTTACCAGTACTTATGGACCGTCGGTTTTAGCTCTGCCTAGAAGCATCATGCAGTCCAATCTATTTCTATAAGCCCCGACGGGCGGGGCCAAATCTGACATAAACAGAATGTGTAAGTTTGCCTAATAGCAGGCATAAAGGGAGTAGCAACGTCATAGCGAATGTCTTGTGACATGACTGTCGTCACGTAAACAAGAGAGCCCATAGATCTCAAAAACAAACTTTCTAAATGAAATTTGTAATTGTTTTGTCGTATTTCTTCTCCAAACTTTCATTAGGAAAACTCACCTATAAAAATACATGTCCATTGTAAAAAGCGAAAACATTAAGATGAAATATGTGTGTGAATTCGGGTTTAACGTCGCTTTCAACAATTTTTCAGTCATATCGCGACGGTGTCTGGTTGCGACAGGGAGCTCAGTGCTCACCTTAATAGTGCTGCCTTACTGAAGTATCATGTCCCAGACACAATACATGATACCACACCCAGTCACATTATCCTGACACTGGATCGACCAGTCCTAGCTCTACCCCGTAAATCTGAGTGCCAAGTGAGGAGCAGCTAGTACCATTTTTAACGACTTTGGTATGTCGCGGCCCGGGATCGAACCCGTGACCTCCCGTTCCCCGGAGCGGGCACTCTACAAACTGAGCTATCGGGGCCGGTCACATTAAGATAAAAACTTTTGATATTATGTATTCATATATCTGCTCAAAATATAGATTGCGAGTACACGTTAGAACCGCCTCTTCTTCGTTATGGCCTTTCGAAAAAAATGGAATGAAATCATCTCAGCAACATTAAGAAAACATGCCTATATAAATATATTGTAACCATTTTCGCCGAAAATATGAAACAATTTAGATGAAAAAGTGTGGTATTTTTTCTTATTTCTACTCAAATATAGATTGTAGGCACTCTTTAGAACCGCCTCATCGAGGCGGTTCTAAAGAGTACCGACAATCTATATTTTAGAGTAAAAATAAGAAAAATAATGTTTACCCCCGTAAACCCCAGTTTTCTCTATGTAAAGTGGGGTGTAAGGGGGTGCTCATTTCACGGACTTGTTCACGTGATGGATATCTGAAAAACTATTTATGACAGAGCCTTGAAAACTTAACAGTCGATTGCTTATGATGGGTAGATAACCAGAATAACTTTTGAAGAAATTCCGAAATTGCTCCAAGAGTTATGGCCCTTGTAGCTTTGGGGATTTGAACATTGCTACATGTATGTCATGCATATATCTTCAGAACCATGTATGGTAGGGTTTTGAAAATTTATATTATGGAGTCCTCATGACAACGTACCCTACACATATTCTGTTGTGTTTTTTTTTTTTTTTTTTTTTTTCGCTTCAGGATTATGCACCTTTCCTGAGTTAGGGCCCTATGAAAAAAAAAAAAAAAAAAAATGGATGAAATTTTGTCCTTCAGTTTTGGCCCTTTGAAAATATTGGCATTTAGTGACATGAAAATGGCTGGGCGACGTTACATGTACAACGTTCTTAATGGCGTCGCGTTTACTAATGGCTGAATACTGACAAAAAAATAATCCTGAAATAAATGCGTTTTAAATCAGGGAAAACAACCTACGTCAGAGCAGTGATGTCGTAACCATTGGTAGATTTGCCGGCATTTTGCTACACAAAAGGCATTTGTCACAACAAGTAGGCACAGTCGGTGCATTAGGTCATAAAAGAATCAAACATACTGTTATCTGTCTCAGAAATGTGACTTTTTCTTTACATAATTCGACACAAGCTGGTTTTGTAAATGATGTCGGAACTACCATTGTTTACAGCGCCGAAGCAAATCTTGTGGCGAAGCTATCGAAGCCTTTTCAATGTTTCTAGGTAAAATAAGCTCACCGATGGGATGCAAATATTGTTCGTTACCAGCTGAGGTATGTTTTCTAAAGACTCGCAATATGCATAACTTGTTTGAAGCATTTTCTCTGCTATGACGTAGGTTGTCACCCTTGTAAACGTCGTATGACAAATAGAATATTGCAATCGTTTTCATGTTTTACTGAATTTATTAACGAGTTTAGGAAAAGGGGTAAAATGCGAGGCTTCGAAAAGGCAAAGAATGTTCGGCGAAGCCTCCCATTTTATCCCTTTTCCCAACCTCGTTTAATAAATGCAATAATGCATGAACACTCATGTACGATCCTCTATTTAATAAATATTAGTGTTTTTTTTTTTTTCTTTTCTTTTTTTTTTTTTTTTTGTTTTGGTTTTACGGCCATTTCAAGATTATTTCACTCATATCGAGCCGATCGTTAATCAGAGATGGGCGAAAACCGGAGTACCCGGAGAAAAAACACCTGACCTTCCGTTGCAGAACTTGGCGTCTCACATGTGACCCGAGCGAGGCTCGAACACAGCGGTGAGAGACCTAATGATCACCTGTTAGCGCTCTTAACCACTAGGCCACGAATAAATATTAGTGGCAATGAATGATAAAATTAGGTGAAGTAAACCTTTTGAATGTTAGCCCTACTTTCATATACAGTCAAGCTATATCTAAGACAATAGGTTTATGAGTGCAGTGAGGCCTATGAAGGTCAAATGACACAGCAGTTTTGATCATAAAACCAAAATGGAACGTCTCTGTTTTCTAATTCCTTTATTCCTTTCATGTCATGTTCTTCTTATACCCTTTTTGTACCAAATGGAATCTTCCACCTTATATACAGCAGGAGTCCATTTCAAGATTTAGGGGTGTCAGGTTGTGTGTTCATCAAAATCTATTTGGAAAATGACCGAACATTTAGCAAACAGTTGAGACCCTCATCAGACGCCGCGTTGATCTGGGTCTGCACTGTTTGCCAAGGTACCCCTTTAGGGGTTTCTGGTACTGAATGGGTTAACAAGTAAAGTGTATTTACTTTTTGCAAGATATTTGGCGGCCGCCTAGAATCTAGCGAAATACATGTAATTAAGGTTGGTTGGTTGGTTGGTTGATTTGAGATTTAACGTCCCCGTCAACACTGTAAAGGTCATTTTGGGGACGTTGCTTCCAATTTTGTGTGACTTTTACCCGACACTGAGATGAAATGACATCTCAAGCCCTGTCGCCCAATGAAACTAATATAAAGTTTATTAGCATGGACGGTCCGCCTCGCACCGCGGTTCCTGGACAGGCTTAGATCCTCTAAGCGGTTTACCAGTACTAGTGTGCGGGCCGGATTCAGCTCTGCGTGGAAGCATCATGCAGCCCATATATTTCTTCAAGCCCCTATGGGCGGGGGCTTTTGCGAAATACATGTAATTAAGGAATGAAGAAATACGTTACCCCTAACCCTTGCGAAAAACTAAAGGAACACATGCATCTTAATTGTTCCGAAAAAGAGGTGAAAAAAGAAGTGAAGGCAATGATCAGGAATCGATACAATTAACCCATACCTCCACCAGAGAGAAGCCTCCGTGGTGCAGTGGTTACGCTACTCGCCTTGTAAAACAGTATTCGCAGGATCGATCCCGGGCTTCTCCAGACTTTCGGATGAGTCAACAAACCGAGGTCCCGTCACCGTATGACCTTAGCTGTTGGTGGGACGTAAAACTCAAACACTCACTCGCTCACTCACTCACTCACCTCCATCAGAGACACCACAGGGAAAGAAACACAAACATGAAATATCTAGGTCCTTGTTGAAACATCAATAGCGTTAAGCCAAAACGACAGTTACTTTCCTCACAAAATTGCCATTTGGCAACCCAAAAAACAAACAGATATAAGCGGTACACACTCTCAAAGACAAACCATAACAAAAACAAACCGCGAAATGAGGACCGCCTTGTAAAGGTCAGTGAAACGTATTTCACTGGGGATGGGGTAGCTTAAATCGATTTTACGCAGCCGCAATCCTCGCCCTTACTTCTTACTTCAAAAAACAGAAAACTACGGATTGTGCAAGATTTTACTGGACCAGACTAGTTTCGGCCAATTATGCCTCATCTGTGACCCTCAAATATCTCCTGAATTCGATGATCCCAAAAGACTAGGACCTATAACCCACACTATGACGAAGGACAGGGAGACTTATTACGACCGCCACACATGCCCTCAGCACCCACTCTGGTGTAGTTAAATGTTCTGAAAAATGGGTAATCCTTTGGAAGCCTTTGTAGCGTCCGCATGCAAGCATTTCACACCTTTGTAACTTCCCAATACAAGTATATCACACCTTTGTAACTTCCCCAATGCAGTATTTCTTCTTACTGTAGGAGTCATTTTCAAGTGTTTATTAATTGATTATCCTATATTACACAAGGTCAACCAATATTAAAAAATCATAAATCATGTTTTTAATTGCGTCAATTAATAAAATTGTCATTAATCAAGTAATTTCGTATTGGCCCAGTTACAGGTCCGAGGTCTGCTGTATTGGCACGAGGCCGAAATTATTTGATTAATAACATTTTCAAGTGTGTTAATCACGTCTACAACTGCTTTAACCCATCCGATAGTTCTACACCAACGGCCATCGGGACTTGGAAAAACAGACTGGGCTGCACGGTGCTTCCGCACAGAGTTGAAACCGACTGAACATGAGTACTGGTACATTTTAAGGCTGCCCAGGAAATGTCATGCGAGTCTGACCGCTTCTCAAAACCTAGCAGTTTCTTAGGGCGGTAGGGCTTGGGATGCCATTTACCCAGCGGCGGAGCTACGTCTCCCAAAATGACCTGCATGGTGTTGACAGTTACATAAAACCTCAAGACAAACAAACATATAAACAAATGGTACTCGCAAAATGTCAAAAATTAAGCGTTTCAGAGGTCTTCATCATGTGTACCAGTCCGTGAAATGAATACCCCCTAAACCCCCATAGAGAAAACTGGAGTTTACGGGGTATACATTATTTTACATTTGTCTGCTCTTAGACATATGTTGTGAGTACTCATTAGAACGAGTTCAGGTTCTTAAGAGCACCCACAAACTATGTTTGCAGTATAAAAAAAAAACATGTCGTGGACTTTCATCAGAAAAGTAGCCTTTTCGGAGATATGAAAACAAAAAAAAAAAAAAAAAAAAAAATGCGCAATGTCGCACGGATGTGTTATCTTAATGTTGTCGCCGAAGGCTTAAAACAGATTTACAGATGGTGATTTCGTAAGTTTTCAATCAGTCAACTTGACCACAATGATAAGGTTTCGATACAATCTGAACCAGAGGTACGTAAACCTGTACAATGTCTCCATCAAGCAGTCGCCTAATTTGATTAGCAAATCTGTGATTTGTTGCCTGCTTCTGATACAATTACCTCACAGCTCCCATCAGAGACACCAAAGGGAAAGAAGCACAGACATGAAACAACTGGACCCTAATGGAAATATCAATAGCGGAAAGCCAAAAGGACAGTTACTTTCCCACAAAATGGCCAATTGGATATCAAAAACAAAATACTAT
The DNA here is from genome assembly GCA_963580285.1 of Lucinisca nassula. Lineage (NCBI taxonomy): Eukaryota > Metazoa > Mollusca > Bivalvia > Lucinida > Lucinidae > Lucinisca > Lucinisca nassula. Next base: position 67,192,540 of record OY757027.1, on the reverse strand, counting down.
ACTCACCGGAAATAGAAACTTTACACTCATTTTTAAGTTGTCACTGGCGAAACATTTTAATGAAATTTGAATTCCAATTATAGAAATTATCATCAGTGGCATGTCTAATTTATCGTATAATAAGTTAAATGATAGCTACGATTTAACGGATAGAGCCACAGGTTCAAAGCAAGGGTCCAAATCTTGCTGTTAAAGTTTCCATTGAGTCAAACATTTTGTGTCGCGAATGTGATTCCCATTTTTTTACCAGTTATTACGCATCATCTAACGTTGGGAATATTGTTTACAAAATGAAAATTTTTACAATGGTTGAAATGTTATCGACGTTTCAATATTGGACCAAACCACCGGAAGTGAGCGAAAAGTATGGCATTTCTGATTGCGGTTTTTGTTTTTATCAATATTTAAGACACAGCCGATGATGTAAATAGAGGATATTTGATTTTTTCAGTGTAAGATCGATTTTTATTTCACCGAATGAACATCAAAAGTAGTATTTTCACGAGTGGCGTAGCCACGAGTGAAAATACAACTTTTGGTGTTCATGAGTGAAATAAAAATTGATCTTACACTAAAAAAAATCAAATGTTCTGTTTCTTACATGCATTAAACTGTAATTTGTAACGCATTTTCAAAGCAAAATCCATCATCGCAGAGGTTGAACTTTTTCCAGGGTGATTTCGCGTTGATTTAGAGGTGTTCAGCGTGTTAACTGGGTATAATATTGGGTGTAAACTGCAAGTTTGCACCTGAAAAACAGCTTAGAATGTTACTTTTTCAAATGGTTTGTTTGCAATTTGCATTCAAATAATTTCCGCAGTTGCTACGCTCGTCTGGCGTCGCGCGCTTTATAAACGTCGCGTAGGTGCTAAAAGTGACGTCATCAACGTCCGAATGACGTGAAAACGTGCGTGACGTAATGCCTGACAATATTTATAACGTTAAGCTAATTGACATCGAACATCCAAAGAAATAATGTGAAATTTTTCGAAGAAACGTCGAATTCACAAACAGTGAAAATAAAAATCGTATTGTCACTGTTTGAAACAGTGACAATATCGATTTTGATTTCACTGTGAAATCTCTATATTTCACTGAAAAGCATGTAAGAAAACGATTTAAGGCACTTGTGGGTCGATTTTTGGCTTGAGACATTATATTGAAAATTTCACTGAAAAAAGCAGTTTTTTAGATTTCAATAGAATGTTTGTTTCCCGATAATTTTTAGATGTTATGTCATTTTTTTATTCCTTGCTTTTCACTTGGTACGTATACGCAAAAATGTTGAAGTCAAAATTCGATTACAAACAGATTTTGTGAAAAATGCTCTTTTTTGCATTTTCCCCCAAAACATTCTATTTTGAACACCAGATTTTCTTTAAATTGTTACAGGATTCATGTCGATAGTTAGCCAAAACCTCAATCAGTAATTTTTAAATGAATTATCAACTTGTGTTGTCCGGCAAGACAATTTAAAAGTGTATAGTTTCTATTTCCGGTCAGTATATATGCGATACACACACTCAAAGACAAACCATAACAAAATAAACAGCGACAGAAGAACCTGTCTAGGCAAAACTGTGCAAGTGTCGGGTTGTCCATGGTTATAAACCCTATTGGTTTCATTGGGTGACAGGGCTTGAGATGTCATTTCATCTCAATGTCGGGTAAAACTCCGATAAAATTGAAAGCAACATCACCAAAATGACCTTTACAGTGTTGAGGTGGACGTTAATCCTCAAATCAAGCAAACACAACATGACCATTCATAGTTTCATAATACTGTATGCTATTATTGTATGACAAATTATATTGTACTCCATTTAGGGAAATATATGAACTTCTTTTCATCACGAAAACACGCCTATATAAATTTGATCCCCTTGAACCCCACTTTTATGTAGTAAAACTGGGATTTACACGGGCAAACCCTATTTTTCTTATTTCTGCTCTAAAATATAGATTGTGGGTACTCGTTAGAACCACCTCGAAAATGCTTTATTTTATTTTAAAACAAGTACATGTACTTCTGCCTCCTTTATTAATTTTGAAACAGGTTAATCAAATTTGATACCCATATTCGATTTCTATATGGTGGTATTATTACTCAACAACTATCGTCTTTCTGCCTTTGTGTATGTAATATTAGATCTTCTTCCATGTTAGTGGCTAAGGTCTACTCTTTATGTCAATCTCTGTGAAAAGGATACCGGTGCATTGGCAAACCGTTCAGGTTCATGCGAGTCTGCGCATCAGCGGAGGCTCGCCTGAACTTGGACTGTTCGTACTGGTTAAAAATGAAGTCTTCAGACAAGGAATCAGACATATACTTATCAAGATGAGCATTTTTTCCCTTACTTAACTTCTGACAATGCACAAAAAATAAAGTCCACTTTCTTAATCAGTCGTCCAATATCTTCTCCGGATCAGTAAGGGTCTGAACGCAAACAAAAATAGACAAATTGACAGTCATCTTAAGCATCATATAACCTTAGAATCTAAGAACAAGGATGAAGGTTATATCCGTTTTATTCATTTTCTGTCTTCTCACTACTGGGATTACAGGTAAGTTTTAGTAATTTTATTTTTATTTCCGTAAATTTTAACATTCATTGGAGTATGAACCTAATGCTGTGATCCACGACTGAGAATTAGAGAGTATCTAATTTTATGTAATGTTGGTCGGTGCCTAATGCTCTGTCTCTGGTTGGGTCCATCGGAGTCTAACTGTTGGTTTTATTTTGCTCCAGCATTTCAGTGGTTTCTTGCTGTCGAGTCCTCACCGTTGTCTCATCTCCGTGGTTGTTTGACCTTTTTGTTCACGGAGATATTGCACTGATGAGTTAGAAGGACCTCATGCGGACCGAACAAATTGTTTGTCTAAATCGCGACTGAAATAAGAGCGAGCATTGTGGCCATGTAAAATCGATTTAAGCCCCTAGTAGAGTTCGTTTCACTGACTATTCCAAGGCGGTTCTTCTGTCGCGGGTTTTTTTTTGTTATGTTTTGTCTTTGAGTGTATATATCGCTTAAATTATTTTGTTTTGGACAGCAAGTTGGCCATCTTGTGGGAGAGTAACTGTCCTTTTGGCTTCCCGCTAGTGATGTTTCCATTAGGGTCTAGTTGTTTCATGTTTGTGTTTCTTTCCCTTTGGTGTCTCTGAGCTGTGGGTTAATTGTATCGATTCCTGATCATTGCCTTCACTTCTCTTTTGTTAATGTAAACATTGCTCGCGGCCCGATATTTTTATACTTCTAAGGTCGTGAAATAAATAACAATTATTATTTACCGTACTGTTGAAACCATTCCTGACATGCTTGTTAACTAGGAGTCAACAGCAATCAGACAAGATGTTAACTTCCGGTCAATTATGGAGTTAACTATTGCTTGTTAAAACAATTGGGCCAGCGCACGACAAACCCTACAATAAGACACTTGCACCCAACGAAGACTTAGATCAGCCTGCGTATCCGCACAGCCTGATCAGAGTCTTCGTTGTGCGCTCTAAGGATAGCTAAGAACCCAATGCTCCTTCATACAGCGCAGGTTGATCTGAGTCTTCGATGGGCGCACATATTTTATTTCATGTTTTGTCGTGTGCTGGCTCAAATGAGTATAGTTAACTCCTTGGTTACCTAGAGTTAACGCTGACGTTTAGATATTGTCTTTTCCGAGGCGTCGCCTAGTTACATGTAACTAGATGTAAAGAACGGTGCGAACAGTACTGTATGTTTGTTAGTGTTTCATTATTAGAATTTTTTAGTGTAGATATTGCCCGAATGGACGTTAGATTATGACCATTATTATTTATATTTATTATATATGATTCGAGGGCTGAAATTGAAAGACGAAACCCATAACACAGTTTTATTATCATCTCGTAAACAAGTCCGTGTAATGAACGCTGCTATTTTCCATAAATAAGTTACATCACGTGAACAAGATCCTGAATTGAACACCCCACTAAACCCCACTTTATATAGAGAAAACGGGGGGTTACGGGGCTATGCATGTTGTTTCTGCTTCAAGATAAAGGTTGTAGGTACTCGTTCGAACCGCCTCAATGAGGCGGTTCTAACGGGGCCAACAACCTGTGTTTGCAGTACAAAAATAAGAAAACTATAACAGATTATCATCCGAAAAGAAGCCATTTTGGAGATGTGAAAAAATGCACTATGTCGCACAAGTGTAATCGTAATGCATGGGTTTGCTACAAATCAGTGATAGTCACGTGGACTGCAGCACTAATTTTCATTCTGTCCTTTATAACTTTAGGTCTTTTGAAAAACAATCGACCCAAAAATACATGTTTTGTGCAGTATACAATGAACCGTCTATAACTCGTTCACGGATGGCTCGTTAATCATAGTTAATTCGAACTCGCGCTTGAGTCCCTGCAGGCACATAACGCCGGAACAACGTCATGCCATTCATGCAACGTCACATCTACGTCGGTGCAACGTTATGACGTTGCACCGACGTTGATTTTACATTGCCATAGCGACGTGTGCCTGCTGGGTTGTTTTTGGCATATTTAGGGAGTTTTTATTTCCCCGCTTGCGACAGCGGTGACATTGTTTTTGCCCTGTCTGTTTTTGGTTCGTTTGTTGGCTGGACAATTGGCCATAGCTTTTATACTGTGTGAGATAGAACTTTCATATTTGACATGTAGGTTCCTTGTGACAAAGGCTTCCAACTCATACAAAATATTTTGGCCAGTGATCTTGATCTGTGACCTACTTAAGAGAAAAATATGACCTTTCGTGTTTTACAAAGTAGAAGTAAAACAAAGATCAGGGATCGATACAATTAACTAAATCCACCCATCAAAGACACCAAAGGGACAGAAACTCAAACATGAAGCGAATAGACCATAATGGAAAAACGTTTTTCATGTTTTGTTATGATTTTATAATGAAAAAGTGTATTGCCTGTACACATTAGAATCGCCTCATATCGGGACGGGGTGGGGTGAGGTTGGATGGTGAAGAGGTCAATGATAGCCTGTTTATTTAGCAGCGTCTAGTGGTGAATTTCTAAGATTTACAAATCCGCTTACAGTAAAATTCCTATATTAAGACCACCTTTGGGGCTGTTCAAGACCACTTTTGAACAGTCCCAAAGGTGGTCCCTGGCCAGAGGACATTGTAGGCAGAATATACAAAGAAAAATTAAGTGTAACCTTCAAAATACGCTTTTTATAGCAGAATTAGTCCTAATTTTATGTGGTCTTAATAGCGGAATTTCACTGTATTTTGTTGACATTGCTGATCTTCAATTTCAGCAAAGTTCATGTCTTGTCCGACCGGACGTTTGGGAATAAAGAGATGTGTTGTGGACGGCGGTTGCAGAGCTGGCTTCTTCTGTAACAAGAAAATATTTAAACAACTGGGCAGATGCTGTAGACGACCAACAGGATGATGGAATCGTTACCATGGAAACTGTTTCATGCATAGTGGATATTCCATAAACACTCTTAATACCGACATTCGATATAACGATTAGACTGTTTCTGACAACAATTTCAATGGGATAATTCTTAAGCTCATTGACACCATGAGACAGATTTATGAAGATGCATTTATTTAACCCTTTTTGTACCAAATGGAATCTTCCTCCTTATATAAACCTGTGTGTGTGTGTGTGTGTGTGTGGGGGGGTGAATTCGGGTTTAACGTCGCTTTCAACAATTTTTCAGTCATATCACGACGGTGTCTGGTTGCGACAGGGAGCTCAATGCTCACTTTTATAGTGCTGCCTCACCGAAGTATCATGTCCCAGACAAATTAAATTATATCACACCAAGTCACATTATCCTGACACTGTGTCGACAAGTCCTAGCTCTACCCCGTAAATCTGAGTGCCAAGCAAGGAGCAGCTAGTACCATTGGTAACGACTTTGGTATGTCGCGGCCCGGGATCGAACCCGTGACCTCCCGTTCCCCGGAGCGGACACTCTTCCAACTCAGCTAATATAAACCAGTAGTCCATTTCAAAATCTAGGGGGGACAGGCTGTGTTTTCTTCAAATTTGTTGGGAAATGGCTTAACTTTTTGCAACGAGTGTAGGCCCTGATGAGATGCGGCGTCTCATCTGGGCCTGTACTGTTTGCCATGGTATCCGTTTTGGGGTCTCTAGTACAAAATGGTTTAATACATGTACCTAGTTGAGAAATTAATGCATATCTGAAACACTTCGCAGTAGCAACCCAGACTGCTTTTGCATTACGATAACTCACCCGTATGAGATAGTGCATTTTTCAGATCTCCAAAATGCCTCCTTTTCTTTTGAAAATCCTTGATATTTTTCTTATAAATGCTCATAACATAGGTTGTGTGTGCTCGTTAGAACCGCCTCGTTGAGGCGGTTCTAACGAGTACCCACACCCTATGTCTCGGAGCAGAAATATGAAAAAATAATGAATACCCCCGTAAACCCCAGTTTTCTCTATATATACAATGTGGGGTTTAGGGGGTCTACATTTCACGGACATGTTCACGTGATGGTGTGTGTTTCTTATAAAATTAAAAGAAACTTATTTTTATTTTCTCGATTAATACCAATATTGAAAACATATTCCATCGAGTCTGTTGAAAACACGAGAATTTTCATCAGTTGTGCCAAGTTCCATCAATCTATTATAAAGGACATTGGAGTTTTGGCCATTACAAGATTATATTGTCAGTGGGGATAACTAAAACCCCAGGGCACCCAGAGTTGTTGAGTTAGGAGGCTTTCATGTGGACTGAATAAATTATTTGTCTAAATCGCGACGGAAGTAAGGGCGAGGATTGCGGCCACGTAAAATCGATTTAAGCAAACCCCCCCCCCACCCCCCAGAGTGCAATTCGTTTCACTGACCGTTCCAAAGCAGTTCTTCTGTCGCGGTTTATTTTTGTTATGTTTTGTCTTAGAGTGTGTGTATCGCTTAAATTTTTTTGTTTTGGGATCGCCAGTTGGCCATTTTGTGGGACAGTAACTGTCCTTTTGGCATTCCGCTATTGATGTTTCGATTAAGGTCTAGTTGTTTCATGTTTGTGTTTCTTTCCCTTTGGTGTCTCTGATGGGAGCTGTGGTTAATTGTAACGATTCCTGATCATTGCCTTCACTTCTATTTTGTTATTTTTGCGCATGACACGCATGCTTAACCTCATGTGTATCTGTACCGAAGTGCCATCACTGTGTCTCAAAGGGTAATGGAGATATGGTGATCATAATGTGGCCATACTGTTATATTGGAAGGGGGAGATAACTCAGATACCAAAGCGTCCAGAGTTGTAGTTCTTAGACATTGCACGCCATCACAAATTTGAATACAATTGTGCCAACTGCCATCAATATATCTCAAAGGGTATTGTAGTTTTGACCATCACATGATTATATTGCCCGGGGAAGATAACTAAAAAACCTGGCCACCAAGAGGCATGGTTCCTGCACATAACATGCCTGCTGAACACAATGTACAACTTACCAAGTACCATAAATATATCTCAAATGAGTGTTGGAGATATGGCCATCACAAAGTAGTGATTCTATTATATTGGAAGGGGAGATAACTCAACAACCATGGCACCAAGTGCTGTGGTTCTTGCGCATGACACCCCGTTTCAGCCTTATGAAAAATTGTGCCGTGTACCATCAATATATCACAAAGGGTATTGGAGATATGGCCACAAGGTAGTCACACTATTTTATCGGAAGGGAAGATTTCTAAAACACAATGTCACTCAGAAATGTGATAATTGCACATGACACACACTCTCAGCATTGTAAACAATTGTGCCAAGTTACATCAATAAAACAATGGCACCCAGAGTTGAGGTTCTTGTGCATAACACGCCCTCTCATACTTGTGAAAAATTGTGCCAAGTACAATCAATATTTCTCGAAGGGTATTAGGGTTATGGCCATCATAAGGTAGTCATTCTATTTTATAAGACGGGGAGATTAGAAAACCATGGCACCCAGAGTGATGGTTCTTGCGCATGACATGCCGTCTCAGACACGTGAACAATTGTGTCAGGCACCATCAATATGTCTCAAAGTATTGGAGATAAGGTCATCAAAAGGTAGTCACACTATTTTATTGGAAGGGAGATAACTAAAAAACCATGACACCCAGAGTTGTGGTTCTTGTGCACGGCACGCCCTCTCAGCCTTACGAATAATTGTGCCAGTTTCCATCAAAGTATCTCAAAAGGTAATCCTTGAATACCGGGAAATATCCGCTTAACACAGAAATCAGAGGCTGGCCCCGCCCATCGTGGGAAATAGATTGGTCTGCTTGATGCTTCCACGCATAGCTGAAACCGGCCGCACATGAGTACTGCTAAACCGCTTAGGTCTAAGCCTTCCCGGGCCAAACGGTACGAGTCGGACTGTCCATGCATAGTAAACCCTATTGGTTTCATGATAGGTCGGCAGCGGTAGAGATCTCATTTCATCTCAATGCGTGCAAAAGTCCCATTGGAAATTGGAAGCAACGTATCCAAAATGACCTTATAGTGTTGATGAAGACGTTAAACCTCAAATTAAACAAATCATCAGTCACGATAGATTTACTTTTCTTCCATCGCTTTTCCCTACCAATGAAGAGAGAAGCATACCTACGATGGTTGTTTACATGTAAGTTATTAGCTCGTCTGATTTCGAAGAAAACGACGAGGTATTGTCATAGGCGTCGTCTGCGTCGTCGTCGTGCAAAAACTTGGACATTTTGTAATATCTCTGTCATTTCTGAACATATCTACTTGAAACTCGGACTAGTTGTTCATTATGAAAAGGGGAACTCATACCAATAGGTGAGGTAACCCTCAAAATATTTTTGGCACAGTTATGCCCCTTTTTCGACTTAAAATTGTTGCAGCGGAGCCTTGGCACCCGCATGCGGTGCTCTAGTGTGAAAGCTATACGCTAGTCATACCATGTTCACAATACCGAATGATTACACGCGCATTAGACTTTTGGGACGATTGTTATCGCCCAATAGTGATTAGATATTTGGCTCATTTTGTACCGGAAACCCCCAAACGGGTAACTGGCAAACAGTGCAGGTCGCGATCAAATGCCGCTTTCTGTGGCGTCTGGTCGGGGTCTACGGTGTTAGCAAACAGTTCAGCTATTTTCCAAATAAATTTTGAAGAAAACGCGTTCTGATATTCCTTTGAAATGATATGTAGCAGGTTCCATTTAGCACAAAATAGGTTAAAGGTGCATTATTGAGCTATCTGGAAAAAAATGCTTCCAAAAATAAAATACATAAAGCCTGTATTTTTCTTTAAAACAATACAAATAAATGCATTTTATGCAAAAATGCGAACAATTATGATGACAGGTAAACGAGTTTGAGAGGGATTCCCTAACTAGGTTTCGAACACTAGTCAGATCTATTTTTAGTTCGTGGCAAAAATAGAATCCCCATATATGACGTTATGCGACATTCATGTTTGGCCTTGTTTGCTTAGGCCATGCCTGAATCGGAAAAAATATGACGCTGAATACGATGCCATAAGTAACGACACTCAGAGACGATACTGTCGCCATGTACGTGTAAAGTGACAGATTTATTTTTAGAACAGAAATTTCTAACACATGTTCAGAGCGAAGGGTAAACACGAATGAAAACGACAATTTTCACAAAGTTCTGAAGCTGTATTTGGCCCCAAAAGTGTACACATGACAAAGGTGTATGCATTGAAGATAAAAAAAAAAAAAAAAAACAGAAAAAAAATTGAGACCCGGTAGCTCAATAATGCACCTTTAAACGTACTCAGTATTGGAAAGTATAGAGTTCGATTATGTACGACTGGTTAAGAATACAAATATTTCATTTTGGGATGTTTCTATCAATGAAGAAGTTATTTTTTGGTTATAGAAAATAACTTATCGCTTTTCTTTGACGACATAAATCTTAAAAAAAAAAGAAAACTAAAAAGCTTTTAAGGAAATGCACAATCTTAAGGAGAGACCAATCTAAAATCAAAGCACTGAGAGTGCTGATGGCGCGAACATTTGTGACCTTCGGAAAGCGTTAGGCAAATTTTGCATTGGTTGAGAGTTTAAATCAAGCTTATAAATAACAATTTATTGTATAACATCCTATGAACATAGCTGTTTGAAGCTATTCTGGATCTGAAGTCGTGTTCAAGCAACAAAACACACGTTGAAATAATGAAACTGAGTTTTGAACTTTGGATATTACAAAATGGACTTTGCTTTGTTTACGTTACATAAGAGCGACGTCGTTACATAAGAGCGTCGTCGTTACATAAGAGCGACGTAACGTTGTCGCCATGAACGTTGCAAGTTATCGTTTTAACAACGTTTTGACGGGGAGTTCACTTTAATTTCACGTTTGCATCTGAAGAGGTGACATGGGGGCGTTTCGTCACAATTTGTCGTAGGAAATGCAAGAATGACGATCATACATGGTTAGTTCATTGCTTTGACATTTGCCTGGTCCCTGGGACGATATTCAGAAATTTATGACTAAAAAAACAATGGATGATCACTTGACTTGTTCAAATGGGGCTTGAATATATTGGAAGATGCCTTATGAAGCCTAATTTGTCGAAACTTAGAAAATTTGTACACTCGATCATTAGGTCGGTGAATTTCATTTTTTTTTCCAAAGCATAAACCTTTACAGAAGGCATTTACTACACCTGATTAAATCACCGAAATTGTTTTCAATGTTGTTCTTTTTCTTTTTATTTTTTTTTTTTTCGATATTATTTTCGATTTTCGAAAACAAAATGTTTATATTTCTTTATCAATACTTGCAAGCATTTCAGCTGAATAAATTTGTATTGGCGTTTAACAGTCATTACTATACAGGTCATTTTGAGCTAGTCAGTCTACCTCTCCACACTTTCTCTGGGCAGCTTACACTTCTAATTTATACCAATGCAGTTAACCAGTACAGTGCACATTATTTCGTCAGAAACTAACAACAGCCCTCATTGGATCAGTGTAAGGGAGAGAATGACTGTAGAAAAGATTTCATGATCAATCTCCGCGAAATAATATCAAGATCCCGGCAGGTATCGAACCCGAATCCGTCACGAAAAGTGGCCTATACAAATGCATTGGGAAATTTACCGCCGGAAAAAAATGTTAAGATGAAAAATTGTGATATTGTTGCTTATTTCTGCTCAAAATATAGATTGTGGGTACTCGTTAGAACCGCCCGGAGGAGGCGGTTCTAACGAGTATCCTTAATCTTTACTTTAGAGCAGAAATAAGAAAATAAGGTTGAGCCATTTACTATATAGAAGTAGGGTTTAAGGGATCAATATTATATAGGCGTGTTTTCGTGATGCTTTCGCAAACATACAGTGTAGGTCCTGGTCAGGGCCTTTACAGTTTGCCAGTTACCAATGTAGGGATTTCCGGTACAGAATGGGTTACCTGTTCTGAGCTATAAAACGATGCTTCATGGCGAACTAATCTACGATGTTTTCATTCACGTTTTGTTTACGGAGAATCCATGTCACAGTTAACTTACTGGAAAGTTAACCGGATGACAGATGCGATCGTGGAATACGTAAATGGATAGGCCATTCAAGTTATAGTATTTATTAACTTCGGCTGCATGTTTCATTTTATGAGGAACTTTTGAAACTTTTTGGAATATGGACACTATATTCCCACGGTGTCTCCTGGCGGTGATTTGGTCATACGCAGTAAAAAATCACTCTTATCTAATGGCAAGTGATGGTAAAACCCGGGACTACTGCGGTAATAGAACGTTTCGTGCTGGACTCGTTTTGCCCCTAACTGTCACACATTACGAAAACATGCTTATACAAATACATTGACTATTTTACGCCGAAAAATCGAAAATTATATGATGAAAATTGTGATTTTTTACTTATTTCTGCTCAATATATAGATTATGGGTACTCGTTAGAACCGTCTCGATGAGGCGGTTTTAACGAGTACCCACAATCTATATTTTAGAGCAGAAATAAGAAAAATAAGGTTCAACCCTTTAAACCCCCGTTTTACTATATAAAAGTGGGGTTCAAGGGGGTCAAAACTATATAGGCTTGTTTTCGTGCTGGGTAATAGAACGTTTCGTGCTGGAGACGTTTTGCCCCTAACTGTCACAAAACTGGGACAATTCGTCCCAGGATGCATTTGTTCTCATCACGCAAGTGATTTTAATTGGGATAGGTAACGGAGTATTATTGATACTTTTTAAAAAAAGGAGATAGTGAAAGATACCACTTTAGAGACTATTTAAATTCCCCGTCAACACTGTAAATGTCATTTTGGAGACGTTGCTTCCAATTTTGTGGGACTAACCCGGGAAAGTACATGCAATTTTATCTTTAATATGTTGTGCGAACAAGATACTATTTTGTTCGAACAACTTAATATCTTGTGCGCACAACTTATTTTGTGTACCAAGATAATATCTTGTGCGCACAAGATATATGTTGTGCAAACAAGATAGTAAGTTGTGCGCACAAGATATTATGTTGTCTGCACAAGATATGTGTTGTGCAAATAATGTAATATCTATTCCGGGCCTAAGATATTATCTTGTGCGGACAAGATATAATCTTGTTCGCACAATATATTGAAATAAATTGCATGTCCCTTTCAGGGTTCCGTAGGTAGATTTTTTTGGTCGAATGTTTGTAAAGCGACCCAAAGTTGTTAGAGTCCATCTGACTATCAATGACTTGTTCGAATTAACATTCCAATCATTTCAACGAATAGATCGGGATATTATTCATGCCGTTAACAACGCCGTGCAGTATAGTGGAGTTAATTTTAAAACAGTTCGATTTAGTGGTCAGTTTCTAGACGGCTTTCGGTCAGAGTACAGCTCACAAAATTTTGTATATATCGGATCTATTAGGTTACTTTATCGCTAGTTTGATCCTCCCATGGTGACGAATTATCGCCTGTTAAAAAAAAATCCGCTCTGTAACAAATTGCACGGTTGTATTATCTTGTTATAAATGTATCATGTTTGAGAGGCAGACGTCAACAGGTGGATGTACAATTGCCAGACATTCATGTATAAATCATAATTATATATTGTCTCACACAATCCTTAGTTTATGTCAGAAAATATCGAACTTTTATTTTCACAACGCCTTTTTTTTTCAAAGATGTACTCTTTGTCGAATAAAGCGCGTCAGTCTGCACCAATTTGTTGGTAATTTGTTGCAGCCACAAGTTAAGACGAAACTAACAGTAATTTGTAGAACATAGCTACTGTGAAGCCTGAGTGTTGCCTACAAGTAAGAGGTTTTTCTGTGAATCCGGACTGGAATGAGGGATTGGGATGGACAGACATTGTAGACTAAGATAAGACGCCGCAGAACGCGGCGTCTGATCATGGTCTACACTGTTTGCTTAAAAATCTCGAATTCAAGGGTTAAACGAAACATGAGTTTAAATCTCGATCCTGGACTACTTTCGCAGCTTACAGTAAAAGACAATTTACCCACAAGTACCATTACGCAAACACGCCTATTAAAATACATTGCCACCTTTATCGCCGAAAAAAACGAAAATTATGATGAAAAATTGTGATATTTTTCTTATTTCTGCTCAAGATATAGATTTTTGGCACTCGTTAGAACCGCCTCATCGAGGCGGTTCTAACGAGTACCCACAATCTATATTTTAGAGCAGAAATAAAAATAAGGTATACCCCTGAAACCCCAGTTTTACTATATAAAAGAGGGGTTATATAGGCGTGTTTTCTTGATGTCTCAGTGATCTGATTGCGTAAAGATAGGCTATAAGTTTGTCAGCTTCTGAAGCATTTTAATCAGGATAGATTCTTCCTTCGTCGAGCTTCCCTGACAACAAACAAGGAAATCGATGTTTTCAAGCTGCACGCAGTGCTCCCCAGGCTTTATACAGTGGTCATCAGCCATACATCTGGCACGTGCGGGTTTCTGGTTTGGACAAAAGATTTTCCCTGTAATAGAAATAAAAGAGCGAGCGAGTGAGTGTTTGAGTTTTACGTCTCACCATCAGCTAATGTCATACGGAGACGGGACCTCGGTTTAAAGACTCATCCGAAAGTCTGGTGAAGCCCGGGAGCGATCCTGCGATCTCTGGTTTACAAGACCAGTAGCATAACCACTACACCACGCAGGCTTCTAGAAATAAAAGAACTTACAGCGCAAGTGGGTCGATTATCTCCAAGTGTATGATGGAAAAGTGGTGACTTGCACGTGTATTGTTTGTTTTTTGTTTGTTTGTTTGCTATTTTGATTTGAGGTTTAACGTCACCGTCAACACTGTAAAGGTCATTTTGGAGACGTTGCTTCCAATTTTGTGGGACGTTTACCCGACATCTCAAGCCCTGCCGGCCATTGAAACAAATAGAGTTTATAAGGATGGGTGGTCTGACTCGCACGGCTTTGCCTTGGCAGGCTCTGACCCTCTAAGCGGTTTACCAGTACTCGTGTGCTGGTCGATTTCAGCTCTGCATGGCCAAATCTTGTGATAAAAACGTGGATACTAACAATGAAAATCGCCCCTGTGATCAGCCTGCACATTCACACAGTAAATTCACATAGCTCCAGATAAGTTGCTATTTTTCTCCGAAAAGTACCGGTATGTTTTCTTATTTCTGCATAAAAAACAAATGCTGCAGGTACTCATTAGAAGCGCCTCAGAGAGGCGCTTCTAATGAGTAACCACAACATGTTTACATGCAGGCCGGCCTCGGTAGCTCAGTCGGATGGGCGTCTGCAATGTAACTGTTCATCAGAAGGACGCGGGTTCAATAAATGTACCTACCGGGCTCGGAAACATTCTTTCGTGGAGATAAAATCAAAAATCTTCTCTACGGTCATTATCTCCCTTCCGCTGATTCGAGAAGGGCAGTTGTCAGTTTCTGGCGAAAGAATGTGCACTGACTGGTTAACCGCTTACGTATAAGCCTGTCCAAGAAAAGGGTGGATAAGTAAACTGACCGGCTCAAAAATGACCACAATAATGTTGACTGTGCCTTTAAACCCCAAAACAAACAACAAAACAAATTGTGGATAGGTAAGACGAATAACAGGCGCATCTTACGCGTTGTGTAACGTAGAATATTTGTTTGTTTGTCTGTTTGTTTGATTTGAGCCGGATTCAGCTCTGCGTGATAGCATCATGCAGCCCATATATTTTTCCAAGCCACTATGGGCGAGGGCTAATACAGTACAACTGGGGTTTACAAGGGTATACAATATTTTCTTATTTCTGCTCAAAAACATATATTCTGTGCAACCGTTAGAACCGCCCCGCTGTGGCGGTTCTAACGAGTACATACAATCTATTTTTCTGCCGAAATATAAAAAATGTATCCCTTTTTTTATCTGAAAATTTTCAAATTTTGGGTGGTGAAAGTTTCAATATATTTGAATAGGCATATTTTCGTAATTATGCAGCTCATCTATTTCTTATAGCTCCGATGGGCGGGCGGCCCCCACCCATAAGGGCTTGAAGAAATATATGGGCTGCATGATGCTTCCACGCAGAGCTGAATCCGGCCCGCACACTAGTTCTGGTAAACCGCTTAGAGGATCTAAGCCTGTCAGGGAACCGCGGTGCGAGGCGGACCGTCCATGCTTATAAACCCTATTGGTTTCATTGGGCGACAGAGCTTGAGATGTCATTTCATCTCAATGTCGGGTAAAAGTCCCACAAAATTGGAAGCAACGTCTCCAAAATGACCTTTACAGTGTTAACGGGGACGTTAAACCTCAAATCAAACAAAAAATCCGATGGGGCGGGGCCGTTATGCCTGAGCTGCGGCGTTTCATCTGGGTCAACAACCCTTCCACTTTATCCGGGGCTAAGTATCGAAGGTCATGATCTTATTCAACAATTTTAGATATTCACTTTTATCTGGGGCTATGCAAACCTGTTTTGGAAGTAGGGCCGAAGTGACAATGGGCTGAGCTGTCTAGAGGCGGAAGTGGCTGTGAGGTCATTGTGACTTGGGCCCAGGTAACCGCCTCATCGCGTACCCATAATCTATATTTCAGTTTGTTTGTTTTGAAGTTTAACGTCCCCGTCAACACTGTATAGGTCATTTTGGAGACGTTGCTTGCAATTTCGTGGTACTATTACCCGACACTGAGATGAAATGACATCTCAAGTCCAGTCGCCAAACGAAACCAATAGGATTTATAAGCATGGACGGTCCGACTCACACCGCGTTGCCTGGGCAGACTTAGATCCTCAAAGTGGTTTACCAGTACTCGGTTTCAGCTCTTCGTGGAAGCATATTTCAGAACAGAAAATAGAAAAAAATACTAATTTTTGGAATTTAAAATAAAATGCTAGTTAAGTTGATCGAATGTTAATTAAAATTACTGATGATTATACAGTCAAACTTCAATAGCTCGAACACTTTTGGGAACTCGAAAATCTGTTCGAGACAGGGGGAGTTCGAGCCACTGAGGATTACTGCTAGGAGGCATAACGAGATACTTTTAGACATCTTTTCGGTGTTCCATGATGGATATGTATGCTGTGTGTACTCTTAAGAATCGCCTCATTTAGGCGATTCTAATGAGTACACACAGCATACTTTTGTAAGATAAAAGACTAAAATCTCCTTAATTATCCCCCACTAGTTCTTAGGTAGAGGATTTCGCTTGGGGCTCAAGAATGGGTTCAACTTATCCATGGTAAACGAGCCATCGTTGTTCGAGCCATCGAAATTCTACTGTATTTATCTAGATGCACAGTATATTTAACATTAATATATTCAGCTCACTGTATATAATGTTCACAGTTAACTGACTAGTTGGCTGTCATTCCATTCAACTACATGTACTGATGTTTTAATTATCACTAATAAGTTGAAATCCAGCTGATCAAATGTTACCCAATACTTTGATGGAGAAACAGTTCCCATAAACTAGGGATAATATAAGTAGAGAATACCAGGTTCGTGTCTTTTGATATCAAGTTTATCAGGTAAGGCTTCGAGAACGCGTGTAGAATCGCGAGGCTTGCCGAGCGATTCTACATGCGTTCTCGAAGCCTTGCCTGATAAACTTGATATCAAATGACACTAATCTGGTATTCTATTTATCAGTTAATCCCCTTGTGAACCCTTTAAACTGGCAATTTTCGATCACTTACCGATTGTTCTCAGTGCGTCCCACATTTCGGTGCAGAATATAATCGACCAGTATATTTACTATCATCTTACCGTTATTTTTCTTTTGATAATTTTCAGTGTATTTTTTTTTTTTTTTCGATTTTTCTAGTAATAAAAACATTTTGGCCATTTTCCGGGTTGTCCGGTTCATTCAAAACGTGCAATGTCACGTTGACGTGATAAAGCTCACTTGTCCTGGGATTGCATGTCTTTATCAGGTCAAAGTGTTATAATGCACTATACATAGTGGGTAACTGATAAAAAAAGTCTTTAAAGACCGTTCCAAGGCGGTTCTTCTAACGCGTTTTATTTTTGTTATTGTTTGTCTTTGGGTGTTTGTGTCGCTTATATTATTTTATTTTGGCTAGCCAATTGGCCATTTTGTGGGAAAGTAACTGTCCTTTTGGCTTTCCGCTATTGATGTTTCCAGTAGGTTTATTGTTTCATATTTGTGTTTCTTTCCCTTTGGTGTCTCTGATAGGAGCTGTGGGTTGACTGTATCGATTCCTGATCATTGCCTCCACTTCTATTTTAGTTATAAAAATGAAATTATGAAAACAAATGTGTTGTGAGCAATTGTGTTATTTTCCATTAAGGTTGTGAGCAGTTGTCTTGTGGGCAATTGTCTTGTGAGCAACTGTCTTATGGGCAATTGTCTTGTGAGAAAATGATATAAATAAATCAGATTATGGATTTCCATAATTTGAATTTATAATGCTATCCTTAAATAATGGATATCAATAATTCTAATTATATATTTCCATAAATCGACTAATGGATATCCATAATTTGATTTTTTGGATATTATTAATTCAGATCGATTTATGGATGTCCATAATTCGAATTATGGCTATCTTTAATTCGATTTATGGATATCCTCAGTTCGAACCACACATGAATTCCAGGGATCACGTCATTATGTAGCGACACGGCGACCAATCTTCTTAGCGTCAACACCATTTTTCACAAGCCCTCAATAACGTGATGGACCGCCTCGATCGTCACAGCAGACAACGAATCGTCGCCGCATGCATACTTCCAATCAGTCTACGAATCGTGAACTGAGGGGTCATTCACCACTCTTCTTGAAGTGCTGCACCAAGCTCACCAAGGGTCCTTGGAGGCGGATTGCGGCTTCCGACTCGTTTCCTCGAGGATGTCACATACGTATTCGATGTGAGATACGTCTGGACCCATCGCAGGCCATGTTATTGTCCGAATACTTTGCCGTTGAAGGTACGCAGTGACGACGAGTTCCCTATGAGCCCATAGCGTCATCATCCTGAAAGATGAATCCAGGACCGTGGCGTCGAGCAAACGGTATCACGTGAAGAGCCAACACATTTTCACGATAGTACAGTCCTGTAACTCTGCCTTGGCACACATGTAAGACTATTTTTCCAGTCATGGTGATCCCACACCATGCTATATCAGACCCTGCTCCTCATCGCTCATGAGCAACTCTAGCCGGGTCTGTATAAAAATAGAAGTGGAGGCAATGATCAGGAATCGATACAATTAACCTAAAGCTCCCATCAGAGACACCGGGCCTGAATAAAGTTCACCAGTACGACGCCAGACATTTCAACGACCATCACGAAAGTCCAAGTTAAACCGGGGTTCGTCACTGAACATAACCTGAAACCACTGATTAATGTTCCTGTATACCACGCAAAACGTGCTCTACGGTGCCTAGCTTTCAACGGCAGTACAACTTGCGGACGCCGTGCCGTAAGGTCGTCCGAGTGAAAGGCGATTTCGGGTTGCCTGTCCATAGACATTAACCTGTTCCTCGGCGCAGGTATAGCTGAAGATTTATTGACGCTAGTCTCCGGTTTCGAAATGCTGGATTAACAACATGGCGGTCATCGCATCCGTTAGTACTCTTCTGGAGTCCACTTTTCTGCAAACTCGCTACTGCTCCTGCCCTACGATAGCTTACCCATAGTCGACTGACAAATGACTGTGACACATTCATAACGTTGCCGTCTGCATCTGCGTACTTCCGGTTGTTTTCCAACGTCGACCTCCCGTTAACCGAATAATGGTTCTAATAGCGAATTTGTTTATGAAATAATACAGCACTTCAACAGTCGAAATAGTAACTTTTATCGAAATCTCACATCAATAAACCGGTTTGTCACTAATGTTAAAATTCATGTGCTATCCCATGTAAAATTTATGCCCCTGTACAACGCCACTCAAGCATACATATCATACTGCTCAACGATAGAGAAAACGCACAGATGATAGTCACTTGACATGCTTACCCGATATCTGATAATTCCTCATGTTCAGGCTGATGGCTCGAAGGAACCCGAATATCCCCTACTTTTTGTGAACAGTATAGCCAAACGGGTCCCCATACGATTGTCAATACGAATGGAAAAATATTCTTAGATCCGAGACGGACACAAGAGAAATTCAAGAATATTCTAAGAAATACTCCGATTGGTATTTGTTAGAATCGCCTCTCCAGGATAAAATGCAAAGCAGTGCAGAGCATTTTGCCCCTTTTCCTCAAAGAGTGTGTTTTCGAGTTTTCAGTCAACACTATTTTAGTCAGTTAACCTATCCACACTTTTCCTGGACAGGATTACACGTAAGCGGTTAACCGGTACAGTGTACATTCTTTCGCCAGAAACTGACAACTGCGCTTCTGGAATCAGTGGAAGGAAGAGAATGACCGTGGGAAAAATATCATGATCAATCTCTGCGAAAGAATGTTGCCGATCCCGGCAGGTATCCCGCCCGCATCCTCCAGAAGCGACTGAGCTTCCGAGGCCGGCCTCAACGAGTTTAATAAATACATGAGTACGCACGCAAGATTCTGTTTATCAGGTGACATTTAAAACGCATTTTATTCACAATTTTTCAACGAAAGTGTCAATATTCCGCCATCAGTGAACGCGGCGTCCTTAAGGACGTCGTACATGTAACGTTAAGGGCTTATCTAACTAATTTGCATATTAAATCCATTAGCTGTAACAACGATGGAACCTTAGCTATCCCTTGAGCGCACAACGAAGACTCTGATCTGTACATTGCGTGACGTGACGTCATAGGATAAATATGTGTTCCAATGCGGAAAAGATCCCACGATGAACTTAGCAGCGGCACTCGAAACGTATTCATATTATTTGATTCATCACGAGAACACGCCTATACAATTCTGAGCCCCTTTGAACCCCACTTTTATATAGTAAAACTGGGGTTTACATAGGTAAACCTTATTTTTCGTATTGCTGCTCTAAAATATAGACTGTGGGTACACGTTAGAACCGCCTCGATGAGGCGGTTCTAACGACTATCCACAATCTATATTTTGAGCAGAAATCAGAAAAATATCACAATGTTTCGTCTAAAATGTTGTTTTAGGAGGTAAAATTTACAATGCATTTGTATAGGCGTGTTTTCGTAATGTTGCCCACATAAAGACAGAAAAAAAAAAGTTACAGCAATCAAAATAGATTGCACACCCGCGGACAAAAACTGAGAGAGAGAGAGAGAGAGAGAGAGAGAGAGAGAGAGAGAGAGAGAGAGAGAGAGAGAGAGAGAGAGGTCTACAAACCTTCAATCATGGAGAAACAAACAAAATATAACAAAACTGTAATTAGCAAACGTTTCATTGCTGATGTTTTGATTCTCCTATCTTACACCAGATACTAATATGATCTGCAAAATGTCACCCAATCTTAAAATATGTCTCCTAAACAGATGTGAACGTGATACATAACTTCATGTATATTGCGACCTATGTGCAAACAAAAAAGAGAAATTAGTCGGGGCACAGCATTTCCTACAATTATTTACTTGTGCGCCCAGTGAATATTCAGATCAGCCTGTGCATCCGCGCAGTCTACTCAGAGCCTTCGTTGTGCACTCAGAGGGCGGCCCCCGCCCATAGGGGCTTAAAGAAATATATGAACTGCATGATGCTTTCATGTAGAGCTGAATCCGACCCGCACACGAGTACTGGTAAACTGGTAGAGGATCTAAGCCTGCTCAGGTAAAGCGCTGCGAGTCGGACCGTCCATGCTTATAAACCCTATTGGTTTCATTGGGCGAGTGGGCTTGAGATGTCATTTCCTCTCAATGTCTGGTAAAAATTGGAAGCAATATTCACAAAATGACCTTTACAGTGATGACGGGGACATTAAACCTCAAATCAAACAAAACAAAAGCACTCAGAGGATAGCTAAGGTTCCAATGCTCCTTCATGCAGAGAGAGAAGTCTCAGGTCAGTCTCTATGTACACGCTGACCGATCTGATTCTTCGCTGGGCTTACATAGGGGAAACCTTTTTGAAACCAGAAGTCCCAGGACTTTGATATTTGGTATGTAGCTTCAACTAGAGGACCTCTACCAAGATTGTTCAAATTATCTTCGTGGGGCCAAAAATGGCCCCGCCCTGCGGACCACTTGTTTAAGATATTCTTATGTGAGTAAAGCCTTAAAAATCGTCTTTTTGGAAACTAGAAAGTCCAGGCCTTTGATATTTGATACACAGCTTTCAGTGGTTTCTCGCTGTCGCTGTCATAACAATACCGGATACTACACATTCTTTCTTTCTGCGTCATCCTAGGCTTGCGCTAGATGCATTCCTTGTGATGACATCGGATGTTCTGTCTTCCTGGTCGACGACAGAGTATGTACGAAAATTGCAGGAATGCCTAAATTTTGTATATAGGAAATCTGCAGAGGAAGCTTTACGAAAAACATCAATCGACCAGAAGCACGATAACGCGACTGCGAGGAATTCAGTTTGAAACGAGACATTATGTGCATGTCAAGAATGTTGACACAAGGCAAACACATTGTCGGGTGCAAAAAAGAAACTCTAATCCGGTGTAGTCTCGTTTCCGCTCTGCACAGTAATCCCTCGGGTTGTAAACTAACTCCGAATTTGATACTTATATACCCTTGCGCTGTCCGATCGAACAAGATGCTGATACGCTTCATTTGTTAGCCGGATCTAAAAAGCAGCTACTGGCAAGCGGAACTGAATGAGACAGACGAGGTAATCTCGGTTTCTACGAGTAAAACATTGTTCCTATTGAGCTATACAATTCTCCTGCAGCATTTCAGAATTTGATAAAAAAATGTATGGGTGAGATAAATCTCGGATATTTTCTCATATATCTCGATGATACTATTATATTTTCATCAACTTTTGAAGAACAATTGAAACAACTGCAGGCCGTTTTCGAGCGACCTCGGGAAAATAACCTAAAGTTGAAGCCCTCGATATGGAAGCTGTTTCGCTGCAGGGTTACATAACTTGGCCATGTACGGCCCCGCCCATCGGGGCTTGTTGAAAGAGATGGGATGCATGATGCTTCCATGCAGAGCTGAAATCGATCGCACACGAGTGCTGGTAAACCGCGTAGAAGATCTAAGACTGCACAGGCAAACCGGTGCGAGTCGGACCGTCCACGCTTATAAATCCTATTGGTTTCATTGGGCGACATGGATGTCATTTAATCTCAATGTCGGGTAAAAGTCCCACAATATTGGAAGCAACGTCTCCAAACTGACATTTACAGTGTTGTCTGAAGTAGGGATACATACGGACCCGCGCAAACATGAGAAAATGTTTTAGTGGCAAGTGCCTAAGACAGCAAAGGAAGTGCGCCTATGTCTTGGAGCAGAAAAAGACAAAAAAATGTATACCCCCGTCAACCCAAGCTTTCTCTATTTAAAGTGGGGTTTGGGACTGTGTGCTTTTTTACACACTTGTTCATGTGATGTGTACAGTTTAGTTTCGATGGCTCGCACTCCGATGAATCGTTTACCATGGATGAGTCGAATCCTTTCTTGTGTCCCTAGGGAATTTCACAAGATACGAAATAGTGAGGGATTGGTTATGAAGATTTTCGTTTTTTGTCTTGCTAATTGATGCTGTATGCTCTCATTAAAGTGGGTGTTTGCGATTTAAGTCTCACCAACTGCTAAGATTATACGGAGACGGGGCCTCGGTTTAAAGACTCATCCGAAAGTTTCGATAAGCTCGGGATCGATTTTGCGACCCCTGGTTTAAGGGCGAATAGCATAACCACTACACCACGGAGGCTTCTGTCTTCTAATTAGAATCTTTTCGTCTAGAGAATTTCTCCAGATACAAAATAGTGAGGGATAGGTTTTGAAGATTTTCTTCTTTTATCTTGCTAATATATGCTGTGTGTACTCATTATAATCGTCTCGATGAGGCGATTCAAATGAGTACACACAACAAACAACTATATTACATATTACAGAAAAGATATTCCATCACTTCAACAAGTCCGTGAAATATTGACCCCACTAAACCCCACTTTAAAAAGAGAAAACTGGGGTTTGTGGGGGTATATATTAGTTTTCTTATTTCTGCTCTATGACATAGGTTGTGAGTACTCGTTACAACCGCTTCAATGAGGCGGTTCTAACGAGCACCCACAATCTTTGTGCGCAGTATAAATAAGAAAAATAACACGGATTTTCAGCATAAAAGTAGCCATTTTGGAGATGTGAAAAATGCTCTTTGTCACACAGGTGTATTATCGTAATGCCAAAATAATCTCCATTATGTGACCTGATAGCACAAATAGTAACCCTCAGAGGCTAGAACTACCAGTGTCTAGAACAATTTTTATGGTCCCAAAGGTTATATATGAAGTGGAAGGTATATAACATATATATACTACTCACAAAACATTTTTTATTCTGAAATGACTTGACTGATACCATAACCAGAAGTAAAACTAAAACAAAAGAATATGACGTGAATGAAACCTGAGAGCAGGGGTTATTTTCTGGTGAAATTTTGTAAATTGTGCTGTAATCTCACGCAAATCTGCCCAAATTATAACATTTTGCGTGGTGACATAGCAGTTCTATGCAACATTCTTTAATATATAGCGCGAACAAATTGACCTGAGACTGGTGAACTCTATTAACATAATTTCACACCCGACTGAATGCATGTATTTATCTTCGTCGTTTTCCGAAGATGGCGATATTGTAATAGAATACATAGAGGTCGGTAAATGGGTCGCTTTTCACGAGATGCCGTCAATTCACGAGAAGTTTACGAAAGCCGACGTATTAGGCGATAGCATTTACTAATTTATTCCTTGCATAAAGGTCAGTCTTAGGTCAATTTGTTCGAACTATACCTATATAGAAGCTTGATCAACCGCTACCAGTTGCTAGAACTGCTAAAACCTAAGCGCAATACGTCACAGCTGCTACCAATTAATTGTATCAGTACTACTGACAGCTGAGCAGGATGTGTCACAGCCGCTACCAACTGATAGACTGGTAACAGCTATAAGCAGGATATATCACAACTGCTAACGACAGACAGGACTACCTAAAATCTAAGCGCAATACGTCACGTAACAACTGCTACCAATTAGTTGTATCAGTACTACTGACAGCTGAGCAGGATGTGTCACAGCTGCTACCAACTGATAGACTGGTAACAGCCATAAGCAGGATATATCACACCTGTTAACGACAGACGGGAATACCAGCAGCTAAGCAGGATATGTCACAACTACTACCGCTGGATAGTAACATTACTGCTAACAGTCAAGCATGATATGTCATAACTGCCAACAATTGATATGACTTATTACAGCCAATCATGGTAAACCACAGCTGCTAACAATTGCTAGGTCTGCTAAAAACTAAGCAGGGTGTGTCACAACTGCTAACATTTGATGTGACTGCTAAAAGCTAATCACACCATATTACAACAGCTACCAATTGATAGTATCTGTACTGCTGACCACTTACAGGATATATCATAACTGCTACCGATTAATAGTAGCAGTACTGCCAACAGTCAAGCATGATATGGCATAACTGCCAACAATTGATAGGACTAATTACATCCAGTCATGATACATCACAGCTGCCAACAATTGATATGACTGCTGCGTGCATGATATGTCACAGCTGTTTTCAATTGATAGGACTGGTACCAGCCAATCAAGATATGTCACATTTGATATTGACAGGACTGGTACCAGCCAATCAGGATATGTCACAGCTACAATCAATTGATATGACTCGTACACGCCAATCGTGATATGTTGAAGCTGCTATCAATTGTTAGGACTGCTACAAGCAGGATATGTCACAGCTGCTAACAACTGAGAGGACTGATTATAGCTAAGCAGGATATGTCACAATTGCTAACAACTGATAGGACTGGTAATTGCTAAGCAGGATATGTCACAACTGCAAACAACTGATAGGACTGGTAATAGCTAATCAGGATATGTCACAACTGCTAACAACTGATAGGACTGGTAATAGCTAAGCAGGATATGTCACAACTGCTAACAACTGATAGGACTGGATACAGCTAAGCAGGATATGTCACAACTGCTAACAACTGATAGGACTGGTAATAGCTAATCAGGATATGTCACAACTGCTAACAACAGATAGGACTGGTATTATTAAGCAGGATATGTCACAGCTGCTGACAATTGATAGGACTGGTAACAACTAAGCAGGATATGTCACAACTGCTAATAAATGATGGGACTGGTAATAGCTAAGCAGGATATGTCATAACTGCTGACAACTGATAAGACTGGTAATAGCTAAGCAGGGTATGTCACAACTGCTGACAACTGATAGGACTGGTAACAGCTAAGCATGATATGTCACAACTGCTGACACAACTGCTTACAACTGATAGGACTGGTAATAGTTAAGAAGGATAATTATGTCACAACTGCTGACAACTGATAGGACTGGTAATATCTAAGCAGGATATGTTACAACTGCTGCCAATGGATAGGACTGGTACCATCATTATATGTCACAACTGCTAACAACTGATAGGACTGGTAATAGCTAAGCAGGATATGTCACAACTGCTAACAACTGGTAGGACTGGTAATATCTAACATTGATATGTCGCAGCTGCTATCAATTGATAGGACTGCTGCCAGCAGGATATCTCACAACTAGGATATGTCACAGCTGCTTACAAACTGGTTGGACTGTAAATAGCTAAGCAGGATATTGTCACAACTGCTAACAATTGATAGGATTGCCTACACTTAAGCAGGATATGTCACATCTCCTAACCAATTAATGAAACGCCTTCAGTAGTACCATTACCTGTAAGTAACTGCGAATTATCCTACCAAGCTGTTGTTAGCAATTCCATTATTTCTTAGTATTGGTAACATATTATTTTAGCTAGAAATACCATCATTTGTTAGCAAGAGTAAGACACTCTGCTTAGCAATTAGCTAGAAAGTAAAAGGCGGCAATTAGGGCCTTAAAATCAGATCTCATCTATCAATAGTAGTATTATTAACTGGTAGCAGTTTTGACAATCTTGGGTTCCCCCACCCGTTGGGACTTGAAGAAATAGAGTGGGCTACATGGTGCTTCCACGCAGAGCTGAATACGATCGCACATGAGTACTGGTTAACCACTTAGAGGGTTTAAGCCTGCCATGGCAATTGGTGCGTGTCGACTGTCCATGTATATAAACCCTATTGGCTTCATTTGCTGACAGGGCTTGAGACGTCATTTCTTACGCGTGGATAACTTGTGAATAAGAGACGCAATAGTTAAGCCATCTCAGCTTCATTCTGTCTTAATGTTCGACAAAAGTTGAAGAAACAGCTCCAAAATGATCATTATAGTGTCGACGAAGACGTAAAACCTCAAATCAAACCATCAAAAGTATGACATCCTACTAAGCTACAATACTATCAATTGTTAATAGCTGTCACATACCCTGCTTAGCAGTTAGAAGATTAGGGCATAAATGTATGAAAATTGTCATTCTGGGCGGTAAATTGGAGTTTTTACGGTCGGAAATTTCGGTTTACGACGACGTGTTGGTAGTTTTCAATATAGTTATCCCCATTCTAATGCACTTATTCACTTGTTTTTTTTTTTTTTTATAAAATGTTCGTTTTGCCAAATGCAGCAAGCTCGGTGTGCTCCGTAAACCCAATTCCAACTAACGAAAAGTGATTTCCGACAGTATATCGTAAATTCTTGCTTCAATACCTATGCGTATGGCTGTTTGAGGCAATTGTCAAATGGATCGAAAGCCGTGCTCAAACAAAAAAATGTATGTTCAAATCATGAAATTCAAGTTCTCTTTGAACATAGACTTTGATCTGTTTTATATCACAAGATGGGTCTTGCTTTGTTTACGTTACGTTGAGCACGTAATGTTATCGCATTGATCGTAGCATTTCGTATAGAGTTCTATGGTGACGTCAGAGGGTTACTGCGTAACAACGTCATTGTAAACAACATTCTGAACTAGACACCATGTTGGTTTGCCGGTCGGAAGCGTAAGCGCAAAATTAACGATCCTCCATGGTTATGTTATTGTATTTACATTTGCCGGAGCCCTCGGAAGATACCTAGCGGCATCATGTTCAAACAGCTTCCTCGGGATTCGGCAAATGTTAATACATGAAAAAACATGATTTGTCCCTATAATATACTGTCGCAAACTATTGACATTATCCAATCAAACGTCGCGTTACATACGCAAGTGCATTAGAAAGATCATCACGAAAACATGGATTCCATTGTTGAATTTTGAGGGCCACTGATGAGGCCTAATTGGCCGAAACTAGCTAGTCGGGCCCAGAAAACCTGTACATTCCAAATTTTATTAGTTCTCCGATGTATTCTTTGATTCCAAAGGATAAGCCTTTTATAGAACATATTTATAGTTTTGACCCCAATAGACACCAAGTTTTACATAGTAAAACTGGGGTGTGCAGGGGTATACATCCATTTTCTTATTTCTGCTCAAAAATTAAGAGTGTGTGTACTGATTAGAACCGCCTCGGCGAGGTGGTGCAACGAATATCCACAATCTAGGTTTTGAGCATAAATAAGAAAAGCATCACAATTTGTCATCGATAATTTTTCATTTGTGTAGGTAAAATTTACAATGAATTTGTAAAGGCGTGTTTTTTGTAATGAATGGGGGTCACATGCCCTGCTTTCAGGATGTCACAACAATATTTTCTGCTAACAACTGCTAGCAGCTAATGAGAAATGTATCTCAAACTGAAAAGTAACACAGAGACAATAAACACCAGGCTGGACACTGTGCTGGAAGCTCCCCAGACATCGATCCACCACTAATCGTCAGGACCCGACAGAACCTGATCTGTAATGTGCACGATTCCATTAGTCGCACCAAGATCCCACATGATAACACGTGCTGACTGCTTTCCCCAAAATATTCTTACATCTGAAAAATGGTAGCATTTAACAAACGATACCTGTATGGAATTGAAATTAACCCATTGTATACTAGTGGACTCTTTACCTAACAAGTGTTAGCGTTTACTAAAAGCTTGAGTCTACCCTTAGCACACATTAATTTGAGCAATACTAAAAGGATAACACTTACCATGCGTATGTTGTAATAATAAGCCAGTTAATATGTAAATGTATAACAGTCACAGATTACAAATAAGGATTTCTGACTGTTCTCTCCAATGTGACATAAAAACAAAACAAAACAAAAAAAAAAAAAAAAAAAAGATCTTTCACTTACTTGCACTGCATGCCGACATGTACATTTACGGTTTCTTTCATTTCGCATTTTAGGTTAACATTTTAATTTCATATTCTAGGTTAACCTTGTGAAAACTAAACAAATGGATCCGAGCAGTAAGAACCAGATGTTTGAAGAACTAGATGAGAGCGAAGTTAGCATCATGCTAACCACGAATTTATGTTTATTTTGCAAACGTGAGAGCAACCATGCATGTAAAGGGGATGCGTTTTCTTTCTTTCTGAGTATACTGTCATACGTTCTTGCGAACATTCAGGCAGGTGTACATTACATACACTCCAGATTTGCATAATGAAAAATAGAAGTGAAGGCAATGACCAGGAATCGATACAATTAACCCCCAGCGGCCATCAGACCGCGCCGCCAATCGGGGCTTTGAGAAATATATTGGGCTGCACGACGCTTCCTCGTGGAGCTGATACCGACCGCACATGAGTACTGATAATCCGCATAAAACGTCTAAGCCTGCCGGGGAGAATTGCTGCGAGTCGGCCCGTCCTGCTTATAAACCCTGTTGGTTTCATTGAGCGGCAGGGATTGAGATGTCATTTCATCTTAATGTCGGGTAAAAGTCCCACATAATTGGAAGCAACGTTTCCAAAATTACCTACATAGTGTTGACGGGGACCTTAAACTTCAAATCAAACAAAAAGCTCCCATCAGAGACACCAAAGGGAAAGAAACACAAACATGAAATAACAGACCCTAATGGAAACATCAATAGCGGAAGGCCAAAAGGACGGTTACTTTCCCACAAAATGGCCAATTGGCTCTCCAAAAAATATTAAAAACGATAAAAACACTCAAAGACAAACCATAACAAAAAACAATACGCGACAGAAAAACAGCCTTGGAACGGTCTGTGAAACGAATTCCACTGGGGGGATTGGGGTGGGGGGCCTTAAATCGATTTTACCTGGCCACAATACTCGCCTTTACTTCCGTCGCGATTTAGACAAATAATTTGTTCAGTCCGCATGAAACCCTCCTAATTCATCAGTGGAACATTTCGGTGAACATAAAAAAATCAAACAACCACAGAGATGAAACAACGGCGAGGGTTGGACAGGAAGAAACCACTGAAATGCTGGAGCAAAAGAAAACCAACATTTAGACTCCGATGGGCCCGACAAGAGACAGAGCATCAGGAACCAGCCAACATTACATTGAATATGACTTTCTAATTCTCAGTAAGCTTTTACGTTGGAACCGTCATAGAATCTGAGGCCTGACCTACCGGCGTGCAATAATAGAGGGAAGTCATGTTGTCAACCGTGATTGGGTTAACTACCATGCATACAGTCTGTCGTATAACATTTATGTTGTACCCAGTCTTTTTAAATCAAAGAATGAGTTTACGAAATTTGGTGCTGAAGTCATCGCGGTTATATATTTATCTGAATTTATATATAAACAGTGTATACTAAGTCACCATAAATTTCGGGTTCCAAAAGTCCTTATTGCAGAAAAGATTTAAGTCCAATATTAAATTTTAAAATTAAATCCGAATAACGTCTATAAAATTTAGAAAAAAAAAACCTTGCGTTTGTTTGTTTGATTTGAGGTTTAACGTCCCTGTCAACACTGTGTATGTTATTTTGGAGACGTTGCTTCCAATTTTGTTTGACTTTTACCCAACCTTGAAGAGAAATGTCATCTCAAGCCCTGTCGCCCAATGAAACCAATAGGGTTTATAAGCATGGACGGTCCGACTCGCATCGCTTTGCCTTAGATCAGCCAAGCAGTTTATCAGTTCTCGTGTGCTGTCGGTTTCAGCTCTGCGTGGAAGCATTATGCAGCCCATCTATTTCCTCGAGCCCCGATGGGCGGGGGCCGAAGGCCTTGCGTACCCATAAACCTGATTAAGAAGTTCAGCAGTTAACAATTTATTACGAGTGTTGAAGTCAGTTAATTGCGAAATATAAGTGTCATAGGATGGCGCACGAGGGACATCACCATCTAGAAAAGGAAAATTTACAATCGAAAAATCAGAATCGTTGCAAACCAATCTACAATAGATAGATGTAAATCCAAACACGGGGCCTCGGTATCAGAAGAATTTGCCTTATTTAATTGAAGTTAAGGGTGGGTGTGGGGGTTAAATATGACTCATCAAACCATCGAAATAGGTATTGTCAATACTTTGGCTATGCAAAAAGTATTAAAAACGATACAAACACTCAAAGACAAACCATAACAAAAAATAACGCGACAGAAAAACAGCCTTGGAACGGTCAGTGAAACGAAATTTTGTATAGGCATCCAAATATCTAGAAGTCGAGCTAAAAGCTTCAATGATTTCAGATTGAATATCAGCAGAAAGGGGCACCATGAAGTCTCTCTCATAACAAAACAAAAACAGGTCAGCCACAAGGGGTGCGCAATTAGTACCCATCGGAATACCCACAACTTGTCAAAAAAAACTTAGTACCAATTCTTCTGTAAATATTGTCAAGTAGAAAGGTGAGAGCTTCCCCTTTTTCTGACAAGACCACAAAGTATACTTTTTATGCTCTTCAGAAGTGAGTTTTTGGTTTGAGAGTTACGTTCCACGTCAAAATAGAAGTGGATACAATGATCAGGACTCGATACAAACCACAGCTCCCATCAGAGAAACCAATGGGAAAGACGCACAAACTTGAAACAACAGACCCTAATGGAAACACCAACAGCGGAAAGCCAAAAGGACAGTTAATTTCCCACAAAATGGCCAACAGGCTATCCAAAATAAAGTAAGCGACACAAACACCCAAAGACAAACCATAACAAAAATAAACCGCGACAGAAGAACCGCATTGGAACGGTCAGTGGAAAGAATTCCACTGGGGGGTTTAAATCGATTTTAAGTGGCCACAATCCTCGCCCTTACTTCCGTTGCGATTTAGACAAATAATTTGTCCAGTCCGCATGAATAATAATAATAATAATAATAATAATAATAATAATAATAATAATGATAATAATAATAATAATAATAATAATTGACCTTATTTATAGAGGGTAACACATTTAGTACTAGTACTAATCTTCCATGCGGCCCTCTTTTCCTGGGTAGGAACCAGTACTAAGCAATGTGGATCAAGTTTCTTGCTCAAGGAAACAACACGAAGGCCTCCTAACTCATCAGTGCAACATCTCAATGAACAAAAATAATCAAACAGCCACAGAGGTGAGACAGCGATGAGGACTCGACAGCAAGAAACCACTGAAATGCTGGAGCAAAAGAAACCAACACTTAGACTCCGATGGGCCTAACCAGAGACGAATCATCAGGCACCAACTAACATTACCTTGAATTAGATCTCTCTCATTCTCAATAAGCCTTTACGTTGGAACCGTCATAGAATCTGAGGCCTGACCCACCGGCGTGCAATTAAAGAGGGAAGCAAAATTGTCAACCATGATTGGGTTAACTACCATGCATGCAGTCTGTCGTATAACATTTATGTTGCACCCAATCTTTTTTATATCGAAGAATGATTTTACGAAATTGGGTACTGAAGTCACTGCGGTTATATATCTTGCTGAATTCATATACTAAGTCACCATCAAATTCGGGTTCCGACAGAACTCGTTGCAGAAGAGATTTAAGTCCAATATTGAATTTTGAAATTAGATCGGAATGGCGTCTATAAAATTTTGAAAAGGATTTGCGTAATTTATGGTAACGATAACCCTGATTAAGAAAATAAGCCGTTAATAATTTATTACAAGTGTTGAAGTCAGTTACATGACTACACACTCTGGCAAATCGAATTAATTGCGAAATATAATCGCCATAGGATGGCGCACGAGGAACATCGCCATCCAAAAAAGGAAAATTTACAACCTCAGAATCAAAATCATCGCGTTTATCATAAATTTTCCACGAAACGAACCCTTCTACAATAGATAGATGTAAATTCAAACCCGGGGCCTCGGTATCAGAAGAATTTGCTTTATTTAACTGAAGTTCATGAGGGTAAATCTGACTGATCAAACCATCGAAATAGGTATTATCAATATTTAATAAATAATCCAAATTAGACCAGTCAAAATAGCATTGAACCTCAAACAAATTCCTTCAGAAGGGTTTTCACTATTTTCAGAATCATTGTGGTGTCCTGACTTACAGGAAAAAATCCCAAAAAATATTCCCTGGCGAAATTGATTTTTTGGGGCAAAATGTTCGAAATTTAAATAAAAATCGGCAAAAACAGGAATTGAATTATAAAAATTTCATTATATTATATCAAATTTATTTAAATAGCCAAAAATAAGCTAACTGTTGTCAGGTAGCGATAAAATAAGTTTCAGCTTGATATGTGTACAAAAACGCAGAAAATGGGAATAATTTTTTAAAAAAATTACTGGGAACGGGCCGCCGTGGCCTAGTGGTTAAGAGCGCTGACTCTTGATCATTAGGTCTCTCACCGCTGTGGTTCGAGCCTCGCTCGGGTCATATGTGAGACGCCAAGTTCTGCAACGGAAGGTCAGGTGGATTTTCTCCGGGTACTCCGGTTTTCGCCCACCTCTGATTAACGATCGGCTCGATATGAGTGAAATAATCTTGAAAGGGCCGTAAAACAAAAAAAAAACAAAAAAACAAAAAATAAAATCTGGTGTGGATTCTTGAAAACGTTTTGATGTAAAAAGTTATATATGTGTATAAGTTAACTAAAGGAAAATAATATTTTTTTTTGTATGTTTAAAAAGTTCCATTTTTCGGGGTATGACAATCCACATGTTTACATAAAAACACCCAAACTCTAGTATTTTCCGGTGTAGTAGAAATTACATTATAGAAATAAATTGTATGATGTCGATCTAATTTATATAGCCAGATGTACACTGACGATATCACGTAGCTTTCAAAAATCATTCAGCTTCGTGCCTGTAAAGCGATTTGACTTTTTAAAGGCAGAAAATGTAAAATTTTGATAAAAAACATGGAAAATAGGAATATATATTTTTTTTTTTAAATTAGTGGTGAGGATTCATGAAAATTGTTTGATATCCCCTCCTAACTAAAGGAATAAAATAATTTTTTAGATATTTGGAAAGTTAATTTTCCGGGTAGGAAAAAACTCATTTTTACACAAAACCCTCAAAATCCATTATATGCCACCAGTAACACTATACTACTTAATATAGGGCTCTAACAATAAACAAAATAGAACCGTCTTGTGCACTATAACTTGTCTTTCACTGATCATTATGTGTCCTGCAGGAAGGCATTCATATATATAAATGTCAAACTTTACATACACATACTGTCAGATCATGAACCATCTTATATTATGCAAAAATGTTGTTTATATCCAACAAAATACTGTTTTAAACCAAGATACCGCGGTCCCCGCCCATTGGGGCTTGGACAAATAGATGGACTGCATGATTCTTCCACGCAGAGCTGAAACCGACCGCACACGAGCACTGGTAAACCGCCTAGAGGATCTAAGCCTGCCCAAGCAAAGTCGGACCGTCTATGCTTATAAACCCTATTGGTTTCATTGGGCGACAGGGAATGAGATGTCAGTTTATCTCAATGTCGGGTAAAAGTCCCACAAAATTGGAAGCAACGTTTCCAAAATGATCTTCTTTCTTATGAATGTTTTCATTGCTCTTAAAGGAACTCATTTTTGATTTTTATTTACCGTGTTAACGGGGGCGTTAAGCCTCAAATCAAACAAACAAAAACCCAGATACATTATTTGTTACCGGTCCCGATAGCTCAGTTGGTAAAGTGCCCGCTCCGGGAAACGGGAGGTCACGAGTTCGATCCCGGGCCGCGACATACCAAAGTCGTAAAATATGGTACTAGCTGCTCCTCGCTTGACACTCAGATTTACGAGGTAGAGCTAGGACTGGTTGACCCAGTGTCAGGATAATGTGACTGGGTGTGGTATCATGTAATGTGTCTGGGACATGATACTTCAGTGAGGCAGCACTATAAAAGTGAGCATTGAGCTCCCTGTCGCAGCCAGACACCGTCGTGATATGACTGAAAAACTGTTGAAAGCGACGTTAAACCCGAATTCACACACACACACACACACACACATACACACACATACACACACACACACACACACATTATTTGTTGGGAAGATTTATTTGACAGATTCATTGTCTAATTTGTGTAATTTCTTAGCTATATAGCAGTTATGCTTCAAGCCAACATGTCCATTTGGAGCCAAGAAGAAATGCATAAAACTGTGCACCAAGAATCAGAAAAATATGTTCACTTTTCCATGATAGAAGCCATCAATATTTTGACAATCACAAAGACTAAATGAGAAAAGAAGAACAGGAATAATTATAGAAGAACATGCAAAATGTTTATAGATCAGAATCAACATTGAGTTAACTAAATCCATGTCCAAACTATAGTAGACCTGTGTTTAACCCTGGATTAATTGTTCTTGTAGTGTGAATTCTGGGCAAAACAATAAGGAAATTAAAAAAAAAGTATGTTGGACAGGGCAACCATCCAGCAACTGAAAGTATGTTTCCTTTCCGTCTTATCCAGTAACAGTTTATTAATAATGTTTTTAGATATATTTTTTGCATTCAAAATCAAACCGCAAACTCTGCAAAACTAAAAAATACATTTAACAATATCACTGTGTATCTCGCCATTATCTAACATGAATAAGGACAACAGCAGCAACAAATAGCATTTTCTGTTTATTTCTATAAATATGGAACAAAGTTACTCAATTAACATACTTTAACTTAATACTGGAGGAAGGAACAGTCAAACAGTTTTAAAGCAAGCGAACCATGATGGTCCTGCATGTATATCCCTCATCAAAGCTAACATATTTGCATACTGAATATTGGAATTTCACATGAACTTTTACAGTTTTTGTTTACATTTCATCTCCAAGAGTGTCAATGTGTCCTGTATTGAGTACCAATACCGTATTTGACAAGCAGTGCTTAAATTTAGACCATTTAAGAACAACAAGGCACACCAATTAATCTCTACACCACTGATTAATTTTAAAAGCGTTGGTGGAGGGCCACCCAAGGAACATTTGTGTAATCAGCTCGTTAGTCTTCTCCAGGTTATTAAATTCTATGCAAACTGTTTAAGTTCACCCGAGGATTATTCCTGCACAGTTTAGTTGAAACCCTTGCAGTAAAGAAATTGTGAATGGATGGACGGATGACTGAAATGGTCCCAATTACATGGCATGAGCACACTGTGTTCATGTGAGTTCACAAATTACCCCAAATGATGGGGCCATATCTGAACCTAGAGCTGTAATTTGAACACTTTGATAAAGGTTTACTTGATTTAGCTACACATACTTACCAAACATCAAAGGTCCTGGGCCTTCTAGTTTCAATGTTGTTTTTTAAAGAATTTCCCTATATGAGTCTATGTAAAATAAGTGATCCCCTGGAATTGGGCCATTTTTATTCCTTGGCTATAATATAAACAATGTTTGTTGAGCAATACTACATAAAGGTATACCAAATAGATTTTAAAATGTCTGTGTAAAACAAGTGATTCTGAAGGTGGGGCTCTTGTTGATATCAGTGCTATGATTTGAACAATCTTGGTAAAAGTCAACTAGATGAATGTAGATACAAATATCAAGGACATATTTTTTTTATAGTTTTCCCTATATGAATCAATTTTTGAACAATCTTGACAAAAAGTCACTATCTGAAGCTATATTTACCAAACATCAAAGGCCCGACCCTTCCATTTTCAGGCAAGAAGAATTTTAAAGTTTTCCAATTTGGGTCAATGTAAAACAAGTGACCATCAGAAGGGGCCATTTTTGACCCCAGGGCTATAATTTCAACAGTCTTGGAAAAAGCTACATACCAAATCTCTAAAACCTTACAGCTTTATACAAGATGATTTTAAAGATTTTACTTATTCTCCTTTTTCTGCCATGGCAACAAAAGCTGCATGGGATGGAATTCTTCGAACAGCAGACCCCAGTGTGGGCCAATTGGTACCTCAGGGCTATACTCTGGGCAATCTTAATTGGCAGAGGTCCACTAGATGAGGATACCTATGAAATATCAAAGGCCAGAGATCGCCTAGTTTCAGGATGTGAGTTCATGTAAAACTTTGTAACACCAGGGATGGGTACACTTTTGACACCAAGGTTATGATTTAAACAATGTTGATAAAAGCTGCTTGCCAAACCTAATAAAATACCTTCTTGTTATGGTTTCGGATAAGTGTTCTTGCTAATTTCCCCTTTTTTGTTGCCATGACAAACAGAGTTGGATGGAATGGATTTTTGAATAACTCTGAACAAGATTTAGTGACTTAAGAAATGTTTTTTAAGAAAACTGAGAACAGAAGGGCAGATGGATGACAGTGACGACCATGTACAGTGACCGGTTACAATAGATTCCCAGAAGCCTTAAGCTTATGAAAGCTAAAATACATAATACATGGCCATTTTTTCATGTTTTTTTTTTCTGTAAAAGTATTATCTTTTTACCCTGAAGTAATTTTTTTTTTCAAAAGTTAAAAATGTTTCTTCATGCAGTAATCTGATGCAATGCTACATCGAAGTGTTTTCAAAAGCCTTTTCCAGATACATGTATTAAAAATGTTCTTTTTCCATGTTTTTTTTTATTATTATTTGGCACAATTTCCAACAACCTTAGAAAGGAACATTTCTGTGAAGGTATGAAGCTGAAGCATTTAATAGCTGCGTCAAAGTAGTTTGTGCATATCTGGTTATGCAACACAGCTCAACGTCAGACATGTATGTACTATGAAATTTTGTTAAGCAATTTCTATATGTGAAAAAAAACATGGTATTTTCGGTAAAATTCAACATTTTCATCGCCTGAAAAATGAACCTTTCTAAACATTCCAATATCTTTCTTTGTTTCTGCAGTTAACGGTTATCCATATGTAACTTTTTGCATCAAAATATTTTCAAGAATCCTCGCCACTAACTATTTACAAAAACATTCCCGTTTCCCTTGCTTTTTTTTGTCAAAATTTTGAATTTCTCCCTTAAAAGGCAAACTTCTGAGCAGGCACAAAACTGAATGTTTTTATAGCTACTTGAGAGTAGTTAGTGCACATCTGGCTATATATTGGTTCAACATCATGCAATACAGTTTTATACTGCGGTTGCTTCTGGCCCCAAAAACTAATGGATTATGAGTGTTTTATATAAAAATGTGCATTTTCCTACCCCGCAAAAATGAATTTTCATGACATATAAAATTTTATTATTTTTCCTGTAGTTAACTTATACCCATATATAACTTTTTACACCAAAACGTTTTCAAGAATCCAAACCAGTCACTTTTTAAAAATTTACTCCCATTTTCTGCGTTTTTGTCAATATTTTCAAGTTTTTACCCCTAAAAAGACAGGTTTCTGTACACATATCAACTGACATTTCCACTAAAAGGGGATGGCACTAGCCGTGGGTATACGTAACACACTGGGCACTTTCTGTAGTTCTTTGATGGATTAAGAAATTACTTGGCAGAAATGTTAACCATCATGCGACGATGTGTTGTAACTCAAATGTAAAGACCATACTTAGAGGTCAAAGGTATTAAAAGGCCTTTTTGTGTACGGTCAATAACTTTCTTATTTCTCTATGAACTTTTTAAAGTTACTTTGCAGAAATATTCATCTCCATTAGATGATGTGTTGCTCACAAGAACCAGGTCAATACCTCCAATGTCAAGGTCATTCTTAGAGGTCAAATCGGGGAGGGGGGGGGGGAGAGACATCTGTGTTACTGGTGGACCTCAAACAAGATTATTAAATTTATAGGCCCAGAGGCCAAGATGTTATAGGTAAACTCTTTAAAAATCTTCTCGTCTGAAACCAGAAGGCCGCTGTTATTGATATATGGTACACAGCTTCATCTAGTACACTTCTGCCAAGATTTTTAAAAGTATAGCCCTGGGACCGAAATTGGCACCAGCCAGGGTCTCACATTTTTACATTGACTAATATAGGAAAGCCTTTAATAATCTTCTCGTCTGAAATCAGATTCGATTGATTGTTTTCGGCTTAACGACACATCAGCCCTTTGGGTCATTTTGTATCTTCTCCCAGAGATAGGGCGAAAAGAGCTAGAAGATATAGTAAAGGTGATGGTTGTGTGGAACATTGGAGGAAGAGGAAAATAAGTGGAAGTGTAGAGACAGAAGAAATCACAACACTCCCCCTCTACCCTTACCTGTTGCAAAGACAGCAGGCCTTGCCCAACTGTAAGCCAACATTAGTTCGGTGCCCCGGTGAGTCAAGATACACATCACCTTTGCCTCATCCAATCACCCTTAGACGCCTGTGTGGTGTACTGCCTCATAAATAGAGAAAACCAGGTTCGTGTCTTTTGATATCAAGTTTATCAGGCAAGGTTTCGAGAATGCTTGTAGAATCGCGAGGCGATTTGATTTCATTTTTGATTTTTATTTGCCGAGCGATTCTACATGCATTCTCGAAGCCGAGCCTGATAAACTTGATATCAAATGACACGAATCTGGTATTCTATTTATCAGTTTATCCCCTTGTACACTTTTAAATTAGCAATGTATGGTCAGTTATGGATAGTCCTCAGTGCATCCAAGCATTCTGGTGGTTGATATATTTAGTATCAGCAGACCATGTTTTTCCTATGATATTTTATTTTAAGTAATTTTAACATTTTCCCCAGGTACAATAACATTTTTGTCATTGTCCAATATTCTGGTTCATTCATAAAAGTGCAATGTCATGTTGACGTGATATAGCTCACTTGTCCTGAGATAGCATATATTTATCAGGTCAATGCGTACAATGCAATTTATATAGCGGATAACTGGTAAACAAGGGTTCGTGACAATGAGCCTGGGCTTCTCCAGAGCCTCGGCTTCTCCAGACTTTTGAATGAGTCTTTAGACTGAGGTCCCATCTCCGTATGACTTAACTGTTGGTGGGAGGTAAAACGCAAACACGTACACACATCCAACCACCCCGGTCTGAAACCAGAAGGCCCAGGCCTTAGATAGTTGGTACATAGTTTCGTCTAGTGGGCCCTTGCCAAAACAATGGCCCTTCCAATGGTTCCACATTTATTTTTACACACACTTATATAGGAAAAACCTTTAAAACTATTCTTTTCTGACACCATAAGGTCCAGTTCTTTGGTAATTGGTGCGTTGCTTCATCTAATTGACCTCTACCAATTGTTCAAATCATTGCCTTACCCAAGGGCCCAATCCACTACGAAAGACGTCTTTCGAAACATTGCAGCATCGTATAAAAGGTAATAATTCTCGCATATTAAACCAGGGTTCGTGGGTTTGACTCTGGGCTTCTCCAGACTGTTTGAATGAGTCTTTCAACTGAGGTCCCATCTTTGTATGACCTTAGCTGTTGGTGGGAGGTAAAACGCAAACACATACACACACCTAATCTATCAACAACCCCGGTCTGAAACCAGAAGACCCAGGCCTTAGATATTTGGTACACAGCTTTGTCTAGTAGACCATTGCCAAAACAATGGCCCTTTCAATGGTTCCACATGTATGTTTCACACAAATTTCTATAGGGAAAGCCTTTAAAAGTCTTCTTTTCTGACACCAGAAGGTAAAGTTTGTTGTTGTTTTTTTTTTTTTTTTTTTTTTTTTTTGGTAATTGGTGCATTGCTTCATCTAGTGAACCTCTACCAATTGTTCAAATTATGACCTACCCAGAGGCCCAGTCCACTACGAAAGACGTCTTTGGTGTACAAAAGGTCAAAAAGCTTTCCTGTATAACAAATTCGTTATGACGAGGGCAAATGCCGCTCTCAGGCTGGGACTGTGATCCCATGATCAAAATGATTTATTATATCGCCTGCAAAAAGTGGGTTGGTTGCAGTTTAGGTGCCACCTATTTCATATTATTGTATATGCATGCAAAATACTACCTTTGCATATAGCGGTAATAAATGTACTAACTACATGTACTGCATATGGTCACAAGATATTGTCGTTGTTTCACATATGGGCACATTATTAATATTATAATGTTATTAGTCAAGTAATTTCGTAATGGCTCAGGTACAGGTCCGAGGTCTGCTGCTTTGGTCCGAGGTTGAAGGCCGAGGGCCAATGCAGCTGACCGAGGACCTGTACATGGGCAAATACGACATTACTTGATTAATGACAATTTTATTAATTGACACAATTAAAAAACAATGATTATTAATTTTTTGACCTCACTTAACCATGGTTAACCAAAGTTTGATCGAACTCAGTCAGGTTGATTGGCGGGAAAGGCGTGACGTCATCCTGGTCCAACCAGACTAAAGCATTGGTTTCTCTGGTAAACAGTTTACAAGATGGCGGCGAAAAGTAAGACAATCTGTTGGCCCAAGGGAAAATACACATTTTAAGCGTGTTTAAAGACACTTTTTTTCGAATACATAACACCCTTATGGCCGTGTATTAAAACATCCAGTGTTGAGATAAAATACACTTGAGGTATTCTGGCTGTCATACAGGTAGGGGACCAAGAGAGGGTATTAAATTACCTAGGGATATGATTTTGACAAATGGCTTCTATTCATTTACACCTAAGTGGTTTAAGAGGGTATACATTATTTTCCTTATTTCTGCTCCAAGTCATAGGTTGTGTGTGCTCGTTAGAATCGTCTCATTGAGTCATAGGTTGTAGGTACTCGTTAGAACCGCCTCACTGAGGCGGTTCGAACGAGCATCCACAACCTATGTTTGCAGTGTAAATAAGAAAAAAAAATGCGCGGCTTTTCATTAAAAAAGTAGCCATCTTGGAGAGGTGAAAAAATGCACTATATCACACGGGTGTGTTGTCTTAATGGTTTTCATATGAGTATACTTGTCATACTACGCTTGGTCGTTTGATAATTGGATAATTGGTCATAAATTTAAATGTGCTTTTTAGTTTATTTTTAAACTTGAACAGGTGAAAAAAATAAAATCTTCGCCCACCATGCT
Source organism: Lucinisca nassula (assembly GCA_963580285.1). Lineage (NCBI taxonomy): Eukaryota > Metazoa > Mollusca > Bivalvia > Lucinida > Lucinidae > Lucinisca > Lucinisca nassula. Next base: position 67,150,885 of record OY757027.1, on the reverse strand, counting down.
CATCGACCCGAACGAAGAACAGGTGTAAATGCCGGGAAGGGTATGTCTGAGATTTTGGAAGTCTTCCTATGGCTTTCCATTGGCAAACATATCAGAAATAATTCTGGAAATGGCCATACTGTACGGATCCACAAGATCATGGTGCCTCCCATTAAACTTCTTTAGTGTTGATACCAGTTTGGTTTTTTGATACCCCTGGCATAACAACCTGGTAGTGAGCACCTTCCCACGTTCCATAAAGTCCTGATACTTTGAACAGGCTCTAGCATAACGGATTAACTGTGAAACGTAAACTCCATATGCTGGTGCAGACTGGATATTACTGCTCAGGAAGGGAAAGTTAACAGCCTAGTAGTAAGCTTCCCGTTGTCAATATAGACATAACAATCCAAGTATGAGGAGGAGGTTGCCGTCTCTGTTGTTTCCTTGATTTCAAGTTCACGTGGATAGATGAATTCCAAGTACTCTTCAAATTTAGCATTTTTCAGAGACAACAAATCCTCTATATATCTGTAGGTGAAATTGAATTGCTGTGCAATGCGTTTCTTGCCTGCTTTGAGGAGACTTTGTACAAACTCCGCCTCATACGAGTACAAGAACAAATCGGCAAGCAACTGTGCACAATTAATACCCATTGGTATGCCGATTGTTTGCTGAAATAATAGACCACTGAACTCCACGAAAATATTGTCAATTAGATATTCCAACATCCTTATGACATCTGCATCAGTGTACTTTTGTGGTGCATCAGAGTTATCTCGAACGAAGTATGTGTCTTTGTAGCCAAGGACAACATATTGGTAGCGACGGCTACCATTCTTGTGGAAAAAAAAACATTGACTTATGATTTCCTTGAGTTTAGATTTCAATATATCATGAGGAATAGTTGTGTAGAGCGTTGAGAAATCGAACGATTTTATGCTGTTTACTGAGAGAAAAGGCTGTGACTGAAGATGTTCTAGAAGCTCTTTGGAGTTTTTCAAGATCCACATCTGATTCACACCACTCCTGGCATATGCCGTGTCACAATATTTCTGAAGGCCATCTTTAACTGCAGTAAGGATTCGTGTTAGGATCTGTGAGAGAGGCTTGGTTGAGCACTTAGCTGAACCCGCGATATATCTCTGCTTGTACGGATTCTTGTGAAGCTTAGGAATCCAGTTCAACTTTGGAAGTTCCATATCTTCCTCTGGGAGCGAAATTCCAAACGAAAGCATCACCGATTGGTGGTTTCTCAGAATTCCATCTTTGGACAAAGAAGAAAGATTATGTGTTGGGTTGCCTGTCATAGTGCTCAAACCAAGCTCTTCTTTTAAGCAGTTTATATAGTGTGTTTTGCAAACAAACACAATATTGTTAGATGCCTTGTCAGCTGGAACAACGACTAGTTTCTGATGAATTTCAGCTAACTCAGCAGCAACATCTGGATTATCAAACACCGAATAATGTCGACGAGACATGGTTCTGCTGAGTACTGTTATACGTCTGCTTACCAAGGCCAGTACTGATTTTACCCATTCGGAGAGGGTGTCAACCGCCGCATCCTCTTTCCTAGCCCAGCGCCGTGCATACTCTTCAACAGAATCCAAAATTAATTTGAATTCTGTTTCCAAGTAAAAGACTAAAAAATAAGAACAATAATGTGTATACCTTGTAAACCCTATTTTTACTATATAAAGTGGGGTCCAACGTGTTTTCATGTGTTGGAATCTTAAAATTAGTGAGCAGGACAAATAATACCTCTGCTGAACAGAGGAGACATGTATTTGTTTGATTTTTGGTTTAACGTCCCCGTCAACACTATTTAGATCATTTTGGAGACGTTGCTTACAATTTTGTGGGACTTTTACCCGACATTGAGATGAAATGAGAACTAAACCCCTGCCGCCCAATGAAACCAAAACGACTCGCACCACTTTTTCTGGGCAGGCTTAGACCTTCTAATCAGTTAACCAGTACTCGTGTGCGGTCGGTTTCAGCTCTGCATGGAAGCATCATGCAGCCTAATCTATTTCTCCAAGCCCCGATGGGCGGGGACCAGAGGAGGCATATAGCCTCTCTTATTTGTATTCAAATTTTCTTATGAACGTTACAAAGTGCATGCTTAATTGAGTTGAGCATGAAAAAAAGTTATGTAACCTTGGGCTCAGGGGTCGTTTTAATCTTTCAAAATATATCATCATTTTTCTTTGGCTGATCAGATTCTTCACTGCATTACCAAATCACGCCTATGTAATTCTGACCCCCCTTGAACCCCACTTTTATGCAGTAAAGCTCGGGTTTACAGGGGTAAACCTTATTTTTTTATTTCTTCTCTCAAATATAATTTATGGGGGTACTCGTTAGAACCGCCTCGATGAGGCGGTTCTCACGTGTACCCACAATCTATATTTTGAACAGAAATAAGAAAAATATCACAATTTTTCATCTGAAAATTGTCTTTTTTTCGGTGGTAAGATTTACAATGTATCTGTATAGGCGTGTTTTCGCAATTGTAAGCCATACGGATGTCTGTTGATCTGGAACGTTTTCATGCTGACGCATAAGGCCGTACTAGTTTGACATAGTTGGAACGTAGCCTGGTTTGCGTCTTCACTGATTAAATTTTGTACACAAGTTTGAAGATACCGTTTCGTTTGATCCAAAGCTAAAACAAATCTTTTTATTATTATTATTTTTAGCCGCATTTTTTCGGTGATAACTTAAAACGATTTCATGCTCCTAAGTGATCTGAGCACAGCTGTAATCAGAATGAGATTTCTGCAATTTAAAGTCTGTGCGAATTTTTCTATTTCTATTTCTAAAACAGTGATGATTTCTCTCGCCTGTTCAGTGCTTCACTGAAGGTAGTCAATATTCTGCATGTTTACAAAGGGAAACAGGTTATTATTATTATTGGTCTTTATTAATTGACTATCCTGTATTGATCGGAGGTCATCCCTATTAACACCAGGTCAACCAATATTAAGAAGCCTCCGTGGTCGAGTGGTTACGCTACTAGCCTTGTAAACCAGGGGTCGCAGGTTCGATCCCGGGCTTCTCCAGACTTTCGGATGAGTCTTTAAACCGAGGTCCCGTCTCCGTATGACCTTAGCTGTTGGTGGGACGTAAAACTGAAACACTCACTCACTCAACCAATATTAACTGAGGTCGAGTGAGGTCAAAAAATCAATAATCATGATTTTTTAATTGTGCACACCGGTTACCGCAGTACAACGAATGCGACAGAGTACAACGAACGCTACAGAAATCATGACGTCACAGCAGTATTTTCTGTAAGAAAAGGGTTTATTTTAGCCCAGATCCTCATCTTTTTGGGTGATTATTTTGCATAGCTGCAGAGTAATGGTATTACCATTTACTGATACAGTTGCAGAGAATTCTGTTCATTATTACGGAAAACACAAACGATTTTCTTTCATCTAGTGTGTTTTCACCAACCCCAGCATACTTCGGTAAGTGTTTTTTGACAGTAACACATCTTTTGTGCACATGATTTTGTGATTTATATGTTATTGCGATTTCAGAGCATCCATTGACGCATTTGCTTGAGCCCCAGTTCATGTCAATACCCACTGAATCCGTGGATGGTGCAATGGTTGATTTTTTGTTAGGGTACACCTTACCACGGGTTATGATACACCATAACGCGGTTAGACAGCACAATTTGGGTACAACAAACACGGATTATATTCTTCATAATTGAAATATTTTGTTTGAATTGGGATTTAACGTCCCCATAAACACTATTTAGGTCATTTTGGAGACGTTGCTTACAATTCTATGGGACTTTTAACCGACATTGAGATTAAATGACTTCTCAAGCCCTGCCGCGCAATGAATCCAGAAGGCTTATATGCATTGGACGATCTGGCGCTCACCGCTTTGCCTGGGCAGGCTTAGTCCTTCTGAGTGGTTTACAAGTACTCGTTTGTGGTCAGATTCAGCTCTGCGTGGAAGCACCATGCAGCCCAATTTCTCAAGCCCCGATGGGCGGGGGCGAAATAAATTGAAATAAAACTCTTTAATCCGCCAGCGAAGGCATGATACATGATGCTGTTTTTAATTCAAAACGATCCATTTTTAACCGGCCCCGATAGCTCAGTTGGTAGAGTGTCCGCTCCGGGGAACGGCAGGTCACGGGTTCGATCCCGGGCCGCGACATACCAAAGTCGTTAAAAATGGTACTAGCTGCCCCTTGCTTGGCACTCAGATTTACGGGGTAGAGCTAGGACTGGTCGATCCAGTGTCAGGATAATGTGACTGGGTGTGGTATCATGCAATGTGTCTGGGACATGATACTTCAGTGAGGCAGCACTATAAACGTGAGCATTGAGCTCCCTGTCGCAACCAGACACCGTCGTGATATGACTGAAAAATTGTTGATAGCGACGTTAAACCCGCACACACACACACACACACACACACACACACACACACACACACACACACACACATACTCTTTAATGCCTGTTTGATTCTCATTATGATCTCCGAACTTATACACGTGCGAATTTAAAAGGTTGGGTAAAAATCTTGGACAAAGGGGACGGGTGAACACATTTATTCTGGCTTTCGAGAACGTTTTTACCACATTCCCCACTTATGAACAACTGAAACCCAACTTATTTAGTTTCTGCGTTGTTGGGGAGGGGAGACTCTTGAATTTATAGATTCCTTTCTTTGCTACTGAAAATAGTAAGCTTTTATGCCATCCCCACCCCCGAGAATCTTTGATTCGGGGGGGGGGGCATGTAGTATTTACCCATTTTGACCAAGGGCCATAACTCTGTTTCATTTTTGGCTGAATTATCTCCCCTTGAAATTTTGCAAAAACTCAGAAATTGGCTCCCTCGGGGGGCATTGGTCACCAACAGCTCTTGGTGTAAATGATATGAACTCAATATCAGTTTACGGCGAGTATATGGACTGTGTTCCAGTTTTGTCCGGGTCCCGAATGGGACTGTTCATAGTCCTCTGGTATACTCCCTGTATATTGATCATATTTCCACCGACATTGACTCAGAAATAAGACTGTTCGCAGACGACTGGATATACTGCCGGGAAATTAGAGTTACAGAGGACTAACGTAAACTTCGGAACCAAATGGATAGACTAGGATGTTGGGCATGAAAATGTGGCATGACATCATGCGAACAAGTCCGTGAAATGAACACCCCTTACTTTATATAGAGAAAACTGTGATTTAAGGGGCTCGTTCTTTTTTATTATATCTGCAATAAGACATAGGTTGTGGGTGCACGTTAGAACCGCCTCCTTGAGACGATTCTAATGAGCACCCACAACCTATGTTTGCAGCATAAATAAGAAACATATCACGGATTTTCATCAGAGAAGTAGCCATTTAGGAGATGTGAAAAATACACTATGTCGCACGGGTGTGTTACCGGAGTGAGTTTTCATGCCGTTTAATGCAATACATTAAGCAGATAACTAGGCAGAGAACCAATAAAATTGAGGGTTTGTGCATTAGAACTCATTGAGTATCATTTCACATGATTCTCGGACTCCCAGAAATTCGAGGGCGAATTTCAATGTGAAGGGGGAGAATGTCATAGCGTATAGGTATATAACACACTTGTACTGCCTTTCGGTACAAGCCGGGTTTTACAGCAACGCGGTAGATTTGCTTATCAATCCGGCGGCCCGGGTTCGAACCACGGCCGGGCCAAAGGTGTGTAGCATTCTTGTCAACTGTTACACAATGTCAGTAAAAATGTCATTAATGTCCACGAAGAACAAAACTGGACCAAAAACGGCACCTTGTTAGACACCAGACAAAACTTGAGCCCAATCCTAAGTTTCACTGTTAGGTTCGGCAATAGTATACATGGTGTTGGGGTCATCTGGATGACCAGCATCGCTAAACTCAAACTCAGCCAAAATGTATCTTTCTGAAATAAAGAATATAAGACTATTACTTGGGTATTCTTACGACATGTATGTCGTAACAATGGAGAGAAGCATGGTTGTAAAAAGGGGAAAAATCGCTTATGGTGAGATTCGAACCTGGGACAATCGGGTAAAATCAACTGCTCTAAGCACTAAGCCAAAGAGTCAACTGTCTTCCTCAGTTGTCTTCCGCATACTCAACCAAGGCAGGTATAATGTAGGTTAAGTGCTGCAGGCCGTAACACCTCGCCCATTTTCTTCATGTCTGTATGTTGACGCGAGGTCATTTTTGCGAAGAAAGTCAAATTCGGGCGAGCCACCATCTTCCGACATGACAGCCATACTTAAAGAATGGAGCATAGCTGAAAAAAAATCGACTCTGTGCGAAAGAGTCGTATCCATGACGCAGTTGTCATTGGTTATAAACCTGTAGGCCAAGGAAGATAATTCAGGATTAGAAGTTGTGGGTCGTAACAGTATAAGGGGCGTAACTGGAAGAAAATCATTTGTACGCAAACCAAAGAAAATACTAAAAATAATAACTCCGTTTACAAAATGGGGACCACTCTTACACTTCCTGTAAGTGCGGTCCCCGTGGCAGAGGAGGAAGCTATGCTAGCTAATAAATAGTGTTGCGCATATCCTAGACAAATACAGTTTTTCTTCTTTTCTTTTTCTCGTTCTTCTTCTTCTTGTTCTTCTTCTTCATCATCTTCATCATCATCATCTTCATCATCATCATCATTTTCTTCTTCTTCTTACTTCTTCTCTCTGCTTCTTTTTTTTCTTCCTCTTCTTCTTTTTTCTTCTTTATCTTCTTCCTTTTCATCTTCTTCATCTCCTTTCTTTTTCTTCTTCTTTTTCTTCTTTTTTTTCTTTTTCTTCTTATTTTCCTTCTTCTTCTCCTTCCTCTTCTTTTTTTTTCTTCTTTTTCTTCTACGTCTATTTTTTTTACGTTTGTAATGTGTACGCAAGTGCGTATCTGCGTACAGGTAGCTACGCCCCTGCGTATGATGGAAAACTTTCCTATCTATCCCTCACACTTATTTCTTTGACTGGCTTGTTTCTTCGTTTGGTTGGGAGTTTAACAGCCCAGCAAGCACTATTTAGGTCACATCGAGCCAGTTAGTTTACCTTGAAGGCTTATAAAACCAGCACAGTGCATATTCTTACGCCAGAATTTGACAACCACCCTTCTTGAGTCAGTGAAAGGGAGAGAATGACCGTGTGTGTATTTTGAGTTATACGTCTCAGCAACCCGCTAAGGTTATACAGAGAGGGGGCCTCATTAAACGACTCGTCAGAAAGTTTGGAGAAGCCAAACATCGAACCCAGGACCCCTGGGTGAGTAAAACAGAATGATTACCAAAAAGAATGTTTCATTGCATACCCATTACAGATTCTTTTTCTTGCATTACTTAAATCTTAAAACATAGATTTTGAATATGCGGTCACTTCGACTGCTAACGTCCATTGTGACGTTTAGTGACGTCGCATTACGAGCAGCGTACACGACTTTCTATACAAATAGCGCATATCAGACACCCTTTGAGTTAAACATCTTAGAATTCTCGACTTCAATGCCAGCCCTTCGTAGAAAACCCGGGTAGGATAAAAGTTTCTATCCAAGGGTAAAATCTAGGATTTCCTCGTCTGGTGTGCAAGAACTTGTAAAACGGGGCTAGTCTTTCGTTGCTCGCAGAATTTGATCGCTAATCAGACTATGTGCATGCGCAACTTCTGTACTAACAAATTATTTTGCAGATTCTTGAGGTTGCACTGTAAGTGTTGTCTCAATGAAGTTGGTTTTGCTCAGTATAGCTCATTGTTGGCTATTTGAACGGTCCCTCTGTAGTTTTATATTGTTTACATGTTTATGTACAAGTTATTCATCCACCGCTGCTTGTGGAAATATATGGACTGCATGATACTTCCACACAGAGCTGAATCCCGTCGCACAGGACTACTGGTTAACCACTTAGAAGGTCTTAGTCTTCCCAGGCAAAGTGGTGCGAGTCCGACCGTTCCTTCATATACATGTGAACCCTATTATTCTCCTTTGGCGGTAGATTTGAGATGTCGTTAAATCTCAATGACGGATAAAAAGACTTGCAAAGTTGGAAACAATTCCAAAATGACCTTAATACTGTCGACGGGGACGTTAAAGCTCAGTTCGAACAAACAACAGGTTATTTTGTGACATGTTTTGATGGATTATAGCGACTGTTTATTGTGCATCTGTTGTAAAAAGTTGTCTCCATGTCATAAACACACCTTACAACTCAAAACACATTTTTGTTTTAGGAATGGCCAAGCGCATACCGTGCATATTGAAATTTTTCAACTAAAGGGCAAATATGTATCGTTTCTCTTGGCGGTTTCTTGAAAAAAAAATGGCGCTTATAATGGGTAAAAACGTCCAGATTCGGTTTTTCATATCCGTGTTTGTTGTTCCATTTGTTCCGTGTTTAGTGTACTCAGTCTCAACACATGATCCGTGGTAAGGTGTACCCGTGTTTCAAGGTAGTGAGCCAAGAAAAATCGATACGATTCTTATTCCAAATGTTTTTTTATGAATTATTAAAAATAGTATACTTACTTCGATGCCTAGAGGCATGAAAAACCCTAGAATGCTCGTGTATATGTCATTTATTTCTGATTGATAGACCCTTAAAACTTGACGTTTTGTTTTTCTACCTATTTTTGCCTAATTTATGGCTTTGATTTCCCTTCTCTGACCGTGTCATAACTTAATTTTTTTTATAAAACAACAAAAACACAATCTGTTGTCATCGCAAAACCAACAGAAAAACGTAAATCGTGATATGTTCGACAAAATAAAGGAAACATTAAACTCACACTTCTCCTGTCAAAAAAAAAAAGACGGTAGCGTTTGTTGTACTCAGTCGCGTCACGTTGTACCGCAGTAACCGGTGTGATTGTGTCAATTGATAAAATTGTCATCGATCAAGTAATTTCGAATTGACCCAGTTACAGGTCCTCGGTCAGCTGCATTAGCCCTCGGCCTTCGGCCTCGGGCCAGTGCAGCAGACCTCGGACCTGCACATGAGCCAATACAAAATTACTTGATTAATAACAGTATAGTATTGCGTGACTCAAGCCTTTGACTGCCTAAATTCTAATGCTTTATACAACTCCCCTTCAGTTTAACGCTTCGCTGACTGCACGGGATTTATCCATATATAGATATCGTTTCAAATAGGCTCGTCATTCCACGCACGGACACCTTGTCGTTGATGCCGAGGCTACACTTCATTGTGCAGACCAAGATGCGTGAACGTGTTGCCATAAAAAGGACCGCTTGATCTACGGAACAGCCTACCAGTGATGCCAGCAACAGGTAGATGAGGCAGCGCCGAAGATGCCAAGGTGAGTCTGACTTTTGCCGGAACTATGGCCTTTTTAAAGGCCATCTCGGGTACACATTCTGACTGGCTCTGGCTATGGAATACGATTTGCAGGTCGGAATTGGCCACGTTCCATAGCCGCGATTTGCAGCCTATAATTTGTCAAACTGCCTGTCGAAATTTCTGTAACTTACAGACCACTTTGATTTTTACTGCACCGTGTCTGAAGCGAGGTTGGTGCATCGGCCCCGATGCGAAAGCCTTTTAGAAAAGAGAAAACTAATCCTGGACATGTACTAGGGGTAGCACCTATGTGCGATCCCCGCCCATCGGGGTTTGACAAAATAGATTGGCTGAATGTTCTTTCCACGCAGAGCTGAAACCGACCGCACACGAGTACTGGTAAACCGTTCCAGGATCTAAGCCTGCCCAGGCAAAGCAGTGCGAGTCATACCATGAATGCTTATAACCCCTATTGGTTTCATTGGGCGATAGGGCTTGGGATGTCATATCATCTCAGCCGAGTAAAAGTCCCACAAAATAGGAAACAACGTCTCCAAAATGACCTATAGTGTTGACAGGGACGATAAACCTCAAATCAAACGAACAAACAAAAGCCCCTATGTTCTATATTGCCCGGTACCTTAAAAACTGTCAACGAACGAATAAAGGCTACATTAGACATTCATTTGCTTACAGTTCGATAGTGCGAGTCAGTTTTTATGGAAACATTCAAAAATTGTTGAAAGTCTATCTTATTAGAGCAAAAAGTATATAATTCTGGAGGCTGGCTTTTATAACCGAAAAACGAGACAAAGAAAAACATCGATATTGTTTAATCTTTTTTTATTCTTTTTTTAAGAACACGTAAAATCATGTTTACTCTCTATACCCCACTTTTCTCTCTATTATGTATATAGGATCTAACGCGAGTAGGCATTACATATGAAATTTATGAAACGAGTCTTCGGCGAAGTTCATAAATTTCATATGAACTGACCACGAGTGTAAGATTCTCTTTATCATAGAAATAAAATCCAAATTTAAATTGTTCAGGAGTTGACAGTTCAAATGAAATTTATGGTACGATCTCCAGCAATAAGTTCGTCTATAATCATCACGCAAACATGCCTTTACAAATACATTGCCACCTTTATCGCCGAAAAAAAAAATGAAAAATTTAAGATGACAAATTGTCATTTCTTACATGCTTTTCAATGAATGATAGAGATTTATCAGTGAAATATAAATCGATATTTTCACTGTTTCAAACAGTGAAAATACGATTTTTTATTTTTCACTGTTTGGGACTACTTTTTTCTTCAAATCTAACTCTAATTTCAATTTTATCTTTGTCAGATAACTGAACACTACTGAAATGTGTTCTAATTGACGCATAGCCCGTTCATGTGTGACGGGGACGTTACTGACGTCATTTATGACGGTGACGTCACGTCTTTTGTCGCGCGACGTTAGACTTGCCAGCAACTTCTTTGGAAAACTACTCTCTCAATTATTTCATTAATCATTCATAATAATACCATCCCAGGCCATTTCTCAGGTGCAAACTTCAGTTTACACCCAATAGTATACCCACTAAACACGATGGACACCACTAAATTGACGCGAAACGAACAGGAACAAAGATAATTTTCTCCGAATGTGAGCGACACCATTAAAGACGCTAAATATTGCCTTTTGAAGCATGTAAGAAACAGAAAATTTGATTTTTTCAGTGCAAGATCAAATTTTATTTCACTCATGAACACCAAAACTGCTATTTTCACTCGTGGCTACGCCACTCGTGAAAATAACAGTTTTGGTGTTCATTCGATGAAATAAAATTCGATCTTACACTGAAAAAATTAAATATCCTCTATATTTTTCTTGCTTCTGCTCAAAATATAGATTGCGGGCACTCGTTAGAACCGCCTTTATTAGCATGGACGGTCCGCCTCGCACCGCGGTTCCTGGACAGGCTTAGATCCTCTAAGCGGTTTACCAGTACTAGTGTGCGTGGAAGCACCACGCAGCCCATATATTTCTTCAAGCTCCTACGGGCGGGGGCCTTAGTGTAAGTTTAGGTAGGGTCTGTCATGTTTAGCGGGCCAACGGCTGACCAAGTGATGCTACAGCTTTGGCTTTTTTTTTTTTTTTACAATCATAGTCTTGAAACACACTGACTATGAGAGCTAACGACAAACGTGAAAGTAATAAGCAATATATAGTAAATAAGTAGTATAAAATAAGAGCAATAATAAAATGTCATATGTCATGGTGACCGTATCGGAGCGACGGGCTAGTTGGTGAATCTTCCGTTGTCTTTAATAAATCTTTGCGCTTCTGTGAAAATTGTGGTGTTATCCATTATGATAACACCCATGTGATATAATACATTTTTCAAACCTCAAAAAAGGCAATTATTCTGATTAAAAACTTGTGATATTTTTTCTTATTTAAACTCCAAACATAGGTTTTGGGTGCTCGTTAGTAACGAGCACCCACAACCTATGTCTTGGAGCAGAAATAAGGAAAAAGGAAAATAATGCTTTCTCCTGTAAACACCATTTTTTTCTATATAAAGTGGGGTTTAGAGTGGTCTTTATTTCACGGACTTGTTCACGTGATGCTGCGACTGACAGATTTTCGTTTCCAAACAAAACAGTATGTGAATCTATAGGATGGAAATTCCTGGTACATGTAGTTTGAAAGAGTCAAACTTTCACGAGTTAGTTACCTTCTCGGGATGCAACATTTTTCATGGGGATCGATCATGAAATCTTTTCTACGGTCAATCTCTCCCCTCCGCTGATTCAAGGACAGTTGTCCGTTTCTGGCAAAAGAATGTGCATTTTACTGGCCCATCGCCTATGTTTAAGCCTGCCCAGGAAAAGAGTGGTTAGGTAATCTGACCTGCTCAATATGATCTAAATAGTGTTGACTGAGCTCCAAACAAACACCCCCACCCCCGATAAAAAATCCCAAAAAAAATCAACAACAGCAACAAAAAAAAAAAAAAAAAAGGGCAATGTGTCTCACTCATGGACAAGGTTGCTGACAAATTGTTTCACGCCCGCATTCTCAATATGTATACTTAATTCATACTGGATGCTTGAGTTACGCTACTGAAATATGGATTTAAAGATTTTATGGTAATGACGTATTTAAACCGTTCAAGTTTACATTTAACACCCTCTGGGCTTATTCAGCAGACGACAAATTGTTGATATTTTTTCCTATTTGTTTTTCAGAAAACAGGACTTGACAGCTCGTGCAATTTTTCCCTACAGGAGACAATTTGCATGAGATGTCAAATCCTGTTTTCTGGGCATAATAGGGAAATATTTCAAAATGTCGTCTGCTGTTAGAAACCAGCATACAGAGCGTTAAAATACTATATAGTACTTCAGTGGAAAGTGAAAAATGAAATCATCAAGGACATCTTTTCATCACTATCTGATATGCCGTTACTTGCGAAAATATATTTATCATTACGAAAACAAGCCTATACAAATACAAAAAAAAGAAATTTTAATTTTAAGATGAAAAATTGTGATCATTTTCTTATTTTTGGACTAAAATATAGATTGTGCGGCGTACCGCCTCCGATTGTGAGTACCCAAAATCTATACCTAAGACCAGATTTTTGGGCACTTCCTACAGCCGCCTCATTTTTTTGGTACTTGTTAGAACCGCCTCATCGAGGCAGTTCTAACACGTACCTAAAATCTATATTGTAGACCAGAAATAAGAAAAATAAGCTTTACCCCTGTAAACCCAAGTTTAATATAAAAATTGGGGTTCAAGGGGGTCAAAATTGTATAGACGTGTTTTCGTGATGAAACTTCTGCGCGCAACGTACACGCAGATCAGCTTTTGCACAGCGAAGACCCATATCAGTTGCCTAGATTAGTGTGCTATCCCTATCTGACTCGTCGCTGTGCGCTACATGCATGCAAACCACTTAGAGGATCTAAGCCTGCCCAGGCAAAGCGGTGCGAGTCGGCCCGTCCATGCTTATAAACCCTATTGGTTTCATTGGGCGGCAGGGCTTGAGATGTCATTTCATCTCAATGTCGGGTAAAAGTCCCACAAAATTGGAAGCAGCGTCTCCAAAATGACCTTTACAGTGTTCACGGGGACGTTAAACCTCCAATCAAACAAAACAAAAAACTTGTTAGAACCGCCTCCGATTGTGTGTTCTTGTGAGAACCGCCTCATCTATATTTTAGACCAGATTTTTGGAATTTTTAGAACCGCCTCAGATTGTTGGTACTTGTTAGAACCGCCTCATCGAGGCGGTTCTAACAAGTACCCCAAATCTATAGTTTAGACCAGAAATAAGAAAATGATATTTTTCTTATTTCTGTTTGGGTACTTGTTAGAAAGGCCTCATCTCTAACGAGTACCCGCAGTCTATATTTTAGACCAGAAATAAGAAAAATAAGGTTTACCCCTGTAAACCCAAGTCACTATAAAAAATGGGGTTCAAGTGGGTCAAAATTATATAGACGTGTTTTCGTGATGAAACATATGCGCGCAGCGTGGACCCAGATTAGCCTTTGCAAAGCGAAGTCCCAGATCAGCCTGCGCTTAAGCACAGCGCATGCTGATCTGAGTCTTCGATGTGCGCTGACCTAGATTAGTCTGCGATCTGTAGCTTCTACGTGCGGTATATGGATGTCTGTTGACTCAAAATTTCTTTATGCTGACAGATACTGTAATCTGACTGGCGGCGAGTGACTGAAAACAGATTGATCCGCGTCTTCGCCGAGCGCACAAGTAAAGCGCTTGATAGATTTAACGTACACCACAACGTCATTATAACACTGTTCGTTATAACACGGTTGTGGATGTAACATGGTTTCAATTGTTTGAATTTGTTTGAATTGAGGGTTTAAAGTCCCCGTCAAAACTATTTAGGTCATTTTGGAGACGCAGCTTCCAATTTTGTGGTACTTTTACCCGATATAGAGGTGAAAAGACATCTTAACCCCTGTCGCCAAATGAAACCAGTGGGCTTATGCATTGGACGAATCTGACTCACACCGATTTACCTGGACAGCTTAGTCTTCAGTGCTCGTGTGTGGTCAGATGAAGCATCATGCAGCCCAATCTATCTTACTCTTAAAACGGTTTTAAGCTGGATCCCAAAAATGTATAAATTGTTCAGAAAAAAATGACCATTTAGATCCCAAAAATGTATAGATTGTAATGAAAAAAGACCATAAAATATATATGTACATTTTTGTTTCGCTATAACACGATTGTTTAACTGATACGGTTTCTGCTACGGACTCCATAAATAGTGTTATAAAGAGGTTGTGGTGTATTTTACGGCCTTTCAGAACAGCGGATGGCGTTGGGTCACAAGTTCTGACATCAATTACGGTATTTCCCCTACAATATTGGACAGTTGTTTTAGTTATGTATTTTTTGTTGTAAGTTTGGCGGTCCAGCAAATACTAATTAGGTCATGTCGAGACGGTCAGTGTACCCAACCACTTTTCCTGCATGCTTATACATTTTTGGAGGGGGGCGGTGGTTTTACGGCCCTTTCAAGATTTTTTCGTTAATCTTAGGTGGGCGAAAACCGGAGTATCCGTACAAAAAACACCTGACCTTTCATCTCAAATGTGACCTGAGCCAGGCTCGAACCACAGCGGTGAGAGACCTAATGACTTAGTCAGCGCTCTTATCCACTAGGCCACGGAAGCCCAACATGCTTATACATAATTAGTTAACTAGTATAGTACACATTCTTTCGCCAGAACCTGACAACTGCCCTGCTTGAATCAGCAGAAGGGAACGAGAATAACCATAAAAATATTTCCATGGTCAATCATCACGACTAGGGTCAGTGAAAAAAAGCAAAAAAAAAAAAAAAAATATTTTTATTTATATACAAAATGTATGATAGAAAAGGTTGCTCGGCGCGGCTTTAATGAGTCCAAACATGTGAAAGTAACTCTTTTTAGGGTTCCAAGATCAGAGACTATGTGGAGCAGATTCACCGTCAGCTCACTGGAACGCAAGCGGCACTAGTTTTACAACGTACACGGCTATCTATGGAAAGATGAAAATTTTGGAGCCCCAGACAGAACCGTATGCGACTAAACAGTAAGTACCCTTGCCGGACTGCGCATGCGTAGTCTGATTAGAACCTAGGCCGATCGCACAAGACATAAGTTTGTATGCGATGGGACTTTTTTTTTTGGTTGTGGTTTTACGGCCCTTTCAAGATAATTTCACTCGTATCGAGCCGATCGTCAATCTGAGGTGGGCGAAAACCGGAGTACCCGAAGAAAAACCTCCTGACCATCCGTTGCAGAACTTGGCGTCTCACATGTGACCCGAGCCAGGCTCGAACCACAGCGGTGAGAGACCTAATGACTAAGAGTCATGCTTATACACTAAGTAGTTAACTATAAATAAAGTACATTCTTTCACCAGAAACTGACAACTGCCCTGCTTGAATCAGCGGAAGGGAGCGAGAATTGTCGTAGAAATGGTTCCATGATCAATTACCACGTCTTAGTCAGTCAAAAATAGCAAAATAATAATAAAAAAAATATTATTGTTTATATACAATTTTTTTGCTAGAAAAGGTTGCTCGGTGCGGCTCTAATGAGTCCAAACATGCTAAAAGTACATGTTATTCTTTTTAGGGTTCCTAGACCAGAGAATATGAGCAGTTTTGCCGTCGCGGCTATCTACGGAAAGATGAAAAGTTTGGGGCCCAAGACTGAACCGTATGCGACTGAACAGCAGGTACCCTTGCCGAACTGCGCACGCGTAGTCTGATTAGAACCTTGGCCGATCGCACAATACATAATACAGGTCTGTATGCGATGGGACTTGAAAATGAGCCGCAGCATAAGATAATATGTCGTTCTCCACATACGAACAACAAATCCGCACAGACTGGTCCGCACCTTTGTTCTGGAAAATGTGCAAAGTATAACTACAAGGTTTCTCAATACACAAATCCCGTACTTGGGGTGGCTTCTAAGATTAACCCTTGACCTGCTGAGCCCGGATATGTCTGATCTTTCAAACAATGCAGATCCAGATCAGATGGCTTCTGAAGAAGCCATCTGATCAGGATCTTCATTGTTCGAAATTCAATTTATGAAGTTGTTGCAATGATCTGCATCAAGTAATCTGATTGGTTGATAATCAGTAGTGGGTGTGGCTTATATAAATATTCAGCAGGTTAAGGGTTAAGCAGACAGACAGGTTTTTAGATTCAGTTTTATCTGTTTGTTTTTGTTGGATTTGAGGTTTAACGTCCCCGTCAACACTGTAAAGGTCATTTTGGAGACGTCGCTTCCAATTTTGTGGGACTTTTACCCGACATTCAGATGAAATGACATCTCAAGCCCTGTCGCCCAATGAAACCAATATGGTTTATTAGCATGGACGGTCCGCGTCGCACCGCGGTTCCTGGACAGGCTTAGATCTTCTAAGCGGTTTACCAGTACTAGTGTGCGGGCCAGATTCAGCTCTGCGTGGAAGCATCATGCAGCCCATATATTTCTTCAAGCCCCTATGGGCGGGGGCCGTCAGTTTTATCTGTGCGTATGCCCTGGCGACTGGAGAAATAGACTGGGCTGCAAGGTGCTACCACGTAGAATTGAAACTGACCGCACATGAGGACCGATAAACAGCTTTTAAGTTAGGTTTTTAGCCTGCCCAGCCAAAGTGGTACGAATCGGACCGTCCCTGTATATAAACCTATTGGTTTGCATGGTGCTTCCACGTAGACTTGAAACTGACTGCACATGAGAACCGATAAACAGCTTTAAGTTAGGTCTTTAGCCTGCCCTGCCCAGCCAAAGTGGTACGAGTGTGACCGTCCCTGCATATAAACCTATTGGTTTGTTTGGGCGGTAGGCCTTGAGATGTCATTTCACATCAATGTCAGTCCTACAAAATTGAAAGCATCATCTCGAAATGACCAAATTGTTGACAGGGACGTAAACCCTCAGATTGAAATCAATCAAATTCAAACACCCTGAAGATAGATTCTCTTGTTGACATTTCATCTCATTGTCGGGTAAAAACCTCACAGAATTGGAAGCAACATCTCCAAAATGACCTAAATAGTAAAGCCTCTAATTCAAATCAAATACAAACACCCTACAGACGGATTTTCTTGAGATGTCATTTCATCTCATTGTCGGGTGAAAGTCCCACAGAATTGGAAGCAATGTCTCCAAAATGACCTAAATAGTGTTGACGGGGACGATGGTTGGTTGATATGAGGTTTAACGCCCCCGTCAACAGTGTTTAGGCCATTTTGGGGACGTTGATTCCAATTTTGTGGGACTTTTACCCGATAATGAGATGCAATGACAACTCAAGCCCTGCCGCCCAACGAAACCAATAGGGTGTATGTGCACGGACTCCCACAACTGTTCTTTGGCAGACTTGGAACCTCTAAGCGGTTTACCAGTACTTATGTGCGGTCGGTTTCAGCTCTGCGTGGAAGCATCATGCTGCCCAATCTATTTCTTCAAGCCCCGATGGGCCGGGGCGGGTTAACGGGGACGTAAACTGGGCGCAAACCCTCTAATTCAAAACAGTCACATTCAAAAACCCTGAAGATGCATTTTCTTGTAACACGTTTCGTGTGGATTATGCTTAATATAATAAACCGCCGTTTTTCGGACAAATACGCTCAAGTCGTAGATCAGACGGTACGCAAACTTCGTCAGACTGCAACCGTCCATGACATTCTGAAGAAACTTTGTGCCAATGACAATCCAAATAGCACACAGCGAAGACCCAGATCAGACTAGTCTGTTCTGAGTCTTCGCTGGGCGCTGGGCGCACGTTCTCAAGATCCTTCTTCGCGTGACGCGGGATATATTTGAGATGATCTGAATGAAACCTTTTTGCACATGATGAAAAGGTTGAGGAACTGAAATTCTGACGTACAGACTATTTATAACTGTCAGACTTTTATAACCTTTCATGTTTGAACATGGATCTTAGGCCCTTTATAAAGCCCATTCTACGATACTTTTGACATCTTAAAGACATATTTTGACATATGTTTCAATAAATAGAAAAGGTGCGGATTTTCTTGTACGTATATGGGCTATTGACTTTATAATTAATTTGCAGAAGTATATGTTTGTTTGTTTGTTTGTTTGAATTGAGGTTTTACGTCCCCTCCAACACTATTTAGGTCATTTTGGGACGTTGCTTCCAGTTTTGTGGGACTTTATACCGACACTGAGGTGAAATGACATCTCAATCCCTGCCGCGCAATGAAACCAAAAGGGTTTATATGCATGGACGGGCTGACTGGCATCACTTTGCCTAAGCAAGCTTAGATCCTCTAAGCGGTTTACCAGTACTCGTGTTCGGTCGGTTTCAGCTCTGCTTGGAAACTTCATGCAGCATAATTATATGTATTATATTTAGAAAATTGTTATTACATTTGTATTATTATATTTATTAGTTTAAGATCGATTGCGATGAAAGCTTATTTGAATCGCTCTCGAACACTCATTCCGGATGTTATCACGTTCGCGAAAGAGAGGCAGTGGTTTTTACACCACTGCACTGCTACCCATTTACAACTAGGTGGAGTGGGTACGTCAGAATTTCAATTTCCTCAAACTTTTCATCATGTGCAAAAAGGTTTCATTACGTGTTACGTGTCTTGCCCAAGGACACATAGCCTCCGGTGGCAGGATTCGATCCCACAACCTTTCGATCATAAGTCGAACGCGCTAACCACTGAGCTATCTAGGCATTTATACGTTATTTAGTTAGATATCGTTCTGTATGTATGCGATGAATTCGGAAGAATGTATGTACATTGCACAAAAATGAAGTGCGTGACAAAATTTTGTCTGTCGTTTGTGACATTTGTTTAACCCTGGACCTCACAGCGATAGCTATTTTCTATAAATAAAACCGCAGCCCATTTATTTCTTCATGCCCCGATGGGCGGGGGCTATCGGTGTACGAATGCTATGTTTTTGTTTGATTTGAGGTTTAACGTCCCTGTCATCACTGTAAAGATCATTTTGGAGACGTTGCTTCCAATTTTGTGGGTCTTTTACCCGACATTGAGATGAAATGACATCTCAAGCCCTGCCGCCCAATGAAACCAATAGGGTTTATATGCAGTGACGGGCCGACTCGCACCGCTTTGCCAGGGCAGGCTTAGATCCTCTAAGCGGTTTACCAGTACTCGTGTGTGGGTCGGTTTCATCTATTTCTTCAAGCACCGATGGGCGGGGGCCTGATATGTACGAATGCAGCGATGGTTATATGAACGAATATACCAGGGATTATATGTACGACTCTAGGGAGGAGTGTTTATTTATTTATTTTTTTTTTTTTTTTTTTTTTTTTGGGGGGGGGGGGGTTGGGTTTTGGTTTTACGGCCCTTTTAAGATTATTTCACTCATATCGAGCCGATCAGAAATCTAATGATTAAGAGTCAGCGCTCTTATCCACTAGGCCACGAAGGCCCGTAAGAGGGTAATATGTAGAATTAGTGAGTGTTTGAGTTTTACGTCTCCTCAACAGCTAAGGTCATACGGAGACGGGACCTCGGTTTCAAGACTCATACGAAAGTCTGGAGAAGCCCGGGATCGATCCGGCGAACCCTGGTTTACAAGGCAAGTAGCGTAATCACTACACCACGGAGGCTTCTAAGGGTTATATGTACTTTATATATTCTAGTTGTCATAGGGACCTGTGTCAACCATGGGTAAGGTCAAGGTGTTCCGGATACAGATTGACAACCCTAACGGGGTCTGTTACCCAGGGCAGGCCGTGTCAGGCCAAGTTATACTTGAAATCAAAGAGGAACTGAAACTTAGAGGTATGATTTTGTGTAAATTAAAGGGAATGGATTCACCTTCAGGGGAGGCAACTCCTGCAAAAGTATTTTTGTCTCCCATGTCAAAATGGGTCAACTCTTAAAGGAAAGAATTCGCTCCTCAGGAGCAAATTCTTTCCTTTTAGAGTAGACCCCTTTTTCAGTGACATAGGGCTTATAGAAAAGCAAACAGGAAGATCCGAAAGTTGTCGCCCTTTGAAAAATGGCGTATCCATTCCCCTTATTGGATATTTTCCGCCAGTTTTAACAGGGGATCAGTCATTTTGAACAAGGGCGAGATTTTTTTTGTAACTTTTGTTTGTTTCTGACGCTACTGACGCCGACATAAAGTCCTACAGAAAAATGTGCTGAAAAAGTGTGCTGAAAAAATGTGCTAAAAATGTGCTAAAAGTGTGTTGGATTCGGATCTGTTAGGAGAGCCTTTTACGAACAGATCCATATCCAGTACAATGCTGTTTGCACATGCGTGGATTTTTTCCTCGTACGAAGAGCGATGGTGTAAGGATTTCGTTTTCAAGCTGATTCCTAGGTGAGGTCTCGTAAATGTTAGAACACTCTTTAACTTTTAGCCACATTTCGTTTTTCCTGTCCACGAACGTTACCCTGACCGTCCCGGCTTTCACTTAATGCAACATTTTCCAGTTCTGATCTATTCCACCCAACCCCCACCCCGACACACATACACACACAAAAATACGCAAACACCCGCACGCACGCACGCCAGATATTCTCGAAAGGACTATTAGACAAACGTACGCATGTCAGGCACGCTCGTACTTAAGGGTAATGGATACACCTTCAGGGGAGACAACTCCTTCAAAAGTATTTTTGTCTCCCATGACAATAGGGGTCAACGCTTAAAAAAAGAATTTGCTCAGGAGCAAATTATTTTCTTAGAGTAGACCCCTTTTTCAGTGGGACAGGGCTTATAGAAAAGCGAACAGGACGTCCCGAAAGGTGTCTCCCTTTAAAAAATGGGGGGGGGGGTGTGGGTGGAATCTGCCAGGTGTTCCCAGTCCCCTTAAAACAACTGACACTTCCTGGGATCGAACTGAAAACGAGTTCTATCTGAACATCATTGAACAAGGGTGTACTCGTGTAAACCATGACCCGAGGTTATAAAACATTTTTCATGCTCAACTAACTTGCACATGAAATTTATCCTGCTCATAAATTTTAAAATGCCAACATTTGTTGCCATTTTAAAATTTATGAACAGGATAAATGACATTCTGTGCTGATCTAAACAGGAAAAGGGCCTTTGTATTTCAATAGTTATGAGCAATACTAATTCCTCGCGCATCTGAGTTGAGCATCAAAAATGTTTCATAACCTCGGGGCCAGGCGAAATCCAGCCCGTCATGTTAAACCATTTATGTTCATGTAGGGGGATCGCAGGTGAAACTTCAAAAAAAAAAACAAAACAAAAAAAAACGGATAGTGGATGTACGTGCGTATGCGTGTTTGGTTGGATGTTGCAGGACCTATTGCACACTTGTCGCAGCTTCGACAGTTGACAACAAAAAAAAAAAAAAAAAAAAAATAAAACTATTAATAATGATCCCTAAAAATGCATATACGATAAATTGCTGAAGTCGATGATGATGATGATGATGATGATGATGATGATGATGATGATGATGATGATGATGATGATGACGACCGCCACCACGACGATGATATATAAAAGTACATATGTATCATTTTCATGGAGAGTAATTAATCCATAAAAATGGACACTCTTGATAACCCTATGTGTAAACCTAGCGAACACTGCATGGGGTGCATTTTTTCTTGTTTAAAACACAAATGATGTGGGAATGTGCTTACTCATCAGAACCACCTCATTAGGGCGGTTCTTACCAGCGCCCAAAATCCATCTTTGAAGCAGAAAGAAGAAAAAACACTATTTTTCCTGAGACTTGGAGCCATGAAAAAAATGCACACGGTCACAAAAGTGTTTATTCCTAATATTTCAGAAATAAAGCACTAAAATAGATTATTGGTAACTTTTTAATGTATTATATTGACATACGGGCCTCCGTGGCCTAGTGGTTAAGAGCGCTGACTCTTGATCATTAGGTCTCTCACCGCTATGATTCGAGCCTCGATCGGGTCACTTGTGAGACGCCAAGTTCTGCAACGCAAAGTCATGTGGTTTTCCTCCGGGTACTCCGGTTTTCGCCCACCTCTGATTAACGATCGGCTCGATATGAGTTAAATAATCTTGAAAGGGCCGTAAATCCCAAACCAAAAAAAAAATATATATATATTGACATTTTTGCCTACAAAGATAAACCATTCTTAGATTTTTCATATTTCTTCTCAAAAGATAGCTTGTGGGTCTATTTAGAACCGCCTCGTCGAAGCGGTTCTAACAAGTACCCACAATCTGTTTTGAGCAGAAATAAGAGAAAAAATATACCACAGTTTTAATATATAAAAGTGGTTGGGTAGGTGTCAAAATAGGCGTGTTTTCGTGATGGGGTGTGTATTCCTAATGTTTCAGAAATTAAGGTCTAGAAGTTGAATATGTGTGATAGTTTGGGTGGTGGTTCTAATGAGCATATAAGAATATTATATGGGTGTGAGGGGTGGATGGAAAAATCCGTCCCGAGGCTCACTGTCCGGCATCACGAGGCTTGCCGAGTGATGCCGGACAGTGATCCCAAGGGACGGATTATTCAAACCACCCCTCACACCCATATTAGATTCTTTTTCTTGCATACCTTCCATTTGTTAGCGCGGATTTTTAATGCTACAGTCACTTCGGTTACCAACGTTCGCCATATTGTGTTGACACTGCAGGAATGTTTAGTGACGTCACGTAATGTGCGGTGACGTCAAACTTAAAGACAGCGCATACGAGGTCGTAATCAACCAGTGTATTTATCAAACACGCGATTATATTCGTTTTGCGATCGGAACAACAGGGCAGAACATAAATTTCTATCCCAGGGTAAAATCACGGATTTTCTTGTCTGGTGTGCAAGAATAAAATTTCTGTGTTTGAAGCAGAAAAAGGAACAATATCACCAGTTTTCATGAGTTTTGAGCTACATGTATATACGAATGTTCGGATGTGTGATTTCTGGCAGTTTCTTCCCCTCGCTCGCTCTGTTTGTAAGGCTTTGAGCAATCTTTGATTAGATCAGGCGATGCTGGTTACTGTCATTCTCTCCCTTCCGCTGATTCAAGAAGAGCAGTTGTCAGTTTCTGGCGAAAGAATGTGTACTGTACTGGTTAACCGTTAACGTGTAAGCCTGCCCAGGAAAAGTATGGATAAGTAAACTGACCGGCTCAAAACGACCTAAAATAGTGTTAACTGGGCCGTTAAACTCCAATATAAACAAACAAATATGCGATGCTGGACTAGAGGTCGCTATCCAAATTTTATGTTTCAGAAATAAAAGTGTATATCTACGGAGGTGCCAACGTAAAATGGACAGAGCGGCGACGAACAGGCAAGACCACGACAACTATAACTTTCATGTCCCAGGAGAACTATTTCTCTCACAAGATTGTCGTTCTTGGCAAGGGTACAGTATATACAGTGGAACTTCACTTCGATGGCTCGAACACCGATGGCTCGTTTACAATGGCTGATTGGAACACATTCTTGAGTCTCTATAAAGTCCCTAGGTCCTGATGAAACATAACTGGCTATAATTTAGCAAGATTTTTTCATTGTGAAAGGTATATTGTGTGTACTCATTAGAATCGCCTCGATGAGGCGATTCTAATGAGTACACACAGCATACCCTTACTTCATATAAGCTAGATGCTGCCTGACATGACTCTATGAATAACCCTCAGAGGCTCGAACTACCCCTGTCTCGAACACATTTTAATGGCCCAAAGGTGTTCGAGTCATCGAGGTTTCGCTGTCGACATGTTAACTATAATTCTTTTCCAGATTACACCACAACCTCTTTATAACACTATTAATGGCAAAAGCAGAACAACCGTGTTATATCCAAACAAAAATGTAAAAGTTATATAGTAAAAATAGAGAAACCATGTTTTATTCAAACAGCATGTATAGAATATATAGAAAAATGACCATTTATGTCATTTTTCTAAATAATCTATAGAGCCTCTTTGGTGTAGTGGTTATGCTACTCGCCTGATAAACCAGGGATTGCAGGATCGATTCCAGGCTTCTCCAGACTTTCGGATGTGTCTTTAAACTGAGGTTCCATCTCTGTATGACATTAGCTTTTGCAGGGACGTAAAACTGAAACACACTCACTCACTCACTCAAACACTCTATATAATCAATACATTTTTGGGATCCATCTTGAAAACGTGTTATATCCATAACCATGTCATAACGAACCGTGTTATATTGAGGTCGCCTGCAGGATCCATCACGAAAACACGCCTGTATAATTTTGACCCCCTCGAACCCCACTTTTATATAGTAAAACTGGGGTTTGCAGGGGTAAAACTTATTTTTTCTTATTTCTGCTCTAAAACATAGATTGTGGGTACTCGTTAGAACCGCCTCGATGAGGCGGTTCTAACGAGTGCCCACAATCTATATTTTGAGCAGATATAAGAAAAATATCGTAATTTTTCGTATTAAAATCTTCATTTTTTCGGCGCTAAAGGTGTCAGCAACATTCTTTCGTGGAGATTGATCATGAAATCTTTTCTACGGTCAGTCTCTCCCTTCCGCTGATTCAAGAAGGGCAGATGTCAGTTTCTGGCGAAAGAATGTGCACTGTACTGGTTAACCGCCTACGTATAAGCCTGCCCAGGGAAGTGTGGATAGGTAAACTGACCGGCTCAAAAATAACCAAACAGTGTTGACTGGGCCGTTAAACTCCAATACAAACAAACAAACGAACAGTTATATTGAGGTCTCTGTTTACTATCAAACTTCGGGGCTTGGAGAAATAGATTGGGCTGTATGGTGCTTCCGCGCAGAGCTGAAACCAACCGAACAAGAGTACTGTTAAACCGCTTAGGAAGTCTAAACCGCCGAAAGTTATGAACCCTGGCAATTCCTTTTGGTGGTGGGACTTGAGATGTCGTTTCCTCTAAGTGTCGGGTAAAAGTCCCACAAATCGAAAGCAACGTCTCCAAAATGACTGGTATACCACTCAGACGATCTAAGCCTTTCCAGGCAGAGCGGTGCGCGTCGGACCGCCAATGCAAATAAACCCTGTTGGTTTCATTGGGCGACAGGGCTTGAGATGTCACTTATATCAATGTCTGGTAAAAGTCCCACAAAAATGGAAGTAGCGTCTCAAAAATGACTTATAGTGTTGACGTGGACTTTAAACCTCAAATCAAAACAAAACGATAATACATCCGCGAGATATACATGTAGTGCATTTTTTTCACATCACAAAAAAAAAGAAAAAAAAATCGGACGAAGTTTGCTATATTTTTAGCTCACCTGAGCCAAAGGCCCAGGGTGAGCTTTTGTGATCGGTCACCGTCCGTCGTCGTCGTATGTCTGTCCGTTCACAATTTCTTTAAACAATTTCTCCTCCTAAACCACTGAACAGATTTTGACAAAACTTGGCAGAAATGATCCTTAGGTGGTCCTCACTCCAAACTGTTCAAAGAATTCAATTCCATGCAGAACTCTGGTTGCCATGGCAACGAAAAGGGGAAACAAGAAAAACCCTTTAAAAATCTTCGTCTGAAACCAGAAGGCCCAGGTCTTTGATATTTGGTATGAAGCTTCACTCATTGGCACTCAACCAAGAATGTTCTAATTATAGTGCTGGGCCAAAAATGCCCCCGCACTGTGGGCCATTGTTTTTGCATATGCTTATAAAGGGAAAAAACCTTTAAAAAATCTTCTAATCTGGAACCAAAAGGCCCAGATAGTTGATATTTGGTATGGATTTTTATCTAGTGGACCTCTACCAAGATTGTTCAAATTATAGCCCTGGGCCACAAATGCCCCCGAGCCGGGGCCCACAGTTTTTACATAGGCTTATATAGGTAAAACCTTTAAAACAATATAGCCTTGGGAGCAAAAATGTCCCCGTGCAGGGGTCTACCGAGATCATTCAATTTATAGACCTGGAGTCAAAACTTGCCCCACCCTGGGACCCACATGTATATCTATCTTTTAGCTCCGGTGTGCGAATTAGGACCATCATGATCCTCTTGAACATATTTATTCTCCAAACCATCCCGCTATCAAGTCCGTGAAATGAAGACCCCCTTACACCCCACTTTATATAGAGAAAACTGGGGTTTAGGGGGGTATACACTATTTTTCTTATTTCTGCTCCAATACATAGGTTGTGGGTACTCGTTAGAACCGCCTCACTGAGGCGGTTCTAACGAGCACCCTCAACCTATGTTTTCAACATTTATAATAAAACTATCAAGGATTTTCATCATAAAATAGCCATTTTGGAGATGTGAAAAAATGCACTATGTCGCACGGGTGTGTTTTCGTAATAATAGGTCGTAGGTACTCGATAGAACCGCCTCATTCAGGCGATTCTAGAGAGTACCAACAACCTATGTCTTGGAACAGAGATGGGAAAATAATACACCACGAAAACACGCCTATATAATTTACACCCCCTTGAACCCTACTTTTATATAGTAAAACTGGGGTTTACAGGGGTAAACCTTATTTTCATATTTCTGCTCTAAAATATAGATTGTGGGTATTCGTTAGAACCGACTCGATTAGGCGGTTCTAACGGGTACCTACAATCTATATTTTGAGCAGAAATAAGAAGAATATCACAATTTTGCATCTTAAAATTTTTGTTTTGTTTTTTTCGGTGGAAAATTTTACAATGTATTTGTATAGGCGTGTTTTAATAACCCCAGTTAAGACAGTTTTTTTTTTTCCAATATAAACTGTAGTTTATTTTACGGAATAGTTAATGTGATGTGAGAACAATAAACCTAGTATAATAGAAATTGAAACGCATATTTTCATAAGTTGATTGTTTTGTTTTAAATTAGATAATTTGATAGCAAATCTTCTTTTTTTTTTTGAAATTCTTTGTCCAGAATCGGGAAAGAAAGACGACATTGTTCTGAAGGCAGGCTCCTACAGTTTCCCAGTGTCATATACCCTGCCCCAGGGCCTTCCATCCTCCTACGAGGCCGACATAGGCCGGGTCAGGTATATTATGAAGGCCTCTATAGACCGCCCCTGGGCGTTTGATGAACACACGAAGATGCCTTTTACAGTTATGGGCCTCCTAGATCTAAATGCACAACAAGAACTTATGGTAAGCGTTTCTTTCTTTTTCTCTTTTTCTTTTTATGCCCCCAACTTTGAAAAAGTTGGAGGGGCATATTGGTTCTGGTTCGTTCGTCCGTTCGTCCGTCCGTTACGCTTTTGATGCATAGCATAACTAAAGTACTATGCTAGGGTTTTGAAATTTCATGTATGGATTCCTCATGGAAAATTAGCTGACGCGTATTTTTTTTCTCGTCCCGATTATGCCCCTTCAAGAGTTATTGCCCTTTGAATTTCTTTTTAAATAAAATCTTGTCAGCAAGATATCTCAAAAACTATTGGAGCTAGAGCCTTGAAAGTTGGTGAATATATTAGTGGTGATGAGTATATAAACTGATTAACTTTTGACAAAATTCAGAAAAATACTTTGTAAGTTATGGCCCTTTGTCATTTTGGTAATTTATGCCCATTGTAATGTATGCTAAAAGTGATGCATAGCATAACTTTAGAACCGTGTATACTAGGGTTTTGAAATTTCATATATGGATTCCTCATGGAAAATAAACTGACGCATATTTTTTTTTCTCGTCCGGATTATGCCCCTTTCAAGAGTTATTGTCCTTTGAATTTTTTTAATAAAATCTTGTTGGCAAGATATCTCAAAAACTGTTGGAGCTAGAGCCTTGAAAGTTGGTGAATATATTGGTGGTGATGAGTAGATGAACTGATTAACTTTTGACAATCCGAAGAATTATTTGTGAGTTATGGCCCTTTGTCATTTTGGTAATTTGTGCCCATTGTAATGTATGCTAAAAGTGATGCATAGCATAACTTTAGAACCGTGTATGCTAGGGTTTTGAAATTTCATATATGGATTCCTGTTGGAAAATTAGCTGCCGCGTATTTTTTATTCTCGTCCGGATTATGCCCCTTTCATGAGTTATTGCCCTTTAAAATTTGTTTAATAAAATTTTGTCAGCAAAATATCTCAAAAAGTATTGGTGCTAGAGCTTTGAAAGTTGGTGAATAGATTTGTGGTGATGTTTTTTTATTCTCGTCCGGATTATGCCCCTTTCAAGAGTTATTGCCCTTTAAAATTTGTTTAATAAAATTTTGTCAGCAAAATATCTCAAAAAGTATTGGAGCTAGAGCTTTGAAAGTTGGTGAATAGATTTGTGGTGATGAGTAGATGAACTGATTAACTTTTGACAAAATTCCGAAAAATACTTTGTGAGTTATGGACCTTTGTCATTTTGGTAATTTGTGCCCATTGTAATGTATGCTAAAAGTGATGCATAGCATAACTTTCGAACCGTGTATGCTATAGTTTTGAAATTTCATATATGCATTTCTGATGGAAAATAAGCTGACGCGTATTTTTTTGCTCGTCGGGATTATGCCCCTTTCAAGAGTTATTGCCCTTTGATTTTTTTTTTTTTTAAATCTTGTCAGCAATAAATCTCAAAAACTATTGGAGCTAGAGCCTTGAAAGTTGGTGAATATATTGGTGCCGATGAGTAGATGAATTGATTAACTTTTGACAAAATTCCGAAAAATACATTGTGAGTTATGGCCCTTTGTCATTTTGGTAATTTGTGCCCATTGTAATGTATGCTAATAGTGATGTATGGCATAACTTTAGAACCGTGTATACTAGGGTTTTGAAATTTCATATATGGATTCTTCATGGAAAATTAGCTGACGCGTATTTTTTTTTCTCATCCGGATTATGCCCCTTTCAAGAGTTATTGCCCTTTGAAATTTTTTAATAAAATCTTGTCAGCAATATATCTCAAAAACTATTGGAGCTAGAGCCTTGAAAGTTTGTGAACATACTGGTGGTGATGAGTAGATGGACTGATTAACTTTTGACAAAATTCCGAAAAACACTGAGTTATGCGACCCAACCCTACCCCACGCTTCCCCACTCAAACCCACCCGACCCACCCCACCACACTACACCACACCCCACCCAACCCCACCATGCCCAACCCTACAACACCCCATCCCACCCCACCCCATCCCACCATATGACACCCTACCCAACAACACCCCAACCCACGACAACACACCTCAACCCGGCCCACTCCAATTACACATGCATGCATGCACACACACATGCATTTACAATCAAACATGCATGCTCATACACAATCACTCATTTATGTTGCACACCCACATACAAACACACATGCATGCATGAATACACACACACTGATGCTTGCATGCATACATGCAGGTACTCACACATGCATGCATGCATGTACACAAATATGCATGCATGCACACTTATGGACTCACACAATGTCATGCACACACACACATACAGTACATGCACATGCTGGCATGCACATTTAGGCACTCACACATGCACACACACACATGCATAAATACATGCATGCATATATCCCTACCCTGCCCCAACCCATCCCAACCCACCATATGACACCCTACCCGACAACACCCCACCCCACGACAACCCACCTCAACCCGGCCCACACCACTTACACATGCATGCATGTACACACATGCATTTACACTCAAAAATGTAGTGTCATACACAATCACTCATTTATGCTAGCACACCCACATACAAACGCACATGCATGCATGCACACACACATTGATGCTTGCATGCATACATGCAGGTACTCACACATGCATGCACACTTATGGACTCACACAGGCACACACACATGCATGCACATGCAGGCATGCACACTTATGCACTTACACATACATACACATACACACACACATGTATGCACATGAAGGCATGCACTCACGCATTAATGCATGCCATAAGAAAACATGCATTCACACATGCACTCAGGCATGCACACATGCAATGCACTCACACATGCATGCGCTCATGCATGTACACATGCATACACTCACACACATGCACATAAACATGTATGTTTTCATGCATGCATATATGCCCACATTCAAACATGCATGCACTCACGCATGCATGCACTCACACATGCATGCACTCATGCATGAACATACACATGCATGCATGCATGCACACACTTATTTTCATGCATGTATGTTTACCCACATGCAAACATACATGCACACATGCATGCGCTCACAGATGCAAACATGCACCCATACATGCTTACACACATGCATGCACTCGTGCATGAAGACACACATGCATGCATACACACTTGCATGGTTTTATGTATGCATGCAAACATGCAAGCACACATGCACTTATACATGCATACACAAATGCATGTATTCACAGTTGCACAAGCATGCATGCACTCATGCATGAACACACACATGCATGCATCCATCCATGCACACACATGCATGCATCCATCCATGCACACACATGCATGTATCCATGCACACACATGCATGCATCCATGCACACACATGCATGCATCCATGCACACACATGCATGCATGCACATGCATGCCTGCATCCATGCATGCATGCACTCCCACATGCAAACATGCACGTACTCATGCATGCATATACACATGCATGCATATATATGCACACATACATGCAATCCCAACACACACCCACACACACCCACACACACCCACACACACACACACACACACACACACACACATATATATATATAGGAATTGAAACTTCAATGCAAGTATATATTTCTAACCTTGGCCTACATTTTATGGTTCACTGACTTGGTAAAATAGTGTGACAACCCTAACTTTCACCCTGATGTAAGAGTCTGTTTTTAAGAGTTTCATTAATAATACTTGGTTAATGCTTGCAACTAGGAATGATTTTTTATGAAGGCATCCATGTTTGACCTTGACCTAGATTTCATGGTTTGGTGACTTTGCACCCCCACAGGCGCGACATAGCCTTCGGCGGAATTCTTGTTGTATGTTTTTGAGTCTTTAACAATATTTGTTGAATATTTTGCCATCTAGGGACAAGCAAAATTTGGGGGGCATTGTGTTTTACAAACACCATTTCTAGTTCTTTCTTTCTTTTTTTTTCTTTTTTCTTTCTTTCTTTCTGTTCTTTACCTTCTTTGTTAATCCACCGCCGCGAAGCGGAGCAGGGATTATAGGAATGGCCTTCGTCTTGCCGCCTGTCTGTCCGTCCGTCTGTCTGTCCGTAACACTTTCTTCTCCACTCCATATCTCCTGAACCCTTTGATAGATTTTCATTAAACTTTGGTCAATTATTCGTCTCAGTGAGCTTGTGTGCCGAACCCATAAATGAACCATGCCGACTCAAGGTCACGGTTGTAGGTCACGAGTTTGAAACTTGGAATTTTGTGTCCGTTTCATATCTCCTTTACCCTTGGAAGGATTTTCATTAAACTTTGGTCAAATATTCTTCTCAGTGAGCTGATGTGCAGAACCCATGTCCGTCCGTCCGTCCGTCTGTCTGTCCGTTACACTTTCTTGTCTGCTCCATATCTTCTGAACCGTTTAAACTTTGGTCAATTATTCGTCTCAGTGAGCTGGTGTGCAGAATCTATAAATGAACCATGCTGACTCAAGGTCAAGGTCACGGTTGAAGGTCATTAGTTTGAAACTTGGAATTTCGTGTCCGTTCCATATCTCCTTTACTTTTGGAAGGATTTTCATTAAACTTTGGTCAAATATTCTTCTCAGTGAGCTGACGTGCAGAACCCATAAATGAACCATGCCGACTCAAGGTCAAGGTCACATTTGAAGGTCACATTTGAAGGTCACAAGTTTAAACAAATTTGAATTTTTGTCCGTTCCATATCTCCTTTACCCCTCAAAGGATTTTCATTAAACTTTGGGTAATCATCCCCCTCAGTGTGCTGATGTGCAGAACCAATAAATGAACCATGCCGACTCAAGGTCAATGTCACATTTGAAGGTCACAAGTTTAAAACTTTGAATTTTAATCCGTTCCATATCTCCTTTACCCCGCAAAGGGTTTTCATTAAACTTTGGTCAATTATCCCCCTCAGTGAGATCATATGCAGAGCCCATAAATGAATCATTTCAACACCAGATCAAGCCACGGTCACATTGGAAGGTCACGAGTTTGAAACTTTGAATTCTGTGTCCATTCCATATCTCCTTTACCCTTCAAAGGATTTTATTAAACGTTGGTCAAATGTCCCCATCAGTGAGCTGATGTGCATAACACATAAATAAACCATGCCAACTCAAGGTCAAGGTCACAGTTGAAGGTCACGAATTTGAAACTTTGAATTATGTATTGGTTCCATATCTCCTTTACCTCTAGAAGGATTTTCATTAAACTTTTTTGGAAATATACCCCCACTGTGAGCTGATGTGCAGAACCATAAATAAACCATGCCAACTCAAGGTCAAGGTCACAGGTGAAGGTCACATGGTTGAGCCTTGATACAAAGTGCGGCGCGGCGGGAGATTTGGCTGTCCTTCAGACAGTTTTCTTGTTGTTGTTTTTTTGGTTTTATTTTATTTTTCTTTCTTTCTTTCTTTTTAGCTCACCGTCACGTAGTGACGAGGTGAGCTTTTGGGATCACTTTTTGTCCGTCGTCCGTCGTGCGTGCGTGCGTGCGTCAGTGCGTCCGTCCGTGCGTGCGTGCGTGCGTAAACAATTTCTTCAAACGACATCTCCTCCTAAACCACTGTTCGGATTTTGACCAAACTGCACAGGAATGATCCTTAGGTGGTCCCCTTTCAAAGTTGTTCAAATGGTTCTGGTCCGTTGCAGATCTAGGTCACAGGAGCCAAAACTAGATTTTTTTCACTGAAAACTTAAAAGATCTTCTTCTCTGAAACCACAAGGCCCAGGTCTTTGATATTTGGTATGAAGCTTCATCTAGTGGACCCCTACCAAGATTGTTCAAATTATAGTGCTGGGGCACAAAATGCCCCCGCCCCGGGGCCCTTTGGTTTTACATAGGCTTATATATGGAAAATCTTTAAAAATCTTCTTCTCTGAAACCACAAGGCCCAGGACTTTGATATTTAGTATGAAGCTTCATCTAATGGACCTCTACCAAGATTGTTCAAATTATAGTGCTGGGGCCAAAAATACCCCCGCTCCATGGCCCTTTGGTTTTACATAGGCTTATAAGGAATAATCCTTAAAAATCTTCTTCTCTGAAACCGCAAAGCCCAGGTCTTTGATATTTGGTATGAAGCTTCATCTAATGGACCTCTACCAAGAATGTTCAAATTATAGCCCTGGGGCCAAAACTGCCCCCGCTGTGGGACGCTTTGGTTTTACATAGACTTATATAGGGAAAATCTTTAAAAATTTTCTTCTCTGAAACCACAAGGCCCAGTCCTTTGATATTTTGTGTGAAGCTTCATCTAATGGACCTATATCAAGATTGTTCAAATTATAGCCCTGGGACCAAAAATATCCCCGCTCTCGGGCCCTTTGGTTTAACATAGACTTATATAGGGAAAATCTTAAAAAATCTTCTTCTCTGAAACTGCATTGCCAAGGACTTTGATATTTGGTATGAAGCTTCATCTAATGGACCCCTACTAAGATTGTTCAAATTATAGCCCATTGGCAAAAATGCCCCCACTGCAAGGCCCTTTGGTTTTACATGGACTTATATAGGGAAAATCTTTAAAAATCTTCTTCTCTGAAACCACAAGGCCTAGGTCTTTGATATTTGGTGTGAAATTTCATCAAGTGGACCTCTATCAAGATTGTTCAAATTATATCCCTGTGGCCAAAAATGTCACCGCCCTGAGACCCTTTGGTTTTACATAGTCTTATAAACGGAAATATTTTAAAATCTTGCAAGGCCCATGTCTTTGATATTTGGTATGAAGCTTCATCTAGTGGACCTCTACCAAGATTGTTCCAAATTATAGCCCTGGGGCCACAAATGTCCCAAGCCCGGGACCCTTTGGTTTTACATAGACTTATATAGCCCCGATGCAAATTTGGTTTTGCATAGGCTTATGTATGGAATATCTTTAAAAAAATCTTCTTCTCTGAAACCACAAGGCCCAGTTCCTA
Organism: Lucinisca nassula; assembly: GCA_963580285.1. Classification (NCBI taxonomy): domain Eukaryota; kingdom Metazoa; phylum Mollusca; class Bivalvia; order Lucinida; family Lucinidae; genus Lucinisca; species Lucinisca nassula. The sequence goes on along the minus strand of OY757027.1, from coordinate 67,116,599 downwards.
GATATTTGGTGTGTAGCTTCATCTCGACGACCTTTGCCAAGATTGTTCATATTATAGCCTTTGTTGATGTTTGGTATGAAGCTTCACCTTTAAGACCTCCCTCAGTATTATGCACATTTAAGCCCTGGGGCCAATAATGACCCGCCCTGGGGCCCACTTGTTACACTATGGATCAGGTGAGCGATCCAGGGCCATCATGGCCCTCTTGTTTCTGTTCTTTCTTTGTTTTATTTTATTTCATTTCATTATTTCTTTGTTCTTTCTTACTTTCTTTCCTTCGTTCGTTCGTTCGTTCGGTCTTTCTCTCGTTCGTTCTAAACATTTTTTTTCCTTCTTTCTCTTGAACTTCGTCACATCACGTGAAATAAAGACCCCATAAACCCCACTTTATAGAGAGAAAACTGGGATTTACGGGGGGTATACATTATTTTCTTATTTCTGCTCGAAGACATACAATGTGGGTACTTGTTAGAACCGCCTCAATGAGGCGGTTATAACGAGCACCACAACATTTGTTTGTAGTGTAAATAAGAAAAAAAATCAGGGATTTTCATCAGAAATGTATCAATTTTAGAGATGTAAAAAAGACTTGGCCACACGGGTTTGTTATCGTAATGACACGGAAACCTGTTTCGGGTGTTTTTTCGAACAATGAAAGTACAATACTTCAGCTTTCTATGACAATGAAAGTACAATACTTCAGGTTTCTATGACAATGAAAGTACAATACTTCAGGTTTCTATGACTAAACTTTAAAAAGTCTTGTAAATCTGTGTAGCTGAGTAGACTGGTTGACGTCTTTCCTCGTTGAAACCCCGTACGAACGTCAACACAAAAACACACCTATCAAATTTTGACAGCCTTCAACCTTACTTTTATTAGCTCAACTGTCATGTAGTGACGAGGTGAGCTTTTGGGATCACTTTTCCTCCGTCATCCGTCCTGCGTCCATGCGTGCATAAACACTTTCTTCAAACGACATCTCCTCCTAAACCACTGATCGAATTTTGACCAACATTTACAGGAATGATTCTTAGGTGGTCCCCTGTCCAAGTTGTTCAATTGGTTCCGGTCCGTTGCACATCAAGGTCACGGGAGCAAAAAAAAAAATAGATTTTTAGCTCACCTGAGCCGAAGGCTCTGGGTTAGCTATTGTGATCGGTCACTGTCCGTCGTCTTCGTCCGTCCACATGTACGTCCACAATTTCTTTAAACGACATCTCCTGCTTAACCACTGAACAGAATTCAACCAAACTCGACAGAAATGGTCCTTGGGTGGTCCTCTCTCAAAGTTATTCAAGGAATTCCATTCCATGTAGAACTCTGGTTGCCATGGCAACGAAAAGAGGAAAATAAGAAAAAAAAAAACCCTAAAAATCTTCTTGTCTAAAACCAGAAAGCCCAGGCCTTTGATATTTGGTATGACGCTTCATCTAGTGGATCTCTACCAAGATTGTTCACATTATAGCCCTGGGGCCAAAAATGGCCCCGGGGCGGGGCTCACTGGTTTTACATAGGCTTATATAGGGAAAACTTTAAAGATCTTCTTGTCTGAAACCAGAAGGCCCAGGTCTTTGATATTTGGTATGAAGCTTCATCTAGTAGACCTCTACCAAGATTGTTCACATTATAGTCCTGGTGCCAAAAATGGCCCCGGGGCGGGGCTCACTGGTTTTACATAGGCTTATATAGGGAAAACCTTTAAAAATCTTCTTGTCTGAAACCAGAAGGCCCAGGTCTTTGATATTTGGTATGAAGCTTCATCTAGTAGACCTCCACCAAGATTGTTCAAATTATAGCCCTGGGGATTAAAACTCACGGCGCTGGGGCCCTCTGGTTTACATTGGCTAATATAGGGAAAACCTTTAAAAATCTTCTTCTCTGAAAGCAGAAGGCCCAGGTCTTTGATATTTGGTATGAAGCTTCATCTAGTGGACCTCTACCAAGATTTTCAAATTAAAGCCCTGGGGCCAAAAAACTCTTTTTACATAAGCTAATATAGGGAAAACCTTCTTTTCTGAAACCAGGAGGCCCAGGTCTTTGATATTTGGTTTGAAGCCTCATCTAGTAAACTTCTACCAAGATTGTTTTAATTATAACCCTGGGGCCAAAAAAAGTTCCTGGGCAGGGGCCCACTGGTTTTACATAGGCTTATATAGGGAAAACCTTTAAAAATCTTCTTGTCTGAAACCAGAAGCCCCAGGTCTTTGATATTATGTTTGAAGCTTCATCTAGTGGACCTCTACCAAAGGTGTTCAAATTATAGCCTGGGGCCAAAAATGGTTTTATTAGGCATATATAGGGAAAACATATAAAAATCTGCTTGTCTGAAACCAGAAGACCGAGGTCTTTGATATTTGGTATGAAGGTTCATCCAATGGACCTCTACCATGATAATTCAAATCATAGCATAGGGGCCAAAAATGGCCCCGCCGTTGGTCCCACTGGTTTTACATAGACTTATATAGAGCAAATTTTTAAAAATCTTCTTGTCCGAAACCAGAAGGCCCACGCCTTTGATATTCGATGTTAAGCTTCATTCAGTGAACCTCTGTTTGGATTGTTCAAATTATAGACCTCAGTCTACATGGGACCTACATGTTAATCTCTTAGCTCAGGTGAGCGATATAGGACCATTATGGTCCTCTTGTTTTAATGAAAACTTTTAAAAGTCTTCTCCTCTAGAACCGCTAGGCCCAGGTCTTTAATATTTGGTGGGTAGCTTCATCTACCAAGATTGTTCAAATTATAGCCCTGGAGCTAAAAATAGATTTTTTTTACTGAAAACTTAAACAATCTTCTTGTCTGAAACCAGAAGGCTCAGTTGTTTGATATTTGGTTTAGTCTTGTGGACAATTATGAATATTGTTCAAATTATAGCCCTGGGACCAAAAATGCTCCCCGACCCGTGGCCCTTTATGATTTTACATTGACTTGTATCGGAAAATTCTTAAAGTCTTCTTCTCTGAAACCGCAAGGCCAAGGTCTTTGATATTTGGTGTGCAGCTTCAGCTACTGGACCTCTACCAAGATTGTTCAAATTATAGCCCCGGGGCCCTTTGGTTTTACATATACCTTTAAAAAACTTCTTGTCTGAGACCAGAAGGCTCGGGTTTTTGATATAGATGGGCTGCATGCATGATGCTTCCACGCAGAGTTGAAACAGACCCGCACAAGAGTACTGCTTAACCGCTTAGAAGATCTAAGCCTGCCCACACAAAGCGGGGCAAGTCGGACCAACCATGCTTATAAACCCTATTGGTTTCATTGATTGGGAGGGGGGGGAAGGGGGGGGTGCAGGACTTGAGATGTCATATTATCTCAATGTCAGGTAAAAGTCCAAAAAAATTGGAAGCGACGTCTCCAAAATGACCTTTACAGTGTTGACGGGGATGTTAAACCTAAAATCAAACATACAAAACAAATCGGGTGTTTTATATTTGGTATGATGCTTCATCTTGTGGACCATTGTCAAGATTGTTCAAATAATAGACCTGGGGCCAAAAATGCCCCCGCCGGGTCCCTTTGGTTTTACATTTACTTATAAAGGGAAAACCTTCAAAAATCTTCTTGTCTGAAACCAGAAGGCTCAGTTCCTTGATATTTGGTAAGAAGCTTTGTCTAGTGGATCTCGACGCACATTGTTCAAATTATCGCCCTGGGGCCAAATATGGCTCTGCCCCTGGGCCCACTGGTTTTACATAGACTTATATAGGGAGTTTTAACCTTTAAAAATTTCATGCCTGATACCAGAAAGCTCACCGGCCCCGATAGCTCAGTTGGTAGAGTGTCCGCTCCGGGGAACGGGAGGTCTCGGGTTCGATCCCGGGCCGCGACATACCAAAGTCGTTAAAATTGGTACTAGATGCTCCTCGCTTGGCACTCAGATTTACGGGGTAGAGCTAGGACTGGTCGATCCAGTGTCAGGATAATGGACTGGGTGTGGTATCATGTACTGTGTCTGGGACATGATACTTCAGTGAGGCAGCACTATAAACGTGATCATTGAGCTCCCTGTCGCAACCAGACACCGTCGTGATATGACTGAAAATTTGTTGAAAGCGACGTTAAACCCCAATTCACGCACACGCACACGCACACACACACACACACACACACACACACCAGAAAGCTCAGGTCCTTGATATTTGGTAGGATGCGTTGTGCCAGTAGTAGACCTCTATCAAGATTGCTCAAATTAGAGCCCTGGGGCCAAAAAATTACCCAACACTGAGATGAAAGGACATCTCAAGCCTTACCGCCCAAACAAACCAAAAGAGTTTACATGTTGCGACGGTCCGACCCGCACCACTTCGCCTGGGCGGGCTTAGACCCTCTAAGCGGTTTAACAATACCCATGTGTGGTCAGTATCAGCTCTGCGCGGAAGCACCATGCAACCCAATCTATTTTTCAAGCCCCAATGAGCATTTGATGTATGCACGATTCCGTTACGGAAATCCCACGAATTGTGACTATTTTGTCACAATTTGTGTGATTTTCTTTCAAGAGATTTCTTACTTGCTTCGTACCTGCTTCAGCATGTATTCGTGGGGTTCCTGACAGATTCGTAGCCGATTCGTGTTCAAGCAACAAGTTCACGGATCCCCGAATGAGTTAGAATAAATCCTTAAGATATCACACCAGTGTGACAAAGTGCATTCTTTCATATCCCGAAAACGGTAAATTTTCTGAAATTTTGACATATGTTACTTATTTATACATCGAACATAGGTTTTGGATGCTCGTAAGAACCGCCTCACTGAGGCGGTTCTAACGAGTACCCACAATCTATGTGTTGGAGTAAAAGTAAGAACAATATTATTTTTCCTCGTAAACCCCAGTTTTCTCAATAAAAAGTTTGGTTTGGAGTGGTGTTCATTACACATGCTTGTTGATATGATGGAATACGGAATCAACACGATTTAGTAACATGTACGATGCCTGAAATGCTGTACAAATTTGTTACGGATTAACCCTTTTTTATGCCCCCGGAATCAAAGATTCGGGGGCATATAGTTTTGGTATGTCTGTCCGTCTGTCTGTCTGTTTCACTGTTTGTCTGTCCGCAAAACCCCTAACATTGGGCATAACTTTTGAATGGTAGCTGATAGGGCTTTTATTTTTCACATGTGCATTTCTTGTCACAAGACCTTCCAAGAGATATCATGAATTTTGACCTCGTGACCTTGACCTTGACATTTGACCTACTTTTGACCTTTTTAAAACTTTTAAAATTGGCCACAGCATTTGATTGGTTAGTGATAGGACTTCATTATTTCACGTCTATTCCATGTAGCAAGACCTTTCCAGTGATACCATAATTTTTGACCTCGTGACCTTGACCTTGACATTTGACCTACTTTTTGAAAAACTTTAAAATTTGCAAAAAACATTGGGCATAACTTTTAAATGGTTACTGATATGGCTTTGCAGTCCTTGTCACAAGACCTTCCTAGTGGTACCATAATTTTTGACCTTGAATTTGACTTTTCACCACCTTTTTAAAAACTTTAACATTGGCCATAACTTGCGATTGGTAAGTGATAGGGCTTTCATATTGCACATGTATTTTCCTTGCCACAAGGCCTTTCTAGTGGTACCAGCATTTTTGACCTTGTGACCTTGATGTTTGACCTACTTTTTAAAAAATTTAACACTCCATAACTTTCGATTGGTAAGTGACAGGGCTTTCGTATTTCACATGTGCATTCTTTCTCAAAAGACCTTATCAGAAGCCTCCGTGGTATAGTGGTTAAGCTACTCGCCTTGTAAACCAGTGGTCGCAGGATAGATCCTGGGCTTCTCCAGACTTTCGGGTGAGTCTTTAAATCGAGGTCCCGTCTCCATATGACCTTAGCTGTTGGTGGGTCGTAAAACTTAAACACTCAATCAAGACCTCGTGACCTTGACGTTTGACCTACTATTTAAGAACTTTAACATTGGCCATCACTTTCGATTGGAAAGTGATAGGGCTATCATATTTCACATGTGCATTCTGTCACAAACATTTCCAACAATCCAAAAAATTTTGACCTTATGACCTTGACCTACATTTTTAAGACTTGAACATTAGCCATACCTTTCGATTGCTTAGAGATACTGCTTTCATATTTAACATGCGCTGTCCGGGGGCATCAGTTATTCACAAACACAACTTGTTTAACTTATATATTCACCAAACATAGGTTTTGGATGCTCGTTAGAACCGGCTCATCGAGGCGGTTATAACGAGTACACACGACCTATGTGTTGGAGCAGAAATAAGAAAAATACGAGTAGACCCCCGTAAACCCCAGTTTTTGAACAGCTCAACTTTTCCTACGAATTCCCGATTGCTCCTGACTACGAATAAAAACGAATCAGTTAAGAACTTCGCGATTGATTGAGTTTGTGTTCAACGACACGTCGACCCCTGTGGGTCATTTTGTGTCGTTTCCAATAGTAAAGGGGGTGGGGGGGGGGTTGGGGGAGAGATGAAAAGATAGTAGAGAAGATGAAAGCGATACAGGAGAGAAAGAGGAAAATGAAAGTGAAAAATAACAGAAGTAAAAATATTTCCCATCTACCTTACCTGCTGCAGAGACAGCAGGCTTTGCCCAGCTGCAAGCCAATATCAGTTTGTCGTCCCAGTGACGTAAGATACAACGTGTTTACGACACCTTCGCGACTCACCAAACCACCCCCAAGAACTTCACGAACTGATAACGATTCAACCTAAATAATTTATAAGGACGCTTACAGTAACTGAACAATCGTATCGTACGTCACAATTTTGACCTTGCTATGACGTCACAACAGTCAGTTTCAGAATTTTTACAGTTCAAAGAGTGCTTTTCAAGATATTTTACAGAATTATCATATCGATAATATAATGTTATTAATCAAATAATTTCGTATTGGCCCAGTTATAGGTCCGAGGAACGGGCCTCCGTGGCCTAGTGGATAAGAGCGCTGACTCTTAGTCATTAGGTCTCTCACCGCCGTTGGTTCGAGCCTCGCTCGGGCCACGTGTGAGACGCCAAGTTCTGCAACGGAAGGTCAGGTGGTTTTTCTCCGGGTACTCCGGTTTTCGCCCACCTCTGATTAACGATCGGCTCGATATGAGTGAAATAATCTTGAAAGGGCCGTAAAACCCAAACCAAAAAAAAAAAAAAAATAGGTCCGAGGTCTGCTGAATTGGCCCGAGGCCGAAGGCCGAGGCCAATACAGCTGACCGAGGACCTGAAACTGGGCCAATACGAAATTACTTGATTAATGCCAATTTTATTTATTGATGCAATTAAAACATGATTTAAGATTTTTGAATATCGGTTGACCTTGTGTAATATAGGATAATCAATTAATAACATATGATTATAGGGATAAAAAGTAGTCCGGGCTTCTATTATGAAAATAACAAGGTCATGTTATTTTCACAGTTCAGTGTGAAAATATCATTTTATTTCTTTCAGATATACATTTATTTCACTGCAAAGTATAAAATAAACATTGTTTCATTTTCATTTATTAGCAAAGGGTTTCTCATTGATATGACTGGCCGGCCTCGGTAGCTCAGTGGGATGCGCGTCTGAATGTGATCAGGCGGACGCGGGTTTGATTGCCGCCGGGGTCGGCAACATTCTTTCGTGGAGATTGATCTTGAAATCATTTCTACGGTCATTCTCTCCCTTCCGCTGATTCAAGAAGGACACTTGTCAGTTTCTGGCAAAAGAATGTTCACTGTACTGGTTAACCGCTTACGTATTAGCCTGCCCAGGTAAAGTGTGGATAAGCAAACTGACCGGCTCAAAAATGACCTAAAATAGTGTTAGCTGGGCCGTTAAACTCCAGTACAAACAAACAAATCACTGATACGAGTGTTTGTCAGGTAAGGGAGTTAATACTAGAATGTATAGAAAATGGTCAAGGAGGAGTACGATCCCTCCTCCGCCGGCAGTTTGCCCCTTTAGCAGGCATATGGAATCGCTTGAGCTTGGCTGGGAATTTCATGAGGAATAAGCATGAAAATGTGCAGACACATTTCTGTGTATTTCTACTTCCTATGACATCTTATCTGGATAATCGCTAGAGGTAACGCGGGTGCTATTATCCAATTAGGCCTGATAAATTAACGTTCGTCAATACTTTAATTACATGTAATAGTGCAGTCACTTTTTACCTGCCGGGGTCGGCAACATTCTTTCGTGGAGATTGGCCATGAAATCTTTTCTACGGTCATTCTCTCCCTTCTGCTGATTCAAGAATCAGTTTCTGGCGAAAGGATGTTCACTGTACTGGTTAACCGCTTACGTATAAGCCTGTCCAGGAAAAGTGTGGATAGGTAAACTGACCGGCTCAAAATTGACCTAAAATAGTGTTGAGTGGGCCGTTAAACTCCAATACAAACAAACAAATTATCTGGATGATCGGTAACGCGGGGCACTATTATACTGTTATTAAACAAGTAAGTTCGTCTTGGCCCAGGTACAGGTCCGAGGTCTCAGGCCAATGCAGCTGACCGAGTACCTGATACTGGGTCAATACCAAATTACTTGATTAATGACAATTTTATTGACACAATTAAAAAAGAAAACATGATTATTGATATTTTGACCTCACTTGACCTCAGTTAATATTGGTTGACCTGTTGTTAATACGGATGACCTCCGATCAATACAGGATAGTCAATTAATAAATCCAGTTATGCCTATTAAATAAGCGTTCGCAAGTTTGATTACATGTAATAGTACAGTGACTTTGATTGTCGGCGCCCATCTTATTGGGACAACAATACCGTGATGTTTAGTGACGTCGAGGAACGCGCAGTGACGTTTATCGTACCGATGTGGATTCAACCTGTGCATGTCACACATGAAAATGTTCGATTTCTATCCTATCCTTGGCTCGGATAACCTAGGAAAGATAAGTAAGGACAATTTGTTTGTGTGAGAATTCGGTTATTAACGTCGCTTTCAACAATTTTTCAGTCATATCACGACGGTGTCTGGTTGCGACAGGGAGCTCAATGCTCACTTTTATAGTGCTGTATCACTGACGTATCATGACCCAGACACATTTCATGATACAACACCCAGTCACATTATCCTGACACTGGGTCGACCAGTCCTAGCTCTTCCCCGTAAATCTGAGTGCCAAGCGAGGAGCAGCTAGTACCATTTTTAACGACTTTGGTATGTCGCGGCCCGGGATCGAACCCGTGACCTCCAGTTCCACTCTACCAACTGAGCTATCGGGGCCGGTATAAGTAAGGACAAGAATTTCTAACTCAGGATCAAATATTTTGTGCAAGAAAATCATGTCGTCTACATGGCTAAGAACGCTGAAACGTGATGTTCAGAAAGACTTAAGAATTATAATAGGTACGCAACCAGCTGGCACAAAATAGCGGTCTATCGTCGGGCCGAGAACGCTGAAAAAAAATGACGTTGAATTAAATAGGTCAATACCCAGCTAGCACAAAATAGCGGGCCAACGTCGGGCCGACAGCGATACGACGTTGTCGGCCTGACTTTTGCCCGACATGCTTTGCTGGCGGGGCAGTGTAATCAGACATCACTTCCGTGTGCAAACTGAGAGGGTCAAATGATGAAGTGAGTTAGAGCTTTTTTTTCTTCTTCTTTTTTTCGCGGATTTAGAATTCAGCAGAGGCCAGCGACGAGAAGGTCATGTGTTGCTTGTGCTGCAAGTCCGATCCTATTACCGGCAAAATAACCTTACAGCGACAGGGACATGTACCTGGCGAGGCTATAGTCTTCAGCGCTGAGGTTAACAACGAAAGCAAAAGGGATATGAAGAACTCCAAAGTTAGGCTTATGATGGTAGGTAGTATATTTTCTTCATAGAGGATCTTCCGTGGGTGTTCATGTATTATTGAATTTAGTAAACGAGTAGATTTGTTTGTTTGTATTGGAGTTTAAGAGTCCAGTCAACACTATTTAAGGTCATTTTACCTATCAACACTTTTCCTGGACAGGCTTATACGTAAATGGTTGACAAGTACAGTGCACATTTTTTCGCCAGAAACGGACAATTGCCTTTCTTAAATCAGCGGTAGGGGCCTAGGGAGAGAATGACCGTAGAAAATTAAACGAGATGAGGAAAAGGGATAAAATGCTAAACAAAGCCGCTCGCATTTTATCCCTTTTCCTCAACGGGTTTAATAAATTTAACAATACAGTTAAGCTCGAGAAGAACCTAACCATTTTCGCGTTTTGTCCGCGGGACATACGCGCATTACGTGCGTGTAAAATTTTCGGGTTTCAATACGCGGTTCATCGCGTTCATACGCGATTGCAACGCGTTTAATATCAGCCAATGAAAGTGATTATTCGTAACGCGTTAGGTTAACTCAATACGCGTCTCTTTGCGTGAGAATTCCAACCAATAAGAATAAGACAGGTAAGCGAAGATAAACCGCGTGAATGCGAAAGAGCACGGACCAATCAAAATCCTCTTAGCTCGTATGTTTGACCAATATTCTTTATTTTATTTTTTTTTATTCATTCACAAATTAATGGCGGTATTGGCCTCTCTTATCAGTAGTGATTTCTCCTGATAAACACACACAATAATATTTACATTTAAAGACATATTTTAGATTGCATAACACCCTAATGTCTGGCAGTTTAGAGATAATAAACACTCGGGGTATTCTGATGCATATGGTGTAGGGAACCAAGAGGGTAATCGTTTATCCTGGGATATTTGTTTGACAAGTCACGTCTATTTACTTGTTTGTGGGCGCTCATCAGAACCGCCATTTAATGGGTGTTTATGGTGTTTCTAACACATCTTGAAACACACCTATACATATTTGACCCCGTTAATCCCCAATTTTAAATAGTAAAATTTGAATTTAAGGGGTTACATATTCTTCTTATTTCTGCACAAAATATAGATTGTGGGTACTCGTCAGAACCGCCTCGCCGAGTCGGTTCTAACGAGTACAATAACCTATGTCTTGTGCAGAAATATTAAAATAACGGAAAATGTTCAGTTTTGGTGGTAAAAAATCAATAGATTTGTATAGGCGTATTTTCGCAATGAAGTTCCAACAATCTCTGTTTGGATCAAAGACAAATAAATGAATATATAAGCACATAAATAAAAAATAAGGAAAAAGGTAAAGGCTGAAATACGCACATTTCTTAAAGTTCATAAAGTTTAGCGCCAAATGGCAAACAGTGCAGGCCCAGTTCAGATGCAGAAAAACTAGTCGTCTGATCAGGGCCTACATTGCTTCCAAAAGCTTCAGACATTTTCATAATATTTTTGAAAACAACATAACCTCACTCTTTTAAATTTTGAACTTGTCTTGTGCTATTTACAAGGTGGAAGAATCCGTTTGGCGCCAATTAGCAAAAAAGTGCAAACCCAGATCAAACGCAACAGAATTAACGTCTGAACAGGAACTACACTGTTTGGAAAGGTTCAGGATTTTTTTTTCCAAATTTATTAAATTTTGAAGAAAATGGGAAAAATGGTAATAGTAAAAATGCCCCAGGTCAGGCGCAGCAGAAGTAGGTGTCTGATCAGGGCCTAGATTATAGAAGATTACGAAATGTTCAGTTATTTCCCAATAAATTTCGATAAAAAATTGTATGTTAGGCGGAAAATTCCATTTGGTAAAACAAATGTGTTAATGCAAACAAAATAAATTAAAATTACAGCAATAAGTAATTAAATAAATGAGCTGCTTCTGTGAGTGACGGAACATCAATTATTTCGGAAATTTTGAAAAAAAAGACAACCTCACACTCTTATATTTCGAAATGGTTTTGTGCTATTTACAAAGTGGAAGATGCCATTTGGCGCCAATTAGCAAACTGTGCAGACCAAGATCATTCGCAACAGAAATAGGCACCTGATCGGGGCCTACATTGTTTCAAAAAGCTTCAAATATTTTCAAAATAAATTTTGAAGAAAACACACCCTCACATTCTTAAATTTTGAAACGATCTTGTGCTTTTAATAAGGTGAAAGATCCAAATGGCAAAATAAAGTGCAGATCCAGATCAGACCTAGTTGGAGTAGGCGTCTGGTCAGGACCTACTCGGTATGCCAAAATAAACAAAGAAAACAAAACTTCAACTTTAATTTTGAAATGGACTTGCTCTATTAATAAGGTGGAAGATTCCATTTGTGCCAAATGGCAAAAACCATGCAGACCCAGATCAGACGCAGCAGACGTAGTCCTCTGATCAGGGCCTACATTTAATGCAAAAGGTTCAGGCATTTCCAAATAAATATGGAAGAAAATGCAACTTGATTCTCCGAGTTAATTAAACAAAATAAATGAAAATTACAAAAATAATCAATTGAAAATTGGGCCGCTTCTATGAGTGAAAGAACATTGATTATTTCGGACATCTAGAATAAATGACGATAATGAGATGTTGTTTTAAGCTGATATCTTTATAGCCCCCCAAGTTGCACCTGGGTGTCATAAAACTTTTGGTCAATAAACATCCTGCATTTTGACAGTCAACTTCAATCACGACTCAGTACCTGTATTTTACCCTTTAGCCCCAGGCAAATGTAAATGGATAATTTACTAGTCCGCCAGATTTGTTATGTTCAAACTGAAAAAAATATATGGAATAAGGAAAATTTGAAGAAATAGAAAAAAAGAAACTAAAAAGAAGGATAAGTGTGAAATAGTTACGCGGTACTGATTGGTTGCTTTTGAAACGCGAAGCAGTCTGTGAATGTGCACTATCTGCGTTTTCGACACTCATGTTTAATTGGCTAGTCAACAATCGCGATTTACACGCAATATCGCGTTATTCATAAAAGCAATTGGTTGGCTAAAACGTCATTCGCAAGTGAAACGCGTGAATCACGAGTGCGAATCTCGCGCGTTACAAATGCGAAACAAATGCGTGTGCGCTGTAAAGTTCTTCTCAATCTTAACTGTACATGAGCACGAATGCAAGATTCTATTTATCATATGATATTTAAAACACACTTTATTCACTATTGTTTAACAAAAACGTCAATATTCGCCATTAGTAAATACGACGTCGTTAATGACGTCGTAAATGTAACGTTACGGAGCGTATATAACTAGTTTGCATATTCAGTATCCACTTGTGGATTATCAATATTATTACAAGACGTTAATACATTCTCAGACGCGACATCATATGATAAAGTAGGATCTCACACACACCAATACTCCAAATGGAAGTTTTGAAAAGAACCTATGGCGAGTTTCGGAAATTTCATATGAAGTTACCACCAGTGTGAGATGCTTCTTATTTCGTTGTCATTATTCAATATACATTCTCCGAGGAATATTTCAGTCTTGGAAAGAAAATAGTCCAACCTGTATTAAGCAACCACCTATGGGATATTCAAAAAGTGCTTGCTTAAGACAGGTGAATTTTAATGCATTTTCCTTTTTTGGGAACTGAATGCCTGCTTGCTTAAGACAGGTTGTTTGCTTAATAGAGGTGGCCACTAAGGCAGGTTATACTGTACAATTGTGTTTTACATGTATATACTATTGTTTTCTCAGAAAAGCTGGTTTCTAAATGGCAGATTTGTTCATAAGCTTTATCCATTGAGTCTTGGAATCAAACTGCCTGTTTCACTTGGATCAGGGTTTCTCTGTCTCTGGTCGGGCTCATCGGAGTCTAACTGTTGGTTTTCTTTTGCTCCAGCATTTCAGTGGTTTCTTGCTGTCGAGTCCTCACCGGTGTCTCACCTCTGTGGTTCTTTGATTTCTGTGTTCACGGAGATGTTGCACTGATGAGTTAGGAGGCCTTCATGCGGACTGAACAAATTATTTGTCTAAATCGCGGCGGAAGTAAGGGCGAGGATTGTGGCCACGTAAAATCGATTTAAGCCCCCCAGTGGAAATCTTCCACTGACCGTTCCAAGGCGGCTCTTCTGTGGCGATTTATTTATGTTGTTGTTTGTTACTTACTGTGTGTATCGCTTGTGTCTTTTGGTTTTGGATGGCCATATGGCCATTTTGTGGGAAAGTAACTGTACATATGGCCTTCCTTTGTTTAGGTTTCCATTATGGTCTGGTCGCTTAATGTTTGTATTTCTTTCCCTTTGGTGTCTTTTATGGATGGAGTAAGTTAATTGTATCAATTCCTGATCTTTGTTTTACTTCTACTTTCTCCATGTGTGACCTAGATGTGGTAAGCCAGAATGCCAAAATTAAGACATGACTAATCACCGCAATGTACTTGAAAGCCAGCTTCACGGAGATGAGAGGCCAGGGTTACTTTTTGAAACCACCCGAACATGACAATTTATTTAAGTTAGGACAAGCGATGTGATTTTATACATGAGCGTATAGCAAAAACTGTGACTAGACTGCGATTCCATGCAAAATAAATACAGGATAGTTATATTTTTTAGGTGAGTACCAAACATATTTCATCTCGTGTGTTAAAAACATCATAATTTTTTACGAGTGCGAAGCACGAGGTGAAAATACTGATGTTTTCAACACAAGGGATGAAATATTTTTGGTATTTATAACTTAAGTAAATTTTCTTTTTATTTTATACTTTAAAGAAACCAAACAAAATTGTAGTACGGGCTGCTACTGTGAAAATATCATTTTTATTTGTTTGAGATACATGTATTCATTGGTTTCATTAGTATAAATTAATAAGAAATATACATTTCGAAAAAGAATGGGGCCGTATCACTTTCTTGTCTCCAATACGAAAACCCGCCTATACATCACGAAAACATGCCTATATAATTTTGATCCCCCTTGAACCCCACTTTTATATAGTAAAACTCGGGTTTCAGGGGTATACCTTATTTTTCTTATTTCTGCTCAAAAACAGAAGTAAGAAAAATATCACAATTTTTCATTTTAAAAAATTCATTTTTTCGGCTATAAAAGTGGCAATGTATCTGTATAGGCGTGTTTGCGTAATGCAATTTTGACCCCCTTGAATTTCACTTTTATATAGTAAATCTGGGGTTTACAGGGATAAATCTTATTTTTATGCCCCGCCAAATGGTGGCGAATGGTGCCAAGGATATATAGTGTTGCCCTTGTCCGTCCGCAAGTCCGTGCATCCGTGTGTCCGAAACTTAAACGCGGTCAATAATTTTCTTATTTCTGGATGCATTTTGAAATTATTTTGCAGAAATGTTAACCATCATGAGATAATGTGTCGCGCAAAACCCAGGTCCATACCTTCAAGGTCAAGGTCATACTTAGAGGTCCAATGTCAAAAAAGGGCCCGAAACTTAAACGCAGTCAATCTTTCTTATTTCTGAATTGATTTGGAAATTACTTGGCAGAATTGTTCACCATCATGAGACGATGTGTAACGTGCAAAACCCTGGGCCGTACCTCCAAGATCAAGGTCGTACTTGAAGGTCAAATGTAAAAAAGGGTCCGAAACTTAAACACATGCAGTCAATAACTTACTTATTTCTCGACTTGGCAGAAATATTCACCATAATGAGATGTTGCTCGCAAAACCCAGGTCAATAACTTTCTTATTTCTGGATGGGTTTTGAAATTACTTGGTAGAAATATTCACCATCATAAAACGATGTGTCAGGCACCAAACTCGGGTCAGGTACCTTAAAGGTCAAATCGTACTTAAGAGGTCAAATGTCAAAAACGGGTCCAAAACTTAAACACCATAAATAACTTTCCAGGTTTAATACGAACATAGACATATTTTCTGGCGGGGACATCCACGTCCTATGAACGCATTTCTAGTTCTTATTTCAGCTCTAAAATACAGATTGTAGGTATGATAATATATTGAGCAAGTTCGACTTTCAGTGTCCTGAGCTTAATTCAAGATCACTGTGGCTATGGTGTGCTGTAAATGAATTTATATTCGTTTGTTATATTTTATAAGGAGCCATCTGATCTGGATGTACTCTTTGCAAAGGTATGGGTTTTCGTGTTCAGCGGGACAATGGTGAAGGTAATTTAGGGAAGTTTTTTTTTCTTATTCAATTGTATATAAGAGAATATTCATTAGAATCGTCTCATCGCCTGCTCACAAAATACTTTATATTTTATAGGCGATGGAAAACTTATTTTTAAGTCCCCCACCGCACCCCCCCCCCCGCCCCCACCCCTTGTGCCGCCTGACCTGTCGCTATGATATGTGGCTCTTCTTGCACCCCAGATAAGGAAATCCATAGTTTTAGCTTGGGATAGAAATTCTGTTCTAACCCTGATGTTCTTGCCCAAAATCGAATATTCTCACGCGTTCGTTAAATGCACTGGTTGAATACGACCTCGTATTCGCCGTCGTTAAGGTTGACGTCAAAGCACGTTAAGTGACGTCAATAAACCTCACCGTAGTGTCATCACAGTATGGCGGACCTTGGTCGGTTCCCTGCAGCATCAAAATCCGCGCTAAGAAATGGAATGTATGCGAGAAAAAGAACCCTACATGGGTATGAGAGGTGGATACAAAATTCCGTCACTCGGGATCACTGTCCGGCATCATTCGGCAACCTCGTGATGCCGGACAGTGACCCTCTGGAGGGAGTTTTCCATCCATCCCCTCACACCCATGTTTCTTTCTTATATTCTTGCACACCAGACAAGGAAATCCGTGATTTTACCCTGGGATAGAAATTTATGTTCTGACTCTGGTGTTCAGACCCCAAATCGAATATAATCGCATGTTGGATAAATGCACTTGTTTATTACAACCTCATGCGCGGCGCCGTCATGCGTGACGTCACTAAACATTCTTGTTGTGTCATCACAAAATGGCGGACGTCGGTAACCGAAGTGACAGCAGCATTAAAAATTCGCAATAGAAATGAAAGGTATGCAAGAAAAAGAATCCAATATGGGTGTGAGGGGGGTGGATATAAAAATCCGTCCCTCGGGATCACTTTCCGGCATCACTCGGCAAGCCTCGTGATGCCGGACAGTGACCCTTGGGACGGATTTTTCCATCCACCCCTCACACCCATATAAGATTCTTATATTACTACCCCGGTCTTGAACAAATGTTCGTGGTCCTAATGATGTTCGAACCATTGATGTTCGACTGCATATTGAATGTCTTTTGTCAGCAAGTGACGTACTTTGCTCGCGGGGGTACACGAACGGTCAACAACTGCCTGCAAGAGCTGAAACATGGAAAGCTTTCAGGGGGCAGCAATGATGTTTGGAGAAATGAGAAGTTGATTATCCCCCCTGTTCCGCCATCTGGTTTACCAGGCTGCAGTATTATCGACATTCAATACATGCTCGTGGTGAGTGTTATGTAAATGTATAAGATTATTCTTTTGTTTTAATTCATACGTTAAACCCACTGGATTATGTAATATTTTGTTTACCAATTTCTTATTGGGAAGGCAAGATCTAGGATATGAGTCATAGAATAATAATAGTTGGTAAATATTTTGTTTACAATAAAATGATTAAAGAATAATAAAAAAACAGTGCTTCAGCTGAAGTGCACGACCCGCCGGATGCTTTTAGCTTTATGAGTGTTACCATATATGGGTACGGCGGCCATGTTTGGCCATGTGACCTGGACATAAAACGGTTCCCCCAATAATTGCGCCTTATCATAAGGAGCAAAAATATATCTTATACTTTAGTACTGTATTCTGAATCGTTTGCAGGATAAAATGCATTCTCACTTTTCCAATACAAAAGCATATGTGTCAAAGTTTGACCTAGGCACAAAGAAGGTCAAGGTCAACCCAGGGTCACCATTTTAGCAATTTATGATGGACCTACGTCCCAGATGCTGTTTATCAACTTTCTTGGAAATCTGCCCAGTGGTTCTGGAGAAGACTATATTTGAAGGGTTTTTATCATATATGGCTTGGCGGCCATTTTGGTCATGTGATCTGGACCCCATGAGCAAATTTTCGTTTCCCCCATCCAATTGAGGATCCATATGAAATTTGACTTCAATCGGCCCAACGGTTTCCGAGGAGAAGCAGTTCGAAAATTTTCACATTTTTCGCCTCGGCGAGGCTATACTAAATGGAATGTAATATTTCGCAAGTTCATTGGTTAGATCCCATTGATATCTATCAGTATGCCAAAAATTGTTTAAATATTCCAAAAAAAGCATATGTGTAAAAGTTTGACCTAGGCACAAAGAAGGTCACGGTCAACCCAGGGTCACCATTTTAGCAATTTATGCTGGGCCTACGTCCCAAATGCTATTTATCAAGTTTTGTGGAAATCTGTCCAGTGGTTCTGGAGAAGACTATTTTTGAAGGGTTTTTACCATATATGGCTTTGCGGCCATTTTGGGCATGTGACCTGGACCCCATGACCCAATTTTGATTTCCCCCATCCCATAGAGGCTCCATATGAAATTTGACTTCAATCGGCCCAACGGTTTCCGAGGAGAAGCAGTTCGAAAATTTTCACATTTTTCGCCTCGGCGAGGCTATACTAAATGGAATGTAATATTTCGCAAGTTCATTGGTTAGATCTCATTGATATCTATCAGTATGCCAAAAATTGTCTAAATATTCCAACAAATGCATATGTGTCAAAGTTTGACCTAGGCACAAAGAAGGTCAAGGTCAACCCAGGGTCACCATTTTAGCAATTTATGATGGGCCTACGTCCCAGATGCTATTTATCAACTTTCTTGGAAATCTGCCCAGTGGTTCTGGAGAAGACTATATTTGAAGGGTTTTTACCATATATGGCTTGGCGGCCATTTTGGTCAAGTGACCTGCACCCCATGAGCAAATGTTGGTTTCCCCCCTCCCATAGAGGCTCCATATGAAATTTGACTTCAATCGGCCCAACGGTTTCCGAGGAGAAGCAGTTCGAAAATTTTTACATTTTTCGCCTCGGCGAGGCTATACTAAATTGAATGTAATATTTCGCAAGTTCATTGGTTAGATATTATAGACATCTATCAGTATGCCAAAAAATGTTTAAATATGCCAAGCGGTTAAGTCACTATCACCAATTTTCACAAACGAGTTACGGACGGACAGACAGACAGACCATATATGGCCTAGCGGCCATTTTGGTCATGTGACCTGGACCCCATGAGCAAATTTTGGTTTCCTCCATCCCATAGAGGCTACATATGAAATTTGACTTCAATCGGCCCAACGGTTTCCGAGGAGAAGCAGTTCGAAGATTTTCACATTTTTCGCCTCGGCGAGGCTATACTGAATGGAATATAATAGTTCACAAGTTCATTGGTAAGATCTCATTGATATCTATCAGTGCGCCAAAAATTGGTTGAATATTCCAAGCGGTTAAGTCACTATCACCAATTTTCACAAACGGGTTACGGACGGACAGACAGACAGACTGACAGAATGACCGATTGACCGATTGACCGAATAACAGAATGACACGGTGATTTTAGGGCACTCTTAGAAATCAACCGACTTCAGTCGGTCGCTTTTTCTGCGGGTCGTGCAATTCCAGATCACATTATTCTTAGCATATGAGCAAATTTCCTTCTAATGCACATGGTTCTAGAATTTTCTCTGAATCTATATAAGGAGTAGGGATTTCTTTGGGTTCAGTTTAGGAGTTTGAGACAAAATTCATTCTAGAGTCTGCATTGGATTACTCAAGGACATTCATTGGGGACATAGTGCTTATACTGTGACATCACGAAAACATGCCTACATAATTTTGACCCCCTTGAACCCCATTTTTATATAGTAAAACTGGGGTTTACAGGGGTAAACCTTATTTTTAGCTCACCGTCACGTAGTGACGAGGTGAGCTTTTGGGATCACTTTTTGTCCGTCGTCCGTCGTGCGTCCGTGCGTTCGTAAACAATTTCTTCAAACGACATCTAAACCACTGATCGGATTTTGACCAAACTACACAGGAATGATCCTTAGGTGGTCCCCTTTCAAAGTTGTTCAAACGGTTCTGGTCCGTTGCACATATATGCCACAGGAGCCAAAAATAGAATTTTTTCACCGAAAACTTAAAAAATCTTCTTCTGAAACCGCAAGGCCCAGGTCTTTGATATTTGGTATGAAGCTTCATCTGGTGGACCCCTACCAAGATTGTTCAAATAATAATGCTGGGGCCAAAAATGCCCCCGCCCCGGGGCCCTTTGGTTTGACATAGGCTTATATAGGGAAAATCTTTAAAAATCTTCTCTGAAACCGCAAGGCCCAGGTCTTTGATATTTGGTATGAAGCTTCATCTTGTGGACCTCTACCAAGATTGTTCAAGTTATAGCCCTGGGGCCAAAAATGCCCCGGCTCAGTGGCCCTTTGGTTTTACATAAACTTATATAGAGAAAATCTTTAAAAATTTCTTCTGTGAAACCCAAGGCCTAGGTCTTTGATATTTGGTGTGAAATTTCTTCTAGTGGACCTCTATCAAGATTGTTCAGATTATAGCCCTGGGGCCAAAAATGCCCCTGACCTGTGACCCTTTGGTTTTACATAGACTTATATAGGGAAATCTTTAAAAATCTTCTCTGAAACTGCAAGGCCATGGTCTTTGACATTTGGTATGGAGCTTCATCTAGTGGACCTCTACCAAGATTGTTCAAATTATAGCCGTCGTGCCACAAATGTCCCCGCCCCAGGGCCCTTTGGTTTTAAATAGACTTATAATCGAGATAATCTTCTCCTCTGAAACAGCAAGGCCCAGGTCTTTGATATTTGGTGTGAAGCTTCATCTAGTGGACCGCTATCAAGATTGTTTAAATTATAGCCTTGAGGCCAAAAATGCCCCTGTCCCGGGGCCATTTGGTTTTACAAAGGCTTATGTAAGGAATATCTTTAAAAAATCTTCTTCTCTGAAACCGCAAGGCCTAGATCTTTGATATTTGGTGTTTAGCTTCATCTAGTGGACCTTTGCCAAGATTGTTCAAATTATAGCCTTTGTTGATATTTGGTTTGAAGCTTCACCTTTTTCGACCTCCCTCAACATTATGCACATTATAACCCTGGGGTCAATAATGACCATCCCCGGGGCCGACGTGTTACTCTGTTGATCAGGTGAGCGATCCAGGGCCATCATGGCCCTCTTGTTCTTATTTCTGCTCTAAAATATGGATTGTGGTTACTCGTTAGAACCGCCTAAATGGGGCAGTTCTGACGCGCACCCACAATTTATATTTTGAGCAGAAATAAGAAAAATATCACAATTTTTCATCTTTAAATGTTCCTTTTTCCAGCGATAAAATTTACAATGTATTTGTATAGGCATGTTTTTGTAATGGATCGGACAACAGAATCTTAAAGCGCTAAGTAAATATACTTATGTAATCCATTACAGTAATACATGTTTCAATGAGTTGTGTGTGTGTGTGTGTGTGAATTCGGGTTTAACGTCGCTTTCAACAATTTTTAGTCATATCACGACGGTGTCTGGTTGCGACAGGGAGCTCAATGCTCACGTTTATAGTGCTGCCTCACTGAAGTATGATGTCCCAGATACATTACATGATACCACACCCAGTCACATTATCCTGACACTGGATCGACCAGGCCTAGCTCTACCCCGTAAATCTGAGTGCCAAGCGAGGAGCAGCTAGTACCATTTTATCGACTTTGGTATGTCGCAGCCCGGGATCGAACCCGAGACCTCCCGTTCCCCGGAGCGGACACTCTACCAACTGAGCTATCGGGGCCGGTGTTTCAATGAGTTAAAACATGAAATGCGGAATAAATTTTATTACATTTTCAAGACATATTTGCTGATTTGAAATTCTTTCTGCTAAGCTTGGCTAGTAACACTATGTAGCAGATAACAATCTCTATATGATCATATTTGTTTATTGGGGGCGTCAGATATCAAAACAGGTGAAAAGGAAGGTTTTGTTTATTATGTTTGGTTGGTTGATTTGTTTTGGAGTTTACCACCCAGTCAATACTATTTAAGGTCATTTTTGAGCCGGTCAGTTAATCACCTATTCACACTTGTCCTGGGCAGGCTTATAAGCAGTTAACCAATACAGTGCACATTCTTTCGCCAGAAACTGACAACTGCCCTTCTTGAATCAGCGGAATATGTTTGGTTGGAGTATAAAGACAGTCAGTAATATTAGGTCAATTTGATCCAGTCAGTTTACCTGAAAACACTTTTCTTAGACATGCTTAATTTTTGAAGGTCACTGATGAGGCCTAAATGGCCGAATCAAGCTTGTCTGACTCAGAAAAATCATGTATACTCCATAGTTTTCAGTTTTGTGCCGTAGTCCTAACTTCCGAAGGATTTATGAAAACACGCCTATACCAATACATTGTAACCTTTATCGCCGAAAAAAAAAAAATGAAAATTTTATGATGAAAAAATGTGATATGTTTCTTATTTCTGCTCAAAATATAGATTGTGGGGACTCGTTAGAACCGCCTCATCCACCTGTTTTACTATATAAAAGTTGTTTTCAAGGGGGTCAAAATTATATAGGCATGTTTTCGTGATATACCTCTTTGTCTGAACATTATACGGGGTTACTCAGTAAAGTTCATATTCTTTCGACACAATTAAACAACTATCCTTGTTGCATCGGCCGAAGGATAGAGATACTGTAGAAATCAAATAAATGATCAGTCTCCGCGAAAGATTTTCACTGGCCGGGCAGGTATCGAACCCGCGATCACCTGATCACCTGATCATCGGTAGGACATGCACCCGACTAAGAAAATGGTGTTATCCAGAAAATCCCGCATTGTTAAGAGAAGACTATTTGTTTCGTTATAATTAATGCATAACTATACCAAATTTAGTGACACAGAGGCCTTTGATGGACAAGACCCGGCAAACACAGCACATCCCCCTCCGGGCACACACCGACGGCCGTAGCTCATGAGACAGGTCAACTGAGGCATCAGGCAAGAGACACTTACCAGGGAACTTATAGGCGTTCCCCACAGAGCCAACATCAGCAAACATGGCCCACACTCCACGGAAGTCCCGGGCATCAGGAAGGAGATGCCCAAATTAGCGAGACTTGCAAAATTTATATTATTACAAAAAGTGGCAACCAAATCCGCTAAGATACATGTCCCACCTGACAAGTCAGTACTCTTATAAAAGAGAAAACTAGGAATTACTAATCGGCTGGGAAGCAAAATCTTTACGTTTAGAGAAGAGAAGAATCAAAATTGCGCCTAAATAACGGTAAGAGAAGAGAAGAATCGTGCTGTTATGAGAAGAGAAGACTATTGTTTTCATTAGGAAAGAGAAGACTAGAAATTACTTTGGGCTCGGAAGCACATTTTTTCCGTTTAGAGAAGAATCAAAAATGCTCCTTCACAGTAAGAGAAGAGAAGAATCGCAATCGCTCCATAGGGAAAAATGGTTTCCGTTAAGTCATTCAGCGTTTTTCTCTTTTCTTGGGAGCAATGTTTCTGTTTGCAGTTTACAGCAGAGAAGGCTCGGAATTCTCAGGAGCATTGTTTTATTATTATTATGATTATTATTATTATTATTATTTTTTGTTTTCTGTAAGAAATGAAAGACACAGAATTGCTTCTCGGGATCAATATTTTTATCGTAGAGCCAAACACGCCTATTCAAATACATTGTAAATTTTACCGCCGAAAAAAATGAAAATTTTCCGATAAAAAAAAAGTGATATTTTTCTTATTTCTGTTCAAAATATAGATTGTGGGTACACGTTAGAACCGCCTCGAGGCGGTTCTAACGAGAACCCACAATCTATATTTTAGAGCAGAAATTATAAACCCCCGTTTTGCTATATACATGTGTTAATGTGGGGTTGAAGGGGGGTCAGAATTATATGGGCGTGTTTTCGTGATGAGTAAACACGAAATTGCTCATCATGATCAAATTCTTTCCGTTAAGAAAAGAGTAGCTCTGAATCGCTTCTCTTGAGCAAGTTTTTTTCCGTTAAGAGAAAGAAGCCTCCGTGGTGTTGTGGTTACGCTACTCGCCTTGTAAACCAGGGATCGCAGGATCGATCCCGGGCTTCTACAGACGTTCGTATGAGTCTTTAACCCGAGGTCCAGTCTCCGTAGGACCTTAGCTGTTGGTTGGACGTAAAACCAAAGCACTCACTCACTCCGTTAAGAGCAGCCGAAAGTAACCCTGAATCGCTTCTCTTTGAGCAAGTTCTTTCCGCTAAGAGAAGCCGAGATTAGCCCTGAATCGCTTCTCTTGAGCAAATTCTTTCCGTAAAGAGAAAAGACTTTGAATTGCTTTTCAGCAGCAAGTTCTTAACGTTAAGGGTAGTGATCAAAATATCGTTCCTCTAGGAGCAGTCTGATCAGAGTTTACATTGTCACCATGTACTCGAAAATATGTGCAGCAGACGCCACAAACAGTCATTTTCAGATGGTTTTGTTTTGCTTTGTTATCCTTTCATGGTTTATTTTCTTACTTTCAGCTGGCTGTCGAACCTTCTGGAGCAGGGTTCTCGCTGAACGTTCCGGTCGAAGTCATCATAGGGAATGTTCCATTTCAACAAATAGCGCAACAGCACGGATTTAACGTCCAGCCGAATGCACCCGTAGTTTCGTATGCAGAGAGCGCGTTCGGCCGAGTGAATACGAAGGAAGATGACGACAAAAATACCACAAATACTGATTACGCCCCGATGTATGGCTACTATAAATGGGAGAAACCGGATACGATGTCAACTTTTAAGGCCAAATAGAGACGGACAATACAGCACATTTTCGAGTATTCATCGTCACACAGATATTTCTTTTCGGAATTGAACTATTCTGTAAGTGATTTGATTAGTAATAAATCACTGTTGGGTTGTCAGTTGTAAAGCAGATCAAATCATGAGCGCGTAGCGAGAGTGATTTGTCTACTTAGAACTGACCGACAAACTCATTTATTAATCAAATCGCACCTTTTTCGATTCATCAGTAGCACAACACATCGTTTGCAGGATCGATCCCGGGCTTCTCCAGACTTTCGGATGAGTCTTTAAAAAAACCGAGGTCCCGTCTCCGTATGACCTGAGCTGTTGGTGGGACGTAAAACTAAAACTCACTCACAACACATCGACAATTATTTTGTTTTACCATGCCTCCGCTATTGTAAGAAGAAATCCCGCCAACATTATTGACAGTATCACACACATTTATGTCCTTGTGTAATGTTTTTGATGCGAGAAAATAATGTTTCATTGTCTAACGTAATGGAATCTACGAGTGACGTCATAAAGCTGCTAATTTTAATGACGTCACTCGGCACGCTCTTTCGACTAATGATCTGTTGCATAATAAGTCAAGAGTTCTTTTTCATGGTCTATATAGGCGCACTGTGTTAGAATAGACAATGATTCATTTATGGGAAAATGGGTACACTTTAAGGAGAGGTGGTTGTTCAAATTTAAAATGCTTTAGTCTCCCGTAAAACTAAAATATTACGGACTGGCTATTTGCAACTCGACTGATGCCAAACACGTTGAAATGGATATTGCCAGTAGACTGGCAGTCGCACAGGTATTACTAGACATTTACAATAACCAACGTCATTATAAAGGCTATTAGCAGTCGACTTGTAATAGCCAAAATATGCGAACCATTTTAAACTCCTTTAACTATGGCAAATAGTTTGGCTTTGTGCAGTCCATCACGTGAACAAGTCCGTGAAATGAACACCCCCTAAGCCCCACTTTATATAGAGAAAATTTGGGTTTACAGGGGTATACCTTATTTTTCTTATTTCTGCTCCAAGACATAGGTTGTGGGTACTCGTTAGAACCGCCTCAATGAGGCGATTCTAACGAGCATCCACAGCCTATGTTTGCAGTTTAAATACTAATGATATCACGGATTTTCTTCAGAAAAGTAGCCATTTCGGAGATGTAAAAAGGGCACTATGTCACACAGGTGCGTTATCATAATGCGTAGTTTAATGTCATGCTTGTTTCATATTATCTGAGACTCTGGTCCTTCTCTAAGGAACTATGTAAAATAAGAGGGCCATAATGGCCCTGGATCGCTCACCTTATTCCAAGATGTTCCATAGCTTATGCAAAAGGAGTCACTGGTTTAAGGACATGTTGACAAAGATGTTTTGTTTCTATTTTTAGCGTTGGAGGTCATCTTTTTGCAATATAGAGACCCATTATAGCAGCATTAGAGGAACCTTTCTATGCCCCGCCATTCAAAAAAATGGCAGGATATTATGTTATCCCTCCGAAGTTTTGAGTGTCCGTCCGTCCGTCCGTCAGCGCCCCATAGTCGCGTGTACCCTCCATAACTGATACCATTTGAGATATTTTCACGAAACTTCAGATATGTATAGCACTATCAGAGGACGTGCAGAACATATAAACCGTAACTCCGATTTTCCTACTTTTGGAGTTGCTGCCCTTTAAACATTGAACATAGGCATTTTTATCATAGTTTCGTGTCCGTTCCATAACTTCGATAACATTTCTCACGAAACGTCTCGGATCTGTAGAGCAGCCGGAGATGATATGCAGAACATATGAACCATAACTATGATTTTCCTACTTTTGTAGTTATTGGTCCTTGAACATAGCCATTTCTGTTATGTAGTCTGAAGCACTGTATCTCCTGAACTTAATGATTGATTCTGACCAAACTTACATGGTTACATCACTAGGATAAGGGAAAACAGCCATTAGATTTTGTTTCACTGTGATATGGCACTTGCTTGATGTAATTGTAGTGGCGGGGCATCATGCAGTGCTTGCAGTTTAATTGTAAAATTATTTTGAAACCTGGCAATTAGCCTATGCTATGACGGTTATGAATCTTGTTATTTAAAGCTGTGCTTGTCATTGGTTTAACTGAACGGACTTATTTTAGCAATTTTGGACAGATATCAAGAAAAAAACTAACATTCTGGTAAAGTTTCATGAAGAATAAAGCAAATCTGTGGTATCTCATGGCTGAGGGTGAACAAGGTATTAAAGATATTTGACCTAGTGACCTATTTTCTTATTCCATATGACACATATTCAAACTTCATAGAAATAGCATCAAGGCAATTGGCCCCCGTCCATCGGAGCATTGGGAAATAAATTTTGCTGCATGGTGCTTCCACGAAGAGTTGGAACCAACCGCACATGAGTACTAGTAAACCGCTTAGAGGGTCTAATCCTGCCCCGACAAAGTAGTGCGAGAAAGCCCGCCCATGCATATAAACCCCACTGGTTTCATTGTCAGGTGGAAGTCCCACAAAATTATTGAGAGCAACGTCTCATAAATCACCTAAACTCCGTTCAGAAAATCTGAATCATCAATGTTTTCGTTTCTCGCTTTTTATACTCATTTTAGCCTATACATCACTGAGAAAGTTTTAGACCTCGCCCTCCGCCGAGTTCTCCAGCAAGTCGTACGCCTCTGCGCCTGCCAGGAAAGGCTGTGATTATTTGGAGAAAATTGCAAAATCTAAATTGTCTTTCACAGACTAAGACATTCTGACAGGTTCGTCACACCCTTTTAAACCATATATAGAAGTGGTTACTGCTCTTATACGTTACAAGGGCGTCTGTTTTATTTGCACGATCACTTCATGAAAAGTCATTAGCTGTGACAAACACATCTGATATCCGTATACTTCTTGTTGACAGCACATCGCGTTAGGGCCTCCCGTACCTAATGAGCCTCTTTCTAGCAATTCGAATGTAAGGTGTGTTGTAATTGCATATCTATCTATAAAGAGCATCACATGGATTTGAATATTTATAATTGTACCTGACAGTCATCGTCAAGTGGACTTAGTCTGTGGTCTCATTTTTTTGTTTTGCAATTTTCTCCCAAAATCACAGCCTTACCTGACTGTCACAGAGGCATACGACTTGTTGGAGAAGTTGGCAGAGGGTCAGGTCTAAAACTTTCCCAGAGTGATGTATGGGCTAATATGAATATTTTAAGGAAGAAACGAAAAAATCGACGATTCAAGAGTTTCTGAACAGAGTTTATATAGTGTTGAGGGAGACATTAAAACTCAAACAAAGCATCACGACAAACACTCGGGCAAAGTCTCAAAAAGGCTAAGCAAAACTGTAACTGAACAAAACCGTGACTTAGACAACTCTTCAGCAAGAATTTGGTGGTACTAAGGCCTATGAATTGCAGCCTTTAGCTGTAGAGAGCGCTGTAATTGATGACCGCATTTGTCATTCAGCCATCAAGTTTTCTGTATGTGTTGCAGAAGGCCAAGACAAGCTTCCTACGTTATATTGGTTACATAAATTTCATAAAAGATCATACCAAGCACGGTTAATTGCAAATACAAGGTCTTGTACCACCACTGAAATTTCCAAATTACATCAGCCCGAGTTTCAACGGAAACGGACAGCATGGAGTCTAACTCGTTACAAAACTAACAAATCTGTAACAAGAGACGCACAGTTAGTTCCCATCGGAATAACCAAGAATTGTCTATACATTATATTTACAAATCTTATAAAGATATTTTCCAAAAGGAATAATCATCAACATTTTTTACAATGGACGGTCTACCACACTAGACTCCCCTCGGACCTTTTGTATTCTATCATTTAAGCAAGGAAAACGAAATTGCTGATTGTAACTTGTCCTTTCTTGGATGGTTATTTTCCTCGTGCGGCATCCTACGGTGTTTGTTTCACAAGTAATTTGGTTTGCCGGAGTGCCTATTCATATAACTGACTTCAACACTCGTAATAAATTGTTAACTGCTGAACTTCTGCATCTAGGTTATCGGTAACATAAAATGCGAAAAACCTTTTCTACGTTTTATTCTAATTTAGTTTCCAAATTCAATGTTGGACTTAAATCTCTTCTGCAACAAGGCCTGTCGGAACAAGAATTGCATGGTGACTTCGTATACAAATTCCGAAAAAATATATGCTTCCAATGATCTCAGTACCCAATTCTGTAAAATAATTCGATATAAAAAGATTGGGTACAACATAAATGTTATACGACAGACTGTGTGCATGGTAGTTAACCCAATCACGGTATGTAAATTTGCTTCCCTCTTTAATTGCACGCCAGCGGGTCAGGCCTCGGATTCTTTGACGGCTGTAGCGTAAAGGCACATTTGTTTTTTAGATAATGTCGGTTGGTACCTGATGCTCTGTCTCTGGTCGGGCCAACCGGAGCCTAACTGCTGGTTTTCTTTTGCTCTAGCATTTATTTCATGCTGTCGCGGTCTCCTCGTTTCATCGCTGTATTCATTTGATTTTTATGTTCTCGGAGATGTACTGGTAAACAAACTAGGTCTGGCAGTGACGTCAAATCAATAACAAAGCTAAAAATAGAAAGGATTTTCCAGTATAGATTTGCGCTTGGGTTTATGATATAAACTGAACAATGTTATTTTATTATACAGTAGGCAAGTTGGCCCAGGTGATGTCAACGCTGCTTGTCATGCTTCCGGCCCGAGTTCTAATCTCACTGATTGTGTTTTTATATATTTATTTTATCTTTTTATAGTAAATTAAATGTTCATTGTTTCATATTTTTATATTTTAGTTTTTAAAATCTATAGTATATTGTTTTGTATATATCTTTTTTCTTTTTCACTTTTTTCATCTTTATTTCTCATAAACAAGTTTTATGCAGTCAAGTGTAATGTGTGTGATCACAAATGCCCCCAACCCTACTCAAGCTACCGTCAAGGTCAGTTTTTGATTTATTGAAGTTTAACGGCCCAGTCAACACTATTTTAGGTCATTTTTGAGCCGGTCAGTTTACCTATCCACACTTTTCCTGGGCAGGCGTGTACGTGAGCGGTTAACCAGTACAGTGCACATTCTTTCGCCAGAAACTGACAACTGACCTTCTTGAATCAGCGGAAGTGAGAATGTGGTCAAGGTCAGAACGTCAAGGTCAAACTCATATGGTTAGAAAGGGCTTGATGCATGGAAAATGTATTGCTAGAATGCACGCCCTATGCCCAATGGGTCAGAAGTTTGAGTCAAGATTAAGAATTTTTTTCCACAGACAGAAAGACAAACTAACAGACAGGGTAAAAATATATGCCGCCGAATCAGTGAATAACATATGTGATAAAATAGCACTCATGAGACAGATTCGGTCAGTTTCGCTTGCCGTGTCTGTCTGAGTAGTCTTCATCGTCACTGCCTGTGTCGGTATCTTCATCGCTGGAGTCAACCGTGATGACCAATTTGTCTAGCAGCTCCTCCCTGGCCACGTCGGTTTTCCAAAACTCAGACTCTGTGCTGATTACGTGTCTGCAGCAGGCCTCCCAGTCGCGGGCTGTTACTTTAGTGAAGGCCTCCTCAATCAAAGGCTCGGTGTCTGTCGCTCTGAATCTTGTGTTTCTTTTGGCAACGTATCCCTTAACCTGTGACCATATCATCTCTATCGGGTTTAGCTCTGCATGATATGGAGGCAGACGTAAGCTCGAGTGACCATGTTGCTCCAACAAAGCGTCTAGTGTGTACTTTGGTACGGGTCTGTTCAACTTGCAGATATGCAACAGTTCTGTCTTCAGCATCCTGTCATCATAAACCAAGGACTGACGATCAGGCCAACGTTTGATGTCATCCTTCCTCGTTGCTGCTGTCGGGCATTTATCTTCCTGGATGTTGTGATACGGAGCTTGGTCGATTACCAGAACTGATGCAGCCGGAAGGTTGGGTATGAGCCGCTGTTTTACCCACTTTAGAAAGTTCTCCGAATTCATTTCGTTGTGATAATCGCCTGTGGTTGACTTCGCCTTAAATACCAGCTCAGCACCCTGAATGAAGCCGGCTTCAGATCCAGCATGAACAATAATATATCGCGTTCCTTTAGAAAAGGGAATCTTAAGCGCATAGTCGTCACTCTGCCAAGACCTTTTTGCACTGTGTGATGTATGGACAAACGTCTCGTCAGTGTAAACTATGGGTCGTCCCTCCTCTCGGAATCTGCGGATCTGACGCAAAAAACTGGATCCGAGCTGCCACCACGTCGGTTCTTTCCATCAGGACACTCCTGTTAGTCTGCGTCGGCTTCCATTTGAAACCTAGGGATCTCAAGAGTTTCCGAAGAGTTTCTTTCGAGCCCGTAAAACCGATTCTATCTCGTAGCTCAGAGGAAATGTCTGCAAGTGTGGGCATGATGTTCCTTGTCCGAGCCAGATCAGCCACTGTGCGCCTAACGACAGCCTTGTCAAAGTCGTCAAACTGAATTTTGTTTGGATTCGTCTTCCTCAGAACCGTGGGTCCATCTGCCATACGCTGTATTCTGTAAAGCGTTCGTTGCGAAATTCCTGTCAGCATCGCCGCCCTCTCAACAACGTTAGTCAAAGGCAACAGCAGCTCTCCAGCTTCCTCCTGCTTGCATACATGGAAATAAAATGAAGTACGGTAAAACCTCCAGTAACAGTCAACTCTCAACAACAAACCCTCCCTTTAACAGCCACATTGCATTTTACCTTAAGTCATATAACATTCTTTATAGGCCCCCGCCCATCGGGACTTGCAAAAATAGATGGGCTGCATGATCCTGCCACGCAGATTTGAAATCCGACCGCACACGAGTACTAGTAAACCGCTTAGAGGCTGTAAGCCTGCCCAGGCAAAGCGGTGCCAGTCGGCTCATCCATATTGGTTTCATTGGGCGACAGGGCCTGAGATGTCATTTCATCTCAATGTCGGGTAAAAGTCTCACAACATTGGAAGCAACGTCTCCAAAATGACCTATACAGTGTTGACGGGGACGTTAAACCTCAAATCAAACAAACATTCTTTTTTGAACCTCTATCAAACAGCCATCTCCTCACAATAGCCAGATCTTTGTCTTCCCGAAGTTGCAATGTTGTAGAGAGGTTGCACTGTATTCTTTTAATCCATCTGCATTTAAATGTCCATACTTTAGAAGAACGAGGCATATTGAGAAATGCATAGAATTTTACACGTACTTGCAAAACATGCTTTAAAATCTTCATTGATTTGTCCCCAAAATCTTCACAAATTGCAGAATCAACTCTGGTGGCCATGCTTGAACATGAACAAGAAATATGTTCTGTACACGTCGTAATTATCCACTTTTAACATGCCACACGGGTAAAGCAGATTTCACATGTCGTGTGTGGGTGAGTATTACGAGGCAAAAAAAAAAAAAATCATTCGACTTACGTGGGTTGCGAACCAGCCTCTCCTTGGTCTGTAGAACAACACCTCTACTCTCTCGGCCACGAAATTCACAACGGTTTGGCGGTATGTAAATAATGTTAATCCTAGGTTTCAAGTAACGGCCATATCATATGAATATTCGAGTAAACTAATTATGACGTAACTGCCAGGAATTCCATGTCGGACTATAGCACTTATGAGATAGAATGCCTTCATGCGGCCTGTCGTCTAGGTAGCGACAGAACCAAGGGCGATGATTGTGGCCAAGTGAAATCGATTGGAGTCCCCCCCCCCACCAAGTGACATACTTTTTACTGTCCATTCCGGGGCGCTTGTTTTCTCGGTTTGTTTTTGTTATGGTTGGTCTTTGCGTGTGTGTATTGCTTACCTGTATATCTTTTTATTTTGGCAAACATATGGTCAATTTGTGGGAAAGTAAATGTCATTTTGGCTATCTGCTAGTGATTTTTGCATTGGGGTTTAGTTATTTCCTGTTCGTGTTACTTCCCTTTGGTGTCTCCGTTGGGGGGTTTGGGATGGTTATGTTGATTCCTGATCGATGCCTTCACTTCTTTTATGTTTACACCTTAATGGCTTGACATGAGACTTTCAAGTGCTAAGTTCAATATTTTGGGCTGATAACTGATAAACACGCGGAACAGCTATCTGGTGGTTGACAGTCCACTCGTCTTCTGTTAAGTCGTCTAGTGGACGCCATTTTCTCATTAAAATGTCATTGACATAATAACGGACAGGGATCTGAAATACGTCTTGCTTATCTAAAGCCCTTTCAAACAAAGGCGAAATTCCAGGCTCCTTATGCCGTGCTATAGAAAGTTGTGACCCTGATATTTTTCATGACCTAGATCAAGAGATTCTCATGGATGTATGTCTGCTTATCAGACAGGCGTTTGGCAGTTTTGTGGGAAAGTTAGGGTCTAGTTGTTTCACGTCTGTGCTTCTTTCCCTTTGGTGTCACTGATGGGCTCTGTGGGTTAATTGTATCGATTCCTGATCATTGCCTTCACTTCTATTTTGTGGGCGGGTGGCTGTCCTTTTGCTTTTCACTTGTGATGTGTTCATTAGGGTTTAGTTATTTCATGTTCGTTTTTTCTATCTCTCTGGTGTCTCTGATGGATGGTGGTGGGTAGTTGTATGGATTCCTGATCATTGCCATCACTTCTATTTTCTTGCACACTAGACAAGGAAATCCATGATTTTACCCTGGGATAGAAATTTGTTCTGACCCTGTTGTTCCGACCCCAAATCGAATATAATCGCGTGTTTGATAAATGCGCTGGTTGATTACAACCTCATGCGCGGCGTCGTCATGCGTGACGTCACTAAACATTCCTGTTGTGTCATCACAAAATGGCGGACGTCGGTAACCGAAGTGACAGCAGCATTAAAAATTCGCGATAGAAATGGAAGGTATGCAAGAAAAAGAATGCAATATGGGTGTGAGGGGCAAGCCTCGTGATGCCGGACAGTGTCCCTCGGGACGGATTTTTCAATCCACCCCTCACACCCATATAAGATTCTTATATTACAACAGGTGGTGGGTCAACGGTCGAGATCTAAGACGCAGTCTGTCTCAAAATAGAAGTGAAGGCAATGATCAGGAATCGATACAATTAACCCACAGCTCCCATCAGAGATACCAAAGGGAAAGAAACACAAACACGAACAAAAACAGACCCTAATGGAAACATCAATAGTAGAAAGCAAAAAGGACAGATACTTTCCGACAAAATGGGCAATTGGCTATCCAAAACAAAATAATAAACGATAGAGTCAGACAAACTATTACAAAAATAAACCATGACGGAAGAAACGCATTGGAACGGTCAAACGAATTCTACTTGGGGGTCAAGCCGCCTCCCAAGAGATGAGGTATTAAAAAGTAAAATTCGGATAGTGTGGAAGAAAAGCTATAACAAATCCACAACATGCCCTTGTCCTGCTGTAGCCAAAGCAATAGAACGCCACGACATTGTAAGCTTCGCTGCACCGTCATACAGACCCAAACTCACACGCGACCGGCAATATTACTATGTCATTAATCAAGTAATTTCGTTTTGGCCCAGTTACAAGTTCGAGGTATGTTGTATTGGCCCGAGACCGAAGGCCGAGGCCAAACAGCAGACCGAGGGAAAGACGAGGGAAAGTCGCACAAACATGAAACAACAGAACCTAATGGAAACCTCAATAGCGAAAAGCCAAAAGGACAATTACTTTCCTACAAAATGGCCAATTTGCTATCCAAAACAAAAAAATATAAGCGATACAAACCATAACAATAAATAAACCGCGACAGAAGAACTGCCTTGGAACGGTTAGTGAACGAATACCACTGGGGGCGGGGAGCTTAAATGGGTTTTACGTAGCCACAATCCTAGACCTTACTTCCGTCGCGATTTAGACAAAATATGTGTTCAGTTCGCATGAAGCCCTCCCAACTCATCAGTGCAACATCTCCGTGATTACAAAAAAAATTCAAACAACTACAGAGATGAAACAACGGTGAGGACTCGACAGCAAGAAACCACTGAAATGCTGGAGCAAAAGAACACCAACAATTAGACTCCGATGGGCCCGACCAAAGATGGAGCATCAGGCACCAACCAACATTCATTAGACTTAAAAACATGATTATCGAATTTTGACCTCAGTGTTAATATGGATGACCTCCGAAAAATACAGGATAGTCAATTTATAAAATTGTAAACAGAGACAATATTACCATTGCATATAGCGGTATTATTGCTATTGTATGCATGGCCAAACATTTATATTGCATATGCAAAAAAGAACCATTGCATATAAATGCAAAATAGTAGCAATGCATATAGCGGCATTTCTTACTAATGCATATGGTCACAAAAGAATTGACACTGTTGCATATAGGGGCAAAATATTGGTATTGCATATACATGTAGCAGCAGTATTATGTTATTAATAAAGTAATTTAGTATTGGCCCAGGTACAGGTCCGTTGTCTGCTGCTTTGTCCCAAGGCCGAGGGCCAATGCAGCTGACCGAGGACCTGTAACTGGGTCAATACGAAATTACTTGATTACTGACATTTTTTTTTCACACAATTTAAAAAAACATTATTCATTTTTACCTCACTTGACCTAAGCTAATATTGGTTGACCTGGTGTTTATTCGGATGACCTCCGATCAATACAGGATAGTCAATTAATAATTACTATTACAAATAGAGGCTAAATATTACTACTGTATATTTGTTTGTTTGGGCCGGTCAGTTTTCCTAGCCACTCTTTTCCTTGGCAGGCTTACATCACGTTAACAAGTCGGTGAAATGAAGATCCCCCTAAACCCCACTTTATGGGTTATATATTATTATTCTTATTTCTGCTCCAAGACATAGGCTGTGGGTACTCGTTAGGACCGCCTTAATGAGGCGGTTCTAAGGAGCACCCATAACCTATGTTTTGAGCATTTATAAGAAAAATATCGTGTATTTCGATCAGAAAATTAGCCTTTTTGGAGACGTAAAAAATGCACTTAGTCACACGGGTGTGTTACCGTTATGTGTTAAAGTTTTTGTCCCTTTGGTGTCTCTGATTGGTACGGAACCCGGGAAGGGACATGATTTTTTTTATTTTATAAGTTGTGCGCACAAGATAATATCTTGTGCGGACAAGATATTATCTTGTGCAGACAACATATTATCTTGTGCAGACAAGATATTATCATGTGCGGACAAGATAATATCTTGTCCGCACAACATAATATCTTGTCCGCACAAGATATTATCTTGTGCGGACAACATATTATCTTGTGCAGACAAGATATCTTGTCCGCACAAGATATTAAGTTGTGCGAACAAGATATTATCTTGTCCGCACAAGATAATATCTTGTCTGCACAGCATAGATCTTGTGCGGACAAGATATTATCTTGTCTGAACAAGATATTATCTTGTCCGCACAAGATAATATCTTGTCCGCACAAGATAATATCTTGTCCGCACAAGATAATATCTTGTCCGCACAACTTCCCAAGGTCTGTTGTGCAAACAAGATAATATGCTGTGCGAACAAGATATGTTGTGCAAACAAGATATTATGTTATGCAAACAAGATCATATCTTGTCCGCACAAGATAATATCTTGTCCGCACAAGATATGTTGTCCGAACAAGATGATATCTTGTCCGCTCTAGATATTATCTTGTTCGCACAACATAATAAAAATAAAAAAACCATGTCCCTTCCCGGGTTCCGTAGATGGGAGCTGTGGGTTAATTGTATCGATTCCTGATCATTACCTCCACTTCTACTTTTTATACATCAGCGGTTAACCAATGCAGTGCATTCTTTTGCCAGAAACTGATAACTGCTCTTCTTGAATCAGCGGAAGGGAGAGAATGACCATAGAAATCTACTGTACATGTATATAGGGGCAAAATATTGTAAGGCTTATGATAGCGAAATGGTGCCACTGCATATAGTTTTGTTTGTTCGATTTGAGGTTTAACGTCCCCGTCAACACTGTAAAGGTCATTTTGGAAACGTTACTTCCAATTTTGTGAGACTTGTACCCGACATTGAGATGAAATGTTATCTCAAGCCGTGTCACCCAATGAAACCATTCAGCGGCACAAACAAGTAGGGAAATATGTGGGGTTAGTAAATAATTCTATGTTTTGACCCGAATATGAAATATATCGGATTTTTTATCTGAAAAATCCCATTTTTGGGTGATAAAATTTTCAATATATTTTAATCCGTGTATTTTCGTAATGTATAGTGGTCGAAGATGCAATTGACTAGGCGGAGCTATTCAGGTGTTGTCAATAAAAGCCAAATTCGCTAAACCCAACAGAAGATTCGGTAAATAGCCTTCTGTCGCGGTTTATTTTTTTATGGTTTGTCTTTGGGTGTTTGTTTCGCTTATGTTATTTTGGATAGCCTATTGGCCATTTTGGGGAAAGTTACTGTCCTTTTGGCTTTCAGCTATTGGGGTTTCCATTAGGGTCTGTTGTTTCATGTTTGTGTGTCTTTCCCTTTGGTGTCTCTGATGGGAGCTGTGGGTTAATTGTATCGATTCCTGGTCATTGCCTCCATTCCTATTTCGCATGCTTTCAGCAAGCGGACCAAACTTCGTTTGTGCTACAGTTGAATTCACACAAGCGGGTGACTTGGTTTACCCTTTTTGTTAATATAACATTCCGAAGGAAGGTGCAAACGATAGCTCTGCCAAGTCAATCTTCTGCCAAGTCAATCTTATCTGCGACTACTATAGAACACACAAATCTATGATTGCACAAGAGTGAGAACTTTATCTCGGTTTTCCTTAAGAAACAAAAATTCGGCCGAAGGCTATGTTGCGCCTGTGGGGTGCAAAGTCACCGAACTATGACATCTAGGCCAAGGTCAAACATAGATGCTTGCATAAGTTGCCATTCTTAAATGCAAGCTTGTACTAAGTATCATTATTTAAGCTGTAATAATTCTTGAGAAATGAAGTTCACCATTAGGGTGAACGCTAGGGTGGTTGCAATATTTTCCAAAGTCAGTGAACCATAAAATGTAGGTCAAGTAAAATATAAATGCTTGCATTTAACTTGCCACCCCCAGTTACAAGTTTGTACCAAGTATTATTAATGAAGCTCTTAGTTCTTGAGAAATTAGCTTGACCATTTGGGTGAAAGCTAGGGTGGCCGCAATATTTTACAAAGTCGGTGAAACATGACCTACATTTTAAGGTCAAATATGGATGCTTGCGTTGAAGTTGCCATCCCGAGATATAAGTTTGTACCAAGTATTATTAATGAAGCTCTTATAGTTCTTGAGAAATAAACTTGACCATTAGGGTGAACGCTAGGGTGGTCGCAAATGTTGATGCCTTGACAAACGGACGGAAAACCGAGCGCCTTAATCGCGCTATGCTAATAGCAGGCGCGACAATAAATGAAGCTGTTATAGTTCTTGAGAAATAAACTTGAACCTCAGGGTGAACGCTAGGGTGGTCGCAAATGTTGACGCCGGGACGGACGGACGGAAAACCGGGCGCCTATATCGCGCCATGCTAATAGCAGGCGCGACAAAAACATCAGCCATGGAGTCATGAAAGGGTTATGCTAGCATTTACTTCTAAATATATTCACCCCTGTCCTGCTGAATAAATTAATTCAACCATGCCCAATCCAATTACACCATTCTTTGGAAGCCGTCTGATCCGGATCTACACTGTTTAGCAATGGTAGGGGTGTGTTCAGCAGAATAAAGGTTAAAATACTGTTGGATAAATCCGTCTCCGTATAAGCCTGCCCAGGAAAGTAGGTAAACTGACCGGCTCAAAAATGATCTAAATAGTGTTGACTGGGCCGTGTGTGTGTGAAATCGGGTTTAACGTCGCTTTCAACAATTTTTCAGTCATATCACGACGGTGTCTGGTTGCGACAGGGAGCTTAATGCTCACTTTTATAGTGCTGCCTCACTGAAGTATCAGGTCCCAGACACATTACATGATACCACACCCAGTCACATTATCCTGACACTTGGTCGACCAGTCCTAGCTCTTTCCCGTACATCTGAGTGCCAAGCGAGGAACAGATAGTACCATTTTTAACGACTGTTGTATGTCGCGGGCCCGGGATCGAACCCGTGACCTCCCGTTCCCCGGAGCGGACACTCTACCAACTAAGTATCGGGGCCGGAGTTGACTGGGCCGTAAAACTCCAATACAAACAAACGCATCCGTCTGTTTCTGTTCCATCAGTCGGGATTTCTGCTTGTTAACCAAAACGATTAGCGATATCTCCAACACAATGACAAGCACTAGCACTAAGCTTACACTCCAGAAAATGACGTCGTGCATACAGATGTTATTGTTGACGCCGCTCGGAGCTGAAAAGGAAAGAAACAAGATGGCCCAGAGGGCCCTGAATCGCTCGCCTTAGAATTAGTGTCTCTAGTACATTCTAGGCCAAAGGGCTATAATTTGAACAAACTTTGTAATCGTCCACTAGATGAAGCTTAATACCAAATATCAAAGACCTAGGCCTTTGGGTTTCAGACAAGAAGAATTTTTAAAGGTTTTCTCTATATAAGCCTATGAAAAACCAAAGGCCCCCGGGCAGGGGGCATTTTTGGCCCTAGAGCTATAATTCAGAAATCTTGAAAGAGGTCCAGTAGATGAAGCTTCACACCAAATATCAAAGATCTGGGCCTTGCGGATTCAGTGAAGAAGATTGTTAAAGATTTTCCATGTATAAGCCTATGTAAAACCAAAGGCCCCACGGGTAGGGGCATTTATGGCCCCCGGGCTATAAATTGAACAATCTTGGTAGAGGTCCACTAGGTGAAGCTTCATATTAAATAGCATAGACCAGGGCCTTGTGGTATTAGAAAAGGAATTTAAATATTTTCGCATTTTAAGCCTATGAAAAACCAAAGGGTCCCGGGTGGGGGCATTTTTGGGCCCCAGGGCTAAAATTTGAACCATCTCGATAGAGGTCCAATAGACGAAGCCTCACACCAAATATCTAAGACCTTGGCCTTGCAGTGTCTGAGAAGAAGATTTTTTAAAGATTTTCCCTATATAAGCCTATGTAAAACCAAAGGACCCTGGGGGCGGGGTCATTTTTGGCCCTAGGGCTATAATTTGAACAATCTTGGTAGAGGTCCATTAGATTAAGCTTCACACCAAATATCAATGACCTGGGCCTTGCGGTTTCAGAGAAGAAAAGTTTTAAAGATTTCCTTTACATAAGCTTAGGTAGAACCAAAGGCTCCCTGGGCGGGGGCATTTTTGCCCCAGGGCTATTATTTGAACAATCTAAGTAGAGGTCCACTAGGTGAAACTTCATACCAAATATCAAAGACCTAGGCCTTATGGTTTCAGAGAAGAAGATTGTTAGAGAATTTTCCTATATAATAAAAATCAAAAATGAGTTCCTTTAAGAGCAATGAAAACATTCATAAGAAAGAAGATGGGCCATACTACGTAGTTTCGGCCTATGAAAAACCAAAGGGTCCGGGGTGGGGGCATTTTTGGCCCCAGGGCTATAATTTGTAAAATCTTGAAAGAGGTCCACTAGATACGGGCCTCCGTGGCCTAGTGGATAAGAGCGCTGACTCTTAGTCATTAG
The DNA here is from genome assembly GCA_963580285.1 of Lucinisca nassula. NCBI lineage: Eukaryota > Metazoa > Mollusca > Bivalvia > Lucinida > Lucinidae > Lucinisca > Lucinisca nassula. Next base: position 67,076,502 of record OY757027.1, on the reverse strand, counting down.
GTCTCTCACCGCCGTAGGTTCGAGCCTCGCTCGGGTCACGTGTGAGACGCCAAGTTCTGCAACGGAAGGTCAGGTGGTTTTTCTCCGGGTACTCCGGTTTTCGCCCACCTCTGATTAACGATCGGCTCGATATGAGTGAAATAATCTTGAAAGGGCCGTAAAACCCAAACCAAAAAAAAAAAAAAAAAAAAAAAAGGTCCACTAGACGAAGCTTCACACCAAATATCAAAGATCTGGGCCTTGCGGTTTCAGAGAAGATTTTTAAAGATTTCCCTGTATAAGCCTATGTAAAACCAAAGGCCCCCGGGGCGGGGGCATTTTTGGTCCCAAGGCTATTATTTGAACAGTCTTAGTAGTGGTCCACCAGGTAAAGCTTCACACCAAATATTTATGACCTGTGCCTTGTGGTTTCAGAGAAGAAGATTTTTTAATGTTTACCCTATATAAGCCTATGTAAAATCAAAGGCCCCCGGGGCGGGGGCATTTTGGCCCCCAGGGCTATAATTTGAAAAATCTTGGTAGAGGTCCACTAGATGAAGCTACATACCAAATATCGAAGACCTGGACCTTGTGGTTTCAGAGAAGATTTTTAAAGTTTTCGTCTAAAAAAATCTATTTTTAGCTCCTGTGACCTAGATGTGCAATGGACCGGAACCATTTGAACAACTTTGAAAGGGGACTACCTAAGGATCATTTCTGTGAAGTTTGGTCAAAATCCGATCAGTGGTTTAGATGTCATTTGAAGAAAAAGTTTACGCACACACACACGCACACATGCATGCACGACGGACGACGGACAAAAACTGATCCCAAAAGCTCACCTCGTCACTACGTGACCGGTGAGCTAAAAACATTTTGTTTGATTCGAGGTTTAACGTCCCCGTCAACACAATATAGGTAATTTTGAGACATAGCTTCCAATGTTGTGGAACATTTACCCGACATTGAGATAAAATGACATCTCAAGCCCTGTCGCCCAATGAAACCAAAAGGGTATATAAGCATGGACGGTCCGACTCGCACCGCTTTGCCAGGGCAGGCTTAAATCCTCTAAGCTGTTTACCAGTATTCGTGTGCGGCCCATCTATTTTTCACAATCCCCGACGGGCCTGGGCCATTTTTATTTGTCTACAAAAAGGACCAGTCTGAATGAGTGATTTTGTTTCATTGTTGCATGAAATTTATTTTTATGCCCCCAGAATCTAAGAGATTCCGGGCGGGGGCATATAGTTTTTGGTCTGTCCGTTTGTCCGTCTACAAAAACCTTAACATTGGGCATAACTTGAATGGAAATAGATAAGGGCTTTCATATTTCACGTGTATACCTTATCACAAGACCTTTCCAGTGGTACCATAATTTCTGATATCGTGACCATGACCTTTGACCTACTTTTTTTCAAAATTTTAACATTGGCAACATTTGGCACAACTTGTGAATGGCGCTGTCCGGGGACATCAGTGTTTAACAAACAAATCTTGCTTCTGATAAAAAATAGTCTTTAAGATAAAAATTCCATGAGGTATAGTGAATTCTTCCATACCTTCAAAAAGGTCATTTTTCTGTTGAAAATGTTTATTTGTTTTTCAAAGTTACACTTCAAACATAGATTTGGGTGCTCGTTAGAACCGCGTCATTGAGGCGTTCTAACGGGTACCCTCAACCTAGGTCTTGGAGCATAAATAAGAAAAATAGTGCATATCCCCTTCAACCCCAGTTTTCTCTACATAAAGTGGAGTTAAGAGGGTTGTTACTTTTACGGACTTGTTCACGTGAAGTGATAATTTTCTTATTTCTGCTTAAGAACATAGGTTGCAAGAGCGCGATAGGACCAGTGAGGTGGTCCTAACGAGTCCCCATGCTCTTATGTTTTTTAGAAGAAATAATTTATAATTTTTATACCACAATAACCCCTCATTTCTCTGTATTGAAAAGTCTAGCCCCTTAAAAAAAGGAAAAAAAAAATAATAATAATAATAAAACTGTGCATGTAAGTGTACCACGCCACACTTATGCCATTAATCGTTCCAAAAGTATCTCACCTGTTTAATTGTAGCTATTCGTATTGTCATTGATGGTATGGTGAAGCTATACAGTCTCTACCTTTCTTACTTTAGTGACGTCACGCCGCTTCCGTTTTGTTGAGCACGACTGTAATGGAATTGGTTCATTTGAGCTACGTCATTAGAAAATGTTTTGATTTTTTTTCCCACTTGTAAACAAGAAAGATTGCCCGACATGTCCGAAATAATGTGACATAATTTTGTTTGCTTTGAGGTTTAACGTCCGCGTCAACACTGTATAGGTCATTTTGGAGACGTTGCTTCCAATTTTGTGGGTCTTTTATCAGACATTGAGATGAAATGACATCAAGCCTTGCCGCCCAATGAAACCAATAGGGACGGGCCGCCTCGCACCATATTGCCTTGGTAGGCCTCGGATCCTCTAAGCGGTTTACCAATACTCGTATGCGGGTCGGTTTCAGCTCTGCGTGGAAGCATCATGCAGCCCATCTATTTCTTCAAGCCCCGATGGGCGGGGGATAATGAAATAATGGCGTCCATCATAGTGTCAGAAATGAAAAATTTTGGGTAATAATGATTGCATCTGCCTTCAACATAGATTTTTAGTGCTCGTTAGAACAGCCTGAATGCGGCAGTTCTAACGAGTACCGACAATGTGTTTTAGAGCAAAATTTAGGCTGATAATGTTTACCCCGAAAACCCCAGTTTCCTATATATAAAGTGGGGTTTAGCGGGGCATCATAATGCCGATCAGCTTCTGTATGACCCTGTCAATTGCATAATAAATGTTTAAACCACGATTTGAACTTGAAATCCCAGTTTGAAGTTTCCCAAATACGGTTTGGGTGAGTGAGTGATATTTTGTTTATAGTCACCTCAACCTATTGGTCATATGGTGTCTAATAATTTTCTATAAGACTGTTTGGAATAATGAAAACTGTTAAGACATTAAAAATTTAGACTCAACGTAGCTGTTTACATTTTATTATCCCCTCGCACAACATAGTTGTGAGGGGGGATATAGCATTTGTCCCGTACGTACGTACGTACGTACTTTGTCAGCGCTCTAGCGCCTACATTTCTTGACCGATTTTAATATAACTTCACACAAATGTTCCTTATGACAATATCTCGAGCGAGTTCGACTTTCAAGGTCATGACCTCAAGGTCAAGGTCACTGTGGCTATTCTTAGAAAAACTTTGTCATCGCTCTAGCGCTTACATTTCTTCACCAATTTCAATATAACTTCACACAAATGTTCCTTATAAAAATATCTCGAGCGAGTTCGACTTTCAAGGTCATGACCTCAAGGTCAAGGTCACTGTGGCTATTTATAGAAAAACTTTGTCATCGCTCTAGCGCTTACATTTCTTCACCAATTTCAATATAGCTTCACACAAATGTTCCTTATGACAATATCTCGAGCGAGTTCCACTTTCAAGGTCATGACCTCAAGGTCAAGGTCACTGTGGCTATTTTTAGAAAAACTTTGTCATCACTCTAGCGCCTACATTTCTACATCAATTTCAATATAACTTCACACAAATGTTTCTTATGACAATATCTCGAGCAAGTTCGACTTTCAGGGTCATGACCTCAAGGTCAAGGTCACTGTGGCTATTTTTAGAAAAACTTTGTCATCGCTCTAGCGCCTACATTTCTTCACCAATTTCAATATTACTTCACACAAATGTTCCATATGACAATATCTCGAGCGAATTCGACTTTCAAGGTGATGACCTCAAGGTCAAGGTCACTGTGGCTATTTTTAGAAAAACTTTGTCATCACTCTAGCACCTACATTTCTTCACCAATTTCAATATAACTTCAAACAAATGTTCCTTATTAAAATATCTCGAGTGAGTTCGACTTTTAAGGTCATGGCCTCAAGGTCAAGGTCACTGTGGCTATTTTTTGAAAAACATTGTCATCGCTCTAGCGCCTACATTTCTTCACCAATTTCAATATAACTTCACACGAATGTTCCTTACGACACTATCTCGAGCGAGTTTGACCTTCAATGTCATGACCTCCAGGTCAAGGTCACTGTAGCTATTTTCAGAAAAACTTTATCATGGCTCTAGCGCCTACATTTCTTCACCAATTTCAATATAACTTCACACGAATGTTCCTTACGACACTATCTCGAGCGAGTTTGACCTTCAAGGTCATGACCTCCAGGTCAAGGTCACTGTAGCTATTTTCAGAAAAACTATCATGGCTCTAGCGCCTATATTTTTTCACCAATTTCAATATATCTTCACACAAATGTTCCTTATAAAAGTATCTTGGACATGTTCAAATTTCAAGGTCATGGCCTCAAGGTCAAGGTCACTGTGTGTAGTTTTAGAAAAAACATTGTCATTGCTCTAGCACTTACATTTCTTCACCGATTTCAATATAACTTCACACAAATGTTCCTTATGACAATATCTCTAGCGAGTTCCAATTTCAAGGTCAAGGTCACTATGGCTTTTTTTAGAAAAACTTTGTCATCGCTCCAGCGCCTACATTTCTTCACTTATTTCAATATAACTTCACACAAATGTTTCTTATGACAATACCTCGAACCTGTTCAACTTTCAAGGTCAAGGTCACTTTGGCTATTTTTAGAAAAACATTGTCATTGCTCTAGCGCTTACATTTTTTCACCAATTTCAATATTACTTCACACAAATGTTCCTTATGACAATATCTCTAGTAAGTTCCACTTTCAAGGTCAAGGTCACAGTGGCTATTTTTAGAAACACTTTGTTATGGCTCTATCGCTTACATTTCTTCATCGATTTCAATATAACTTCACACAAATGTTCCTTATGACAATATCTCAAGCGAGTTCGACTTTCAAGGTCATGACCTCAAGGTCACTGTGGCTATTTTTAGAAAAACTTTGTCATCACTCTAGCGACTTCATTTCTTCCTTGATTTCAATATAGCTTCACACAAATGTTCCTTATGACAATACCTCGAGCGAGTTTGACTTTCAAGGTCAAGGTCACTGTGGCTATTTTTAGAAAACTTTGTCATTGCTCTCGCGCCTACATATTTTCACCAATTTCAATATAACTTCACACAAATGTTCCTTATGACAATATCTCGAGCTATCTCGACTTTCAAGGTCAATGTCACTGTGGCTATTTTTAGAAAAACTTTGTCATTGCTCTAGCGCCTACATTTATTGATGGATTTTTATAGAACTTCACACAAATGTTTCTAATGATAATATCTCGAATTGCTTTGACTTTCAAGGTCATGACCTCAAGGTCAAGGTGACTGTTGCTATTTTTAGAAAAACTTTGTCATCGCTCTACCGCTTTCAATTATTAACAGATTTTAATATAACTTCACACAAAAAATGCTTATCATTATATCTTGAGCAAGATCTTTCGCGGTCATGGCCTCAAGTCAAGGTCACTATGGCTATTTTTAGAGAAACATTGTCATCACTCTAGAACCTACATTTATTAATGGATTTTTAAACAAATTTTACACAAATGTTGCATATGATAATATCTCACGCAAGTTGGACTTTTGCCATTTCAATGTTTCCACACACGAAGTTGTCTCGTGCGAGGGGATTTGTATCGCATGCGATGCCTTGTTAAAAATCTGGATTTCTTTAAGAAATGATAAAATCTGTTTATAATGTATTTGATTAAAAAGTTCTAATATATTGTTAACATGATAAAATCTATCACGGATGATTCCAAAATCAGCGCATTCAATTAAAATATGTTTAATGGTGTAGTCTTGTGCACAGGCTATGCACTGCGGCTTATCTGTATATTTTAAAATGAAAGAATGCGTGATATGAGAATGACATATTCTACACCGGTTAGTATGACTTGCTCTTTTCGATTATTGGGATAGCTATATGATTGAATAAAATTTGGTTTGATTTCATGAAGTTTATTGAAATGTTGCTTATCCCATAAGTTCTGACAACGATTTTGTATATATTTTCGAATATGATGTTTAAAATCGGAAAAGGGAATCTTGATGTTAGCCGGCTGTTGATTTAATGCAGATTTAGCTTCCTTATCTGCTGCTTCATTTCCTTGAATGTTGATATGACTAAGAATCCAACAAAATAAAATGGTTTCTGTTGATGACAATTCAAAAAACGTTTGAAAATTTGTTGGATCAATGGATTTGGATGATCTAAATGTTGAAGTGATTTTAAAACAGAAAGAGAATCCGAGAATATAATAAATTTGTCATAGTCTGTATCTCTTATAGATATGAGAGCAACATTAATGGCAGTAGCTTCAGCAGAAAATATCGAGCATTTATCTGGTAAACGAACATTAAAAGCTTCGTATCGGTTTGTGGCTGAGCATGCTACTTTGTCATCTTGTTTAGATCCGTCTGTATAAAAGGACATATAATCGTGATATTTAGAGGTAACCTCTAAAAATGTAGTTTTAAAAACAAGAGGGTTGGTTTCCGACTTATACTCTGATTAAGGTCCAGTAGAACTATAGGAGGCTTTAAAGTCCATGGTTCCTTTTTAGAGGAACTAGTATGGCAATAGTATGTACATTTATGTCGGCTTCCTTAATGATAGGTTCCATTCGAAGACCAAACGGTTTAAGGGCATGAGGTCTGTTTTCATAAAAATGTTTGTATAAAGGATAAAATACATCGTTATAAGCAGGATTTTGAGGATCTGCAGCAAGTTTGGTAAAATACTGTAATGACAATTTTTCTCTTCTGATGTATAACGATGGCTCGCAAGCCTCAGAATATAGACTTTCAACGGGTGATGTACGAAATGCACCCAAAGCTAAACGTAAACCCTGATGGTGAATAGTATCTAAATTTTTTAAGTATGATTTTCGAGCGGAACCATATACAATGGAACCATAATCTAATTTGGATCGGATAAGTGATCGATAAAGGTTTAAAAGTGTACTTTTATCGCCTCCCCAGTTCGTACTGGATATGACCCTCAGAACATTTAATGCATTAGAACATTTTAATTTTAACGCCTTAATATGTGCTTTGAATGTCAGTTTTTTGTCAAAGACAACACCAAGGAATTTCGCCTCTTCACACACAGGAATTTGTGAACCATAACTTTTTAAGAAAGGATCATGATGAAGGTTCCGTTGTTGACAGAAATGGACACACTGAGTTTTAGTTTTTGAAAATTTGAAACCATTTTCTGTCGCCCATTTTTCTATTTTATTCAAATTTTCTTGGAGTTTCTTTTCTATAGTTTCCATGTCTTGCGAACGATAACAGATGAGAAAGTCATCAACATATAGAGAACAATTAATAACGTTGTCAAGTCATTTAGTGATGTTATTGATTTTTATATTAAAAAGGGTTGGTGATAAGATGCTTCACTGAGGAACACCCTGTTCTTGATCGTAATTATCAGACAAAGTCTGTCCAATTCTTACTTTGAAAGATCTGTTAGAAAGAAAGTTAGAAATGAAGATTGTCAAATGACCTCGAAGGCCAATTTTATGTAGATCTTTCATAATGCCATATTTCCATGTGGTGTCATACGCTTTTTCTAAGTCAAAGAATATGGTTACAACATGCTGTTTTTTAATGAAACCATTACGAATGAAGGTTTCTAATCTGACTAACTGATCGTTAGTGCTACGATTTTTCCGGAAACCCGTTTGATATCTGGAGATCAAATTATTTGCCTCCAAATACCAGACGAGCCTCTTATTGATCATTCTCTCCATAGTTTTACAAACATAACTTGTTAAAGCGATAAGCCGATAATTTGTTGGATTAGTATGATCTTTGTTTGGTTTCGGGATTGGAATTATAACAGCTTCCGACCAACATTTGGGAAATGTACCTTTTTCCCATATAAGATTAAAAATGTCTAGAAGACATTTCTGAGAAGATTCTGGAAGATGTTTCAGAATTTAGTAGTGTATGTCGTCCGAACCAGCAGCTGAATCATTAGCTTTTTGCAAAGATTCCGAAAGTTCAGCTGTCGTTAAAGGAAGATTATATGTTTCGTCATTTTCAGACTCAAAATTAAGAAAGTTCTGTTCTTCCTCTGTTTTAATATTTTGAAATTTATTACTGTAATGTTCGGATGAAGAGTTGTGTTCAAAAGTTTCACCAAATTTATCTGCTATTTCCTTTTTAGTTTCGTATGTAGTGTCGTTAGACTGAATGTGTGTACAAGGTGATTTTTTATTTTTGCCATTTATTTTTCTCAACATATTCCAGATGTTCTTCATTGGAGTAGTTGAATTTATTTTGGAGACGTACTTATGCCATGATGTTCGTTTGGCTGTTTTTATAGTACGTCGAGCTTTAGCTCGCATTATTCGAGCTGTATTTAAATTATCTGCGGTCGGTTGTCTGTTAAATTTCTTCAAGCTATTTTGTCTATTTTTAATAGCTTCTTTACAATCCTCATTGAACAAAGGCCTATTTTTCTTTGGATTTGTCGATGATTTAGGAATACACTCGTGAGGTATTTCTAAAAGCGATTCTGAAAAAAAAACATGATTGGATCGATTTCATTAGTAAAATTCTCAAATTGTAATTTATCTTCACAAAGTGTTTTAAATTTCTCCCAATCGGCTTTTTTGAAATTCCATCTTGGTAAAGAAACGTCATTTGCTGGTTCAATTTCATTAATAACTAGAGAAAGCGACCAGTGGGTCACGTATACCCCCGGCCAGCGCCACCCTCTAATATATCTTTAGAGCTTAATTGTATGTAATATGGAAGCTATAAGAATCTATAAATGTGCTTGTGAAAGCTAAACCAAAGATAAAATCTCTATATGGACCAAGGGATTGAGGGCATCTAAGTTACTGAAGGGGTGGGGGCATCAATCTTACTGAAGCAGCAGGTTTGGGTATACATCAATGAAATATTTGGACTGGTATGCAAGATCGATGCAAGTATCAATTGGATATGTCTTTGAGTTTAGGACATACAGGGATCTATAAACTTTGTCACAAAAATTATAATGATAGGAAAATGATCGCTCCCATGAAGGTCATCATGAACTGACCATTCATAATCTAAATAAAGTGATGGATGACATATGGATAAATCAATGGAGGAATAGGTTCCATAAGCTGGATGTAAATACGTATGTTTATTGTTATTTAATAAACATAAATCATTCTCAGTGATAAAGTCTTCGATAATTTTACCTTTATCATTCAAATCTGAACAACCCCAATGTTGGTGGTGTCCATTAAAATCACCCATTAATATAAAAGGACGAGGAAGTTGAAGGATTAAGTTTTCTAGATCATTCTGATCTAGATGGGATTGAGGCGGTACGTAGACGGAACAAACAGTAATGGATTTAGACATGGAGACTTTTATAGCTTTTGCTTGTAGATTTGTAGTAAGATCGATTGAGCTATGAGGAGTATCAGATTTTACCAAGATGGAAGTCCCAACCGAGGCTTTTTAAGCCATCGTTGTGGATATAATGGTAAGCCGAATAATTAGTAAGTTTATAATGTCAGACTGTTTTAATTTAGTTTCCTGAATACATAATATTTGGGGTAGAAAATAACGATATAAGTAATAATATTTCATTGTAATTTGCTTTAATTCCTCGACAATTCCACTGAATTATTTTATTGTGTTTTGTGTTATCCATGAGAAAATGAAGAGATTAGTAATATTAATCACTATCCATTTCTTGGTCTGGATCAAGATCCCGATAGCTATTTGCTGTTTTGATAGGATCTGATCATTTTTGTTGTCTGTTAGAAGTTTTGGTTTGGTGTGGCTTTGGCGATTCTTTTTTATCTTTATCCCTTGTTCGTGATGATGGTCTTGGCGTGTGTCCCGAGTGTGAACTGAGTTTTTCCGAGTGTTGAGATGATGATCTCGGTTTAACAGAAGCAGAAGATTGTGATTTGCTAGATGCAGAAGACTGAGAAGATTGTGAAGATGATGATGTTGGAGCAGTTTGAGAAGAATGGACAGGTGTTTTTTTTTATTCTTAGAATAATAACTTTTGAACAATCCGTGATTTTGCCGCCATTTTTATCCCATTGGCACGTTACCTCTTTCTTTTCTAGTTTTGGAGCTGCAGATTGAAGGATTTGCGAAAAGGTAAATTCTGGTTTATTTTCAAACATTTTTTAGGCTTCAAAGTAAGTGGTGTGATTGGAAACTTTAATTTTCATGATTTCTCATTTTTCCAAATCTGACACTGATTTGATCTAGGTAGATGGCTTTCACCACAGTTCACACATTTCTCAGCATTTTTGCATTGGCTGGTATGGTGGTCATGACCACCAGTACCGCATTTTTCGCAAATTGATCCTATGTCTTCGGGACATTTTGATTCATGATGACCAAACCTCTGACAGTTAAAGCACCGCAGAGGGTTTGGTACATACTTTTCAACTGTAACGATTCTGTAGAAAATTTTAAGTGCTTTGGGAGGAGTTTCTTTGTTGAAAGTTAACAGAACGGTGATTGTTTCTATGATTTTTCCTTCTTTTTTATCGTAAATCTTTTTACGTTGGTGACTCCTTGGTCCGATAAATATTCCAAAATATCTGCCTCTGACTCACCTTTAAGAATTTTATCTTTTACGATACCTTTAGAAGAGTTAAGGGAGCCGTGAATGGAACAAATGATGGGCAGATTGTAAAATGTGTTCAATTTCAAAAGGTTGTCTGATTGGATTTTTGTGCCGTTTCTACCAACAAGGAGTCATCTTTTAACTTTTTAACCGATTTAACCGTCCCAATCAATCCTTTCATTTGTTTCTCTATAATGAAAGGTGACAGGGAGGTTATCTTCGTTTCGTTAGTTGATTTGACGGTAAAAATCTTGCGAATCGTTCAGTTGTTTCCGAGAACAAGGGAAATTCTTGATAGTCGTTGTCGTTATCCGATCGGGGTTATATAAGGAAGCCATAATTGAAATTTATGATTCGATAGCTATGCGCCCCACCCTCCTTGGAGCCCTACAAGGGGACGTTTAATGAAAATGGATCTCCTATTTTCAACGCCAAGGCTACATTGCTATTTTACTCGATGACAGGACCAGAGTCCTTCCGCTCCACCTCTGCTTTATGTCTCCCAACTATGCATCTAGTTTTCAAAAGAAAAAAGATGAATAGTTTGGATCCATTCCCACCCATATTCTCTCCCTCACAGAAGCATCTGCTGAATTTCCCCAGTACAAGTCCACCGATTGATCCATCAGCCGCCGCCCGTCAAACAACACAAAGATAGAGGAATAAGAAAAAATTGAACCCGGTTTGTACCATAAAGATACGTAAAAAGTGAGAAGGAAGTAAAGAATAAGCTGTGTGATTCTAGAGCTTGGCACGACTGAGCCGATTGATTCAAGCCGGATCGAGCCCAAACCCCTCGTCTATCTGAAATATGGGCCAAAATGATGTGTTGGAAAGCTGGAGATCCCTGGGCTTCCCTAAATCATCAGGATCCCTTCTTCCAGCATACGAGACGGCAAACAAGTGGCTTCTGTTTTATCAGGGAATTCATCCCCATTCACTACAGAAGGAAAGTGACCTGTATATTTTATTCCCTACAGACAAGGGAGACCGAAAACGTTTGCTTTAATAAAAGCTTGGCTTTGAAAATAGGAGGTCCTTTGCTAAACATGAGATCCACGATTTTGGTAAGAAATTGAGGTAATAAGTTTCCGAAAGAACAAAGAATTTTATAAACTACTAAAAAAATAAGTTGTGTTAGATGATAACGTACACTTCAGAACTTAGTGATAAGTATCTGATTCTGATAACTTTGGAGTAACATGAAATAACTTTTGAGTAACATGAAGTGACAAGTTACTTATCTAATAGCGTATACAAAATGCATCTTTCATTGATGTGCAGAGTGATGGAGCATGAAAAAGTGACACATACACAGTACAAACATATATGTTAAACACAGATGAGGTTCTCTTCTTTGCAGTGCGCGGCCCACCAGCACAGATGATACACGTACAAATGCTGCGTGGTAGTAACATGAGATAGGAAAGGTTTAAAAGGATAGATCTCGCGTAAGGAATTTTGTAAAAAAAAATTGGTAAGATGCATTTGAACAAACTTAGTAAAAAAAAAACCGATCGAACGGACGATTGTTCTGTATGTTGGAGGCTTTTACCCAACTGCCACAGAAGCTGAAGGCAGCCACCTATTTCGGGGCACCGGGTGGTCTCGGCAATGGGACTGTTTTCGGTGGGGTCTTACCACTCTGCCACACTCCCGAAGGCAGCCGCCATATTTCTACCCCCGGGCTGGCGCGGGGCGAATACGGTTTGAAAACTCCAAACCACCGTTTCAAAGAAAACCTGGACACTAATTGTTTGAACCACGGTTTCAAGTTTCAAATGGGGTTTTAATTTATTTTCTAATACCTTTACATCGATCCATAGTTTAAAATCTTCAACCCCCAGTTTTAAACCGAATACACAGTAAATTTTCAAACCACAGTTTGAAGTATTAACCCATGACCTGCTGAATATTTATATATGCCACACCTGCTACTGATTATCAATCAATCAGATTACTTGATGCAAATTATTGCAACAAATTCATGAGCTGAATGTCAAACAATGAATATCCTGATCAGATCTGATCTGGATCGTCATTGTTTGAAAGATAAGAAAAACCGGGCTCAAAAGGACAAGGGTTAAACCGTTGTTTCAAGGTTGAAACCTTACTTTGAGAAAAGTTTGTATATTAAACGACTTCAAACTTAAGTTTGAATAATTGAAACTATTGATTAACGTTTTCAAACCCTAGTTTGAAAATTTTAAACTGGGGTTTCAAGTTTTTGGTGCACTTGGCTGCCATTGAAATGCGATTATGAACTGATAATTGCGCAAATGGCGTCTTAACATGCGTTTCAATCTTCAAAACGTGGTTGAAGGTTTACTGGGCATTAGGCCTTGTAATCAGAGTTCGATTTTTTTAAACTATGGGTTTGAAGTTATAGGTTTCTTAAATATACTGAAATACCTGTTTGAAAGTTGAAACCGTAGTTCAAAGAATTATTGTGCAGTGTTGCTTTGAAACCATAATTTGAAGTTTTTAAACCCTAGTTTGAAAACGCCAAACCGAGGTTTCAAGTTCAAACCATCGTTTGAAGATTTATTGTGCAATTGGCTTGTCATACTTACCTATGCTGCAAAAAGAACGAATTCAAGTAGCCTCAAAACTAGACAAGAGGGCCATGGTGGCCCTGGATCGCTCACCTGATCCATACTGTACGAATGAAATGGTAGGTAATGTAGTACGGTGGAGTGGAGGGTTTGAGCAATTTTGACTGACAGTGACCCAAGGAACATTTCTGAGAAAATCTATCAAAATCAGTATAGCTGTTTATGACTAGGTCAGTCGAAAGTTGAGATATGCTATCATGTTCATTTGAGCAAAATCGATCCATAAGCCATAACATAGAATGCAGATAACTGTAATTAAAGTTTCATTTGGTGAGGTAAACCGTCGGTTTTACGGTTATGCTGACATGTCGCTGTAAAACGAATTTCCAACCGTATTATTAAAAGCCGCAGTTTTAGCTCTACAAATAACACTTTCAATCCAATTATCCACTAAATCTTCTATTTTAACCCCTTTTTTGCACCAAATGGAATCTTCCTCCTTATATATAGCAGGAGGCGATTTCGAAATTTAGGGGTGACAGGTTGAGTTTTCATAAACATTTATTTTGAAAATTCATGACTGAACTTTTGTCAAACAGTGGCGGTCCTGATCAGACGCCGCATTCTGCGGCGTCTGATCTGGGTCTGCACTGTTTGCCAGGGTATCCGTTTTAGGGTTTCTGGTACAAAATGGGTTAAACCAACAGTCCAAATTACAGTCGAACTTCAATGGCTCGAAAACCTTTGGGACCCGGAAAATCTGTTCGAAACAGACTAGTACGAGCCACTGAGGGTTACTGCTAGGAGGCATAACGGGTTTAATTTTGGACATCCTTTTAATGTTCTAAAATAATGTATGCTGTGTGTACTCATTAGAATCGCCTCATTGAGGAGATTCTAATGAGTACATACAGCATACATTGGCAAGATAAGTCGAAAACCCCCTTAATTATCCTGCACTATTCCTTATGAAGAGGAAATCCCTATGGACTAAAAAACCGGTTCGAGACAGCCATGGTAAACGAGCCATCGGTGTTCGAGCCATCGAAGTTCTACTGTATGTACTACGGTGTTTGAACAGGGTATTCAGTGTTGATAGTCTCCCGTTAGGAGGGTCAATATGCAGCGAAGTACCAATGAGCCTCCACAATAAGAAATATGACTTAGACAAACTTTATTTATTTATTTTTTTTTTTTTTTTCAAAATCTGTAAACAAGTGCCAGAAAGTGTGTCCATACTATACCCGCTAGACAAAAATAGTTCGATAAGTTTTATGGAAAGGCAATCATTTTGAAGCAAAGACGGAAATACAGAACTGAAAATTGGGCAAGTATTTTTTCTGGACCAGGCAAGCTAGGCCTCATCGGTGGCCCTCGGAATTCGAAGTCGAACCAATGATCCCGAAGGAAAAGGAAATATAACCCACGCTATGATGAAGTACAACTTTCGGACCTTTTTTCCAACCTACATCCAGAGGCAATCGTCCAAATCAATTTACTTAGGGGAAAACTGTATTGAAAATTTGAAAATTGTCATTTTGGAAGGTAAAAACGCCAATTTACCTCCCAAAATGACAATTTTCTATACAGTTATCCCAATTCTAATGCACTTATTCGGTTGTTTTGTTAGAAACTGAAGTATTTTGCTCAAAACGGCAAGCGCTGTGAGCTGCGTAAAACCAAATGCCAGCCAATGAAAAGCGACATTACGTGATGACGTCGGGTTTCCGACAGTACATATTTTTTACTTTATCCAATCAAACGTCGCGTTACATACGCAAGTGCATTAGAATGAGCTATAAGAACCTACATCTAAACAAAGGCCATCCTCACTGTTGCAGAAGCCGAGAGTAGCTTTAACCCAAATGATGGTTGGTGCCGAAATCTAAACGCCGGGAAGTCTGGTGTCCTGAGTGTCCAGTAGTCTGGGTAACGGTCGTTGTCATCAGTGGATACCGTGAAGTGGTCTACAGATTCAATGGGTTTGCTTACTGAGCTACTGGTTAACTGCGTATTACACCTGAAAGAGCAGACGGAGATCTGTAAATACTGTAAAAGTCCTATATTCAAACCACCTCTGGAACTGTTCAAAAGTGGTCTTTAAGACCACTTTTGAACAGTTTCAAAGGTGGTCCCTGAGCAGAGGATATTGCAAGCAGAAAACACAAAGAAAAAGTCAGTGTACCCTTCAAAATAAGCTTTATGGCCACCCTTTGTTTAGGTTTCCATTATGGTCTGGTCGCTTCATGTTTGTGTTTCTTTCCCTTTGGTGTCTTTGATGGGTGGAGTAAGTTAATTGTATCGATTCCTGATTTTTGTTTTACTTCTACTTTGTATAGCAAAATAAGTCCTAATGTTAGGTGGTCTTAATAGCGGAATTTCACTGTACTGTTTTCATATACCTTTAAGTAAAGCCCCCGCCCAAAGGGGCTTGAAGAAATATATGGGCTGCATGATGCTTCCACGCAGAGCTGAATCCAGCCTGCACACTAGTACTGGTAAACCGCTTAGAGGATCTAAGCCTGTCCAGAAACCGCGGTGTAAGGCGGACCGTCCATGCTTATAAACCCTATTGGTTTCATTGGGCGACAAGGCTTGAGATGTCATTTCATCTCAATGTCGGGTAAAAGTCCCACAAAATTGGAAGCAACGTCTCCAAAATGACCTTTACAGTGTTGACGGGGACGTTAAACCTCAAATCAAACAAAACAAACAAACAATACCTTTAAGTAGACTAAGCACGACATTCAAATGTTCCCGAGTTAATTTTGATAGGTTGTTTTGTTGTTTAACAAGAGGTCAATCTTTGTGGATCATTTTTGTGTCGTCTCAGAGGAAAATGGAGAAAAGACATACGTATAAGAGAATAGAAGAAAAGGTGAAAGTGTGGGACAGGTACAGCAAGGGATGAAAAAGGGTATATATAACTATAGAAACAGAAGAAATAACATCCCCACCCCCTTCTTCCAGTATCTATTGAAAGGACAGCAGGGCTTGCCTAACTGTAAGCCAAAATCAGCTGGACGTCCCAGTGAAGCAAACTATACGTTAACCACTGTCGAAGGCTGTTTTTATTACCTCCGGTCCCCCAAAGCCACAGGCACCACGATTACACTACACAACTCCTACATTTTCGGCTAATTGAAGACAAAAAAAATCGGCTGGATAAATATATGCAAGTATAAAAATATTATCGCCAGTTATTTTTGTGTATCAAATATATAAGCGAATCATGGAGTAAAACAATCAGGCAATGCTTGTAAATGTATATTTGGTCGTCAATTATTTACTGGCATGCACCAATTACCACACCCTGTGGAGCTCCTCTATTATCTGATTGGCAAATTTTTGTCTCTCCGTGTAGTGTCGATGAGATTTTCGTCTCAACAAACTTATCTCTGACAAATGAGCCAGCGTACGACAAAACCTACAATAAGACATATGCGTCCATCAAAGACTCAGATCAGCCTGCGCATCAATACAGTCTTGCTGCGTGAAGGAGCATTATGCCCTTAGCTTTCCTTAGATCGCACAACGAAGACTGATCAGACTGCGCGGATGCGCAGGCGGATCGCAGTCATCGTTGGGCGCACATGTCTAATTGTAGGTTTTGTCATGCGCTGGCTCAAATTGAAGTGAACAAAATTATCGGGAATCGATACAATTTCCGAACACCGTTCATCAGAAACACCAAAATGAAAGAAATAGAGGATATTTGATTTTTTCAGTGTAAGATCGAATTTTATTTCATCGAATGAACACCAAAACTGTTATTTTCACGAGTGGCGTAGCCACGAGTGAAAATAGCAGTTTTGGTGTTCATGAGTGAAATAAAATTTGATCTTGCACTGAAAAAAATCAAATTTTCTGTTTCTTAAATGCTTCAAAAGGCATATTTAGCGTCTTTAATGGTGTCACTCACATTCGGAGAAAATTATCTTTGTTCCTGTTCGTTTCGCGTCAATTTAGTGGTGTCCATCGTATTTAGTGGGTATACTATTGGGTGTAAACTGAAAGTTTGCACCTGAGAAATGGCCTGGGATGGTATTATTATGAATGATGAATGAAATAATTGAGAGAGTAGTTTTCCAAAGAAGTTGCTGGCAAGTCTAACGTCGCGCGACAAAAGACGTGACGTCAGCGTCATAAATGACGTCAGTAACGTCCCCGTCACACATGAACGGGCTATGCGTCAATTAGAACACATTTCAGTATTGTTCAGTTATCTGACAAAGATAAAATTGAAATTAGAATTAGATTTGAAGAAAAAAGTAGTCCCAAACAGTGAAAAATAAAAAATCGTATTTTCACTGTTTGAAACAGTGAAAATATCGATTTATATTTCACTGATAAATCTCTATCATTCATTGAAAAGCATGTAAGGAACACGAAGATGAAATAACAAACCTAAATGAAAACGTCAGTAGTAGTAGGAAGCCAAAAAGTTACTTTCCCTCAAAATGACCAAATGGCTATCCAAAATAAAAAAGATGTAAGCATTGCACACATGCAAAGATGAATTATAACAAAAATAACCCGCGACAGAAAATCGGGTTAGTAGGAACGGGTCAGTAAAAGTATTTCACTGGGGCTGGAGTGAGGGGGTGGTGGGGGGGGGGGGTGAATAGATTTTACGTGGCCACAATCTTCGCCCTTTGTTCTTCCCTGGTTTAGACAAATAACTTTTTCAGTCCGCAGTCATCAATGCTACATCTCCTAGAACATAAAAATCAAACGATTAGAAGAGCAACGGTTTGGACTCGACAGCATGATATAACTGAAATGCTAGAGCAAGAGGAATCCAAAAGTTACACACCGGTGGTCCTGAACAGAGACTGAGATCATGTACCAACCGAAATAGCTAAATATATAAGTACGCCTTTGCGGAGTCTGAGGCTTGAGCCGCCGGCGTGCAATTGAAGAGGGGCTTGGATTTAAATACAATGCGTGCAGTTTGTCGTATTTATTTTTTCCTTTCTTTTATATCTTACGAAATAAGGTACTGAAATCATTGCAGTCAAAAATTTCTTCTGAATTTATATACTACGACGGCTAATTGATATGTTGTGAGCCTCATACTGAAGGATTTGAATTTTGTATGATATAATGTTGTATTTTTAATATAATCCCCTTCAGTATCTGTACACTTTTGCCAGTGGTCTTTAAGGGCCTCAATGCCACTTTTAAAGAAATCCTTTACTTGGGTGTTCAGAAAGT
This sequence comes from Lucinisca nassula, assembly GCA_963580285.1. Lineage (NCBI taxonomy): Eukaryota > Metazoa > Mollusca > Bivalvia > Lucinida > Lucinidae > Lucinisca > Lucinisca nassula. The sequence continues at coordinate 67,058,156 of OY757027.1, read as the reverse complement.
CATCCACTGCATATATGACGCCATCATCGGCCTGAAAGTGGTGCTTGAAATAGCTGTTTTCAATTTTGGAAATAGATGAAAGTCTTTTGGAGCTAGATCAGGTGCATAAGGCGGATGCTCAATCAATTTAAAGCCACAATCGTGAATGGCAGCCATAGGAATGGCAGACTTGTGAACAGAGCATTGTCCTGATGGAACAACACGACTTTAGTGAGCTTTCCGCAGTACTGGTAAACCGCTTATAGGATCTAAGCCAGCCCAGGCAAAGCGGTGCGAGTCGGCGGTCCATTATTATAAACCCTATTGGTTTCACTGGTCGGCGGGGCTTGAGATATCATTTTATCTTAATTTCGGTTAAAAGTCCCACATCACACCCAGCATGATTGTTCACTGGGCAGTTGCCGACCAAGCGCATCATTTATAGACTAAATCATTGTTGGCATGGTAACGATGGGGCATCTCAAAGATGTCAAAAAGTGTCGTTTCACGTGTATTTTTGACTGAATCTCAATTTTCAGTGCTGTAAAGGCAACAATTAAGGGGTTTGGCACTGGCCAATTTCACTCTCAGCATCATGTCAGCGTCGATTTGGAGGCATTTTTGATCCCAGACACACTTTGTTTCCATTTCAGCGGCCGGCTGGGCCACACCCAAATTTTTTCGGCTGTGAGGGGGAGATTCCGCCCCTTCAAACCTCCCATAGGTATATTTTTGACTCGGGAGCCGCGCGAAAAACAGGCCATTTTAGGACAACTTATCCTTACGCAAACATAGCTGTCCAGGGGCGGGGAATACAGATTTTTTGGTGGTTCTGGGGCTACAAAAGGGGTGGGGTTCAGACACGTAAAAAGACGTACCTGAGTGGGAAAGGATTAACTGCAATCTTGAAAATACTTCATTTTACTCTAAAATGCATTAAATACCTTTAAAATATCATATTTTTCAATCAAATGATCAAAAAAATATGATTTTGATCAGTTTCGATCTTATTCATTTACCCATTCCCACTTGGGGACTTTGTGAATTTTGCTGATTTTCACAGTGTTGCCTATTACAGCAACTTCATGTTAGCATTATTTCATAACGAATGGTCTGTTTTACATCAAACTCGGCATGATTATTCACTGGACAGTAGCCGATCAAATGAATCCTTCATAGGCTAAATCATTGTTACCATGGGAACGAGGGGGCATCTCAAAATTTCAAAAAGTGTGATTTAACATGAATTTTTGACCGAATCACAGTGCTGTCAAGGCAACAATTAAGGGGTTAACTGGCCAATTTCACAGACTCCCTCATTTTCCGTTTCAGCGGCCGATTGGGCCACATCCCGAATTTGTTTCAGCGGTGAGAGGGGATGCCGACTTCCTTCAAACCTCCCATAGGTATATTTTTACGTGGGAGCCGTGCGAAAAAAACAGGCCATTTTAGGACACTTGATCCTAACGCAAACATAGCTGTCGAGGTGTGGGGAATACAGATTTTTGGAGGTTCTGGGGCTCCAAAACGGGGTGGGGTTCAGACACGTACAAAGACGTAATATGTGCCATTGATTGCTTGTCCCTTCTGGAGATAATATATCAGCAGAATACCATTCGCATCCCAGAAAACCGAAAAAAAAAAACACTTCATTTTACTTTAACATGCAATAATTACCAATAGAATATCATATTTTACAATCAAATGATGAAAACATATGGTTTTGATCAGTTTCGATCTTATTCATTATCCCATTCCCACTTGGAGACTTTGTGAATTTTGCTGGTATTCACAGTGCTGCCTAGGTCAGCAACTTCATGTAACCATTATTTTATAACAACTGGCCTGCTTTACATCAAACTCGGCAGTATTGTTCACTGGGCAGTAGACGACGAAAATGACGTATCTGAGTCGTAAAGGGTTAACTGCGATCTGGAAAAAACACTTCATTTAATATATTCTTTAAAAGGGTTATCCTTTGGAAGCAAGGAATACACCGCAGAACTGAAAAATATGGGGTGTATATGTTTTCTGGGCCAGACTAGCTAGTTTTGGCCAATAAGGCCTCATCAGTGACCCTCAGGTATCTTCAAAATTCCACAATGGAATCAATGATCCCAAAGGACAAGAATATATAATCTACACTATGATGTAGGGCAGGGAGACGTTTTACTGCCGCCACACAGTCCCACACCCCAGCTGTAGTGAAGTTAAATATATTCTTTAAAAGGGTTATCCTTTGGAAGCAAGGAATACACCGCAGAACTGAAAAATATGGGGTGTATATGTTTTCTGGGCCAGACTAGCTAGTTTTAGCCAATAAGGCCTCATCAGTGACCCTCAGATATCTTAAATTCCACAATGGAATCAATGATCCCAAAGGACAAGAAAATATAATCTACACTATGATGTAGGGCAGGGAGACGTTTTACCGCCGCCACACAGCCCCACACACCAGCTGTAGTGAAGTTAAATATGTTTTAAAATGCATTAATTACCTATAAAATATCAAATTGTACAATCACATGATGTAAAAATATGATTTTGATCATTTTCGATCTTATTTACTGCATTATTGAAAAAAAAAAACTTTGTTTTACTCTAAAATGCATTAAGTACCTTTAAAATATCATATCTTACAATCAAATGATGAAAAACTATGGTTTTGATCAGTTTCGATCTTATTCATTAACCCATTCCCACTTGGGGACTTTGTGAATTTTGCTGATTTTCACAGTGTTTCCTGGGACAGCCACTTCATATAACAAATAGTCTGTTTTACATAAATCTCGGCAGGATTATTCACTGGACAGAAGTCGATCAAATGGAACCTTTTTTCACCTTGGTAACGAGGGGGGGGGGGGTCTCAAATTTGTCAAAAAGTGTGATTTCACATGTATTTTTGACCGAATCTCAATCTTCACAGTGCTGTCAAGGCAACAATTAAGGGGTTTTTCACTGGCCAATTTCACTGACGGCAGCATGCTTTGCCAGCGTCAATTCTGAGGCTTTTTCAACCCCATACACCCTGAGTTTCCATTTCAGCGGCCGGCTTGGCCATACCCCAATTTTTTCGGCAGTGTCGGGGGCTGCTGCCCCCTTCAAACCCCCATAGGCATATTTTTACTTGGTGCCGCTTAACAAAAACAGGCCATTTTTAGGACAATTAATCCAAACGCAAACATAGCTGTCCAGGGGTGGGGAATACAGATTTTTGGTGGCTCTGGTGCTCGAAAAAGGGGGGCGGGGGAGGGGGGGTTCAGACACGTAAAAAGACGTATCAGGGTGGGAAAGGGTTAACTGTTATCTTGGAAAAAAACACTTGATTTTACTCTAAAATGCATTAAGTACCTATAAAATAACATTTTACAATCAAATAATGAAAAAAGATATGATTTTGGTCAGTTTCTATCTTATTCATTAACCCATTCCCACTTGGATGGATGGATGGATGGCTGTTTTGTTGTAAGACGCCCAACCCTAATAGTGCATATAGCGTCTAAAAATAATTAGGTATTAAATATAAAATTGTTATGGAAGTTTAAAAGTTAAAATATTAATGATTACAGTTTGTTAAAAAGTCCGATTTCTTTAAGAAAATTGATTAATTGATAAGATGGTATGTCGTTAAAAAGATCTTTCATTGTTGTAACATTAAAATATTTTGAGCGTAAATGATAAAATTCTACACATGAAATGAGAAAGTGTTTGACTGTAAACGGTTCGTTACAAGATATACAGAAAGGTGCTTGTTCATTTTTTAATATGTAGGAATGAGTAAGTCTTGTGTGTCCAATACGGCATCTTGTGAGTTTAGTTTGGTCTTTCCTATTATAATTCGAAAAAGTTTACTTGGTATGAAAATTGGGTTGTATTTTATTTAATTTATTATTAGTTTCTTTTTCCCAAATTGATTGACATTTATTCTTTATATAGATGTTAATGTTCGATTTTAAATCTGTAGAAGGATTTTTTAAATTGGTAATAGTTAACGATAATGCTGATTTGGCTTCCAAATCAGCTAGCTCATTACCACGGATATTTACATGACTGGGAAGCCAGCAGAATACGATTTCCTTTGAGACGGAAGGAAAGTGATATTTTCTTAAAATTTGTTGAATCAAGGGGTTTCTGTGCTGTTGATCTTTGAGAGCTTTTAATACAGAAAGGGAATCTGAGTAAATGATAAAATGTCTTTCAGATTGATCTCGAATGTGATAGAGTGCGATATCAATTGCTTTCGCTTCAGCGGTAAAAATAGAGCTATTATCGGGTAGCCGAATGCTATCAGTGAAATTCGGACTAATGACGGAACAAGCAACTCTCTCATCTTGTTTCGAACCGTCAGTGTAAATGGAAATGTGATGTTTAAAATGTGATTTGATTTCTAAGAATTCATTTTTAAAAATATGTGAATCAACTTCGGATTTCTTATTTTAATGTAAGTCTAATACTATCTTTTGATGATTTAATGTCCATGATTCTTTTGATGGTAATGAAAATGATTGAACATTTTGGACATTAATATTGGCCTCTTTAAGTAAAGGTCTTATTCTTAGGCCAAGAGGTTTAATGGCGGATGGTTTATTTTCGTAAAATCTTTCATAATTAGGGTAAAAAAACACATTCATATGCTGAATTGCGCGGATTTGCAGCTAATTTGGTAGCATATTGAAAAGACAATTTCTCTCTTCTAAAATAAAGTGATGGTTCATTAGATTCAGCATAGAGATATCAACAGGTTAAGTGCGAAAGGCACCTAGAGCTAAACGTAAACCTTGATGATGTATAGTATCCAAAGATTTTAAATAAGATTTCCTAGCAGATCCATAGACTATGGAGCCATAGTCCAATTTGGAACGAATTAACGATCTATACAGATTTAAATGAACAGTGCGATCTCCTCCTCAGTCGGAACTGGACAGGACTTTAAGAATATCAAGAACTTTTAAACATTTAGCTTTCAAAGCTTTGATATGAGGAATAAAAGACCATTTGTTATCGAATAAAAGACCCAAAAACTTCGCCTCAGTGACGACTGGAAATAAGACTGCCGTATATAGTCAGTACAGGATCTAAATGTAACTTTCGTAACTGGCAGAAATGAACACACTGTGTTTTTGTTTTTGAAAAGTTGAAACCGTTTTCTGTTGCCCAAATTTCTATATTATTCAAACATCTTTGTAGTTTAAAGTCAATGGTTTCCATATTTTTGGATCGATAAAAGATTCCAAAATCGTCAACAAAAAGCGAACAATCTGGGTCTTTTACACATTTAACTATATTATTAATTTTTTATGCTGAACAAGGTTGGTGATAAAATACTACCTTGTGGTACACCTTGTTCTTGATCAAATGTGTCCGATAATGTATTTCCTTTGCGGACATTAAATGTTCGATCGGATAAGAAATTTTGAACAAAAAGTGGTAATCGGCCTTTAAGGCCCAAGGTGTGTAATCTTTCATGATGCCATATTTCCAAGTGGTATCGTAGGCTTTTTCAAGGTCAAAAATACAGCTACGACATGTTCTTTTTTTATAAAGGCATCACGTATAAATGATTCTAAACGAATCAAATGATCATTAGTAGAGCTTTTTTTTTCTAAATCCAGCTTGAAATTTAGTGATAAGCTGGTTTGATTCCAAGAACCAAACCAGCCTATCATTAATCATTCTCTCCATTGTTTTACATAAGCAACTTGTCAAAGCAATAGGTCTGTAATTAGTGGCTTCAGTATGATCTTTATTAGGTTTCGGAATAGGAATAATGGTAGCTTTTCTCCAGTTTCAGGTAATTTTCCAGTAATCCAAATATCATTCAAAATGTTTAATAATGTTTCCAATGCCTTGTTGGGTAAATGTTTTAAAATTTGATAGTGTATGTCGTCAGGACCAACAGCAGTATCATGAGATTTATGGAGAGCATCTAATAATTCTTTAGTAGTGAATGGTAAATTATATTTTTCGTGGTTCAATGAAGAAAAAATTAAATTCTTTTTCTCTTGCTCTTGTTTAATATTTTGGAAACTTTCTGAATAATTTGTGCTGGAGGAATTTTTCTGAAAATTTCCCCCCAAGGCATTGGAAATGTCTTTAGCCGTTGAACACATATTTCCGTTCGATTTGAAATGGACATGTTTATTCAATTTGTTTTTGCCTCTAATTTTTCTAATCATGTCCCATATTTTCCTCGTTGGTATTCTGGTATTCAGTTTGGAGACGTATTGCTTCCAAGATGCTTTTTTGACAGATTTTATTGTTTTGCGAGCTTAAGCTCGCATATGTTTGGCATGGATAAGATTTTCTTTTGTTGGTTGTTTATTAAATTTTCGTAATGCAGATTTTCTTTTATTGATTGAAGTTTTAACTTCATCATTAAACCAAGGTCTGTTTCTTTTTGAAAATGTCGAGGATTTAGAAATACATTTTTCAGCAATATCAATCAATTCATCAGTAAAATCTTGTATATCATTTGCAGTTTTAAAAATTTCAGGTTCGAGTTTTTCATTACATTAATTGATTAAAATTTTCCCAATTTGCTTTACTCAAATTCCATCTGGGGTGACGATCCTCATGGGTCGATTCAATTTCTTCAATTACTATCGGATAATGATCGCTACCATGGAGATCGTCCACAACAGCCCAATCAAAGTCTAGATAAATATTTGGAGAGCAAATTGAAAGATCTAAAGCAAAATAATTCCTTATGGGAGAATGAAGGTATGTTGGTTGTTTATCATTAAATAAACATAAATCATTTTCAGCAATAAAATTTTCTATGATTTCTCCTTTGTCATTTGTATCCGAGCAACCCCATAATTTGCTGTGACTATTAAAGTCTCCTAATAATATATAAGGACTAGGTAATTGATTAGTTAGATTTTCTAATTCTTGTTTAGAAAAGTTATGAGGTGGAAGGTAGACAGAATAAATCGTTATGGATTTGGATAAAGTGACGTTTACAGCAACAGCTTGTAAATTAGTGTTTACATCTATTTTCCTATGAGGAATATCAGATTTTACCAGGATTGATGTACCTCCTGGTGCCTTCTGATTATCCGTTGCGATATGATTGTACATAATGTAACCTTTGAAATTAATATTATCTGTAGTTTTCAAAAACGTTTCTTGGAGACAAATGACATTAGGAGAAAAAAGTGTAGATAAAATTAAAAGTTCGTTAAAATTGGCTTTCAGTCCTCGACAATTCCATTGAATTATTGACTTCTTATCCATAGTTGAATGGAGAGAAGATTAAAACAAGGAATTTAATCCTTTATCTTTTATTTTGCTTTGAGAACGTGGAGGGATCAACGTCCAACTCCATGCCCTCAAGGGCGCCGTACTGATTAGCCAGTTTAACTGGATCAACCGACGTCCCTTTACTGTTTGGGTTTGATCCTTTATGCTTTTCTTTGCCGTTTTTTTTTTTTTTTTTTTTTTTGATCCGCTGTCCCCGACGTGGATCGGGTGTGAGATCTGCTAGAATGTTTGCCGTTAAGTTGTGAAGTGGTCTGTGAAGTTTGTCTAGATTCTGTTCTTGAATGATAAGTAGATATAGTAGGTTGTGACGATGTAGTAGGTTGTGAAGATGAAGAAGCGTGTGACGATGTGGTTTGCGGTTTTACAGAAGAGGTAATAACTTTAGAATGGGGTTTAATTTCAAAATCTTTTTCGTTGAATTGTGTAGATGTTTCTTTGGTTTCAGTTTTGCTGGTAAGGGATTGGACAACTTTGGCGAATGTGTTTTCTAGTTTATTTTGTTGGATTTTCTTTGCTTCTTAATATGTTACGTTTTGTGTTACTTTGATTTTTATAATTTCTTTTCCGTTTTCCAAAATGGTAACTTTAAACGTAAATCACGTGCGTTTAAACGAAACAATACTAGACTGAAGTGACTATCAATTTTATTATTAAATCATGGACGCCACTCAATGCTTTCATTTTTAAGTTCATTACCCGTTTCTGTTTTACCTCTTCTGGACACCGAGGCGAATAAATTCTACGATAGTTCTCATCAGTTATATGATGCGGGTCTCTTAACTAGAGGCTATACTCAGCATACTCTCCGTCCTTACATTGATTCTGAAATTAATCATAAACGCCATTTCTTTAAAATATCCTTCATTAATAAAGGTATGGATTTTATAGATTTGCCCAGTATTTTCCGTGAGAGATCGGTGCTTTCTTCCATTCCTGCTTATTTTCAAAATACTGAAACACCTATAATTTGCTATAAATATAACAAACCTGTTAGATCTATCATTTTTAATTTCAATAAACTTGTTTCAGATCTTGATATTGATACTAATACTCCTGATTCATGTGATTGTAAAAACTCAAAGTATTGCTATCCTGCTGCTGGTCATGTATTTACTGGCAATTTGAAAATTATTTCCGATTCTAGGATAAGGAATATAATTTCTAAAGGACCGAAATATCGGGTTCCTTCTAAAATTGATTTCAGTAAATATAGAGATGAAATCGCTGCTTCCTTGAATGAATTCGGTAATCGATGGTGTAAGCGAGAGTATGTTGAGCATAAAGCCCTTAAGGACTGGAAACTTAGCATTTTAAAACTAGTGAATAAACGCATTTCTTTCTATTCTCAAAATACTAACTTATTACCTCCTAAGCCCAAGACGTATTTACGTCATCTTAAACTAGGTATTCAAGAATTTCATAAGAAGTTTGTTTTGGCCCCTGCAGACAAGGCCGCTAACAACGTCGTCGTTGTGTGACGGCTCCACTATGTTAACACGCTTAAGCAGGAGCTTGGTGGTACTAAGGCCTATGAACTTCAGCCTTTGGCTGAAGAGAGACCTATAGTAGATAAACATGTTTGTCTTTCAGCCACCAAGTTTGCTGTGTGTGTTAACGAAGGCCAAGACAAGCTTCCTACGCTATACTGGTTACCAAAACTTCATAAAAAACTTACAAAGCACGGTTTATTGCAAATTCTAGCTCTTGCACTACCACTGAACTTTCTAAATTATTAACTTCCTGTCTTACTGCTATTAAAACGCATGTAATTAAATATTGTGATAAAGTATTTGAAAGATCAGGAAGAAATCTGTTTTGGTCTATAAAAAATTCGAATGAGGTTTTAAATAAATTGAAATCTAGACATTTTCGTGCTTCTAGTCTGTCTACCTACGATTTTTCCACTCTTTACACTACACTTCCTCATAATCTTATAAAAGAAAAGCTTAATGATTTAATTGAATGGGCTTTTCACAGAGAAGATTCTCTCTATCTTGCATGTAATGTCAGAAATGCATTTTTCACTTCTAAAGGGCATAAGAATTATACTCTATGGTCATGTCAGAAAGTGTGTGATGCCCTCACCTTTCTACTTGACAATATTTATATTAGATTCGGTACTAAGTTATTTAGACAAATTGTGGGTATTCCGATGGGTACTAATTGCGCACCTCTTGTGGCTGATCTGTTCTTGTATTGTTATGAAAGGGACTTCATTTTGTCGCTTTCCATTGATAACCAATCTGAAATTATTGAAGCTTTTAGCTCTACTTCTAGATATTTAGATGATTTATTAAATATTGATAATACCTATTTTGATGGTTTGATCAGTCAGATTTACCCCCTAGAACTTCAGTTAAATAAAGCAAATTCTTCTGATACCGAGGCCCCGCTTTTGGATTTACATCTATCTATTGTAGATGGATTTGTTTCGTGCAAAATTTATGATAAACGCGATGACTTTGATTTTGAGATTGTAAATTTTCCTTTTTTGGATGGTGATGTTCCTCGTGCGCCATCCTATGGCGTTTATATTTCGCAATTAATTCGATTTGCTAGAGTGTGTAGTCATGTAACTAACTTCAACACTCGTAATAAATTATTAACGGCTAAACTCCTTAATCTGGGTTATCGGTACCATAAACTACGCAAAGCCTTTTCAAAATTTTATAGACGCCATTCTGATTTAATTTCAAAATTCAATATTGGACTTAAATCTCTTCTGCAACAAGGTCTATCGGAACCCGAATTTTATGGTGACTTAGTATATAAATTCAGAAAAATATATAACCGTAATGACTTCAGCACCCAATTTCGTAAAATCACTCTTCGATATAAAAGATTGGGTGCAACATGGATATTATACGACAGACTGCATGCATGGTAGTTAACCCAATCACGGTTGGCAAATTTGCTTCCCTCTTAAATTGCACGCCGGTGGGTCAGGCCTCGGATTCTATGACGGCTCCAACGTAAAGGCTTATTGAAAATTAGAGAGATAATGTTGGTTGGTGCCTGATGCTCTGTCTCTGGTCGGGCTCATCGGAGTCTAACTGTTGGTTTTCTTTTGCTCCAGCATTTCAGTGGTTTCTTGCTGTCGAGTCCTCACCGTTGTCTCACCTCTGTGGTTCTTTGATATTTGTGTTCACGGAGATGTTGCACTGATGAGTTAGGAGGCCTTCATGCGGTCTGAACAAATTATTTGTCTAAATCACGACGGAAGTAAGGGCGAGGATTGTGGCCACGTAAAATCGATTTAAGCCCCCCAGTGGAAATCTTCCACTGACCGTTCCAAGGCGGCTCTTCTGTGGCGATTTATTTATGTTGTTGTTTGTTACTTACTGTGTGTATCACTTGTGTCTTTTAATTTTGGATGGCCATATGGCCATTTTGTGGGAAAGTAACTGTCCTTATGGCCTTCCTTTGTTTAGGTTTCCATTATGGTCTGGTCGCTAAATGTTTGTATTTCTTTCCCTTTGGTGTCTTTTATGGGTGGAGTAAGTTAATTGTATCAATTCCTGATCTTTGTTTTACTTCTACTTTTCATTAGCTTTGAAATTGAAGGTAGCCGGTTCCGGGTCGTCATCAGATAAGTCTAAAAATGCACTTTTTCTAGTGTTGTATCCCATGGTGACAATTTATGATTCGATAGCTATGCGCCCCACCCTCCTTGGAGCCCTACAAGGGGACGTTTAATGGTAATGGATCTCCTATTTCCAACGCCAAGGCTACATTGCTATTATACTCGATGACAGGACCAGAGTCCTTCCGCTCCACTTCTGTTTTATGACTCCCAACTATGCACCCAGATTTCAATGAACAAATGAGTAACAGTTGGGACCCATCCCCACCCGTATTCTCTCCCTCACAGAAGTTCCTGCTGAATTTCCCCAGTACAAGCCCACCGATTAATCCATCAGCCACCGCCCATCAAAAAACACTCAAAGATAGAGGAATAAGACAAAATTACACCCGGTTTGTACCATAAAGATACGTAAAAAAGAAAGAAGGAAGATAAGGACAAGCTGTGCGATTGTAGAGCTTGGCACGACTGATCCGATTGATTCAGGCCGGATCTAGCCTAAACCCCTCGTCTATCTGAAATATGGGCCAAAATGATGTGTTGAAAAGCTGGAGATCCCTGGGCTTTTCTCAATCATTAGGATCCCTTCTTCCAGCATACGAGACGCCACTCACGGCAAACAAGTGGCTCATGTTTTAACAAGGAATTTCATCCCCATTCACTACAGAAGGAAAGTGACCTGTATATTTTATTCCCTACAGACAAGGGAGACCGAAACGTTTGCTTAAATGAAAGATTGGCTCTGAAAACAGGAGATCCTTTGCCAAATATGAGATCCACGATTATGATTAGAAATTATTGAGGTGATAAGTTTCCGAAAGAACAAATGATTTGATAGACTGATAAAGAAATAAGCTGTGTTAGATGATATCGTACTCTTCAGAACTTGGTGATACATATCCGATTCTGTTAACTTTGGAGTAACATGAACTGACTTTGAAGTAACATAAAATGACAAGTTACTTATCTATTAACGTATACAAAATGCATCTTTATTTGATGTGCAGAGTGATGGAGCATGAAAAAGTGACACATACACAGTAAAAACACATGTGAGGTTCTCTTCTTTGCAGTGCGCGGCCAACCAGCAATGATGCAGCGTGGTAGTAACATAAGATAGGAAAGGTTTAAAAGGATAGATCTCGCGTAATGAATTTTGTAAAAAAAATGTAAGATGCATTTGAACAATTCTATTCACAAGATAATACCGGTCGAACGGACGATTGTTCTGTATGTTGGAGGCTTTTACCCAACTGCCACAGAAGCTGAAGGCAGCCACCTATTTCGAGGCACCGGGTTGTCTCGGCAATGGGACTGTTTTCGGTGGGGTCTTACCACTCTGCCACACTCCCGAAGGCAGCCGCCATATTTCTACCCCCCGGGCTGGATTCCCACTTGGGGACTTTGTGAATTTTGGTGATTGCATGTAACCATTATTTTATAACAAATGGTCTGTTTTACATCAAACTCGGCATGATTCTTCAATGAGCAGTAGCCGATCGAATGGAACCTTTTAAGTCTTAATCATTGTTGCCATGGTAACGAGGTGGCATCTCAAATAAAAATCAAAAATGAGTTCCTTTAAGAGCAATGAAAACATTCATAAGTTTTTGTTTGTTTGATTTGATTTGAGGTTTAACGTCCCCGTCAGCACTGTAAAGTTCATTTTGGAGACGTTGCTTCCAATTTCAAAGTTGTCAAAGATTGTACTTTCACGGGTATTTTTGACCGAATCTCAATCTTCACAGTGCTGACAATGCAGCAATTAAGGCGTTTGGCACTGACCATTTTCACTGTCAGCAGCATGTTTTGCCAGCGTCAATTCTGAGGCATTTTTGACCCCAGACACATCCAGTTTCCGTCTCAGCGGCCGGCTTGGTCACACCTCAATTTTTTTCGGCGGTGAGGGGGGGAGGGATGCCGCCCCCTTCAACCCCCTATAGGTATATTTTTACTGGGGAACCGCGCGAAAAAACAGGCCATTTTTGGACAACTAATCCTAACGCAAACATAGCTGTCCAGGGGGATGGGAATACAGATATTTGGTGGTTCTGTGGCTCAAAAAAAGGGGGGGGGGTCAAACACGTAAAACGACTTATCTGAGTTGGAAAGGGTTACTTGTAATCTTGAAAAAAAACTTCATTTTGTGAATTTATCTGATTTTCACAGTGTTGCATAAGGCTGTAACTTCATGTAACCATTATTTTATAACAAATGACCCGTTTTACATCAAACTCGGCAGTATTCTTCACCTGGCAGTCGCAAATCATATGGAAACTTCTTAGGCTAAATCATAGTTGCCATGGTAACGAGGGAACATCTCAAAATTGTCAAAAAGAATATCACATGTACTGTTGACCGAAGCTCAATCTTCACAATGCTGTCAAGGCATCAATCACGGGGTCTGGCACTGGCCAGTTTCACTGTCAGCAGCATGTTTTGCGAGCGTCAATTCTGAGGCCTTTTTGACCCCAGACACCCTCAGTATCCATTACAGCGGCCGACTGGGCCACACCCCATTTGTTCGGCGGTGAGGGGGGCTGTCGCCCCACTTCAAACCCCCATAAGTATAATTTTACTGGGAAGCCGCGCGTAAAAACAGACCATTCCCCATTTAGTAGCACAAATAATCCTGTAACTATACTGCTTCACCCCATTGCGGGGATTACGTGCAGGTGATCCTAACGCAAACATACGTGTAGGTAACCCTAACGCAAACATAGCTGTCCAGGGGTTTTTGAGTGGGAAAGGATTAAAGGGGTTTTCGTTTCACGGATTTGTTATAGTGGTGTGGTTAGTGAAAACACAGGTATTTTAGGACTCATAACACATTTCTGGTCATGGCAAAAGTTGAAGAATCCCAAAATGTATAGATTTGATAGAAAAAGACCATAAAATCTATATTTGTTTAGTGATAATGATAAAACACCCGTGCTACATATTGCATTTTTGCACATCTCCAAAATGGCTACTTTTCTGGTGAAAATCAGTGATATTTTTTTCTTACTTATACCGCAAACATAGGTTGTGGGTGCTCCTTAGAACCACCTTATTCAGGCGGTGCTAATGAGTACCCACAACTGCTCGTTGGAACCGCCTCATTGAGGCGGTTCTAATTAGTTCCAACAACCTATATCTTGGAACCCAAGTTTTCACAATATAAAGTGGGGTTTAGGGGGTTGATTATTTCAACGGGACTTTTTCACATCGTGTGTATAGTTGTTATTTTTTCTAAACATTTTGTTTGGCTGTAACATGGCTATTTGATTTAACAGCTATTCTGATCTGAGCCCACAAAATAGTGTTGTGAAAAGGGTATCGTTTATTTTTCAGAAGTAACATACCCGCTTTGTGCCAGCGGTTTCTTCGGGCGGCAGGTCATTTTCATTTCATCTCAATGTTTAGTAAAACTCCCAAAACATAGGAAGCGGCGGCTTCAAAATGACCTAAAACGTTTTGACGGGGGAAGTAAAACCTCACCTGTCACATTCAAACAAACAAACAAACATACCCGTCTGTACCACAGATAGATACCGGAGCGGTGAAGGCCTCGTCAATTGATATATCCAAACCAGTGTTGTAAATAGCCAGAACATCAGATGCTGAAGAAACAGATTGAAAAAAACACGCATATGTAATTATCTTAAGACGTCGTTGATAAGCAGTGGATAACGCCGTTTAATAAAAATCGTATGACCAAACGTGTAACAACACTTTGGCGGGATTAAGTAACGTCATGACGACGTCCATGTTAACCATGTATTTTTGTGGTAAATTTAAAGGCGATAAAATCAAATTTAAAGTGGTCATATGATAAACAAAATCTTACACTTGTGGTCATTTGATATGAAATTTATGAAACTCGCTGAAAGGCTGTTTAATCAAATTTAAAGTGGTCATATGATAAACAAAATCTTACACTTGTGGTCATTTGATATGAAATTTATGAAACTCGCTGAAAGGCTGTTTAATTAATTTCATATGAAATGACCACTCGTGTTAGATCCTCTATTTTTGCCACCTTTGAACTCACTTTTATATAATAAGACAGGGGTTTACAGGGGTAAATCTCATTCTTATCTTATTTTTGCTCTGATTGTGAGTGAGTACTCGTTATGACCGCCTCGATGAGGCGGTTCTAAGAGTACCAACAATCCATTACGAAAGCACGCCTATACAAATACACTAACTTTTATCGCTGAAAATATGAAAATTTTAAGATGAAAAATTGTGATATTTTTCTTATTTCTGCTCAAAATATAGATTGAGGGTACTCGTTAGAACCGACTCATCGAGGCGCTTCTAACGAGTACCAACATTGTATACTTTAAGGGAGAAATAAGAAAAATAAGGTTTCCTCCTGTAAACCCAAGCTTCACTTTATAAAACTAGGGTTCAAGGGGGTCAAAATTATATAGGCGCGTCTTCGTGATGCTACATTGTGGGTACTCGTTAAGACGGTTCTAACGAGTACCCACGGTTCTAACAAGTACCCATTATCTACAAACAAGATTGTGGGAATCCGTTAAGACCGCCTTGATGAGGTGGTTCTAAAGAGTTCTCACAATCTACATGTTGAGCAAAAAATGAAAAATATATCAAAATTTCATCTTAAAATTTTCTTCTTTTTTTTTCCGGTAAAGTTTATAATGCATTTATATAGGCAAGTTTTCAAACTGCGAATTAACAATCAAAACCTATCAGCACGGGTGGGTCGATCGTCTCTGAGTGTCGGTTGAAAAACAAGAGGCCCATGGGCCACTAGGCTCACCAGAGTTCAGGCGGGCACTGGCCACTGGCAGCCATGTATGGTTTCAATTTATCGATTATAAAGTCTCCCAAACAAACCACCATTCCATGTGGACTATCTGAAATATAGGCCTTTTATGAAGTGAAGGGGTGGGACATGGACCCAACAGGGCCCAGGTTGGTATCACGGAATGCATCTTATCATAAGGAACAAGAATATATATGGTTTAGGGGTGGGGATATGTACAGTTCCAGAGATATAAGGCCTTTAAAGCTGTGGAGTGGTTGGAGCTTGGCCCTGACAGACACCAGGAAATCCAAAATTGTTGTCCATGAATGTGTCATTATTAGGATCAAGAAAATACATTGTTTATGAGTGGAGATCTGAACTTTTTCTGAGATATGAGGCCTTATTATTAAATGAAGAGGAGAGGAATGGCCCCTGTGGACCGTCAAGTTAGTGGGACTGAATGTGTCTAATCACAAAGAACAAGAATCTATATGATTATGTGGTGGGGATCTTAATGGTGTGTGAGATATATGGCCTTTTATGAAGTGGAGGGGTGGGCCATGGTATCTACACATTGCCCTAGCACAAATACACCCAAGGTTGATGTGACTGAATGAGTCTTATCAAAAGTAACACAAATATACATGCCTTAGGGGTGGGGATCTGAACAGTTTCTGAGATATATGGCAGGGGATACCTAAGTTGGTGTCACTGAATGCGTCTTTTCATAAGGAACAAGAATATATATTGTTTTGGGTGGGGATCTGAATGGTTTCTGACATATATCGCTTTTTTATGAAGTGGAGGGGTAGGTCATGGCCCAGGCACATCCCAGGGGACCCCCAGGTTAATGTCACTGAATGCGTTTTATCATAACAAACAAAAATATATATCGTTTTGGGGTGAGGATCTGAATGGTTTCTGAGATCTATCACTTTTTATGAAGTGGAAGGGTGGTGCATGGCCCCGACACACCCTGGGAGACCCCTAGCTTTGGTATCACGGAATGCCTCTTATCAAAAGGAACAATAATATATATGATTTAGGGGCGGGAATCTCAACGATATTGGGTCTTTTACAAAGTGGAGAGGGTGAGGGCATAGCCGGGCATATCTCAGGGGACCCCCAGGTTGGGGTCACTGAATGTGTCTTATCATAAGAAACAAGAATATATATGGCTTTGGGGTGGGAATCTGAAAGGTTTCTGAGATATATCACCTTTTATGAAGTGGAGGGGTGAGGCATGACCCCGGCACACCCTGGGTGACACCTAGGTTGAAATCACTGAATGCGTCTTATCATAAGGTACAAGAACATTTGTGGTTTTGGGGTGGGGATCTGAACGATTTCTGAGATATTAGGCCTTAAATGGGGTGGAGGGGTGGGCATGGCCCAGGTACATCCCAGGTGACCCCCAGGGCGGTGTCACTGAATGCGTCTTATCATAAGAAACAAGAATATGTATGGTTTTGGGTTGGGAATCGGGATAGTTTCTGACATGTATCCCCTTTTATGAAATGGAGGGTTTGGGGCATGGCCTCGGCGCACCCTGGGAGACCCTTAGGTTGTTATCACTAAATGCGTCTTATCATAAGGAACAGGAATATATATGGTAAATGGGTGGGGGTCGCAACGGTTTCTGAGATATTGGGTCTTTTACAAAGTGGATGGGGTGGAGGCTTGGCCCGGGCACATCTCAGGGGACCCCTCAGATTGGTGTCACTGGATGCGTCTTATCATAAGAAACAATAATATGTATGGTTAGTGGGTGGGGATCTAAACGGTTTCTGAGATATTGGGCCTTTTACAAAGTCCAGGGGGTGGGGCTTGGACCAGGCACATCCCAGGGGACCCCCACATTGATGTCACTGAATGCGTCTTATCAAAAGAAAAAAGAATATATATGGTTTAGGGGTGGGTATCTGAATGGTTTCTGAAATATATGGCCTTTTATGCACTGGAGGGGTGGGGCATGACCCCGGCACACCCTGGGGACTCAGGTATGCATAAAAGCATGTGGCTAAAAGCAGTTCACTCAAGGAATATTTCTATAAAAGTTTTGTCAAAATATCTGTAAAGGTTTGGCAGTAAATCCCATTTTTCTATTTACCCCATTATAAGTTTATGGAAACTAAGTTGCCATAGCAACCAAACTAATGAGCCGATTTCCATTGAAAAACATAAACTTTCAATCCCCCAGCCCAAGGATGCTACAGATGAACTTTGGGCTGAATCGGCCCAGTGGCTTCAGAGGAGATGTCGTTTGAAAGTGTTGACGCCAGACGACGACGCATACGCAGACGACGACGGAAAACTGCCTATCCTATAAGCTCCCCCACTTCGGCTCTGGTGAGCTTAAAACCAACACTCGAACGGGCTCTTAGACTTACGTTCGATCCCTGAATTCCTGTAGTGTAACCAAAACAAAAAGTTAGGACTAAGATCAGACGCCGCGTTACGCGGTGTCTGATCTGGGTCCTCACTGTTTTCAAAACACAACACATGGTTCCAGTCCAGAATCTACATGTATAGATGACCCTTTTTCGCTACATTCTGACCACACAATGATATAAACATCGCGCGGCTATTTTCTACGTTACCCGGATTGCACGACCCGCAGAAAAAGCGACCGACTGAAGTCGGTTGATTTTCAAAGAGTGCCCTAAAATCACCCAGTCATTCTGTCAGTCTGTCTGTCCGTCCATAACCCGTTTGTGAAAATTGGTGATAGTGACTTAATCGATTGGAATATTTAAATAATTTTTGGCATACTGATAGACATTAATGAGATCTCACCAACGAACTTGCCAACTATTACATTCCATTTAGTATAGGCTCGCAGAGGCGAAAAATGTGAAAATTTTCGAACTGCTTCTCCTCGGAAACCGTTGGGCCGATTGAAGTCAAAGTTCATATGGAGCCTCTATGGGATGGGTAAAACCAAAATTTGCTCATAGGGTCCAGGTCACATGACCAAAATGGCCGCCAAGCCATATATGGTAAAAACCCTTCAAAAATAGTCTTCTCCAGAACCACTGGGCATATTTCCACGAAACTTGATAAATAGCATCTGGGACGTAGGCCCATCATTAAGTGCTAAAATGGTGACCCTGGGTTGACCTGGACATTCTTTGTGCCTAGGTCAAACTTTGACACATATGCTTTTGTATTGGAAAAGTAAGAATGCATTTTATCCTGCAAGTGATTCAGAATACAGTACTAAAGTATAAGATATATTTTTACTCCTTACGATAAGGCGCATTTATTGGGGGTACCGTTTTAGGTCCAGGTCACATGACCAAAATGGCCGCCATATCCATATATGGTAGCACTCAAAGCTTAAAGCATCCGGCGGATCGTGCACTTCAGCTGAAGCACTGGTTTCTTTAAAAAAATCGGTGATAGTCACGTGAACAAAAACACAGAGCTGATGTGCTTAGTAACGTCTTTTAGGCAATGAAAAGAAACTGCGATTTATTTAGGGGATAACTGTATAGAAAATTGTCACTTAGGGAGGTAAATCGGAGGTTTTACGGTCGGAAATTTCGTTTTACGGCGACGCGTCAGCGGAGCCGTAAAACGTAATTTGCGACCGTAAAACGGACGATTTACCTCCCCAAATGACAATTTTCAATACAGTTATCCCCATTCTAATGCACTTATTCACGTATTTTGTTTTAAAAATGTTGTTTTTGCCCAAACCGGCAAGTACAGTGAGCTGCGTAAAACCAAATACCAGCCAATGAAAAGCGACGTTACATGATGGCGTCGGGTTTCCGACAGTATATCGTAGAATATACTGTCGCAAATTTTTGACGTTATCCAATCAGACGTCGCGTTACATAAGTAAGTGCATTAGATTCTGCAATAAATCACTGGGAACAAGATCGTGACGCGAATTGTCGCCGCTTTAATGACGTCATTCCTTGATTCTTTGACGTTAGACGGTCAAACGTCATTTATTCGCACCGAAAAGGTTACAAAAGATCAAAATGCATGTGTAACAGACAATAATTTTGGCGGCAATAATTCTATCTATGTCAAAAGGTTGGGAGAAATCTAAGAAAACATCAAAATTATTTCCGATTAAGTATCGAAAAAGATCGGCTGTAGCAAGTGATTTGTTAAAAATAAATCGCAGTTTGTCAGGCAGTTGTAAGTAGACAATGTAACTAAGCTCAGTTTCGTTGTTGAAGTCCATTTTGTTATGACTGATTTGTAGGAAAATCAGGTGGCGATTATTTTTGAAAAAAGCCTCGCTATTCTTATCGTTGTCAGTTTAGAGTGTTTGTTTGCTTCTTTTGCTTTGGACTTTAATGCCCCAGTCAACACTATTTAGGTCATTTTCAGCCGGTCAGTTTACCTATCAATACTATCCTGGGCATTCTTATACCTAAGCGGTTAACCAGAACAATGCACATTCTTTCGCCAGAAACTGACAACTGCCCTTCTTGAATCAGCAGAAGGGGAAGAATGACCGTAGAAAAGATTTCATGATCAATCTCCACGACAGAATGTTGCCGACCCAGGCAGGTATCGAACCCGCGTCCTCCCGATCACCAGTCAGACGCGCATCCGACTGAGCTACCGAGGCCGGCCGCAGTTTAGAGTGTTGCATAACATAAGGAAAACATGTCCATGTGAAATAATGGCATCCAACATGGTGTCAGAAGCGACATATTAGGTAAACAAGAGGGCCATGATGGCCCTGGATCGCTCACCTGATCCATAGAGTAACAAGTGGGCCCCGGGGAGGGCCATTATTGACCCCAGGGTTATAATGTGCATAATGTTGAGGGAGGTCTAAAAAGGTGAAGCTTCATACCAAATCTATCAACAAAGGCTATAATTTGAACAATCTTGGCAAAGGTCCACTAGATGAAGCTACACCCCAAATATCAAAGACCTGGGTCTTGCGGTTTCAGAGAAGATCTTTTTAAAGATATTCCCTACATAAGTCTATGTAAAACCAAATGGTCCCGGGGCGGGGGAATTTTTGGCCTCAGGGCTTTATAATTTAAACAATCTTGACAGAGGTCCACTAGATGAAGTTTCAGACTAAATATCAAAGACCTGGGCCTTGCTGTTTCAGAGAGGAAGATTTTCAAAGATTATCTCAATATAAGTCTATGTAAAACCAAAGAGCAACGGGGCGGAGGCATTTGTGGCCTGAGGGCTATAATTTGAACAATCTTGGTAGAGATCCACTAGATGAAGCTCCATACCAAATATCAAAGACAGCGGCCTTGCAGTTTCAGAGAAGAAGAGTTTTAAAGATTTCCCAATATAAGTCTATGTAAAACCAAAGGGGCTCGGAGAGGGGGCATTTTTGGCCCAAGGGCTATAATTTGAACAATCTTGATAGAGGTCCACTAGATGAAATATCACACCATATATCAAAGACCAAGGCCTTGTGGTTTCATAGAAGAAGAATTTTAAAGATTTTCCCTATATAAGTCTATGTAAAACCAAAGGGTCACAAGGCCGGGGCATTTTTGGTCTCAGGGCTATAATTTGAACAATCTTGGTAGTGGTCCACTAGATTAAGCTTCATACCAATTATCAAAGACCTAGGCCTTACTGTTTGTTACGAGATGGAATAGGAAACCTCTCTGGTGCTTATGTACATCTAAATTATTTTAGTAGATATATGGTAGGGCGGTGCGAGTGAAATATTTTAGGTGAAATATGGTACGCAAACTGTGCTGCTCCATGAACAGGCCATGGACATATCATACGATGTATGCATGAGTGGTTTATAGAGAGCTGTTTTTACAATACAGGGGGCCGCTATAAGGCTGAGTCCTATAGAATTTGCCTAAAAATCGCCAACCGCCAAATTGTGCCATATATGATTTTTATTCCCGTCACGTGTTGTATGGGTGTTCGTTTTGACAGGAGTCATTTCATTGATTTATAGGGTCTTTTCATCAATTTTTCCTATGGGAAATATACTATTTGAACGCAAATCCATTATCTACTCGATTTTTGCTATCTAGCTTTATTTGTGGCCGGTATCTCCACCTCGCCACGAATTGAGCAAGGTAATATGAGTAGGCATGATTTTCTGGTAGTATTCATAGATATATAAACCCTGAGAAAAGCGAACACTTTAGCAGCAGGTCAAGTTGTAACGTATACCTACAACATCGTGTCGGGAAATAGAAAGTATATTGAAAGGTATGTTAAATCTATGTTTAGTATTATTTTTGTATGAACATGCTTGTAGGTTTTGGAGGGGTTTACTTCTAGTATACCCCAACTTTCTGAAGCCTATTCTGAATTCACTGTTGTGGCCTGTAGTGATTAGGCTACTAGCTTTGCCAGCTAGACGTCGCAGGATTGATCCCAGGCTTCTCCAGTAGTAGAATGAGTCTTTCTAAGTGAGGTCCTGTCTCATGCTGACCCTAGATGTTGGTGAGACGTAAAGTTTGGACACCCGCTCATTCTAGATTCATTTAGGCTTTTAGACCCCTTTTGTAGAATGTAATTAATAAACGCCGGGTCACTTGTTTGATCCATGACTTTTGACTAGCTGTGGTTAGAAAACCGTGGTTCCGTCCCAATATGATATTAGGTGTAGAGTGGACGTAAACTTAAGACGGGTTTAACCATATCTTCATCATCAGGGCAAACTCTTACAAGAGCCTGTTGGGTTATCCGTGATGATGAACCGTAATGAATTTTATTTTACAAGCATGTTCACGTTGATTAGAAATAATTTTGTTCAAGAATAATTACGAGTCCATTTTGTAATGATGCCGTTTTTGTCTGATAACTCAATTTGTGCATGTATGTACATATAAAGAACGTGATGATGATAAGTGGGAGTATTTGGTCGCCACACGTCATAACGGCCTGAGCGGCGGGGATGACGTCAGCTGCGTCATCGGCGTCGCGAGGACGGTTGTGACGGGGTGCCTACCAAATACAGAGAGAATTTACGGCAAACAGTGTTGGCCCTTATGAGACACTAACAAATGTTGTGGATTATAGATGAAAATCTTCTGTTGTAGTTTCTATCTGTTATTAATGTATTGAATTTGTGAATAGCTATATTTGTGAGCCGTGTCGCGGAGAAGGAGATGAAATAGAGATTGTTATGTTTCCTGTAATTGGCGGCTGACCAGGTAGCGCAAAGGCGTGGTCTGTTCAATTGCCTCTTACTTGTGATAATGTAGTGATCACAAATTTGATGAGTATTATGCTCAGTAGTAGTGAGCATTAATTGATTTCTGTAGTGCTCAGTAAGGAAACATGAACTTTGAGTATTATTGTGTCAAGCGCTGGGTGCTGATAATTTGATGCACAGTCAAGTTGAGTTCTGCTATACGGTTATTTGTCGCATGCACTAATCAGCCTGTATGTCTGGTCGGCGCATGCGCAATAACGGTATATGCATGAACATATTCTTACTTCTCCGGGAGGGGGATCATGATATAGCATGTATGTTTTGTGACTCGTGTCTTAGTCCAGTTATCGTAATTTGCAGGCACAACAATGTGTGACCTGCTGCTCCCTACTTCATAGCAGCAGGTACTGGTACGACGCTAGGCGTTATGGTCCAGCAAGGGCGGACAGACCGCCGTAATCAGCGTAGACCAGAATCAGAATCATTGTTCATTGTCAACAAATGTGAGACCATAAAAGAGGTCAACTAACCTGCAGGATATTCGGACGATCGCTAAACCTGTGATCGGCAACCCTGTGAGCGGCAACTATGTCGATAGACTAGTGTGCAGATTGCACTAGTTCGCGAGAGGAAGTTTCACGCGAGAGGGGGATTCACCCTAAGTTATAAACTGGCCAGTCGCGTCTTGTGTTGTTTCTTTTTTTTGTTTTTGTTGTTGTTTTTGTTATTTGCTTCTGTAGGTATTCACGTCACCCGTTCCGAGCACAGAACATTGTTTTGCCTTCAGAGCGGACGTCGTGGGTTGGCTACAGAAGCAACAAATTCTGATGTTTTGTGTTAGTAAGTGTTGTATGTAGATACTGTAAATAATTCATGTCATTTATCTAACATCTTTCTTGTGCCTTACCCAACAGCTGCCCGTACACCTGTCAGAGATCACGCTCGGTTGTCTTGTCAGCATGGGGGTTTGCGGGACGCCGTAAACCCACATGTAACATTTGGTGTCAGAAGTGGGATTTGATCTCTGGCTGGTGTTCCCGGCTGTGGAACAGCACATTGATACTCTGAATCGTCAACTTTAAAAAAAAAATATAAAAAATGCATTGACAGCCACATTTAGAAATTAACTTTAATCTTCCTTCCTGCGTTGATGAAGTGCGAAACCCATGTATTCAACTGAATGGATACTGACAAGTCGATAATTTCTGAGCATGAAGGCAAGGCAAACCCCAATTTTTCTTGGTAACGAAAAATTTAAGTAGACCCCACTTAATTGTGATACCTGACATTCTAAGTTAAACTGGAGTTACTAATTGATCTTACCCACACATGGTTCTGACGTAGTGACGTTAACAATTTATTGACGTTGACATAACGGTAGCGTTTATATTTACGCAGTGGCTTGAGGTTAGGTATGACGTAATAGAAACATTAATGGTGACTTGTTATGATCGGAGTTTTGTAATGTGATGAAACTTCGGATTGTAGCATTTTACTGTAAACGTCGTCAGTTTATGACGTCATATTAGACTACCAGTACGCAACGTCATACTTTGCTGAAAGAATTTGACATTTCAAATCGCGTGTGCTTTAATAACTAACGTTTTAGTTAGATTAACGCGTATAACACATATCTTAACGTTTTAGTTAAGCCCATTCAATCATCACTGATCATTACTGATCAGTTTATAGTGGTTTTGATAGTAACGTGAGATTTACGTTATCAATAATGGAGCGTTTAATGCAAATGGGAAAGGACTTAGGTTATGAGGGGAAGGAGTTACAAGGTTTTGTTAAAGAGCAGCAAGATATTGAGCGGGCAGAAAGGCAAGAGCAAAGGGATTTAGAAAGGTTAAGGTCTGAGGAAAAGGAAAAGGAAAGGGTACATGAACTAGCTAAGTTAGAAGAAAAGGAAAAGGAAAGGGCACATAAACTAGCTAAGTTAGAAGAAAAGGAAATGGAAAAGGAAAAGGAAAGGGCACATGAACTAGCTATGTTGAATGTTAATAAGGAACTTGAAATGGCACGCATTAAGAGTGAAAGGGAGGCAAAAGAGATTAGTGAGACCCATTTAGAACAAATAAAGCATGGGTTTGAGCTTCAGCACCAAGAATTAAGGAACCAATTAGAAATGCAGAGAACGAAGCTCGAGCTAGAATTTGAAAAGCAAAAAGCTGAGAAGGTGGCGCATGCCCGGGATCCTAAGTTACCTTATTTTGAAGAGGGTAAAGATAAAATGGATAGTTATTTATCTAGGTTTGAGAAATATGCTACGGCTAATAAATGGGATAAGAGTGTTTGGGCCGCGTATTTAAGTGCATTGCTCAAAGGGCGCGCACTTGATGTATATGACCGGTTGTCAAATGAGGATGCGGCGGATTATGAAAAGTTAAAGGATGCTTTATTAAAGAATTTTGACATGACAGAGCGCGGATTTAGGAAGCAGTTTCGTTATAGTAGGCCCGAGAAATCAGAAACGTTCATACAGTTCAGTAGTAGACTGAGAAGTTATTTAGAAAAATGGCTTAATATGGCAAAGATAGAAAAATCTTTTCCGGCTGTCTGTGATTTCATGGCAAGGGATCAGTTCCTGGAGTCATGTAATAGAGAACTGTATGTACATCTGAAGCCAAAACAGTTTGGTAATTTAGATGAAATGGCTAGGGAGGCAGATTTGTTTGCAGAAGGGCGCGGGGGCGTATATAGTTGCATTAATAAGGGGCAACGCGATAATAGAGGCGCAGCGCAGGGTAAACAGGACAAAGTTGACTCGAACAAACCGAGTGGTAGACCGGATATCAAGTGTAGCATATGCGGTAAGGGGCATTTAACAATTAAATGTTTCAAGAACCCCGACAGGAAACAATTGTATAGCGCAGAGGTAGGAGCAACTGGAGTTGGGGATAGCGGTGTTAAGGAAAATTTTAACACGCGCGTAGAGACTCAAGGTTCTCAGGTTAAGAATGAGAATACGCAGAATGTAGGTCGTGGTTATACACGTGGTCGTGGTAATTTTAGAGGGTCTTTTCGCGGACGCGGTAAAAATAATAGCACACCACGTGGCGCAGCACACCAAGTTAGTTTTTGTCAGACGGAAGTAACTAGGAAAGGTGATGAGATTGAAGTATTTTTGAAAATAAGGTTGGTGATCCTTTGATTTCGGATAGGGAGGAGTGTAGTAAGGAAACTAGGGAAGGTGTCTGTTACTTCTTAAAGGCAAGGTTACCGACGGCACAAGGATTGGTTAATAATAAAAAGGTGGTTGTATTAAGAGATACTGGGTGTACAGGCTGTGTCGTTCGGAGAAGTTTGGTTTCGGATAGTCAGTTAATAGGGAAGGAATCAAATGTTACGTTGATTGATGAATCCACACAAAGGTATCCTTTGGCAATGATTGACATTGATTGTCCTTTTTTCACTGGGAAAACTGAAGCTTTGTGTATGGATGATACGTTGTACGATTTGGTTATCGGTAACATTGATGGATCAAAACTTCCTGATATGTCTTATTTCTCAGCTGCGGCTGTAACTAGGTCTCAAACTAGGCAGGATGAGAAGCCTTACAGAAAACTTAAGGTTCCCGATCAGATCATTAACGATGACAAGGAGGCTTTCAAGCAAGCTCAGGTTGATGATCCAACTTTGGAAAACATCAGGAAAAGGGTTGTATCTGGGAACAAGACTGTGAGTCGTGGTTTAAACCGAGGTGAAACTAGGTTTATTAAACTAACAAATTATTTGTCTAAATCGCGACGGAAGTAAGGGCGAGGATTGTGGCCACGTAAAATCGATTTAAGCCCCCCAGTGGAAATCTTCCACTGACCGTTCCAAGGCGGCTCTTCTGTGGCGATTTATTTTATGTTGTTGTTTGTTACTTACTGTGTGTATCACTTGTGTCTTTTAGTTTCGGATGACCATATGGCCATTTTGTGGGAAAGTAACTGTCCTTATGGCCTTCCTTTGTTTAGGTTTCCATTATGGTCTGGTCGCTTAATGTTTGTATTTCTTTCCCTTTGGTGTCTTTTATGGGTGGAGTAAGTTAATTGTATCAATTCCTGATCTTTGTTTTACTTCTACTTTATTGGGAAAAAGGGTTTGGCATATAGGGAGTTCACCAAGGGTAACAAAGTCTCTTTCCAACTTGTGGTCCCTCAAAGTTTCCGAGGAAAGGTGTTGAAACTGGCTCATGAAACGCTTATGTCTGGACATATGGGTATTAGGAAGACATTGGATAGAGTTGTAACTGAGTTTTACTGGCCCGGTATTTGCGGTGATGTCGCTAGATTTTGTAAATCTTGTGATATTTGTCAGCGAACTATTCAGAAAGGTCGGGTCACTAAAGTACCTCTAGGAAAAATGCCATTGATTGATACGCCATTTAAGAGGGTGGCAGTGGACATAGTTGGTCCAATTGAGCCTCGATCTGATAGGAAATCTCGGTATATTTTAACCATGATAGATTATGCGACAAGGTATCCAGAGGCGATAGCTTTACCGAGTATTGAGACGGAACGTGTCGCGGAAGCGCTTATTGAAATGTTTAGTAGGGTTGGCATTCCTGATGAAATGTTGACTGATTGTGGATCACAGTTTACTGCTGAGGTAATGAAGGAAGTCAGCAGACTTCTTTCTCTTCAACAGTTAACGTGTAGTCCGAGACACCCAATTTGCAACGGACTGATAGAGCGTTTCCACGCTACGTTAAAGCAGATGTTACGTCGCATGTGTGCTGAACGTCCAAAAGATTGGGATAAATATCTTCCAGCTTTATTATTTGCGGTAAGGGAAGTCCCACAAGAGTCTTTAGGATACTCCCCTTTTGAGTTGTTATATGGACGTAACGTCAGAGGTCCAATGGCAATATTAAGAGAATTATGGGCTGAAGAGGTACGCGATGAGCAAGTTCTTTCGACGTATCAATACGTTATTGAGCTTAGGGAACGGTTAGAGCAGACATGCAAATTAGCGCGTGATAATTTAAAGAAAGTTCAGATTAAGCAGAAAGCTTATTATGATAAAGGCGCGAGGTCGCGTAAATTTGACGTCGGCGATAAAGTGCTGTTGTTACTACCGACAGACAGTAATAAATTATTGCTTCAATGGAAAGGTCCTTATGAAGTGGTTGAGGTAGTGAACAGAATGGATTATAAGATTGACGTCAATGGAAATGTTAACACATATCACGCTAACATACTGAAGCAATATGTGGAACGTCAGAATGTGACGTCACATTGCTTGCTTTCTGTAGAGTCCATTCCGTCAACTGAAAATGATGACGTTGACGAATTCTCATTGGAAGATTGCGCTTTTCCTACTGCAAAGCAACCAGAGACGTTTAAGGACGTCAATATTTCAGAAATGTTAACGCAGGATCAGCGTCAAGAAATAGAGACGTTGATAAAAGAATACCCGGACGTACTGTCCAGTGTACCAGGACGAACTGACCAAATAGAACACGACATAAAGTTGCTGACGTCGGAACCAGTGAGGTCAAAAGGTTATGCAATACCATATAAAGTACGGGATGTAATGGAAAAGGAAATTCAAGATATGTTAGATTTAGGAGTTATTGAGCCATCAATATCTCCATACTCATCCCCTGTAGTACTTGTCCCTAAAAAAGATGGTTCGGTGCGGTTCTGCATTGACTTCCGTAAACTTAATAAAGTGACGGAGTTCGATGCAGAACCAATGCCAAATATGGAGGAGGTTATAAATAGAATGTCGGGGCACAAATACTTTAGCAAATTAGATGTGTCAAAAGGTTATTGGCAGGTAAAAATGACGTCTAAGGCAAAACCCCTAACTGCGTTCGAAACCCCCAAAGGCTTGTTTCAATTCAAAACTATGCCCTTCGGTTTGGTAAACTCAGGAGCAACATTTTGCAGGCTGATGAGAAAGATTCTGTCCGAACTTTCTAACGTTGATAGCTTCGTCGATGATATGTGGATCTTTACCGAAACTTGGAAAGAGCACTTGACGTCATTACGTGAAGTTTTGGATAGACTTAGGACAGACTAGTTGACGGCAAAACCTTCCAAGTGTATGATTGGGTATAGCAGTATCGAATGTCTTGGTCACAGTGTAGCTGCTCAGTCAGTAAGACCGCAAGAAGACAAGATACAAGCTATAAAGGATGCTTCTCGACCTTCTACTAAGAGACAAATAAAGTCATTTCTTGGGTTGGCTGGTTTCTACCGCCGTTTCATTCCAAATTTCTCATCTATTGCTTCCCCTTTGACAGATTTAACTAAGAAAAGTAGACCAAACAAGATCACAGACTGGCAGGACCATCATGAAAAGGCTTTCCAGACCCTGAAGAATAGACTCACGTCTAGTCCTATTCTTCGTCTGCCTATCTTTCATGATGGGAATCCGTTCATACTCCGGACGGACGCTTCTGATGTTGGTATAGGAGCCGTTTTGCTCCAAGAATTTGAAGGGGAAGGACGACTTCCCATTGCTTATGCCAGCAAGAAACTTTTGCCTCGTGAGAAAAACTATTCTGTAATAGAGAAGGAATGTTTGGCTATTATCTGGGGTGTTGAGAAATTTCGCAAGTATCTTTACGGAGTAGAATTCCTGCTTGAGACAGACCACAAGCCCTTGTCTTATATGCAAACAGCAAAAGTTCTCAATCCTCGAATTATGCGTTGGGCAATGAAACTACAGCCGTATAGATTTTGGATTGTTGCAATTCGGGGCCAGGAAAATTTGGGGGCAGACTACCTTAGTAGGTAATTCTTCGCACGGTTGTTGTGTAAATAGCTGTCTTGTTTAGATAGGTTCATCCTATTCCATCTCTGTACACAAAGAAAAAACATTTCTGATTGTTTTTTCTCCAAAAGGGGAAACCTTTGTTACGAGATGGAATAGGAAACCTCTCTGGTGCTTATGCACATCTAAATTATTTTAGTAGATATATGGTAGGGCGGTGCGAGTGAAATATTTTAGGTGAAATATGGTACGCAAACTGTGCTGCTCCATGAACAAGTCATGCACATGTCATACGATGTATGCATGAGTGGTTTATAGAGAGCTGTTTTTACAATACAGGGGGCCGCTATAAGGCGGAGTCCTATAGAATTTGCCTAAAAATCGCCAACCGCCAAATTGTGCCATATATGATTTTTATTCCCGTCACGTGTTGTGTGGGTGTTCGTTTTGACAGGAGTCATGTCATTGATTTATAGGGTCGTTTCATCAATTTTTCCTATGGGAAATATACTATTTGAACGCAAATCCATTATCTACTCGATTTTTGCTATCTAGCTTTATTTGTGGCCGGTATCTCCACCTCGCCACGAATTGAGCAAGGTAATATGAGTAGGCATGATTTTCTGGTAGTATTCATGGATATATAAACCCTGAGAAAAGCGAACACTTTAGCAGCAGGTCAAGTTGTAACGTATACCTACAACATCGTGTCGGGAAATAGAAAGTATATTGAAAGGTATGTTAAATCTATGTTTAGTATTATTTTTGTATGAACATGCTTGTAGGTTTTGGAGGGGTTTACTTCTAGCATACCCCAACTTTCTAGAGCCTATTCTGAATTCACTGTTGTGGCCTGTAGTGATTAGGCTACTAGCTTTGCCAGCTAGACGTCGCAGGATTGATCCCAGGCTTCTCCAGTAGAAGAATGAGTCTTTCTAAGTGAGGGTCTGTCTCATGCTGACCCTAGATGTTGGTGAGACGTAAAGTTTGGACACCCGCTCATTCTAGATTCATTTAGGCTTTTAGACCCCTTTTGTAGAATGTAATTAATAAACGCCGGGTCACTTGTTTGATCCATGACTTTTGACTAGCTGTGGTTAGAAAACCGTGGTTCCGTCCCAATATGATATTAGGTGTAGAGTGGACGTAAACTTAAGACGGGTTTAACCATATCTTCATCATCAGGGCAAACTCTTACAAGAGCCTGTTGGGTTATCCGTGATGATGAACCGTAATGAATTTTATTTTACAAGCATGTTCACGTTGATTAGAAATAATTTTGTTCAAGAATAATTACGAGTCCATTTTGTAATGATGCCGTTTTTGTCTGATAACTCAATTTGTGCATGTATGTACATATAAAGAACGTGATGATGATAAGTGGGAGTATTTGGTCGCCACACGTCATAACGGCCTGAGCGGCGGGGATGACGTCAGCTGCGTCATCGGCGTCGCGAGGACGGTTGTGACGGGGTGCCTACCAAATACAGAGAGAATTTACGGCAAACAGTGTTGGCCCTTATGAGACACTTACAATGTTGTGAATTATAGATGAAAATCTTCTGTTGTAGTTTCTATCTGTTATTAATGTAATGAATTTGTGAATAGCTATATTTGTGAGCCGTGTCGCGGAGAAGGAGATGAAATAGAGATTGTTATGTTTCCTGTAATTGGCGGCTGACCAGGTAGCGCAAAGGCGTGGTCTGTTCAATTGCCTCTTACTTGTGATAATGTAGTGAGCACAAATTTGATGAGTATTATGCTCAGTAGTAGTGAGCATTAATTGATTTCTGTAGTGCTCAGTAAGGAAACATGAACTTTGAGTATTATTGTGTCAAGCGCTGGGTGCTGATAATTTGATGCACAGTCAAGTTGAGTTCTGCTATACGGTTATTTGTCGCATGCACTTATCAGCCTGTATGTCTGGTCGGCGCATGCGCAATAACGGTATATGCATGAACATATTCTTACTTCTCCGGGAGGGGGATCATGATATAGCATGTATGTTTTGTGACTCGTGTCTTAGTCCAGTTATCGTAATTTGCAGGCACAACAATGTGTGACCTGCTGCTCCCTGCTTCATAGCAGCAGGTACTGGTACGACGCTAGGCGTTATGGTCCAGCAAGGGCGGACAGACCGCCGTTATCAGCGTAGACCAGAATCAGAATCATTGTTCATTGTCAACAAATGTCAGACCATAAAAGAGGTCAACTAACCTGCAGGATATTCGGACGATCGCTAAACCTGTGACCGGCAACCCTGTGATCGGCAACTATGTCGATAGACTAGTGCGCAGATTGCACTAGTTCGCGAGAGGAAGTTTCACGCGAGAGGGGGGTTCACCCTAAGTTATAAACTGGCCAGTCGCGTCTTGTGTTTCTTTTTTTTGTTTTTGTTGTTTGCTTCTGTAGGTATTCACGTCACCCGTTCCGAGCACAGAACATTGTTTTGCCTTCGGAGCGGACGTCGTGAGTTGGCTACAGAAGCAACAAATTGTGATGTTTTGTGTTAGCAAGTGTTGTATGTAGATACTGTAAATAATTCATGTCATTTATCTAACATCTTTCTTGTGCCTTACCCCACAGCTGCCCGTACACCTGTCAGAGATCACGCTCGGTTGTCTTGTCAGCATGGGGGTTTGCGGGACGCCGTAAATCCACATGTAACACTGTTTCAGAGAAGAAGATTTTCAAAGGCTATCTCAATATAAGTCTATGTAAAACCAAAGAGCCCCGGGGCGGGGGCATTTTTGGCCCCAGGGCTATTATTTGAACAATCTTGGTAGGGGTCCACTAGATGAAGCTTCATACCAAATATCAAAGACCATGGTCTTGCGATTTCAGAGAAAAAAGATTTTTGAAGATTTCCCCTATATAAGCCCATGTAAAACCAAAGGGCCCCGGGCATTTTTTGCCCCAGCACTATAATTTGAACAATCTTGGTAGGGGTCCACTAGATGAAGCTTCATACCAAATATCAAAGATCTGGGCCTTGCGGTTTCAGAGAAGAAGACTTATAAAGATTTTCCCTATATAAGCCCATGTAAAACCAAAGGGCCCCGGGGCGGGGGCATTTTTGGCCCCAGCACTATAATTTGAACAATCTTGGTAGGTGTCCACTAGATGAAGATTCATACCAAATATAAAGACCTGGGCTTTGCGGTGTCAGAGAAGAAGATTTTTTAAGTTTTCGGTGGAAAAAAAAATCTATTTTTGGCTACTTTGACCTATATGTGCAACGGACCGGAACCATTTGAACAACTTTGAAAAGGGACCACCTAAGGATCATTCCTGTGAAGTTTGGTCAAAATCTGTTCAGTGCTTTAGGAGGAGATGTCGTTTGAAGAAATTGTTTACGCATGGACGGACGCATGGACGGACGGACAGACGGACGGACAGACGTTGGACATTCCTATAATCCCCGCTCCGCTTCATGGCGGGGGATTAATAATAGAGAGAAAAGTGGGGTATAAAGAGGTGATTGTCTGCGTTATTAAAACAAAATAATAAAATAAATAATAATTTAAAAAAACTCGATTTTTTGTCTGTTTTTCGGCGATAAAAGTCATCCTCCAGAACTGTATACTTTTTGCTCTAATTAGATGGACTTTTATCATTTTTTTTCGATACAAACTAACTCACACTATCGAAATGTACATGTAAGCAAATGACTAGCCGTTTGCTCGTTCGTTGACAGTTTTTAAGGTAACCAGGCTCTATCAAGCAGATAGGGGATACCCCTAGAACATGTCCAGGGTTAGGTGTCCCACTTTCTGAAAGGCTTTCGCATGGAGTGATGCATCGGGGCCGATGGATGCATCACTCTCGCCTCAGACACGGTGCAATAAAAATGAACTGTAAGTTACAGAAATTTCGACCAATAATAAGCTGCTAATCGCGGCTATGGAACGTGTTCAATTCCGACCTGCAAATAGTGTTCCAAAGCCAGTGCCAGTCAGAATTTCTGCCCGTAATGGCCTTAAATAAAACTGCAAGTACTGCATGATGCCCCACCACTACAATTACATGAAGCAAGTGCCATATCACAGTCAGTGAAACAAAACCTAATGGCTGTTTTCCCCCATCCTAGTGATGTAACCATGCAAGTTTAGTTAGAATCAATCATTAAGTTCAGGAGATATAGTGCAAAAACAGACTACATGACAGAAATGGCTATGTTCAACGTTCAAGGGGCAATAACTCCAACAGTAGGAAAATCAGTGAGTGAGTGAGAGAGTGAGTGATATTTTGTTTATAGACACCTCAACCTCTTGGTCATATGGTGTCTAATAAGTTTCTATAAGACTGTTTGGGATAATGAAAACTGTTAAGACATTAAAAATTTAGACTCAACGTAGCTATTTACAATTTATTAAAAATCTGGATTTCTTTAAGAAATGATAAAATCTGTTTATAATGTATTTGATTAAAAAGTTCAAATATGTTGTTAACATGATAAAATCTATCACGGATGATTCCAAAATCAGCGCATTCAATTAAAATATGTTTAATGGTGTAGTCATGTGCGCAGGCTATGCACTGCGGCTTATCTATAATTTTTAAAATGAAAGAATGCATGATATGAGAATGACATATTCTACACCGGGTCAGTATGACTTGCTCTTTTCGATTATTGGGATAGCTATATGATTGAATAAAATTTGGTTTCATTTCATGAAGTTTATTGAAATCTTGCTAATCCCATAAGTTCTGACAACGATTTTGTATATATTTTCGAATATGATGTTTAAAATCGGAAAAAGGAATCTTGATGTAAGCCGGCTGTTGATTTAATGCAGATTTAGCTACCTTATCTGCTTCTTCATTTCCTTTAATGTTGATATGACTAGGAATCCAACAAAATAAAATGGTCTTTGTTGATGACAATTCAAAATAACGTTTGAAAATTTGTTGGATCAATGGATTTGGATGATCTAAATGTTGAAGTGATTGTAAAACAGAAAGAGAATCCGAGACTATAATAAATTTGTCATAGTCTGTATCTCATTGATATAAGAGCAACATTAATGGCAGTAGCTTCAGCAGAAAATATCGAGCATTTATCTGGTAAACGAACATTAAAAGCTTCGTATCGATTTGTGGCTGAGCATGCTACTTTGTCATCTTGTTTAGATCCGTTTGTATAAAAGGACATATAATCGTGATATTTAGAGGTAACCTCTAAAAAAATAGTTTAAAAAACAAGAGGGTTGGTTTCCGACTTTTTACTCTGATTAAGGTCCATCAGAACTGTAGGAGGCTTTAAAGTCCATGGTTACTTTTTAGAAGAAGAATACTTGGCAATATTATATACATTTATGTCGGCTTCCTTAATGATAGGTTCCATTCGAAGACCAAACGGTTTAAGGGCATGAGGTCTGTTTTGATTGCTTGTATAAAGGGTAAAATATATGTTATAAGTAGGATTTTGAGGATCTGCAGCAAGTTTGGTTAAATACTGTAATGACAATTTTTCTCTTCTGATGTATAATGATGACTCGCAAGCCTCAGAATATAGATTATCTCTGTGGTTCTTTGATTTTTGTGTTCACGGAGATGTTGCACTGATGAGTTAGGAGGCCTTCATGTGAACTGAACAAATTATTTGTCTAAATCGCGACGAAAGTAAGGGCGAGGATTGTGGCCACGGAAAATCGATTTAAGCCCCCCAGTGGAAATCTTCCACTGACCGTTCCAAGGCGGCTCTTCTGTGGCGATTTATTTATGTTGTTGTTTGTTACTGTGTGTATCATTTGTGTCTTTTTATTTTTGGATGGCCATATGGCCATTTTGTGGGAAAGTATCTGTCCTTATGGCCTTCTTTTGTTTAGGTTTCCATTATGGTCTGGTCGCTTAATGTTTGTATCTTTCCCTTTGGTGTCTTTTATGAGTGGAGTAAGTTAATTGTATCAATTCCTGATCTTTGTTTAACTTCTAAATTTCAACGGGTGATGTACGAAATGCACCCAAAGCTAAACGTAAACCCTGATGGTGAATAGTATCTTAACTTTTTAAGTATGATTTTCGAGCGGAACCATATACAATGGAACCATAATCTAATTTGGATCGGATAAGTGATCGATAAAGGTTTAAAAGTGTACTTTTATCGCCTCCCCAGTTCGTACTGGATATGACCCTCGGAACATTTAAGGCATTTGAACATTTCAATTTTAACGCCTTAATATGTGCTTTGAATGTCAGTTTTTTGTCAAAGACAACTCCAATGAATTTCGCCTCTTCACACATAGGAATTTGTGAACCATAAATTTTTAAGAAAGGATCATGATGAAGGTTCCGTTGTTGACAGAAATGGACACACTGAGCTTTAGTTTTTGAAAATTTGAAACCATTTTCTGTCGCCCATTTTTCTATTTTATTCAAATTTTCCTAGAGTTTCTTTTCTATAGTTTCCATGTCTTGCGAACAATAACAGATGTGAAAGTCATCAACATATAGTGAACAATTAATATCGTTGTCAAGACATTTAGTGATGTGAGTGAGTGAGTGATATTTTGTTTAAAGACACCTCAACCTATTGGTCATATGGTGTCTAATACTTTTCTATTAGGATGTTAGGGATAATGAAAAATGGTAATACATTAAAAATTTAGATTCAACGTAGCTATTTACAGTTTATTAAAAATCTGGATTTCTTTAAGAAATGATAAAATCTGTTTATAATGTATTTGATTAAAAAGTTCAAAAACATTGTAAACATGATAAAATCTATCACGGATGATTCCAAAGTCAGCGCATTCAATTAAAATATGTTTAATTGAATAGTCTTGTGCGCAGGCTATGCACTGCGGCTTATCTATGTCTTTTAAAATGAAAGAATGCGTGATATGAGAATGACTTATTCTACACCGGTTCAGTATGACTTGCTCTTTTCGATTATTGGGATAGCTATATGATTGAATAAAATTTTGTTTGATTTCATGAAGTTCATTGAAATCTTGCTTATCCAATAAGTTCTGACAACGATTTTGTATATATTTTCGAATATGATGTTTAAAATCGGAAAAAAGGAATCTTGATGTTAGCCGGCTGTTGATTTAATGCAGATTTAGCTTCCTTATCTGCTTCTTCATTTCCTTGAATGTTGATATGACTAAGAATCCAACAAAATAAAATGGCTTTTGTTGATGACAATTCAAAATAACGTTTGAAAATTTGTTGGATCAATGGATTTTGATGATCTAAATGTTGAAGTGATTTTAAAACAGAAAGAGAATCCGAGAATATAATGAATTTGTCATAGTCTGTATCTCTTATAGATATGAGAGCAACATTAATGACAGTAGTTTCAGCAGAAAATATCGAGCATTTATCTGGTAATCGAACATTACATGCTTTGTATCGGTTTGTGGCTGAGCATGCTACTTAATCATCTTGTTTAGATCCGTCTGTATAAAACGACATATAATCGTGACATTTAGAGGTAACCTCTAAAAATTTAGTTTTAAAAACAAGAGGGTTGGTTTCCGACTTTTTACTCTGATTAAGGTCCATCAGAACTGTAGGAGGCTTTAAAGTCCATTGTTCCTTTTTAGAAGAAGAATACTTGGCAATATTATGTACATTTATGTCGGCCTCCTTAATGACAGGTTCCATTCGAAGACCAAACGGTTAAAGGGCATGAGGTCTGTTTTAATAAAATTGCTTGTATAAAGGATAAAATACATCGTTATAAGCAGGATTTTGAGGATCTGCAGCAAGTTTGGTAAAATA
This sequence comes from Lucinisca nassula, assembly GCA_963580285.1. Taxonomy (NCBI): domain Eukaryota; kingdom Metazoa; phylum Mollusca; class Bivalvia; order Lucinida; family Lucinidae; genus Lucinisca; species Lucinisca nassula. The sequence continues at coordinate 67,020,992 of OY757027.1, read as the reverse complement.
CTGTAATGACAATTTTCCTCTACTGATGTATAACGATGGCTCGCAAGCCTCAGAATATAGACGTTCAACGGGTGATGTACGAAATGCACCAAAAGCTAAACGTAAACCCTGATGGTGAAAAGTATGTAAACTTTTTAAGTATGATTTTCGAGCGGATCCATATACAATGGAACCATAATCTAATTTGGATCGGATAAATGATCGATAAAGGTTTAAAAGTGTACTTTTATCGCCTCCCCAGTTCGTACTGGATATGGCCCTCAGAACATTTAAGGCATTTGAACATTTTAATTTTAACGCCTTAATATGTGCTTTGAATGTCAATTTTTTGTCAAAGACAACTCCAAGGAATTTCGCCTCTTCACACACAGGAATTTGTGAACCATAAATTTTTAAGAAAGGATCATGATGGAGGTTCCATGGTTGACAGAAATGGACACATTGAGTTCTAGATTCTGAAAATTTGAAACCATTTCTGTCGCCCATTTTTCTATTTTATTCAAATTTTACTGGAGTTTCTTTTCTATAGTTTCCATGTCTTGCGAACGATAACAGATGAGAAAGTCATCAACATATAGAAAACAATTAATATCGTTGTCAAGACATTTAGTGATGTTATTGATTTTTATATTAAAAAGGTTGGTGATAAGATGCTTCCCTGAGGAACACTCTGTTCTTGATCGTAATTATCAGACAAAGTCTGTCCAAATCTTACTTTGAAAGATCTGTAAAAAAGAAATTTAGAAATGAAGTTTGTCAAATGACCTCGAAGGCCAATTTTATGTAGATTTTTCATAATGCCGTATTTCCATGTGGTGTCATACGCTTTTTCTAAGTCAAAGAATATGGCTACAACATGCTGTTTTCTAATGAAACCATTACGAATGAAGGTTTCTAATCTGACTAACTGATCGTTAGTGCTACGGTTTTTCCGGAAACCCGTTTGATATCTGCAGATCAAATTATTTGCCTCCAAATACCAGACGAGCCTCTTATTGATCATTCTCTCCATAGTTTTACAAACACAACTTGTTAAAGCGATAGGCCGATAATTTGTTGGATTAGTATGATCTTTGTTTGGTTTTGGGATTGGAACTATAACAGCTTCCGACCAACATTTGGGAAATGTACCTTTTTCCCATATAAGATTAAAAATGTCTAGAAGACATTTCTGAGAAGATTCTGGAAGATGTTTCAGAATTTGGTAGTGTATGTCGTCCGAACCAGCAGCTGAATCATTAGCTTTTTGCAAAGATTCCGAAAGTTCAGCTGTCGTGAAAGGAAGATAATATTTTTCGTCATTTTCAGACTCAAAATTAAGAAAGTTCTGTTCTTCCTCTGTTTTAATATTTTGAAATTTATTACTGTAATGTTCGGATGAAGAGTTGTGTTCAAAAGTTTCACCCAATTTATCTGTTATTTCCTTTTCAGTTTCGTATGTAGTGCCGTTCGACTGAATGTGTGTACAAGGTGATTTTTTATTTTTGCCATTTATTTTTCTCAACATATTCCAGATCTTCTCCATTGGAGTTCGTGAATTTATTTTGGAGACATACTTATGCCATGATGTTCGTTTGGCTGTTTTTATAGTACGTCGAGCTTTAGCTCGCATTACTCGAGTTGTATTTAGATTATCTGCGGTCGGTTGTCTGTTAAATTTCTTCAAGCTATTTTTTCTATATTTAATAGCTTCTTTACAATCCTCATTGAACCAAGGCCCTTTTTTCTTTGGATATGTCGAGGATTTAGGAATACACTTGTGAGATATTTCTAAAAGCGATTCTGAAAAAGACATGATTGGATCAATTTCATTAGTAAAATTCTCAAATTGTAATTTATCTTCACAAAAGGGTTTTAAATTTCTCCCAATCGGCTTTTTAGCTCACCTGAGCACGAAGTGCTCATGATGAGCTATTGTGATCAGTCAATGTCCGTCGTCCGTCGTGCGTCGTGCGTCGTGCATCGTGCGTCGTGCGTCGTGTGTCGTGCGGCGTCAACAATTTGCTTTAAATGCTAGCTCCTCCTTAACCCTTGAGCCAATTTCAATAAAACTTTATAGGGATATTGCTTGGGTGACCCCCTACAAAAATAGCTAAAATCGTTCCACTCCGCTGAACAAGATGGCCTCCAGAGCTAAAAATAGAAAAAATCTTTAAACGACAACTCCTCCTGTACCTTAAGGCGAATTTCATTTAAACTTTATAGGAGTGTTGCTTAGGTGATCCTCTTCCAAAATAGCTAAAATGGTTCCGCTCCGGTGAACAAAATGGCTGCCAGAGCAAAAAATAGAAAATTTTAAACGACAACTCCTCCTGTACCCTTGGGCCAAATTAATTCAAACTTCATAGGAATGTTGCTTAGATGACCCTCTACTAAAATAGCTAAAACGGTATTGCTCTGATGAGCAAAATGGCCGCCATAGCTAAAAATAGAAAAACATTGTAAATTTGCTTCAAACACAAACTCCTCAACTCTTGGGCCAATTTGATTCAAACTTCACAGAAATGTTGCCCAAATGACTCCCTACCAAAATAGCTGAAATCGTTGTGCTCTGACAAAACAAGATGGCCACCAGAGCTAAAAATAGAAAAAAATCTTTAAACGACAATTCCTCCTGTACCCTTGGGCCAATTTTATTCAAACTTCATAGGAATGTTGCTTAGGTGACCATCTACCAAAATAGCTGAAAAGATTCTACTCTGATGAGCAAAATGGCCGCCATAGCTAAAAATAGAAAAACATCGTAAATTTGCTTCAAACACGAACTCCTCCTTAACCCTTGGGCCAATTTGATTCAATCTTCACAGGAATGTTATGTAGGTGATTCCCTAAATAAATAGCTAAAATCATCCCGCCCTGACTAACAAGACGGCCGCCAGATGTAAAAATAGAAAAAATCTTCAAGCGACTACTCCTCCTTTACCCTTGGGCCAATTTCATTCAAACGTCATAGGAATGTTGCTTAGATGACCCACTACCAAAATAGCTAAAAGGTTTTCGCTCTGATGAGCAAAATGGCCGCCATAGCTAAAAACAGAAAAAACTTTGTAAATTTACGTCAAAACGCTAACTCCTTCTCAACCCTTGGTCCTCTTGTTTTAAATTCCATCTTGGTAAAGAAACGTCATTTGCTTGTTCAGTTTCATTAATAATGATAGGAAAATGATCGCTCCCATGAAGGTCATCGTGAACCGACCATTCATAATCTAAATAAAGTGATGGATGACATATGGATAAATCAATGGAGGAATAGGTTCCATAAGCTGGATGTAAATACGTATGTTTATTGTCATTTAATAAACATAAATCATTCTCAGTGATAAAGTCTTCGATAATTTTACCTTTATCATTCAAATCTGAACAACCCCAAAGTTGGTGGTGTCCATTAAAATCACCCATTAATATAAAAGGACGAGGAAGTTGAAGGATTAAGTTTTCTAGATCATTCTGATCTAGATGGGATTGAGGTGGTACGTAGACGGAACAAACAGTAATGGATTTAGACATGGAGACTTTTATAGCTTTTGCTTGTAGATTTGTAGTAAAATCGATTGAGCTATGAGGAGTATCAGATTTTACCAAGATGGAAGTTCCACCCGAGGCTTTTAAGCCATCGTTGTGGATATAATGGTAAGCCGAATAATTAGTAATGTTTATAATGTCAGACTGTTTTAATTTAGTTTCCTGAATACATAATATTTGGGAAGAAAATAACGATATAAGTAATAATATTTCATTGTAATTTGGTTTAATTCCTCGACAATTCCACTGAATTATTTTATTGTGTTTTGTGTTATTCATGAGAAAATGAAGAGATTAATAATATTAATCACTTTCCATTTCATGGTCTGGATCAAGAACCCGATAGCTATTTGCTATTTTGATAGGATCTGATCCTTTTTGTTGTCTGTTACAAGTTTTGGTTTTGTATGGCTTTGGCGATTCTTTTTATCTTTATCCCTTGTTCGTGATGATGGTCTTGGCGTGTGTCCCGAGTGTGAACTGGGTTTTTCCGAGTGTTGAGATGATGATCTCGGTTTTACAGAAGCAGAAGATTGTTATTTGCTAGATGCAGAAGACTGAGAAAACTGTGAAGATGATGATGTTGAAGCAGTTTGAGAAGAATGGACAGGTGTTTTTTTTTTAATTCTTGGAATAATTACTTTTGAAATCTCCGTGATTTTGCCGCCATTTTATCCCATTGGTACGCTACCTCTTTCTTTTCTGGTTTTGGAGCTGCAGATTGAAGGATTTGCGAAAAGGTAAATTCTGGTTTATTTTCAAACATTGTTTTGGCTTCAAAGTAAGTGGTGTGATTGGAAACTTTAATTTTCATGATTTCTTTCTCATTTTTCCAGATCTGACACTGATTTGATCTAGATAGATGGCTTTCATCACAGTTCACACATTTCTCAGCATTTTTGCATTGGCTGGTATGGTGGTCATGACCACCAGTACCGCATTTTTCACAAATTGATCCTATATCTTCGGGACATCTTGATTCACGATGACCAACCTCTGACAGTTGAAGCACCGCAGAGTGTTTGGTACATCAATTTTAACTGGAACGATTCTGTAGAAAATTTTAAGTGCAGTGGGAGGAGTTTCTTTGTTGAAAGTTAACAGAACGGTGTTTGTTTCTATGATTTTTCCTTCTTTTTTTATCGTGAATCTTTTGACGTTGGTGACTCATTGGTCCGATAAATATGCCAAAATATCTGCCTCCGGCTCACCTTTAAGAATTTTGTCTTTTACGATACCTTTAGAAAAATTAAAGGGAGCCGTGAATGGAACAAATAATGGGCAGATTGTAAAATGTGTTCAATTTCAAAAGGTTGTCTGATTGAATTTTTGAAGCCGTTTCTACCAACAAGAAGTCATCTTTTAACTTTTTAACCGATTTAACCGTCCCTATCAATCCTTTCATTTGATTCTCTATAATGAAAGGTGACAGGGAGGTTATCTTCGTTTCGTTAGTTGATTTGACGGTAAGAAATCTTGCGAATCGTTCAGTTGTTTCCGAGAACAAGGGAAATTCTTGATAGTCGTTGTCGTTATCCGATCGGGGTCTTTTTAAGGAAGCCATAATTGAAATTTATGATTCGATAGTTATGCGCCCCACCCTCCTTTGAGCCCTACAAGGGGACGTTTAATGAAAATGGATCTATTTTCAACGCCAAGGCTACATTGCTATTATACTCGATGACAGGACCAGAGTCCTTCCGCTCCACCTCTGCTTTATGTCTCCCAACTATGCATCTAGTTTTCAAAAGAAAAATGATGAATAGTTTGGATCCATTCCCACCCATATTCTCTCCCTCACAGAAGCATCTGTGAATTTCCCCAGTACAAGCCCACCGATTGATCCATCAGCCGCCGCCCGTCAAACAAAACAAGATAGAGGAATAAGAAAAAATTTAACCCGGTTTGTACCATAAAGATGCGTAAAAAGTGAGAAGAAAGTAAAAAACAAGCTGTGCGATTCTAGGGCTTGGCACGACTGAGCCGATTGATTCAAGCCGGATCTAGCCCAAACCCCTCGTCTATCTGAAATATGGCCCAAAATGATGTGTTGGAAAGCTAGAGATCCCTGGGCTTCCCTCAATCATCAGGATCCCTTCTTCCAGCATACGAGACGCCACTCACGGCAAACAAGTCGCTCCTGTTTTAACAGGGAATTTCATCCCCATTCACTACAGAAGGAAAGCGACCTGTATATTTTATTCCCTACAGACAAGGGAGACCGAAAACGTTTGCTTTAATAAAAGCTTGGCTTTGAAAATAGGAGGTCCTTTGCTAAACATGAGATCCACGATTTTGGTAAGAAATCGAGGTAATATGTTTCCGAAAGAACAAAGAATTTTATAAACTACTAAAGAAATAAGTTGCATTAGATGATAATGTACACTTCAGATCTTAGTGATAAGTATCTGATTCTGATAACTTTGGAGTAACATGAAATAATTTTGGAGTAACATGAAGTGACAAGTTACTTATCTAATAACGTATACAAAATGCATCTTTCATTGATGTGCAGAGTGATGGAGCATGAAAAAGTGACACATACACAGTACAAACATATATGTTAAACACAGATGAGGTTCTCTTCTTTGATGATACACATACAATTGCAGCGTGGTAGTAACATGCGATAGGAAAGGTTTAAAAGAATAGATCTCGTGTAAGGAATTTTGTAAAACAAAATTGGTAAGATGCATTTGAACAAACTTAGTAAAAAAACCCGATCGAACGGACGATTGTTCTGTATGTTGGATGGATGGATGGATGGATGATTTATTTAAAGACGCTCAACCCTAACAGGGCATATAGCGTCTAAAAGTTATATATTATACATAAAATTGTGCAAGATTAAACAATTAAAATTTTAATAATTACAGTTTGTTAAAAAGACCGATTTCTTTAAAAAAATTGATTAATTGGTAAAAAGGAAGATTATCAAAAAGATGTTTCATCGTAGTAATGTTAAAATATTTAGAACGTATATGATTAAATTCAATACATGATATGAGAAAGTGTTTAACTGTGAACGGTTCGTTACAAGATATACAGAAAGGTGCTTGTTCGTTTTTCAAAATGTAAGAATGAGTGAGTCGTGTGTGTCCAATACGGCATCTTGTGATTTTAGTTTGATCTTTCCTATTATAATTCAAAAAAGTGCATTTGGTATGAAAATTTGGTTGTATTTGGTTTAATTTATTATTAGTTTCTTTTTCCCAAATTGATTGACATTTAGTTTTAATAAATTTGTTAATGTTCGATTTTAAATCGGAGTAAGGGATTTTTAAATTTGTAACTGTTAACGATAATGCTGATTTAGCTTCCGAATCAGCTAGCTCATTTCCACGGATATTTACGTGACTCGGAAGCCAGCAGAATGTGATCTCCTTCGAGACTGAAAGATAGTGATATTTTCTTAAAATTTGTTGGATCAAGGGGTTTCTGTGCTGTTGATCTCGAATGTGATAGAGTGCAATATCAATTGCTTTTCGCTTCAGCGGTAAAAATAGAGCTTTTATCGGGTAATCTAATGCTGTCGGTGAAATTCGGACTAAAGACAGAACAAGCAACTTTCTCATCTTGTTTCGAACCGCCAGTGTAAATGGATATATGATGTTTAAAATTAGATTTGATTTCTAAAAATTCGTTCTTAAAAATATGCGATTCCACTTCGGATTTCTTATTTTTATGTAAGGTTAAAATAATCTTTGGAGGGTTTAACGTCCATGGCTCTTTGGATGATAATGAAAAAGATTGAATATTTTAATATTAATATTGGCCTCTTCGAGTAATTATTGAATTCTTAGGCCAAGAGGTTTTATCGCCGATGTTTTGTTGTTATAAATCGTTCATAATTAGGGTTAAACTCAACTCAACATAACTTTATTTTCACTCAGGCCACACATGGTGGCAACATGAGACAAGTAACAAACATTTTCAAACATACATGGCGTAGTGTATAGATGCCAAAATGTGCTGAGGAATCTTTATAACAGGAGTGGACAGATAAAGTGGGTGGGGAAAAGCATCAGTATTGATAGTAGTAGTAGTAGTAGTAGTAGTAGTAGTAGTAAGTAGTAAGTAGTAGTAGTAGTAAAATAGTTGTTATAACATTAATATAGTGGTTATAGCAGTAATAGTATGTATAAGCATTGCGTGCACAACGGATCATTCATTATTATTAAACATAGAATTGCGGTTTTTTTTTTGTTGTTTTTTTTTCTCTAAATAACGCCTTTATCATAACACTGTATAATAATGGTTGCCCGTCCTTCGCCCTCATCATCATTAGGGGAAGTAGGGCACCATCACTGGGTCGAAGCCAAGAATGAGGCTTTAGGTACAAGCTGAAATATGTAGCCGGTTTGGATTTGTTAAAACTATACATCCCGGTTGGCACGCAACGTCAAAACGACGTCATAACGTCGACGCGTCACCACATCGCGTCGACACGACGCCACTCCGACGCCGCGTGCCTTCCGGGACTACTTGAAAAAGAAGAAGAAGAAGAGCAGCAGCAGCAATTAACAGGAGGTTAATGTTTTGCTGAAAACAAACATATTAATAAATTGGTAAATTTCATTTTTGTTTGTTTGTTTGATTTGAGGTTTAACGTCCCCGTCAACACTGTAAAGGTCATTTTGAAGACGTTGCTTCCAATTTTGTGGGACTTTTACCCGACATTGAGATGAAATGACATCTCAAGCTCTGTCGCCCAATGAAACCAATAAGGTTTATTAGCATGGACGGTCCGCCTTGCACCACTGTTCCTGGTCAGGCTTAGATCCTCTAAGCGGTTTACCAGTACTAGTGTGCGGGCCAGATTCAGCTCTGCGTGGAAGCATCATGCAGCCCATATATTTCTTCAAGCCCCTATGGGCGGGGGCTTAGGTAAATTTCATGCATAGCTTGACCGCATATGACTGATTTTACTCAAACCTCGATTTGATTGTTTGATTTGATGTTTAACGTCCCCGTCAACACTGTAAAGGTCATTTTGGGGACGCTGCTTCCAATTTTGTGGGACTTTTACCCGACATTGAGATGAAATGACATCTCAAGCCCTGTCGCCCAATGAAACCAATAGGGTTTATAAGCATGGACGGTCCGCCTCGCACCGCGGTTCCTGGACAGGCTTAGATCTTCTAAGCGGTTTACCAGTACTAGTGTGCGGGCCGGATTCAGCTCTGCGTGGAAGCATCATGCAGCCCATATATTTCTTCAAGCCCCTATGGGCGGGGGCTTTAAACCTCGATGATAATTTTATTATCTCTTGTAGGTATGTTATCATTATCATAAGCATGAGTATTGGTCTCTAAACAGCTACCTTCGTTTTATTTGAATAAGTGGATTAATCTACTCGGTGCACGAGCTTAATCCTGACACGTCATGCATTGGATTTTATCAGCTTTCTTTGTTTTGTTTGAAGACGCCGACCGACTGCACGAGAATTGAGTGTTTTAACAAAAATCTTGCATAACAGAATGTAAGATTTAACCAGCGCTCCCCATGTTTTACAAGCATAATACAATATAAAGATGTCGGATTAACACATCGCCGGCCTCTGTGAGTATTGCTGTTTAGCGCTTTAGCTTTAAAATATTATTTGTATGCATGTTACACCCATATAGAGGATGTTACATGAGTGGTCCTTTCGCATTGAATGTGTGGAACGAGCCTTCGGCGAGTTTCATAAATTATATATGAAATGACCACATGTGTAAGTTTCTGTTTATCATATGATCACTTAAATATTAATTGTATCACATTTAACTGGACATTTTCCCACAGAATATGCATTGATGGATGGAGTTCGTTACGGAGTTACCATATCACACCAAAGCGTTACTACAATTGTAGTCATACGATGCTATCCACTGCATATCGGCGACGGCGACGTCATACTACTATTTTTTTTTTTTTTTTTTTTTTTCTTTTCTTTGGTTTGGTTTGGGTTTTACGGCTCTTTCAAGATTATTTCACCTAATCGAGTCGGTCGTTAATCAGAGGCGGACGAAAACCGGAGTACACGGAGAAAAACTGCCTGACCTTCCGTTGCAGAACTTGGCGTCTCACGCGTGACCAGAGCCAGGCTCGAACCCACGGCAGTGAGACATAATATTCTGATAAGTACATTGTATAAATGTATCGGAACAAAGTGGACTGTTTTAGTTAATATACGTGTTGACCAATATTCGGGTGTTTCGCTGTTAACAATTCGGTTGCCAGGCAACGGAGAAGAAGAAGAAGAAGAAGAAGAAGAAGAAGAAGAAGAAGAAGAGGAAGTTAGAAAGAGGAATGCGAAAAAAATCAGTAATGTATGTCAACACTGGGCGTGTAGTACATGTATCAACAAATCTTCACCAAGTCTAAATTTTACTTTTCTAGTTGATGGTATGAATGGGAGGAAGAAAGGTGTTACGCTGAGTTTTGCTAAGTGAGATAGTGTAAATGGGCTTCTCAGCGTTGACCTTGATTAAAATAATTCATTATAATGTCGATAAATATACATAATTTCTTCAGCACCGGAGCTGATGTACTGCACATTATTTCCTAAAACTTAATAATATTTGGGTGCGTATAGAAATATTTTGAAATGAATTGCTGTCTATAGATATTGAAAAAGTTGCAACATAAGAGGTAGTGAAACTCGTCAGCCGTGTCATTGTCATCACATATTTGGCATTTTCTTTCTTGAAGGGGGATATTTTCCCAGCGCAACGTTTCAACCGGTAATCTATGATTAGCAGTCCTGAATTTTACGAGTGATAGATACTGCTTCCCGTTGAAGTATAAAAAAAGGCTCAAACTCAATTCTTTCTTTAAATAATTCATAGTTACTTCCTTTTGAAGAATTTTATAATTTTGCGTGCCAGTATTGGGCATTCTGATCAATCAGCGTTCGTTTTATCATATTGCCAATGTTTTGTTCTGAAAATTTTCGGGATTGAGCCAGACATCTTGTCTGCCTTAATCAAGGAATATTTGTTTTACATATTTAATCCATTTCGACTGGGAATTTGGCAATAAATACCTTAATGTATTATACAAAATGCAGGAAAATTCGCTTTGCTTGCCAGAAATTATTCTACTCCAGAAACCTACCATGCGCGTTTTTATGGTATTTTCTAATGGGTATCTACCCATCTCAGCATAGATCATGTAATGGGGCGTACTCTTTTTGGTTTTTGTTATTGTTCGTAAAAATTCTACATGTATTCTCTCTAGTATTTTGGTATCCTCGAAACCCCACACTTCGCAACCGAATGTCAGGATCGGTACGATGGTGTGGTCGAAAAGTTTGATTTGCAAATCAATTGGCAAATTTAAGTTATTTATTCTTGTATATAGGTAATATAGTGCTTTACGCGCTTGCTTAGCTATATATTTGCGAGCTGCTAAGAAGCTTCCGGAGTTGGAGAAAATGACTCCTAGATATTTATAGCTGTTAACAAATTCAATATGGTGAGGACCTAATTTGAAACTATTATTACTGTTTGTTCTTGAACCGAAAATTACTATCTTAGTCTTGTCTATATTGACCGTGAGCTTCCAGGTTTTATAGTAGTCATATAAGTCATTTAAACTTTTCTGGAATGACTGTGCATTGTCCGATATTATGACCATATCATCAGCATAGAGTAGGACTATAATTTTGAGGTACATCGTAAAATCATCATCTTTCATATCTAAGATGAATCCATTGTTATGTTTTTCTACCAAGTAGGATTCAAGGTCGTTCAAGAAAAGTGAGAACAAAGCTGGCGAAAGGTTTTCACCTTGTCGCACGCCACACAAGCTTGGAAAAAAGAGTGATAACTCATTATTTACTGACACGCATGACTTAATATTTGAATACAGGTTCTGAATTACTGTAAGAAATTTACCGTTTATATTTGAGTCAAAAAAAAATTTTCCATAAAGCGGTGCGCCAAACAGAATCGAAAGCCTTCGAAAAGTCTACAAAGAACAAAATAATTTTTTCTTACTAAATTTAAAAATTTCTATTAAGCTATGTAGGGTAAATATATGGTCATTTGTAGAATAGTTTTTTCGAAACCCTGCCTGGTTCTCCATTAGCAGACCGGTATTCTCCAGATAATTATTTAAACGGGAATTTAAGACCGCCGTGAATAGTTTGCCCATACAGCTAAGCAGAGTGATGGGCCTGTAATTTTCAGGCTGTAAAGACTCTCCTTTTTATATATATTGGGATGCTTATACCCTCAACCCAAGGGGAGGGTATGATGCCGAATTCGAATACAATATTGAAGAGCTTAGTATAGAATGGTAACATAAGAAATATCGTATTCTTGATATATTCATTCAGAATATTATCAAGTCCAGGAGATTTTGATTTTTTTAAATTACGTATGCATTTTTTTATTTCAACTGAGGTGATCGGAGAGTTTAAAGCTTCATTTTCTTCTGTGTAATCAAACTCAAACTCGGTATCATCATCAAGGCCATAGTCTTTGGAGTTTTGTTCCTTAAAATAATTGTAAAATGTAGACAAATCCGGATGTTCAACTGACTTCTTATTTTGGATACTATTCAGATATTTCCAATAATCTTTAGGCTGCTTGTTGTGCATCTGGCGTAATTTACGCTCGTTTCTTCGTGTGATTATATTTTCGGCGCGCCACTTTACATGCCGGTCCGAACCAGGGTTTATTTCTCGGCCCTCTGCTCTCGAAAATTGCTTTTTGATAGGAAAACTTATAGCTGCACTACTCGAGAATATTTCGGAAACTTTTACCACGATATCATCAATAGAATTTTGAGTTATGTTTTCATATTTGGCTAACTGATTTATTTGTGCCTCGACTGCACGCAATTTTGTATTATCTATATTTTCGGCGAATTTTTCGCTATCTGTTTGCACCCATTTGGGTGAAATCTCGCGTTTGCTAGGCAATTTATTATTCGATACGGTTGATGGTATTTCAAGTTTGAAATATAAAAGTGCATGTCCGTCTGAGTATAGCCTATCTAGTTCAATAGTTTCAAAATCATGTAATAACTTCAGACCTTGCAGTGATGATATAGCATAATCAATGACAGATAGATCTCTAAAAGTCATTTTGCCAATAGTTTTGTCTTTTCCGAACCTGCCATTGAGAATAATAAGATTGTTGTTTTTACAAATTTCAATAAGTTTAAAACCACTATTATTTTTTCTTTATCCTTAGATTTTCTTTGGATCTGAATATTCATGCGTTCTAGAATAGGTTTTTGGTCAAAAAAGTCATCATTTCTTTATCAAAACCAAATTGTCGTTCATAAAAATTATCAGAGGATGTAAGATCAGTCATAGTGGCCGTTTTATCGTTCATGTCTCCTGCTAAATAGACATAATCATATGAACTACATACAGACATAATATCTCTCTAAAAGACCTCAAATTCATCGTCATTCAAAAATCTAGATTGACTTGGGATAATATAAACAATACCAAATATAACATCTTGTTCGAGCTTAGTAAAATGTTTGCTTAGAGACAACCAGAATATATATTCTGAATCGCTTTTGATTGTCTTAACATGTTTTCTAATGTCATCTCTAATGAATGCGCCGATACCACCTGATCTGCGCAAATAGTGTTGACAACGTGGTTTGCTTAAAAAAGAATAGCCATCAAGTGATATTACACCAAAGTCATCCATTTTGGTTTCATTCACGAAAAAAAAGTCATACTGGTTTACTAAATTCTGGAATTCAGGAAAGTTAGAACGCCTTTTAAGGCCACAAACGTTCAAAGATCCAACTGAAAGGCAAATATTATGGAATGTCATGTTGGGAACACTGTTTACAAAAGGCTTTTTACTTTTGGAATTAACATTGTTTATGTCATAATCTTCCCGGGCATTGGCTTTTCCCCCGGGTTCCTCTACTGGCGGCGGTTGCGTTTCGTCTTGGGTTGGGTTCTGAGAGTCAGGAGGAGCACTGCCTGGACCTCGTTGGCTCAATGTTTCAAGATGAGCCATTGCTGTGCTGTAAGGGTCCGCAGGTGGACGGTCCGCAGATGGACATTCACCGGCGGCACTGGTACTTGTCGAACCAAGCACGGTCCGGTCAGGATCTTCATAGTCTCCCGTGTCTGACTCGCTGTCTGACCGGCCCGTCTCCATGTTATCGACGGCTGTGTCGGTATTGGCATCGTACGGGTCACGGTTCACTAGCAACGACTGACTATCCGGGCTCGAATCTCGCCCGGTTGCATTACTGGGAGGAGGTACAAGCGTTGGTCGCTGCTTTTCAAATTTAGAGGTTTGTGCAGTCTGTAGTTGTGTTCCTGGTTCGTACCATCCGCGAAACACGACTGCCCTTTAAGACAGTTTTCCAGTCTGGAAACTATCCCTGATGACTTTTCCTTTCACCACGAGTTTTGCAGGGAAACCAATATAAACACTCGACTTCGGGTGTTGGGCTTTAGCTTCTTTGTAATCGGCCCAAAGATTTGACCTAGCGTTCATATTTCAGTGGGATAGTCCCGGCTTATACCATATTCCGTTCCTTTCAACGTTTTGGCCTTGCTCATGATGTTCTCGACGTCTCCATAATCACGAAAGCCTACTATTATCGGGCGGGGACCTTTTCGTAGAGCAGTCTGAGCCCAGCGGCGTCCTGAGATCTTTGGGTTGCCCAAACGATGAGCCCTCTGTATACAAATGGGGTCAGGGTCAATACAAAGATGGTCCCGCAAAATCGTCGGACTATACCATTGCAGTCGTCATCATTGAGGACTTCTGGATGTCCTCTGAAAATCAGGTTATTGCGTCGATTTCGCGCCTCTAAGTCTATGCTTTTATATTCAAGCAGTTTGATACGGGTGTCAATTTCAGTTTTAATACACATTAGGGCATGAACATCTTGCTCCAAACCATTCAAACGAGAATTCATTGACCCAAAACTTAGCATCATGTCATACAAAGATACATTCATCGTGTCCGCTCACAACGCCATATTTCCACGCATGCCACGTTAAAAACACATTCATATGCTGAATTGCGTGGATTTGCAGCTAATTTAGTAGCATATTGAAGAGACAATTTCTCTCTTCTAATATAAAGTGATGGTTCATTAGATTCAGCATAGAGACTATCAACGGGTGAAGTGCGAAAGGCGCCTAGTGCTAAACGTAAACCTTGATGATGTATACTATCCAAAGATTTTAAATAAGATTTCATAGCAGATCCATTTGGAACAAATTAACGATCTATACAGATTTAAAAGAACAGTGCGATCTCCTCCCCAGTCGGAACTGGCAGGACTTTAAGAATATCAAGAGCTTTTAAACATTTAGCTTTCAAAGCTTTGATATAAGGAATAAAAGACAATTTGTTATCGAATAAATGACCCAAAAACTTCGCTTCAGTGACGACTGGAATTGGACTGCCATGTATAGTTAGAACAGGATCTAAATGCAACTTTCGTAACTGGCAGAAATGAACACACTGTGTTTTTGTTTTTGAAAATTTGAAACCATTTTCTGTTGACTAGTTTCTATATTATTCAAACATCTTTGTAGTTTAAATTCAATGGTTTCCATATTTTTGGATCTATAAAAGATTCCAAAATCGTCAACAAAAAGCGAACAATCTGGGTCTTTTACACATTTAACTATATTATTAATTTTAATACTGAACAAGGTAGGTGATAAAATGCTACCTTGTGGTACACCTTGTTCTTGATCAAATGTGTCCGATAATGTATTTCCTATGCGAACATTAAATGTTCGATCGGACAAGAAATTTTGAACAAAAAGTGGTAATCGGCCTTTAAGGCCCAATATGTGTAAATGTTTCATGATGCAATAATTCCAAGTGGTATCGTAGGCTTTTTCAAGGTCAAAAAATACAGCTACGACATGTTCTTTTATAATAAAGGCATCACGTATAAATGATTCTTAACGAATCAAATGATCATTAGTAGAGCTGTTTTTTTTCTAAATCCAGCTTGAAATTTAGTGATAAGCTGGTTTGATTCCAAGAACCAAACCAGCCTATCATTAATAATACTCTCCATTGTTTTATATAAGCAACTTGTCAAAGCAATAGATCTGTAATTAGTGGCTTCAGTATGATCTTTATTAGGTTTCGGAATAGGAATAATAGTAGTTTTTTCTCCAGTTTTCAGGGAATTTTCCAGTGATCCAAATATCATTCAAAATGTTTAATAATGTTTCCAATGCCGTGTTGGGTAAATGTTTTAAAATTTGATAGTGTATGCCGTCAGGACCAACAGCAGTATCATGAGATTTATGGAGAGCATCTAATAATTCTTTATTAGTGAATGGTAAATTGTATTTTTCGTGACTCAATGAAGTAAAATTTAATTTCTTTTTCTCTTGTTCTTGTTTAATATTTTGGATACTTTCTGAATAATTTGAGCTAGGAGTTTTTCTGAAAATTTTCCCCCAAGGCATTGGAAATGTTTTTAGCCGTTGAACATACCGTTCGATTTGATATGGACATGTTTATTCGATTTGTTTTTGCCACTAATTTTTCTAGTCATGTCCCATATTTTCTTCGTTGGTGTTCTGGTATTCAGTTTGGAGACGTATTGTTGCCAAGATGCTTTTTTGGCCGATTTTATTGTTTTGCGAGCTTTAGCTCGCATATGTTTGGCATGGATAAGATTTTCTTTTGTCGGTTGTTTGTTAAATTTTCGTAATGCAGATTTCCTTTTATTGATTGAATTTTTAACTTCAACATTAAACAAAGGTCTGTTTCTTTTTGAAAATGTCGAGGATTTAGGAATGCATTTTTCAGCAATATCAATCAGTTCATCAGTGAAATCTTGTATATCATTAGCAGTTTTAAAATTTTCAGGTTTGAGTTTTTCATTACATAATTGGTTAACATTTTCCCAATTTTCATTACTCAAATTCCTCATGGGTGGATTCAATTTCTTCAATTACTATTGGAAAATGATCGCTACCATGGAGATCGTCCGCAACAGACCAATCAAAGTCAAGATAAATATTTGGAGAGCAAATTGAAAGATCTAAAGCAAAATAATTCCTTGTGGGAGAATGAAGGTATGTTGGTTGTTTATCATTAAATAAAAAAATCATTTTCAGCAATAAAATTTTCTATGATTTCTTTTTTGTCATTTGTATCCGAGAAACCCCATAATTTGCTGTGACTATTAAAGTCTCCTAATAAAATATAGGGACTAGGTAATTGATTAGTTTGATTTTCTACGTCTTGTTTAGAAAAATTATAATAAGGTGGAAGGTAGACAGAACAAATCGATATGGATTTGGATAAAGTGACGTTTACAGCAACAGCTTGTAAATTAGTGTTAACAACTATTTTCCTATGAGGAACGTCAGATTTTACCAGGATTGATGTACCTCCTGATACCTTCTGATTATCCGTTGTGATATGATTGTACATACTGTAACCTTTGAAATTTATATTATCTGTAGTTTTCAAAAACGTTTCTTGGAGACAAATGACATTAGGAGAAAAAAGTGTAGATAAAATTAAAAGTTCGTTAAAAGTGGCTTTCAGTCCTCGACAATTCCATTGAATTGTTGACTTCTTATCCATGGTTGAATGGATGGATGGATGGATATTTTGTTTAAAGACGCTCAACCCTAATAGGGCATATAGCGTCTAAAAATAATTAGGTATTAGATATAAAATTGTTATTGAAGTTTAAAAATTAAAATATTAATGATTACAGTTTGTTAAAAAGTCCGATTTCTTTAAGAAAATTGATTACTTGATAAGATGGTATGTCATTCAAAAGATCTTTCATTGTTGTAACATTAAAATATTTTAGCGAATATGATAAAATTCTACACATGAATGAGAAAGTGATTAAATGTGAACGGTTCGTTACAGGATACACAGAAAGGTGCTTGTTCGTTTTGTAATATGTAAGCATGAGTTAGTCTTGTGTGTCCAATACGGCATCTGGTAATTTTAGTCTGGTCTTTCCTACTGTAATTTAAGAAAGAGCATTTACTGTGAAAATTAGGTTCTATTTTGAATAATTTATTATCGGTTTCTTTTTCCCAAATAAATTGACATTTGTTTTTGATATATTTATTAATGTTAGATTTAAAATCTGAAAAAAGAATTTTGAAATTTGTAACATTCAAAGATAAAGCAGATTTAGCTTCTAAATCCGCCAACTCATTTCCACGAATATTGATGTGACTCGGAATCCAGCAGAAAATAATCTCCTTGGAGAGAGAAAGATAGTGGAATTTTCTTAAAATTTGTTGAATTAAGGGATTTCTGTGCTGTTGATCTTTAAGAGCCTTTAGAACTGAAAGAGAATCTGAAAAAAATGATAATTTGTTTTTCATACTGATCTCTAATATGATACAGTGCAATATCAATTGCTTTCGCTTCAGCAGTAAAAATAGAGCTATTTTCGGGTCATCTAATGCTATCCGTGAAATTCGGACTAATGACAGAACAAGCAACTTTCTCATCTTGTTTCGAACCGTCAATGTAAATGGGAATGTGATGTTTAAAATTGGATTTGATTTCTAAAAATTCGTTCTTAAATATATTCGATTCTACTTCGGATTTTTTATTTTTTTCTAAATCTAAAATTATCATTGGTGGTTTCAACACCCATAGTTCTTTCGATGGAAAAGAAAACGATTGTATATTTTTAATATTTATATTGGCCTCTTCGAGTAATGGTTTTATTCTCAGGCCAAGAGGTTTTATAGCAGATGGTTTGTTATTGTAGAATCTTTCATAATGTGGGTTAAAAACTGAGTCATATGCTGAATTTCGTGGATTAACAGCTAATTTGGTAGCATATTGAAGAGACAATTTCTCTCTTCTTACATAAAGCGATTGTTCATTTGATTCAGCATAAAGACTTTCAATAGGTGAAGTGCGAAATGCACCTAGTGCTAGACGTATACCTTGATGATGTATAGTATCCAAAGATTTTAAATAAGATTTCCTAGCAGGTCCATATACTATGGAACCATAGTCCAATTTGGAACGAATTAAAGATCTATAAAGATTTAAAAGAACAGTGCGATCTCCTCCCCAGTCGGAACTGGACAGGACTTTAAGAATATCAAGAGCTTTTAAACATTTAGCTTTCAAAGCTTTGATATGAGGAATAAAAGACAATTTGCTATCGAATAAAAGACCCAAAAACTTCGCCTCAGTGACGACTGGAATTGGACTGCCGTATATTGTTAAAACTGGATCTAAATGCAATTTTCGAATTTGGCAGAAATGAACACACTGAGTTTTTGTTTTAGAAAGTTTAAAACAATTTTCTGTTGCCCAAGTTTCTATATTATTTAAACACCTTTGGAGTTTAAATTCAATGGTTTCCATATTTTTCGATCGATAAAAGATTCCAAAATCGTCAACAAAAAGCGAACAATCTGGGTCTTTTACGCATTTAACTATATTATTAATTTTTATGCTGACCAAGGTTGGTGATAAAATACTACCTTGTGGTACACCTTGTTCTTGATCAAATGTGTCCGATAATGTATTTCCTATGCGAACATTAAATGTTCAATCGGACAAGAAATTTTGAACAAAAAGTGGCAATCGGCCTTTAAGGCCCAAGTTGTGTAAATCTTTCATGATGCCATATTTCCAAGTCGTATCATAGGCCTTTTCTAGGTCAAAGAATACAGCTACGACATGTTCTTTTTTTATAAAGGCATCACGTATAAATGATTCTAAGCGAATCAAATGATCGTTAGTAGTGCTGTTTTTTTTCTAAAACCAGCTTGAAATTTAGTGATAAGCTGGTTTGATTCTAAGAACCAAACCAGCCTATCATGAATCATTCTCTCCATTGTTTTAATAAGCAACTTGTCAAAGCAATAGGTCTGTAATTAGTGGCTTCAGTATGATCTTTATTAGGTTTCAGAATAGGAATAATGGTAGCTTTTCTCCAGTTTTCAGGGAATTTTCCAGTGATCCAAATATCATTCAGAATATTTAATAATGTTTCCAATGCCTTGTTGGGTAAATGTTTTAAAATTTGATAGTGTATGTCATCAGGACCAACAGCAGTATCATGAGATTTATGGAGAGCATCTAATAATTCTTTAGTAGTGAATGGTAAATTATATTTTTCATGATTCAATGAAGAAAAATTTAAATTCTTTTTCTCTTGTTCTTGTTTAATATTTTGGAAACTTTCTGAATAATTTGAGCTAGAGGAGTTCTGTTGAAAATTTTCCCCCAAGGCATTGGAAATGTCTTTAGCCGTTGAACATATATTTCCATTTGATTTGATATGGACATGTTTATTCGATTTCTTCTTGCCACTAATTTTTCTAATCATGTCCCATATTTTCTTCGTTGGTGTTCTGGTATTCAGTTTGAAGACGTATTGCTGCCAAGATGCTTTTTTGGCCGATTTTATTGTTTTGCGAGCTTTAGCTCGCATATGTTTGGCATGGATAAGATTTTCTTTTGTTGGTTGTTTATAAAATTTTCGTAATGCAGATTTTCTTGTATTTATTGAAGTTTTAACTTCGTCATTAAACCAAGGTCTGTTTCTTTTTGAAAATGTCGAGGATTTAGGAATACATTTTTCCGCACTATCAATCAATTCATCAGTAAAATTTTGTATATCATTTGCAGTTTTAAAAATTTTAGGTTCGAGTTTTTCATTACATAATTGATTAAAATTTTCCCAATTTGCTTTTCTCAAATTCCATCTGGGGTGACGATCCTCATGGGTCGATTCAATTTCTTCAATTACTATCGGAAAATGATCGCTCCCATGGAGATCGTCCACAACAGACCAATCAAAGTCTAGATAAATATTTGGAGAGCAAATTGAAAGATCTAAAGCAAAATAATTTCTTGTGGGAGAATGAAGATATGTTGGTTGTTTATCATTAAATAAACATAAATCATTTTCAGCAATAAAATTTTCAAGGATTTCTCCTTTGTCATTTGTATCCGAGCAACCCCATAATTTGCTGTGACTATTAAAGTCTCCTAGTAATATATAAGGACTTGTAATTGATTAGTTAACTTTTCTAATTCTTGTTTAGAAAAATTATAGTGCGGTGGAAGGTAGACGGAACAAATCGATATGGATTTGGATAAAGTGACGTTTACAGCAACAGCTTGTAAATTAATGTTTACATCTATCTTCCTATGAGGAACGTCAGATTTTATCAAGATTGATGTACCTCCTGATGCCTTCTGATTATCCGCTGTGATGTAATTGTACATACTGTAACCTTTAAAATCAATATTATCTGCAGTTTTCAAAAAGGTTTCCTGGAGACAAATGACATTAGGAGAAAAAAGTGTAGATAAATTAAAAGTTCGTTAAAATTGGCTTTCAGTCCTCGACAATTCCATTGAATTATTGAATTCTTATCCATGGTTGAATGGAGAGAAGATTAAAACAAGGAATTTAATCGGACATTTATAATCTTATTATAAAATTTAATTATTGACGCTTTGAGGCGTTCCTTTTAACGTAGCTATATTCGTGTCAAGATTTAGTATAGTAGAGCAGCAAATGATTTTTGCTCCTTTCTTCCATTTCATTGGTTAAAATTATGTAGTATATATTTGCATTTTACGCGCGATCGTCACAGTTTGAATTTGAGAGTGGGGATAGAAAGAAGCAATTCTTCGTTGAAAACTGCTAAAAATCCTTTGTATTTTGTCTTCATTGTTGAGAGAAGACTCCGATTTTAAACTGTGATCGGGAAATATAAACATTATATTTTGTATATTTCATGGTAGCATAGCACCAATTATTGATATTTGTTAGATCTACCATAATGAGTGGTAAGGACAAAGGGAAAGGAGCAGCTGGTACCAGTGGCAGAGAACTCAGACATTTGCCAAGAGTTGATTATGAGAAGCTAGACACTGTTGGCTTCGAACAAGGTTGTGACAAATTAGACTGTTATAGTATGGATCCTGATGAAAATGATGTGCATCCTTTGGAATCGACAGCATGTCCGGGGCAAATATCAGCTGACATTAACCAAAACTAGAAATGCGTCCATAGGACACGGATGCCCCCGCCTGAAAATATGTCTGTTCGTATTCATCAATAGAAAGTTATTGACCGTGATTAAGTTTTGGACCCTTTTTTCACGTTTGACGTCTAAGTATGACCTTGACCTTGTAGGTAAGGACCTTGGTTTTGTGTGAGGCAGATTGTCTCATGACGGTCAACATTTCTGCCAAATAATTTCAAAATCCATCCAGAGATAAGAAAGTTATTGACCGACCATTTTTTTTACCTTGGACCTCTAAGAATGACCTTGACCTTGGAGGTACGGATCTGGGTTTGCACGTGACACATCGTCTCATGATGGTTAATATTTCTTCAAAGTAATTTTAAAATCCATCCAGAAATAAGTAAGTTATTGACTGCGTTTAAGTTTCAGACGCTTTTTTTGACCTTTGACCTCTAAGTATGACCTTGACCTTGGAGGTACGGATCTGGGTTTGCACGTGACACATCGTCTCATGATGGTCATCACTTCTTCAAAGTAATTTCAAAATCCATCCAGAAATAAGTAAGATATTGAGTGCGTTTAAGTTTCGGACCCTTTTTTTGGCCTTTGACCTCTAAGTATGACCTTGACCTTGGAGGTACCAACCTGGATTTTGCACATGAGACATCGTCCCATGATGGTTAACATTTCTACAAAGTAATTTCAAAATCCATCCAGAAATAAGAAAGTTATTGACTGCGTTTAAGTTTCGGACCCATTTTTTGACATTTGACCTCTAAGTATGACCTTGACCTTGGAGGTACAGACCTGGGTTTTGCACGTGACACGTCGTCTCATGATGGTTAACATTTCTGCCGAGTAATTTTAAAATCCATCAAGAAATAAGGAAGTTATTGACTGCGTTTAAGTTTCGGACGCACGGACGCACGGACGCACGGACACACGGACGCACGGACGCACGGACGGACGGACAGGGGCAATGCTATATGCCCTTTCCACCATTCTTCGAATGGCGGGGGCATAAAAAGGAAGAGATGCAGCGTGAGATGCAAAAATTGGAAGAAGAAGTAGCCATGTTAAATAAGTCCATTCAACTGAAAGACATGGCGATGGCCTTGAGACAGAAACGTGAGAAGGTGAAAAAACTGAGAGGTAGGAGTCCCTCTGTTGTCTTTAACACTGAAAGTGACGTTGAAAGGCGAGACAATTATAGGACCAAGCTGAGTACTCAACATACATATCCTGATATGAACACTGAACAACAAGACCGCGGTGATGTTTCTTCTCATGAGATTAACATTAACACACTGAGAAAAGATCTAGATTTAAGAAAATTAGTGAGGAAAGAATTAAGAACTTTAGGTCTCACTGAAAATGTTAGTTCTGACAGCTCAGATAGCTCTTCGTCAGAAAATGATAGTTCAGATGATCTTCACTCATCTTTGTCTGCTTGTAGTCTTAAACATAAGAAAGAGAAAAAACACAAAGAGAAGAAACATAGTAAAAAATCAGGAATCAAAGCCAAAGCTTCTGATAAAGTTAAATCTCCACAGAAATGGCCTCATGCCCACCTACAGTATGAATTTGTTAATAAACAAATGAAGTTCGATCATTTAGACTTCAAGCTTTTTATTGCGGGTGAGCTTGAGATTATTTCTGAGGAGGATATATCAGATGTAGAAAAAGCAGGACGCATAAATCTGCTCAAAAAGATCGTATATTACAGCAGTACCTATGAGTTCAAAGGGCTGAAGTCACTTTATGCTGCATGGCTCAAGGAAATTGAGCTTGGCAAGAAATCATGGGCTGACGATCCTCAACAAATGGAAACCCCCATTTTGACAAAACACATCAGAGCTCCTAAAAGCAGTCAAACCCCTGGCAAGAAACCAAACTTTAAAAACCGCTCGACAGAGTCAGAAAAAGTTTGGTTTTGCAATTTATATCAGAGGAATAAATGCCCTCATAAAAACAGCCACATGATTGTTGTCAAAGATCAGGCCCGGTTATCACAACATATTTGTGCCACATGCTGGTTAAAAGATAAGGCTAAATTGGTTCACCCAGAATGCTCTTCTAGCTGCCCACATGCCTCGACCTGACTTCCAGTGAATGACACAGACAAGACAAAGAGCCTTATACAGGTTAAGGGGAGCTTGGGCGATATTGTTTTCCTTCATTTTGTACTAAAAAACAAACTCAAAGTAATACTTCTGAAAATCAATTCCTTTATGCCGCAAATGAAAATATATTGTGTCATCACTCTAAAAAATGCACTGTATGCATGGTTACAACTAAATATTTGAAATTTTCGGATTTCGGGTATTTTTTAAATGCTCATGAAATGGTTACAGCATCAGGAATGTATAATTATGAAAAATGTAAAATACCAGTTAATTTTAGGATGAATTTAGATTTCATCAGATCTTGGTTAATAGATTACAAAGATAAAAAAGTGTGTGACTTTTTAGAATATGGTTTTCCTATCAGTGCCATTGAAACCAACACTATTTTTTAAAAAAAAAATATCACAAAAGCAGAACTATGGAAATTTAAAAATCACAAAGGTGCTGATAATTTTCCTGCGGAGATAAACAAGTATTTGGAAAAAGAAGCAATAAACAAGGCCATTTTGGGACCCTTTAAAAACAATCCTTTTTCCTCCGGAGTTAAAATTTCTCCTTTAAATTCTGTACCTAAGAAGGGAACAACAGAAAGAAGAGTCATTTTGGATCTTAGTTTTCCTAAAGGTAATGCAGTAAATGATTTTATAAATAAACAGGAATATTTAGGTCAAAAAATAGAAATTGTCTTTCCAAAAGTAGATGACTTTGTTCAGCTCATTAAATCTAAAGGTAGAAACTGTCTTTTATACAAAGTTGATCTTCGCAGAGCCTTTAGACAAATTCCTATTTGTCCATCTAGTTACAATTTAGTTGCATTTGTATGGAAGAAACACATATTTTTCGATACTGTATTATCAAAGGGATCTCGGTCATCTAGTTTTTGTTGTCAGTCCTTAACAAATGCTATAGTTTTCCTGCTGTTCAAGATTGGTATTTCAGCTTTAAATTATTTGGATGATCTTGCTTCAGCCGAAAAGGAAAATTTAGCAGAATTTGGATATAAAACATCAAAGGAAATGTTGAAAAAAATCAGGAATAGAAGAATCCTTTGACAAGGCTTCTCCACCTTCAAAAAGTATGTCTTTTATTAGTGTTTTATTTAACACCGAAAAAATGACTTTTGAAGTCACACCAGAAAGACTAACTGAGATTCGCATACTCATTAATCAGTGGTTAGGTAAGGAATCTGCTTCTATAAAACAGATACAATCATTATTAGGTAAACTGAATTTTGTGGCTGCATGCGTTCGACCAGGTAGAATATTTGTTTCCCGTATGCTTAAATGGCTAAAAGTTTTATACAAATCGGATAGCAATAAACACCCTATACCTTCATATGTTAAAAAAGACATTCAATGGTGGCATACATTTCTTTCAATATACAATGGCGTTTCCATGATGATGACAGAGGAATGGTCAAAACCAGACGAAATTTTTCTTCAGATTCTTGTCTCACCGGATGTGGAGGTTTTTGGAATGGAAATTTTTTTCAAACAGAATTCCCATATAAAATACAAGGCCGAAAGTATCATATAAACATTCTTGAAATGCTGTCAATAGTTATATGTTTACGTTTGTGGGGACATTCCTATAGAGGTAAACGTATAAAGATTTATTGTGACAACTCTGCAGTTTGTTGTGTAATAAACTCCGGTAGAGCCAAGTCTGAAGAGCTTCAAAGCTGTCTTCGAGAACTTGCTTATCTAACAGCTTTACAGCTTTACATGAATGTGAGGTCAGGACGGTGCATTTGGGCACAAATGAAAACAGGCTTTCATTTTCAAACTCATTTTAGATTTTTATTTCAGATCATCTTTGAAGGTGGCATCTGAATAAGTCTCACAGACAACAATTTTATTTTTTAACTGCTGGGTGTAACCTGACAGAGTACGAAGTACATGAACATTTGTTTGATTTTATTGGTAATTGTTAATCTATTTTGTTTTCAGATAAACAGTTGAGATCCTTAAAGGATGATTTAAAGAAGTCACGAAGACAGGCATTTGCTGAAGGCACAAATACAAACTTATTGATTCAGTGGGAAGCATATCTGTTATTTTGTTTCTACTTTGGATTTAGACATCTTCCAGTGGACACATATACTTTGTGTTTATTTGCTCAATGTTTGAGTAGGTCTTTCAAGTCTACACAATCTATTGGCAACTATGTATCAGGTGTCAGAACCATGCATCATTTGTTAGGTTATTCCACTGATGGAATCAATAACTTTCTTATTAATTTGGGTTTAAAAGGTGTTAGTAGGCAAAAACCACATCTTGTTAAACAAGCAAGGGCTATAACTCCTGAAATCCTTCTAGCCATGCATCCATTATTAAACCCTACAAATCCTGTAGACGCTGTATTCTGGTGCTTGTTCCTTTTCGCTTTCTTTTTATTTGCAAGGAAATCAAATCTTGTTCCAAATTCAAATCATTTCAAACACAAATTTTTTTTAATGAGACAGGACATTGAAACACACAAAGATGTTTTGATTGTCAATATTAAATGGTCCAAAACAATTCAATTTGGTCAAAAAATATTGAGAATCCCTTTGGTGAATATTCCTGAGTCAGTTTTATGTCCAGTAGCGGCTTTCAACACGATGTGTAAATTGGTTCCAGCCACACCTTTAGATCCTTTATTTACTCTTCCAAACAATAAATGTATTACTTGTGTGCAATACCAAGATAAATTAAGACAGTTAATTGAAAAGATTGGGTTAAACCCTGAGGAATTTTCTACTCATTCCTTCAGACGAGGTGGCACTTCCTTTGCCTTTCATGCTAAAGTTCCTGTAGATCTTATATGAAATCATGGAGATTGGAAAAGTGACTGTTACCAACAATACCTGACATTTTCTTTAGAAGATAAGCTGCTTGTTGCTTCTAGCATGAAAAAAGCAATTTTATCACTATAGGGATCAATTCATACTTATATATTCTTGTCTTCGCATACAGCAATTTGAATACATATATGGTGCATAATATACAGCCTTCCAGCCTTTTTTCAAATAACTTGTCTGTAGAGGAATAGTTTCTTGCTTAAAATTTCTCTGCACAGGAAAATTTAGCATAAATGTTATCTTGAAAGAAGGTTGGTCTTGTTAAGACTGCACTTCCATTTTAATGGTAATCCAAAACAACATTGTTCATGGTATACGGCCTTTCTTGCCTTGGTCATAGAACTATTGCCTGTGAAAGGATAGTTTCTTGCTTGAGATTTTCAAGCTTAGGGAAATCTAGCATGAATTACGTGTCAGGGCTGGATGGACTGTGATCATGCACATGTTATTTGTTTTTCTTTTTCCGAAGTCACTAATAGTGTTCATGTACTTGTACGAAACAGCGAAACAAAGACTTGTTTTTATTTATACAGTGTACATTTTTATGTTTGTTGATCGATGTGATATGAATTGCATTTGTACATTTTTATTAATGTATATTTACAGATCACCATATTTTCTGTTCAATAACAGACCAAATGTGAGTCTGCATTGGATCTGGATAGGTCTTAATGGGCTACACATTGCTGATTTGGAACAAATGGGTATGTAAGTCATTTCATTTATTTATATTTTTTCTTTTTCTCTCTCTTATTGCAGAGATGAAAAAGGTTACCATAGTAAGTGACCCCATCGCTAAATATGTATTTGGCATAGAAGGTGTAGTTCTTCAAGCCTTTCGCGGAGACACAATTGGACGAATTTCAAGCAGGATAATATCTGGGGAAATTAAACAATTTTGACTATGTTATCTTCCATGTGGGAACAAATGATATTGGTAGAAAATCATCATTTGATAACATTATATCAGATTATGGCAATCTTATAGGAACATGCAGGCAGATTAACCCCAACATTAAAGTTATCATGTCTGCCATTTTACCACGGCCAGTTGATCATGAGGTAACTGATAATATCATCAGAAGATCAGTTGATCATGAGGTAACTGATAATATCATCATCAGGAGGATTGTGGCCACGTAAAATCGATTTAAGCCCCCCAGTGGAAATCTTCCACTGACCGTTCCAAGGCGGCTCTTCTGTGGCGATTTATTTTATGTTGTTGTTTGTTACTTACTGTGTGTATCACTTGTGTCTTTTAGTTTCGGATGACCATATGGCCATTTTGTGGGAAAGTAACTGTCCTTATGGCCTTCCTTTGTTTAGGTTTCCATTATGGTCTGGTCGCTTAATGTTTGTATTTCTTTCCCTTTGGTGTCTTTTATGGGTGGAGTAAGTTAATTGTATCAATTCCTGATCTTTGTTTTACTTCTACTTTTAATGGCTACCTAAATACCAATATGAGCAAACCCATGAACTTCAGATTTATTAAAACATTTAGACCTTTATGTTTGGTGGCAAAGTAAAAAGAGAATTGTTTGCTAAAAAAGATGGTGGTCTTCACTTAAATTCAGAGGGTACAAATAGACTCAAATATTACTTCCAAAGAACTATTGCTTCCATGTAATTGATGCGCAGCGGAATTCTGCAACATATATGTACTTATATTAGCACATGGCTACTACCTCATTTTCACCCCCTCATTATATTACCTTTATACATCATTATAAGCCTTCCCACGAGGTATATTGCAATTGACAAGAATAGCATGACTGAGGATCAATTTTGCATGGGTTGCGCACAAAGCGCTTTTACACATCCAAGATGGTCATGTGGACATCAACATAAATCTGAGTAATTTAGTAATTCAATTAGCATCATAGAATAGCATGCTGAACTGTCTCTTCACTTATATAATTACCAATTTGAACATTAATGATGGGTATAATGATTAATCTATGGATAGAACGCACTTCTAGAATTGAAGTATTTGTGCTCAATCCCTTGCCACATATTTGATTTCCTCAGACGTGCTTTTAAATGGTATCAGTGGCTGAATTTGGCTGTGGATCATAACAGGATAGTTGGTTCTTTCTACTAGCTATGTGTTTGTGATAACAACCCTTTACTTAAAACTGTGGATCATAACAGTATGTGTTTCTTCAACCCAAGCTATGTGTTTGTAAAAACAAACCCTTACTTAAAAGCATGTTTGAGGCCTTTTTAAACAGAATTTATGCTTATATCATGATAGTGATATATTTCATTGAATTGTGTATTATAATGTTATTGTGAAGCTGCTCAGTAGAAACATAGTATTCCTGCATCTATTTAGGCTAATTCCAATTATAGTTCTAGCGGTTTGACATGAGACTGACCTTTATGCAGTTCACCGCTGTGGATTCATTTTATATAAGATCCACTATCTGCATAATAATTTCCCTATGCACAACATTGCCTATTATATAGGAAGCCTGCATGTATGATTCAGTAATGCTTTTGTTGCTACCATATAGTGTATACATTCGTATGTACTGACATCAATTAATACAAACGTATAAATGTGTATAAGTTTCACAAAATTGTATTAAATTTGTTATATCCACTGAAGTATTGTTGATGACAATTTACAGATAATGATGGCCTTAATGGAGGC
Organism: Lucinisca nassula; assembly: GCA_963580285.1. Lineage (NCBI taxonomy): Eukaryota > Metazoa > Mollusca > Bivalvia > Lucinida > Lucinidae > Lucinisca > Lucinisca nassula. The sequence continues at coordinate 66,991,890 of OY757027.1, read as the reverse complement.
AATAGTCAGGAATCGAAGTCTGCAATATTCTTCATATTGGTCTATCACAATTTATATAATTTATATATTATAACTATATAATCTGATTCAATAAGGGCAGTTGTCATTTTCTGAGGAGAAAATGCACACTGCACTGGTTAGTACTTTCAGGCAGGGCTGCTCGAAAATATCACTTATCAGTGCTTTCGCACGGGACTGCTTGAAAATATTGTCACTATTCATAAACTAGCTAGCTCAGTATGACTTAAATAATGTTGAGAAGGCCATTAAACTCTTGTATATATGTAAGTGTCTAATTAACTGCAGTTAGGTTCAAGAGCGCTAACTTTTAATTATTTCCCCATTTACATGTACCTATACAAGTCTAGACCTTAACATTGGTGAGATGCTTAATACGCACATATGATTCCATAACATGTACTGTACATGACATCTTTTTCCACCTTAGCGCTCAGCATTCCATTCCATTTTATATTCATTTCATTCATCCTGCATTTTGACATTTGTTCATCATTTCATTATATCATTGTTTAGTTTCTCACTTCATTAATTCATATTTTCCACTGTAACACATTTGTCATTTTATTTTATTGCAGTCAAGAATTCATTTCGTTGATAATTCATTTAACCAAAGCTGAATTTTGATACAAGTGTGTTGCTGAGTGTGCTAAACTGAAGAATTCTGGTAAGATTATTTAGATCAGTTCAGAGTTTAGTCCCTTTATCTTGTTATTCCGGACATGCCCGTCAACCTTGCGTGTTAAGGTTCCTTACAGCTTGTTGCATTGGACCATTGTTTTAAATTATGTTGATCAGTGGTCTTGTGGAACAATGCAATAGTCACTGTACCTAACAATTTATTTGGATATACTGCATAATCGTAGTGTATTTTGACTTACATTGCTGAATGTAACTTGAAGAGGGTCTTTACTATAATTTATTTCTCCTCGTTTTTGTTAATTTTTTGGCCGATGGGTTGGCGTTTTTATGGAATATTAATACTCCATTAATAATTCTGTATCTAAATTAATGATACATTATGGCTTCTGTAGGATACTGTGGAATTAAATATTGGTTTCCATATTGAAGGTTCACTTTTCTTGCGGAAGCTTGTACTTGGTATAAGTTTCCTATTTATTGAAGGTTCAAGTATTTTGAATAAGATTATATTTGTAACGTTCTATTTGATGTATTTCCCCACTGAGAACACCTAAATAATAATTCTATCATTACAAAAAATGTCTTTTCATTTCCTTCCTTGATAAATCACATCTCCTAGAGATCACAGTTGATCAAAAGGAAATAATTGGACATTTATAATCTTATTATAAAATTTAATTATTGACGCTTTGAGGCGTTCCTTTTAACATAGCTATATTCGTGTCAAGATTTAGTATAGTAGAGCAGCAAATGATTTTTGCTCCTTTCTTCCATTTCATTGGTTAAAATTATGTAGTATATATTTGCATTTTACGCGCGATCGTCACAGTTTGAATTTGACAGTGGGGATAGAAAGAAGAAATTCTTCGTTGAAAACTGCTAAAAACCCAACCCACCCGCCCATGCATGTTATGTTAAAGCATAATTATCTTTATTTGTTTTGCATTTTTAAAAAGATCTCCCGTATGTATTTATTATTCTGTGCATTAAATGTTCAGGCATTTTATGGATTATTGATAGTTCATTAATAATTGTGTATCCAAAATAATGATACAGGGCGTTTTTATGGAATATTAATAATCCATTAATAATTCTGTATCTAAATTAATGATACATTATGGCTTCTGTAGGATACTGTGGAATTCAATATTGGTTTCCATATTGAAGGTTCACTTTTCTTGCGGAAGCTTGTACTTGGTATAATTTTCATATTTATTGAAGGTTCAAGTATTTTGAATAAGATTATATTTGTAACTTTCTATTTGATGTATTTCCCCACTGAGAACACCTAAATAATAATTCTATCATTACAAAAAATGTCTTTTCATTTCCTTCCTTGATAAATCACATCTCCTAGAGATCACAGTTGATCAAGAGGAAAATAATTCTTTATCTTTTATTAGGCTTTGAGAACGTGGAGGGATCAACCTCCAACTCCATGTCCTCAAGGGCGCCGTACTGATAAGCCAGTTTTACTGGATCAGCCGGCGCCCCTTTACTGTTAGGGTTTGATCCTTTATGCTTTTTTTGTCTTTTTTGTCTTTTCGATCTGCTGTCCCTGACGTAGACCGAGAGTGAGATCTGCTAGAATGGGTGTTCGGTTGTGAACTGGTCTGTGAAGTTTGTCTTGACTGATGAGAAGATGTAGGTTGTGACGATGTAAGTTGTGATGATGTAGTAGGCTGTGAGGTGGTTTTTGGTTTAACAGTAGAGGTTATTACTTTAGAATGTGGTTTAATTTCGAAATCTTTTTCATTAAATTGAGTGGAGGTTTCTTTGGTTTCAGGTTTGCTGGCAAGGGATTGGACAACTTTGGCGAATGTGTTTTCTGGTTTGTTTTGTTGGATTTTCTTTGCTTCCAAATAGGTGACGTTTTGTGTAACTTTAATTTTCATGATTTCTTTTTCTGTTTTCCAAACTTCACAGACATTTGATTTAGACAAATGATCTTTTCCGCAGTTCACACATTTTGGAGAATTCTTGCAGTTGGTAGTGTGGTGGTCAGTACCACCACACTTCTCACAAACAGATCCGTCAGGGACAGTACAGTCGTTTTCGTGGTGCCCAAACCTCTGACAATTGAAACATCGCAGAGGATTGGGCACGTAGATTTCAACCGGTATTATTCGGTAAAATATCCTTAGTGATTTCGGCAACGAAGTGGTATTGAGTGAGTGAGTGAGTTTTAGTTTTACGTCCCACCAACAGCTAAGGTCATAAGGGGACGGGACCTCGGTTTAAAGACTCATCCGAAAGTCTGGAGAAGCCCGGGATCGATCCTGCAATCCCTGGTTTACAAGGCGAGTAGCATAACCACTGCGCCACAGGGGCTTCTTAAGTGGTATTGAAAGTCAGAAGAAGAGTATTTGTTTCGATTAGATTGCAGTCTTTTTTAATTTTGAAACGTTTACAGGCTGTTACTCTTTGATCTTTTAAATATTCCACAATACTGGCTTCTGATTCTTGTTTCAGCATTCTGCCACGGATTATTCCTTTACATGAATTTAATGTTTTGTGCTTCGTGACAGAGACGATAAGGTTAAAGAATATGTTGATTTTGAGGAGGTTTTCTGTTTGTGATTTTCTATTCGTTTCGATTAAAAGGGTACCATTTTTTAGTTTTTTAACATTTTTAGGAGTTCCGATAAGCGCTTCAATTTGTTTTTCTATGACAAACGGTGAAAGAGAAGTAACAGCCTTTCCTTCGTTGCTCGTAATCACCAAGAATCTAGCAAAATTTTCGTTTGCTTTAAAAGTGAAAGTTGTCGGTCTGGGTCGTCATCAGATAAGTCTAAGAAAGCTCTTTTTCTAGTGTTGGATCCCATGGTTGAAATTTTTGTTTCGATAGCTATGCGCCCCGCACTCCTTGGAGCCCTACAAGGGGACGTTTAATGGAAATGGATCTCCTATTTCCAACGCCAAGGCTACATTGCTATTATACTCGATGACAGAACCAGAGTCCTTCCGCTCCACTTCTGTTTTATGATTCCCAACTATGCATCCAGAATTAAAAGAAAAAATGATGAAAAGTTAGGATCCATCCCCGCCCGTATTCACTCCCTCACAGAGGTTTCTGCTGAATTTCCCCAGTACAAACCCACCGATTAATCCATCAGCCGCCGCCCATCAAACAACACTCTCGGCCCCCGCCTATAGGGGCTTGAAGAAATATATGGGCTGCATGATGCTTCCACGCAGAGCTGAATCCGGCCCGCACACTAGTACTGGTAAAACGCTTAGAGGATCTATGCCTGTCCAGGAACCGCGGTGCGAGGCGGACCGTCCATGCTAATAAACCCTATTGGTTTCATTGGGCGACAGCGCTTGAGATGTCATTTCATCTCAATGTCGGGTAAAAGTCCCACAAAATTGGAAACAACGTCTCCAAAATGACCTTCACAGTGTTGACGGGGACGTTAAACCGCAAATCAAACAAATCAAACAACACTCAAAGATAGAGGAATAAGACGAAATTACACCCGGTTTGTACCATAAAGATACGTAAGAAAGATAGAAGGAAGTAAAGAACAAGCTGTGCGATTCTAGAGCTTGACACTACTCGTCTATCTGAAATATGGACCAAAATGATGTGTTGAAAAGCTGGAGATCCCTGGGCTTTCCTCAGTCATCAGGATCCCTTCTTCCAGCGTACGAGACGTCACTCACGGCAAACAAGTGGCTCCTGTTTCAACAAGGAATTTCATCCCCATTCACTACAGAAGGAAAGTGACCTGTATATTTTATTCCCTACAGACAAGGGAGGCCGAAAACGTTTGATTAAATAAAAGCTTGGCTCTGAAATCAGGAGATCCTTTTCTAAATATGAGATCCACGATTTGGGTAAGAAATTTTTGAGGTGATAAGTTTCCGAGAGAACAAATTATTTTATAATCTGATAAAGAAATAAGATGTGTTAGATGATAACTCACACTTCAGAACTTAGTGATAAGTATCCGATAACTCACACTTCAGAACTTAGTGATAAGTATCCGATTCTGTTAACTTTGGTGTAACATGAAATAAATTTGAGATAACATGAAACGACAAGTTACTTATCTAATAACGTATTTAAAATGCATCTTTCATTGATGTGCAGAGTGATGGAGCATGAAAAAGTGACACATACACAGTACAAACATATACAGATGAGGTTTCTTCTTTGCGGTGCGCGACCCACCAGCAGTGATGATACACGTACAAATGCAGCGTGGTAGTAACATGAGATAGGAAAGGTTTAAAAGGATAGACCTCGCGTAGTGAATTGTAAAAAAATTGGTAAGATGCTTTTGAATAAATTGAATTACCAAATAATACCGGTTAAACGGACGTTTGTTCTGTATGTTGGAGGCTTTTACCCAACTTCCACAGAAGCTGAAGGCAGCCACCTATTTCGAGGCATCGGGTGGTCTCGGCAATGGGACTGTTTTCGGTTGGGTCTTAACACTCTGCCACACTCCCGAAGGCAGCCACCATATTTCTACCCCCCCCCCCCCGGCAGGCGCGGGGCATAGTTGAATGGAGAGAAGATTGAAACAAGGAATTTAATCCTGTATCTTTTATTATGTTTTGAGAACGTGAAGGGATCAACGTCCAACTCCATGTCCTCAAGGGCGCCGTACTGATCAGCCAGTTTAACTGGATCAGCCGACGCCCCTTTACTGTTTGGGTTTGATCCTTTATGCTTTTCTTTGCCGTTTTTTTTTTTCTTTTTGATCCGCTGTCCCTGACGTGGATCAGGAGTGTGATCTGCTAGAATGTTTGCTGTTAGTGTGTGAACTGGTCTGAAGTTTGCCTAGATTCTGTTCTTGAATGATGAGTAGATGTAGTAGGTTGTGACGATGTAGTAGGTTGTGAAGATGTAGTAGGTTGTGACGATGTGGTTTTGGGTTTTACAGAAGAGGTAATAACTTTAGAATGGGGTTTAATTTCAAAATCTTTTTCGTTGAATTGTGTAGATGTTTCTTTGGTTTCAGGTTTGCTGGTAAGTGATTGGACAACTTTGGCGAATGTGGTTTCTGGTTTATTTTGATGAATTTTCTTGGCTTCCAAATATGTAACGCTTTGAGTGACTTTGATTTTCATTATTTCTTTTTCCGTTTTCCAAACTTCACAGACGTTTGAATTGGATAGATGATTTTTTCCACAGTTCACGCACTTTGGAGAATTCTTGCAGTTGACAGTGTGGTGATCGGTACCACCACACTTCTCACACACAGATCCGTCAGGGACAGTACAATCATTTTCATGATGCCCAAACCTCTGACAATTGAAACATCGCAGAGGATTGGGCACGTAGATTTCGACCGGTATTATTCTGTAGAAGATTTTTAGCGATTTCGGCAACGTAGTTGTGTTGAAAGTAAGTAGTAGTGTGTTTGTGTCTATTATTTCCGTCTTTTTTAATTTTGAATCGTTTGCAGGCCGTAACTCCTTGTTCTTTTAAATAGTCGACAATGCTGGCTTCAGATTCTTGTTTAAGCATTCTGTCACGGAGTATTCCTTTACATGAATTTAATGTTTTGTGCTCCGTGTCAGAGACGTTAAGGTTGAAAAATATGTTTATTTTTAGAAGGTTTTCCGTTTGAGATTTTCGATTAGTTTCAATAAGAGGTGTTCCTTTTTTTTCAATTTTTTAACATTTTTTGGCGTTCCAATTAAAGCTTCCATTTGTTTTTCAATGACAAAAGGTGAGAGTGTAGTTACGGCCTTTTCTTCGTTGCTCGAAACCACTAAAAATCTTGCGAAATTTTCATTTGCTTTGAAATTGAATGAAGCCGGTTCAGGGTCGTCATCGGATAAGTCTAAAAATGCACTTTTCCTAGTGTTGGATCCCATGGTGATAATAAATGATTCGATAGCTATGCGCCCCACCCTCCTTGGAGCCCTACAAGGGGAAGTTTTATGGAAATGGATCTTTTATTTCCAACGCCAAGGCTACATGGCTATTATACTCGATGACAGGACCAGAGTCCTTCCGCTCCACCTCTGTGGATCTCAACTATGCACCCGGATTTCAATAAATAAGAGGAACAGTTGAGATCCATCCCCACCCGTATTCTCTCCCTCACAGAAGTTTCTGCTGAATTTCCCCAGTACAAGCCCACCGATTAATCCATCAGCCGCCGCCCATCAAATAACACTCAAAGATAGAGGAATAAGACAAAATTACATCCGGTTTGTACCATAAAGATAGAGCTTTGCACGACTGAGCCGATTGATTCAGGCCGGATCTAGCCCAAACCCCTCGTCTATCTGAAATATGGGCCAAAATGATGTGTTGAAAACTGGAGATCCCTGGGCTTTTCTCAATCATAAGGATCCCTTCTTCCAGCATACGAGACGCCACTCACGGCAATCAAGTAGCTCCTGTTTCAACAAGGAATTTCATCCCCGTCCACTACAGAAGGAAAGTGGCCTGTATATTTTATTCCCTACAGACAAGGGAAGCCGAAAACGTTTGCTTAAATAAAAGCTTGGCTCTGAAAACAGGAGATCCTTTGCTAAATATGAGATCCACGATTATGATAAGAAATTATTGAGGTTATAAGTTTCCGAGAGAACAAATGATTTTTAGACTGATAAAGAAATAAGCTGTGTTAGATGATAACTCACACTACAGAACTAAGTGATAAGTATCCGATTCTGTTAACTTTGGTGTAACATGAAATAAATTTGAGGTAACATGAAACGACAAGTTACTTATCTAATAACGTATTTAAAATGCATCTTTCATTGATGTGCAGAGTGATGGAGCATGAAAAAGTGACACATACACAGTACAAACACATATGATAAACACAGATGAGGTTGTCTTCTTTGCAGTGCGCGGCCCACCAGCAATGATGATACACGTACAAATGCAGCGTGGTAGTAACATGAGATAGGAAAGGTTTAAAAGGATAGATCTCACGTAGTGAATTGTAAAAAAAAATTGGTAAGATGCATTTGAATAAATTGAATTACAAAATAATACCGGTCGAACGGACGATTGTTCTGTATGTTGGAAGCTTTTACCAAACTGCCACAGAAGCTGAAGGCAGCCACCTATTTCGAGGCACCGGGTGGTCTCGGCAATGGGACTGTTTTCGGTGGGGTCTTACCACTCTACCACACTCCCGAAGGCAGCCGCCATATTTCTACCCCTCGGGCTGGCGCGGGGCCCTGTTTAATGGAGGCTTTTACCCAACTGCCACAGAAGCTGAAGGCAGCCACCTATTTCGAGGCACATGGTGGTCTCGGCAATGGGACTGTTTTCGGTAGGGACTTACCACTCTGCCACACTCCCGAGACAACCGCCAAATTTCTACCCCCCCCCCCCCCCGGGCTGGCGCGGGGCAGGAAAATCAGAGTTATGGTTCATGTTCTGCATTCGTCTCAGGCTGCTCTACATATCTGTGAAGTTTCGAGAAAATAGCTCAAATGGTATCAGAGTTATGGAGCGGACTCGAACCCGATAGCAACTTCTGTAATCAAAGTTCAAAGAGCAATAACTCCGAAAGTTGGAGAATTAGAGTTATGGTTTAAATGTTCTGTAAGTCGTATCATGGTGCGCTACATATCTGTGAAGTTTTACGGAAATATCTCAAATGATATCGAAGTTATGGAGCGGAAACGAAACCACGATAGAAATGGCTATTTCAAATGTTCAAAGGGCAATAACTCCAAAAACAGGAAAATCAGAGTTACTGTTCATATGTTGTGCAAGTTGTCTGATAGTGCTCTATACATCGGTGAAGTTTCTTAAAAAATATCTTAAGGAGGGTGGGGGTAATTCTTTTCTCTTTAGATTTTATTTTGTAGCTTGAAATCTCTGCACTCGTTTGCCGGTATAAAAATATAGGCACACCAGGCCTTTTTTCGAGCTTTTTAGCCATAAAGATGGGTACTGTTTTCGAATTTATCGAATGTTTCAATAATTACCCCAGTCAGTGACAAATTGTCGATAACAATTGTTTAAAACAATATTTCCAAGTTTGGTTAAAAAAACCCACAATGCAGGATAATGTCATGTTTGCGTACCTATGTGTGAAAGACAAACTCTTTCACAGATTTTTGTCGAAACACCTATTTACAAATGACCTTTTCTGCATGTTTTGCTGTTTTGAGATGCAATTTTCGCTATATTTGAAAAAAAAGAATACATTTTTCGTCTTTAGATTTTTCTTATTTTCACATATATTGTGTAATAATATTAGATACACGAAATAGGCGTGAAATTTGACCATGTCACCAGGCATCTGAGAGAAATATTGCAGAAAAAATTACCCCACCCCCCAATAAAAATGGCTAAAAAAGCATTAAGATATTGTTTAAATGACAAGAACAAGGATTATACCTTTATTATTGCACATACTTTTGCTTCCTTAATGTGATATGTATCAAAGTATTCCATTAGAAGTGAAACACAATTTCATTTATAAGTTTTATGGTGTGAAAAATGAATTTTTCTGGCCAAAAAATGCATGTTCTGATATAGCCATATTGTCGTTTTGTTCATGTTTAAAAGATATGAAGCCATTAACATTGTCGCAGACGTTCAAACAATGCCAGATTTATGTTATTAATATACCTGGAAACATTATTATACATTTTTAGCTTTCTTTTTTGACAATTTATTACCCCACCCCCTAATGAAATGGGTTGAAATTGATAAAAAAAAAATACAATAAGCTGATGCAAAAGAGTATAAAAATTTCCTTTTTCCCATTTAAGTTCCTGCCAACAATATAGGGAAAGTAGAAACACTTCTAATTATTTTTTTCTATAATTTTGACAAGTTTTTTTTTTTTTTTTTTTTTTTTCATGCTATATTGACAGGAAACGCTATTTAATTATCTATTGCCTGTTTATGCAAACTGTGAAAGGGAGGTGAGATAAGTTATCCTTTTACTTTCCGAAAGTGGATAGAAGTGATGGTAATGACCTGGAATCGATACAATTACCCAACACCTCCGATCAGACACACCAAAGGGAACCACGAACATGAATAACTAGACCGTAATGGAAACATCACTAGTGGAAAGCCAAAATGGCAGTTGCATTCCCACATAGTGGCTTTCGTGGACCTTGAGAAGGCATTTGGTTGAGTGTCTCGGAAAGTCATCTGGGTGGCACAGAGAAAATTTGAAGTGGAGGAGTGGAATGTTCGAATGGTCAAGTGGGTGTATACTTATTCGCGGAGCCGTATGCGTTTTTGTGTTGGTTTCATTGAAGAATTCGAATTGAAGGTCGGTGTTCCTCAAGGCTCTTTTCTCAGCGTAATGCATTTCATCATTGTGCTTTATGTCTTGTCACTGAGATGGCTTAACAGTAATTGAACCTGAGACTGCGACTGACAGTTAAAAGAATATTGTGCGCTGCCAGGCATTTTATTTGCCTTCACTGCAGCTGGTGTTGTGCCGTGTGGCGGCCGTAAAACGTCTCCCCGTACATCCACCATAGTGCAGTTTATATTTTACTTTTGGTCCTTTGAGATCAGCGTGAATATCCTGAGAAATCAGAAATAAATTATTGGTTTAGACTCATATTCTAGACAGGTTTTTAATTATTTGGACCCCATTTTGATTTATATCAGTCTTTGAATCGACTGTCTATTCGAAACTCGCAAAAATTGCAGTGTTTCCTCTGGCTTTCTTTGCCGGATCATAACATTGTCACTGATGAGGCTTAATTAGCCGAAACTACGTAGTATGACCCATCTTCTTTCTTGTGAATGTTTTCATTGCTTTTAAAGGAACTCATTTTTGATTTTTATTTGCCTTCACTGCAGCTGGTGTTGTGCCGTGTGGCGGCCGTAAAACGTCTCCCCGTACATCCACCATAGTGCAGTTTATATTTTACTTTTGGTCCTTTGAGATCAGCGTGAATATCCTGAGAAAGCAGAAATAAATTATTGTCTACGCCCATGGGCGTAGACATTATAGAGATCGAGTTTAACACGGAAGTACAGCCATTAGTTACCCACAATGCAGGTTGACCTTTCCATTCGTATGCAACACAACAAGTATAAGCTTTCACAAGAAGAAAACAGCAGCCTATAGCAAGTGTAAGCTTTCACAAAAAAAGATGCCGGCGGGCAGAGCTCTGGCACAGAATTGCTATTACATTTGTACAAGCCTATATATTTGTACAGGCTAATACAAAAATATACATCTACAAACTCTCGATCACGACGGACCACTGCTTATCCTATAAGCTACTCAGCAGCCTTCGGCTTTGGTGAGCTAAAAAAACTTACTTCGCCGTTAGCAAACATTTAAGGTTTAATCTTCAATTAGTCTTCTATAAAGTCCAACTTCTTCAACAGTTTTCAAGCATATAATTTGAAAGATGTCACAAGCATACATGTGCCTTTTTAAAGATGAAAAAGTATTTCCTGACAATATTACAGCATTTTTAGACATACTTCAGTCGGCAGGATGGCAATTAGAATATTGCCAAGGACAGTTAATTGTATAAAACACGTTTCTTGGATTCACATTTAATATGTGCTATGCGTAGACCTAGCTTTTTGTAAAAGCTATACTTGTTGGTTTAGAATCATATTCTAGGCAGGTTTTTAATTATTTGGACCCCATTTTGATTTATATCAGTCTTTGAATCGACTGTCTATTCGAAACTCGCAAAAATTGCAGTGTTTCCTCTGGCTTTCTTTGTCGGATCATAACAGGGTCACTGATGAGGCTTTATTAGCCGAAACTACGTAGTATGACCCATCTTCTTTCTTGTGAATGTTTTCATTGCTTTTAAAGGAACTCATTTTTGATTTTTATTACAGTCTGCACTTTTAGTTATCAAATATGGCAGTGTTTTCTTTCCATATATATGACGTCACGCAAACTAAAGTAGACGTCACTATTGATTCATTGTTTTGTTTGTGTTGACAAAGTATGGCCGTGGAATATGTGAACTGATAGACTCTTCGAGGCTATATTTTTGACATCAATGGAAAAATAAAGTAAACATCGTGCGTTAAAGAGAGCTCAGATTTGCCATGGACAGCTGATGGGCTGCAATCGTAGGAAACAAACCAGTAGCTGGAAAAATACAGGGTTAGTCTGTTTATCCCTCTATTTTCCTGTGCTTCCAGCCATGCGGACTAGACCGGAAAGTAGTCTATGAAGTCGCAAAATAATTTATAACAAAATGCACATTGCAATGGTTATTAAATGTTACAAAAAACTCAGAAAACACTTTGAAAACTACATAGAAACAAAAATCATTTTGAGGTAAAAATTCGAACCTGATTACGGCAGAGTCAATTCTGCGCGACCCTCCTTAAATGGAATCAGAGTTATGGAGCGGGCACGAAACTGAACTTTAAGGGCAATAACTCCAAAAGTAGGAAAATCAGAGTAACGGTTCATATGTTCTGCACGTCGACCCATGGTGCTCTACATATCTGTGAAGTTTCATGGACATATCTCAAATGGTCAGATGGTATCGAAGTGAGTGAGTGAGTGAGTTTTAGTTTTACGTCCCACCAACAGCTAAGGTCATACGGAGACGGGACCTCGGTTTAAAGACTCATCCGAAAGTCTGGAGAAGCCCGGGATCGATCCTGCGATCCCTGGTTTACAAGGCGAGTAGCGAAACCACTGCACCACGGAGGCTTCTATGGTATCGAAGTTATGGAGCGGACACGAAACTATGATAGAAATGCCTATGTTCAATGTTCAAAGGGCAACAACTCCCGAAGTAGGAAAACCAGAGTTACGGTTTATATGTTCTGCACATCGACTGATAGTGCTTTACATATATGTAAAGTGTCGTGAAAATATCTCAAATGGTTTAAGAGTAATGGAGCGGACACGGGACTATGGGGCGCTGACTGACGGACGGACGTTCTCACGGATGTATACTTATGTGGCTATTTTTGGCAGGATCGATACTTAAGGTATATGCAAATGTCAACCAGACACGTGAGCTAAAATTTACGGATGTTTATAATGTCGACAAGTTTCTAGAAAAGCAACTCATAATGTTCCAAATTATATGAATAATCATAAAATATGCTTATTAAAAAGTGTATTTCTGTTTTTAGAAGAAAAAATAATAAATTACTTTATTAGAAAATTACCTTTCAAAATGGTCAATTTTTGAACATCGGTTTCTCCATTGTCCTTCCTCGGAAACATTCAGTTTTTACATTAATCTAAAGTACATTCCATGTCCTAGCAAAGACGAGAAGTAGTTTTTCCAAAAACTTCCACAATAACAATATATATCCATTCTTTTAAACACCCATCGAACGGTCATTTTGACAGCCATTACTGTATACATGGTTGGTAAATTCTCCAGGTAAAACAGGGGTATAAACATGCTAATCGTGGGTAAAAATATCCTGCACAACGGATTTTATTCTAACTATTTTTTATGCCTAGATCATGATTTCCGTTATTCTTCCGTTAAGTTGGTAAATATTATTATGCATTAAATAAATACAAGAGGGGAAAATTTTTTGATTTGTCCAAAAGCCATAATAACGATTTGACAGAATTTTTATTATCGCTACGCTTATTTACCCCAGTGCTAAATTTAATGCGTGCGTCATACTGTGTACATTGATGACAGTGTATAGTGAACTCTACATGTTGATAGGGGTTCTATCGACATGGATATAATGTTATAATGCCAGTTTTTGGAAAAATCACGTCTCGTCGTTGCTAGTACACACACTAAAGTATATTTTGGTGTAAAAATGGTATGTTTCTAATGAAGGACAATGGAGAAACATACGTTCAAAAATGGACCATTTTTAAATGTAATTTTTTACAAAGTGAATATTTATTTTTTTCTTCCAACAACAAAAATACATTTTTTAATATGCATGTTTTATATTTATTCTTTTAATTTGGAACGTCATTGGTTGTTTTTCTAGAAATATGTCAACATGCTAAACACCCATGAATTTTAACCCACGTGCCAGGAAGACATTTTCATAGTCCTTAAGTGGCTACTTTTAGCCACAGAAAAGAAGTATTTTCGGTGTCTAACGGAATAAATCCCATTGACTTACATTGATTCTGTCCATTTACATAGCCACCTAACTATACATGTTTTACTGCGGATGTACGGACGGACCGGTCATTTCATCTCAATGTCGGGTAAAAGTCCCACAAAATTGGAAGCAACGTCTCCAAAATGACCTTTACAGTGTTGACGGGGATGTTAAACCTCAAATCAAACAAACAAACAAACGGACGGACGGACACTCAAAACTTCGGAGGGTATAACATAATACCCCGCCATTTTTTGAATGGCGGGGCATAAACGGCCAGAGTTCCGACAAAAGGCAGGATTACCTTGGCATCTTCGGCGTTGACTCATCTGGCTGTTGCTGGCGTCACTGAAAGGTTGTTCCGTAGATCAAACGGTCCGTTTTATGGCCACACGTTCACACATCTTCGCCAGCACATTGCAGCCAACAACAAGGTGTGCGTGATCCGAATTCTGCACGGGGAAATGATTAGCCTATTTGAGACGCTATCTATGAGGTAGTTCGATCACGAAACGTGGTTAACCATGGTTAACCAGTGGTTAACCAAAGTGTGATAGAACTCAGCCTGGTAGCGGTCTGGTAGCATGGCGGAAGTGTAGTGACGTCACTCTGGTCGAACCAGACTAAAGCGTGGGTTACTCTGGTAGATACGTCACACCATACGTAAGAAAGATGGCTGCGAAAGGTGCAAACACTAATGTCCAGGAATTGACTGCTTCTGTTCAAGAAATAGAGGGTCTGTGTACCAGTCAATCAAACATCCATCAGACGTGGTTCGATCACACCGGTGAAAAAAACATGGAAATCATGGGAAGAACGTGCACAATTTGACTTCCGCTACCATGGTCTGGTAGATGGTCGAACTCCCTCTATATATGGGTAATCCCATGCAGTCAGTGAAGCGTACAACTGAAGGGACGTTGTATAAAGCATCAGAGTTTAGACAGTCAAAAACATGAAATGGGTGGCTTCAGTCACGCAATACAGACCCTACGCCTTCGATCTATATTGTTAAAAAATTCGGTTTCACTCTCGAATGTGCATATTGTAAACACGCAGAATATCTGACTACATGTACCTTAAACAGCCGAGAATTCTTCAAACCACACCGCCAAGACGGGACTTGTGGAAACAGTAAAATTCGTACAGATTTGAAATCTTCATCTGATTACAGCTATGCTCAGATAACTTAGGAGCAAGAAACCTTTTTGAGTTATCGCCGAAAAACGCGGCTAAAATATAAAAAATCGACTTTTTTTAGCTAAATAACAGACTGTGGATCAAGCGAAACGGTATTTTCAGACTTGTGTAATCAGTGACGACGCAAAACAGGCTACGTTCCAACTATTCCATCACATGAACAAGTCCGTGAAATGAAGACCCCCTAAACCCCACTTTATATAGAGAAAACTCGGGTTTACATTTCTGCTCCAAAACATAGGTTGTGGGTACTCGTTAGGACCGCCTCAATGAGGCGGCTCTAACAAGTACCCACATCCTATGTTTTGAGCATTTACAGGAATATGATCAAGGATTTTCATCAGAGAAGTTGCCATTTTGGAGATGTGAAAAATGCACTATGTCGTACGGGTGTTTTATCGTAATGCAAAATAATACGGCCTTATGCGTCAGCATGAAAACGCTCAAGATCAACAGTCATCCGTATGGCGTTCCATTGCGAAAACACAGAAAAAAAGACAATTTTCAGATGAAATATGATGATATGTTTCTTATTTCCGTTCAAAATATAGATTGTGGGTACACGTTAGAACCGCCTCGATGAGGCGGTTCTAACGAGTACCCATAATCTATATTTTAGCGCAGAAATAAGCAAAATAAGGTTTGTCCCCTGTAAACTCTAGTTTTACTGCATTAAAGTGGGGTTCAAGGGGGTCAGAATTACATAGGCGTGTTTTTGTGATGCAGTGAAGACTGATCAGCCAAAGAAAAATGATGATATATTCAGAAAGATTAAAACGACTCCTGAGCCCGAGGTTACATAACTTTTTGCATGCCCAACTTAATTAAGCATGCACTTTGCAACGCTTATAAGAAAAGTTCAATGCAATATGCGAAAACACGCATATACAAATCCATTGTAAATTTTACCGCCGAAAAAAAAATTGAAAAAGGAAATGTTGTGATATTTTCCTTATTTCTGTTCAAAATATAGATTGTGGGTGCGGTTCTAACGAGTACCCATAATCTATATTTTAGAGCAGAAATAAGAAAAATAGGTTTACCCCCTATAACCCCCAGTTTTACTGCATAGAAGTGGGGATCAAGGGTGTCAGAATTACATAGGCGTAATTTGTGATGTAGTGAAGACTCTGATCAGCCAAAGAAAAATGATGATATATTCAGAAAGATTAAAACGACTCCTGAGCCCGCCGTTACATAACTTTTTTCATGCCCAACTCAATTAAGCTAAACTTTGCAACGCTCATAAGAAAATCTAAATACAAATAAGAGCGGCTACTTTGTTTGTTTGACTTGAGGTTTAACGTCCCCGTCAACACTGTATAGGTCATTTTGGAGACGTTCCTCCCAATTTTGTGGGACTTTTACCCGACATTGAGATGAAATGACATCTCAAGCCCTGTCGCCCAATGAAACCAAAAGGGTTTATAAGCATGTACGGACTGACTCGCACCACTTTGCCTAGGCAGGCTTAGATCTGCGTGGAAGCATCATGCAGCCCATCTATTCCTTAAGCCCCGATGGGCGGGGGCCTAGAGAGGTTACTTGCCTCCTCAGTTCAGCAGAGGTATTATTTGTCCTGCTCACAAACTTTAAGATTCCAACACATTATAAAAACACGTTGGACCCCACTTTTATATAGTAAAACTAGGGTTTAAAAGGGTAAACATTATTGTAAATTTTACCGCCGAAAAAAAAAAACGAAAAATCGGCGAGGCGGTTATATCGAGTAACCACGATTTTTGTTTCGAGAAGAAATAAGAAAAATAATACAATTTTTCATCTTTTATTTTACGTATTTTCGGCAGTAAATTTTGCAATGCGTTTGTATAAGCGTGTTTTGGTAATGATTGTTAGCATTTTAAAATTTGTGAGCAGGACAAGTTTCATGCGTTTATGCTCAGGTGTTTAAGGATGTTTTTATTTTATTTATTTTTTATAATCTCGAACCCTGATTCGCAATTCGTGAAACAATCTAAGAACCCATCAGGTTAACAAGTCCGTAAAATGAAGGCCTCCTAAACTCCACTTTTTATAGAAAAAAGTGGGTTTACATTATTTTCTAATTTCTGCTCCGAGACATAGATTGTGGGTATTCGTCAGAACAGCCTCAACAAGGCGGGTCTAACCAGCAAACACAACCTATGTTTGCAGTGAGTGAGTGAGTCTTTTAGTTTTACGTCCCATCAACAGCTAAGGTCATACGGAGACGGGACCTCGGTTTAAAGACTCATCCGAAAGTCTGGAGAAGCCCGGGATCGATCCTGCGATCCCTGGTTTACAAGACGAGTAGCGTAACCACTGCGCCACAGGGGCTTCTATGTTTGCAGTATAAATAAGAAAAAAGTCAAGGATTTTCATCAGACATCACGTGAACAAGTCCGAGAATTGAACACCCCACTACATCCCACTTCATACGGGGGTATACATTATTTTCCTTATTTTCCTTATTTTCCTTATTTCTGCTCCAAGACATAGGTTGTGGGTACTCGTTAGAGCCACCTCAATGAGATGGTTCTAACGAGAACACACAACCTATGTTTGCAGTATATGTAAGAAAAATATTACGAATTTTCATCAGACAACAGTAACCATTTTGGAGATGTGGAAAAAAAAATGCACTGTAACGCACGGATGTGTTATCGTAATGCATTTTCAAGAAATGCAAAATAAATTTCTTACATGCTTTTCAGTGAAATATAGAGATTTCTCAGTGAAATCGAAATCGATATTGTCACTGTTTCAAACAGTGACAATACGATTGTTATTTTCACTGTTTGAATTCGATGTTTCTTCGAAAAATTTCACATTATTTCTTTGGATGTTCGATGTCAATTAGCTAAACGTTATCAATAGTGTCGGTCATTACGTCACGCACGTTTTCACGTCATTCGGACGTTGATGACGTCACTTTTAGCACCTACGCAACGTAAATAAAGCACGCGACGCCAGACGAGTGTAGCAACTGCGGAAATTATTTGAATGCAAATTTCAAACAAACCGTTTGAAAAAGTAACATTCTAAGCTGTTTTTCAGGTGCAAACTTTCAGTTTACACCCAATATTATACCCAGTTAACACGCTGAACACATCTAAATCAACGCGAAATCGCCCTGGAAAAAGTTCAATCTTAGTGGTGATGGCTGTTGCTTTGAAAATGCGTTACAAATTACAGTTTAAAGCATGAAAGAAACAGAAAATTTGATTTTTTTAGTGTAAGATCAATTTTTATTTCACTCATGAACACCAAAAGTTGTATTTTCACTCGTGGCTACGCCACTCGTGAAAATACTACTTTTGATGTTCATTCGGTGAAATAAAAATCGATCTTACACTGAAAAAATCAAATATCCTCTATAAGATGTAAGTCAAGGATTTTCATCAGAAAAATCTCCGTTTAGGAGCCTGATGATGTGAAAAATGCACTATGTTGCATGGCTGTTTCATCGTAATGATGTGATTCTCGGGAAGATCATGTGAAATCATGTGAAATCACAACTGTGTTTGCCCACGTGATCTTAAGGTGCTGTATAGTTCATCAAGGACCTTTGAGAGTTCAAAGATTAAGCGTGACAAGACTATTCCATTTTTTAGGGGAAGCAGGTTTCGGACAACATTTACACTTTATTTTAAATAGATAGATAAATGTTTTGACATGGTTATCATGTAAAAGTCTTGGCTTAGTGGTTTCGTGTAATGCTTAGCACAGCGATTCAAACTAGAACCTTTTAGCCGAGTAGGGTTCGAGTCCCAGTGGCATACATATTTTTTTTATTATTTTCTTTTTAATTTTCATCTTTATTTGCTTAATTTCTAATGTTTATAATTAGTTTCTATATTTGTAATTTTCATAATTTATCTTTTTGCTCCCTTTTTATTTTAAACAATTATATTGTATGACATTTTATAAGGCTCAGATACATTTCAACAAAGCATTCAAACATGCAGCTTCGCCTTCACTGACAGTATACCATGATGGTATCCATCTTAGTAATATTTTTGATAAATTTACTAGAATCCGAGCCACAACGATTCCATTGCGCTCGTGTCATTTTCCATTAAGATGAATTTATACATCTAGTGTGATGGCCTACGTCCATCGGGTTTTGAGAAACAGATCGGGCTGTACGAGGCTTTTTAACAGAGCTGAAATTGATCGCACATGAATAATGGTAAATCGCTTAGTAAATCTAATGCTGCCCGGCAGGCAAAATGTTGTGAGTTGGCCCGTCCATTCATATAACCCCGTTTGGTTTCATAAGGAGGGCAGGGTTTGAGATCTCATTTCATTACAAAAGCATGCCTATACAAAAATATTGGAAATATTTACTACCAAAAGAACGAAAATTTCGATGAAAATTTACAGTATTTATTTCTTATTTTTGTTCCAAACATAGATTATGGGCACTCGTTAGAACCGCCTCGACGAAGCAGTTCTCACGAGTATCTACAATCTATTTATCAGAGCAGGTATAAAGAAAATATTGTTTACCCCTATAAACCCAAGTTTCACCACATGAAAGTCGGGTTTGGTGATGTCAAAATTATAAAGGCGTGTTTTTGTGATGTCATCTCAATGTCGGGAATAACCCCACATAATTGGTAGCAACGTCTCCAAAATGGACGGGGACGATAAACCGCCAATCTAACAAACAAACCAATATCTTGTGTGACCCACTTTTATGATGTACGCGGTAAACGCGTGATCACATTTACGAAAAATGTTTAGGAAAAGTAAAAAAAGTAATAACACATAAATAAAAACCTCCCCCAAGACTTGAACCCTAGATCTCCATGTTGGTAGACGCGTTAATAGACCCTCTCGGCTATACTTCTATGTTACATAAGTTTAAGAATAGGACGGTAGCTATCGCAAAGTGTGAAAATACCAATTAAAGGCGATTTACCTAAAATATGGACGAGTCCAAAATTAAAAGTGCAGTCACGTCTCACTGCGTTTTGAACGACTATACCGTATTACTGTTTACATCCCGAATCATTTGTTTGATTTAAGGTTTAACGTCCCCGTCAACACTGTATATGTCATTTTGGAGACGTTGCTTCAAATTTTGTGGGGTTTTTTACCCGACATTGAGACGAAATGACATTTCAAGCCCTGCCGCCCAATGAAACAAATAGGGTTTAAAAGCATGAACGCACCGCTTTGCCTGGGCAGGCTTAGATCATCTAAACGTTAACCAGTACTCGTGTGTGGCCGGTTTCAGCTCTGCGCGGACGCATCATGCAGCCCATCTATTTCTTCAAGCCCCGATGGGCGGGGGCGCTACACCTTGAATCATAAACATCGAGTCATATCAAAAGAATTAGTTTTTGTGTGTGCTTTGGTGTATTGTCATGATTGTGTTTTGAACATTTTTGTATGCTTTCATATGCGTGTGTACATGTGTTTCAATTTTCCATACTACATAATTATTATACAAATTTATTATGGTAAATAACAGTGCTTCAGCTGAAGTGCACGACCCGCCGGAAGCTTTTAGCTTTATGAGTGTTACCATATATGGGTATGGCGGCCATTTTGGTCATGTGACCTGAACCTAAAACGGTCCCCCCAATAAATGCGCCATATCGTAAGGAGCAAAAATATATCTTATACTTAAGTACTGTATTCTGAATCGTTTGCAGGATAAAATTCATTTTCACTTTTCCAATACAAAAGTTTTACCTAGGCACAAAGAAGGTCAAGGTCAACCCAGGGTCACCATTTTAGCAATTTATGATGGGCCTACGTCCCAGATGCTATTTATCAAGTTTCGTGGAAATCTGCCCAGTGGTTCTGGAGAAGACTATTTTTGAAGGGTTTTTACCATATATGGCTTGGCGGCCATTTTGGTCATGTGACCTGGACACCATGAGCAAATTTTGGTTTCCCCTATCCCATAGAGGCTCCATACGAAATTTGACTCCAATCGGCCCAACGGTTTCCGAGGAGAAGCAATTCGAAAAGTTTCACATTTTCGCCTCGGCGAGGCTATACTAAATGGAACGTAATAATTCGCAAGTTTATTGGTTAGATTTCATTGATATCTATCAGTATGCCAAAAATTGTTTAAATATTCCAAGCGGTTTAGTCACTATCACCAATTTTCACAAACGGGTTACGGACGGACAGACAGACAAACCATATATGGCTTGGCGGCCATTTTGGTCATGTGACCTGGACCCAATGCGCAAATTTTGGTTTCCCCTATCCCATAGAGGCTCCATATGAAATTTTACTTCAATCGGCCCAACGGTTTCTGAGGAGAAGCAGTTCGAAAATTTTCACATTTTTCGCCTCGGCGAGGCTATACTGAATGGAATGTAATATTTCGCAAGTTCGTTGGTTAGATCACATTGATATATTATCAGTATGACAAAAATTGTTTAAATATCCCAAGCGGTTAAGTCACTATCACCAATTTTCACAAACGGGCTACGGACGGACAGACAGACAAACCATATATGGCTTGGCGGCCAGATTGGTCATGTGACCTGGACCCCATGAGCAAATTTTGGTTTCCCCTATCCCATAGAGGCGCCACATGAAATTTGACTTCAATCGACCCGACGGTTTCCGAGGAGTAGCAGTTCGAAAATTTTCACATTTTTCGCCTCGGCGAGGCTATACTAAATGGAATGTAATATTTCGCAAGTTCATTGGTTAGATCTCATTGATATCTATCAGTATGCCAAAAATTGTTTAAATAATCCAAGCGGTTAAGTCACTATCACCAATTTTCACAAACGGGTTACGGACGGACAGACATACTGACAGAATGACCGGTTGACCGATTGACAGAATGACACGGTGATTTTAGGGCACTCTAAGAAAATCAACCGACATCAGTCGGTCGCTTTTTCTGTGGGTCGTGCAATCTATGTGTTGTGCATTGTGCTATACACGCCTACCAAAATGTGACAAAAGATTGCTAAATTTGAGTAGCTTTGATCTTACTAGCTTGAAAGATAATAATTTCTATGAAAACAAACAGATCCCAGTAGAAGACTGTAAATCAGATAATATGACAGATAAGAAGATAAAATTCTAGAAAAAAGCAGAGTATATTTATTTTCATGGTTGCAGCAGAGTTGAACATTATTAAGTTTTCATTGACCAGCCTGCTCAAAACTTGTTTTTGTTTTGTTATGGTTTTACGGCCCTTCCAAGATTATATCACTTATTTTGAGCCAAGCGATAATCAGAGGTAGGCGAAAACCGGAATACCGGAGAAAAAACACCTGATCTTCCGTTGCAGAACCTGGCGTCTAACACCACACGTGTCCCCAGTCAGGCTCGAACCCACATGGGTGAAAGACCTAATGATTAAGACTCAGCGCTCTTATCCACTAAATCACGGAAGCCCGTAACTGTGCAGGCTTACTCATGTGTGGTCATTTTCAGCTCTACGTGAAAGCACCATTCAGCTCAATATATTTCTCCAAGCCCCGATATCGCTCCCGCTCATCGGGGCTTCAAGAAATAAATGGGCTGCATGATGCTTCCACGCAGAGCTGAAACCGCCCGCACACTAGTACTGGTAAACCGCTTAGAGGATCTAAGCCTGGCCAGAAACCGCGGTGCGAGGCGGACCGTCCATGCTTATAAACCCTATTGGTTTCATTTGGCGACAGGGCTTGAGATGTCATTTCATCTCAATGTCGGGTAAAAGTCCCACAAAATTGGAAGCAACGTCTCCAAAATAACCTATACTGTGTTGAAGGGGACGTTAAACCTCAAATCAAACAAAAAAAGCCCCGATAGGCGGGGTGGTTTTTGGTTTGATATTGTAAAATTATAACTGAGTAGTCGATTCTATGCTACTTAAAATCTTACCAAGCATATTTACGTAAAGTCGTCTTATTTTGATAGGAACCGAAGCGTTAAGTCGACTTATTTTGATGGGGGCTGAAAATGGATCTTTCCTGATATGACATCTTAAAAAAATTCAGGTTGAAAAAATAAATAAGGAATAAGGACAAAGGAATAAGGAAAAAGATATAAGGAAACAACTTATCACTCATTGCAAACAGTGCAGACCCATGGCCTTCACTGTTCCAATTTTTATCAATGTTTAAATTCTACTCACCCTGGTACCCTTCTGTATGCGGGATGGGAGATCCGATTCTGTACAATATTGAAGAAAATATTTCATTTTTTTTTTCCTTTTATTTATTGTGATTTTTCCTCTTTCCTCTTTAAATCAAGACCTTACTTATTAACTTATTTACTTACCTGCCTACTATTGAATCACCGTTGAAACAACAACGTTGAATCAAAGATGAGTCAACGTTGTGTGCCTACAGGGTAACTTGCTTACTTACCTACTCACCCACTCGCTTGCTCACGTGCTCACGCACTCACTCACTCTCTCAAACCTGTTTCTTTTTCATGGAAATGAATTTTCCTCTGTATAGTTAAAATCTGTAAATTGTTCTTAGCTTCAGCAATTTCTTGAGTGTTTCCAGATTTTTGCCAGCTCTGGTAATAAAATACCCAATCTGACAGTCCAAAGCAGGGAGATGATTTAGTTTATAGATTAAAATCTGATAACAAAAAAGAGAAATTTCAGAAAAAGTCAGTATTTTGCAGGACTGTGTACCACTTTTGGCAAGGTGAATGGGACCGTGCAATTGATAACTAATTCCGTGCCATTTAAACCTGACGTTGGAACAAATGCTCTCCTCCACGTTCTTCAAGAAAAGAGGATGTGGTTTTAACGCGATTATAGGGATCAACCATGGTTTTTCATGCATTAACATTTGCCGGATCCCGAGGAAGCTGTTTGAACATGAGGCCGCTAGGCCGAATGTTCAAATATCTTCCGAGGGATCCGGCAAATGTTAATGCAATGAAATAACCATGGATGATCGTTGTTCTTGCATAACTTACGAATCCGACAGTAAATTTTGACGAAAACGCCCAAAAGCTCCATATAAATTCCATATTAACTCTTCAAATGCGATAGGCAAACCAAAATGGCGGCCGGTTCAGAACGTTGTTTACAATGACGTTGACATGCAGTGACGTCATCATAGAACTCTAAAACGCTACGTTCAGAGCGATAACGTTACGTCGCTCAACGCAACGTAAACAAAGCAAGGCCCGTCTTGTAATATCAAAAGCTCAAAATCTATGTTCAAACAGCACGCGAATTTCATGATTTGAACATGGTTTTTGCTGTTTGAGCACGGCTTTCGGTCCATTTGACAATGGCTTCAAACAGCCATGCGCATAGGTGTTTATGCAAGAATACTCATTCTTATATTTTAAATGGTGACGATCAGCCTTCTTGTGTAGGCTGTGATCAGCCTTTCACTGTTAAACATATCTTAAATGTGTAGACTTTTCACCGTACCGTAACTAATGCTTCAAAGCTGACAGCTTGCAACAATTGTTTCAAGATATGCCAGTTGATAATATTATCTTATTCTTAAAAGAAATTGGACTTTTCCATAAGATTTAATTTTGTTTCAGTTTTTTATACATTATCATTCTGACCTTTTTTACTTTTTAATATTTACATTTCCAGTGTAAAGTCTAATGTAAACCTATAGAAAACAATGTAGTTCATACTCCCATGAACGCATCGAATCACATGATTTTCATTGACGCCACGTTACGTCATACTAAACCATGGTTCTATATGGGCGTTGGTGACGTCAACGCTGTTCTGCTCTTTGTAGAGAAACATCATGTAAATGCTTTTCAGCTTTAAAAGTTTGCCATATAAGCATTTTTTTTCGCCCAGTGATGAGGGGCAAATAATGTATATATATAAAAAAAACTTATTTTTCTGCTTTTCATGAAAGTATGGACGACACCAGGTCGCTTGCAAAGTTTACATGAACCCCTTCGGGGTTAATTTACTTTGCAAGCGACCCACTGCGTTCATACTTCCATGAACATCAGAAAAATAAATTTCATTTCTTAAATACCCTCATAATTCTACATATCTTTTGATCATTAACAAATTGACGCTTATGACCACAAAGAGGGTGGACGCGTCGTTAAACACGAAATCATCATCATCATCATTCTGTACCACTTTGATGATGCAAAGAAATTAATGAGTATAGATTGATGCTGAATATTATATCACGTAAATAACGGGCCTCCGTGGCCTAGTGGTTAAGAGCGCTGACTCTTGATCATTAGGTCTCTCACCGCTGTGGTTCGAGCCTCCCTCAGGGCACCTGTGAGACGCCAAGTTCTGCAACGGAAGGTCAGGTGGTATTTCTCCGGGTACTCCGGTTTTCGCCCACCTCTGATTAACGATCGGCTCGATATGAGTGTAATAATCTTGAAAGGGCCGTAAAACCAATATATATATATATATATATATATATATATATATATATATATATATATATATATATATATATATATATATATATATATATATATATATATACACTCCCTGAAACCCCACTTCATTACGCAAACACGCCTATACAAATACAGTGCCACCTTTATTGCATAAAAAATGAAAATTTTATGATGAAAAATTGTGATATTTTTCTTATTTCTGCTCAAGATATAGCTTGTGGGCACTCTTTAGAACCGCCTCATCGAGGCGGTCCTAACGAGTACCCACAATCTATATTTTAGAGCAGAAATAATAAAAATAAGGTATACCCCCGGAAATCCCAGATTTACTGAATAAAAGTGGGGTTCAAGGGGGTTAAAATTATATAGGCGTGTTTTCGAGATGTTATACAGAAAAAACTGGGGTTTACGGGGTATACATTATTTTTTTTCTGCTCCAAGACATAGCTTGTGGGTACTCGTTGGAACCGCTTAATGAGGCGGTTCTAAAGAGCACCCACAACCTATGTTTGCAGTGTATGTCAGAAAAATATCACGAATTTTCATCAGAAAAGTAGCCATTTTGGAGATGTGAAAAAAAAATGCACTATGTCGCAGGGATGTGTTTTTGTGATGCCTATTCAATAAATGCATTGCCTTAGCAAAAGAATTGTTTTATTCATGTTTTACCTTTCTATAATGCTGTGTGCAAAACGAATTGGCTGTATGTAACATAGCATGGTATGTTTATCTTGAAATTTCTGGGCCATTTCACTGTGGCATTAATTAGTTATTCTAATGCACTTGCGTATGAAACGCGACGTCTGATTGGATAACGTCAAAAATTTGCGACAGTATATTCTGCGATATACTGTCGGAAATCCGACGTCATCACGTAACGTCGCTTTTCATTGGCTGGCATTTGGTTTTACGCAGCTTACAGTGCTAGCCGTTTTGTGGAAAATAGTACAATTTTTAACAAAACAACCGTATAAGTGAATTAGAATGGGGATAACTGTGTTCAAAATTGTGATTTGGGGAGGTAAATCGGAGGTTTTACGGTCGGAAATTTCGTTTTACGGCGACGCGTCAGCGGAGCCGTAAAACGTAATTTGCGACCGTAAAACCGGTTTGAATACAGTTATCCCCTTATTCTTAACGCCAGCTTCACCTGACCCTCTGTGTGATAAGTCCCTAACCACCTCTTTGAGCCTTAATGGAGTTGAAATATTTGGAGACAGCTGGAAGCATGGCACCAGATATGAACGAGGGCTTCTTTGTGAGAGGCATTCATCTATTTTGGCTTTTACAATCCTTAATTTTATTTCAAAGTTTTTAATGTTTAGTGTTGGGAACTGAATATTTTAGAAGATGAATAAATTTTATAATGTTGAAACTGATTAAAGCCAGTCTTCAAAGAAATGGTCAAGACCTTGTTTCCATATATATATTCAGAAAGTAAGATCTTGACAATGAAAATATTTATGAAGAATCAGTATTAAATAAAGGGTACTGGCCGGGAGGGTGTGTGGCCCCTTAAGGAGTTTGTGGTCGATGAAATTTCAACTAGACTTCAACATCCCTCCTTCGAAGGTAAGTCTTATTTAATTTTCCAATTTCATCTCCCACATAACTCCTTAATGGGGCCTCACAGACGCAGAAGTTTTCAAGTCACTAAATCTGATTAATATTATTGACAATTTCAAGAAACTGAACCATGTGTAATCAAAGAAACTAAAAGTGATATTTTTTCTTCATTGAGTTAATCTCCCCCCACCCCCCACCCAAGAAGAAAAGACGTATTGGTTACAAAAGCACCCTTAACTATCGCCTCATTACGAAAACACGTCTATATGATTTTGACCCCATTGAACCCCACTTTTATATAGTAAAACTGGGGTTTATAGGGGTAAACCTAATTTTTCTTATTTCTGCTCTAAAATATAGATTATGGGTACTCGTTAGAACTATCTACTTTTTGTGCAGAAATAAGAAAAAAATATCACACTATTCCAGCTTAAAATTTATTTTTTTTTCGGCGGGAAATGAGGCTGGCAGGTATAGGTTTTAAACTTAATTTATTTATTTATTTATTTATTTATTTATTTATTTAAGTTAGGTTCAAAATCACCAAAATTGGGTACGAAATGACAAAACACTTTATGTAGAAAAAGTAACAATTGGTACGTAATGACTAGACCGCGAACGAAATGACAAATTGAAAATAAAAAACGGGTACGAAATGACTTGGGATTTCCTTTGCACAACGTGTCAACCAAGCGAGGTTCGAACCACATCGCTGTGAGACACACTATGCCAAGGAGACCAGTTTGTAAAATCGGCTAACGGTATCTCTTACTTTTGACGTACACATATAGATTCCGTTGCCTGTGAGGATGTATGTCTAACTTTTGACATACACATATAGATTCCGCTGCCTGTGAGGAGGTACGTCTTACTTTTGACATACACATATAGATTCCGCTGCCTGTCAGGAGGTATGTCCTACTTTTTACATATACCTATAGATTCCGCTGCCTGCGAGGAGGTATGTCTTACTTTTGACATACACATATAGATTCCGCTGCCTGTGAGGAGGTATGTCTAACTTTTGACATTCACATATATATTCCGCTGCCTGTGAGGAGGTATGTCCTACTTTTAACATAAACATATAGATTCCGCTGCCTGTGAGGAGGTATGTCTAACTTTTGACATACACATATAGATTCCGCTGCCTGTGAGGAGGTATGTCTTACTTTTGACATACACATATAGATTCCGCTGCCTTTGAGGAGGTGTCTTACTTTTGACATAAACA
The DNA here is from genome assembly GCA_963580285.1 of Lucinisca nassula. NCBI lineage: Eukaryota > Metazoa > Mollusca > Bivalvia > Lucinida > Lucinidae > Lucinisca > Lucinisca nassula. The sequence goes on along the minus strand of OY757027.1, from coordinate 66,963,901 downwards.
TATAGATTCCGCTGCCTGTGAGGAGGTATGTCTTACTTTTGACATACACATATAGATTCCGCTGCCTGTGAGGAGGTATGCCTTATTTTTGGCATACACAGATAGATTCCGCTGCCTGTAAGAAGCTATGGCTAAATTTTGACATACACGTATATATTCCGCTGCCTATAAGGGCAAGTCCTACTTTTGACATAAACATATAGATTCCGCTGCCTATGAGGAGGTTTGTCTTACTTTTGACATACACATATAGATTCCGCTGCCTGGGAGGAGGTGTCTTACTTTTGACATACACATATAGATTCCGCTGCCTGTGAGCAGGTATGTCTTACTTTTGACATAAACATATAGATTCCGCTGCCTGTGAGGAGGCCTTAGCAAGAAGTTCAACGTAGAAGACGACTCATAATATTTGTTTCAGTGAAACTAACGAATACAACAGAAAGAGAACACTGTCGACTCCAACTGGTTCTATAATAAGATGTTGTTTTTTTCTCTGCTGTTATTTACGTTTTCGGGACCTGAATTAAACTGCACATCAGCCCCCAGTTTCATTATATAGACAAAATAGCTTGGAGGTATAGGGTTTAAACTTTTTTATTTATTAATTTAAATCTAGGTTCGAAATGACCAAAGTTGGGTACGAATTGACCAACTACGTTATGTAGAAAAAAGTAACAGTGAGTACGAAATGACCAGACCGGGTACGAAACGACTTGGGTACGAAATGACGGGTTACCGTTATTTGCCTACGCAGTTTCTACAGCTGTTTGTATAATTTGTCATGAAGGAGATGGCCACCACAGCTAAAAATAAACGAATATTCCTCCTGTTATTCCTTGGCCAATTTGGCCAGTTTGGTTTAAAAAAACACAATGCAGGATAATGTCATGTTTGCGTACCTAGCTGTGAGAGACAAACTCTTTCACATGTTTTTGTCGAAACACCTATTTACAAATGACTTTTTCTGAATTATTTCAGAATCAGAATCAGAATTGTTACTGGTGACACGTCAAATGACATTCATACACCAGGACCTGTGATGTGGGAAGTTAGTCCCTAGCTCTAACCAAAGCGGTAAATTTAGCTACACAATCATCAGCACCTTCAGCTGTCGAAATAATCGAATCGGGAAGGGAATTCCAATCTCTAATGGTTCTGGGGAAGAACGACTCTTTATAAATGTCAGTTCTTGCGCTAAGGGTCTGAAACGCCAACGAATGGTGATTTCTACAGTGTCTAGCTGGGGGAACAAGGTCATCTGTTGGAATGCTGGCAGCACCCTTTAGACCTTTGTATAAAAGGATTAGCCTACTGTCTTTTCTCCTTTTCTTGAGAGACTCCCATTTTAATTTTTCAAGTATTCCAGTCATGCTCCCAGTTTCAAAGCAGTAATTGCCTGTTACAAATCTAGCAGCTCTATTCTGAACTTTCTCAATTTCATCGTTAAGGACCACTCCACCGGGGTCCCAGATACAACTACCATATTCCAAGATTGGGCGAACAAGACCTCTATATGCTGCCTCTTTTACATCCTGAGGGCACTGATGAAGATTTCGCCTCAGGAAACCAAGCGTTCTATTTGCCTTAGTACACATGTTGCTAATATGAGTATTCCATCTCAAGTTGTGTGAGATTGTCACTCCAAGGTATTTAATGCAGTCCACATTCTCGAGGACCGTTCCCTCTAAGGTGTAAGAAGCCTCAACTTTATTAGATCTCTTCCTCATTATCTGCATAATATTGCATTTAACTGGCCGAAATCTCATGCCCCATTTACGTGCCCAACATCCTAATCTATCTATGTCAGCCTGAAGTTTCAATGAGTCATCTGAATCTCTAATTTCCCGGTAACAAACACAGTCATCTGCGAACAGTCTTATTTCTGAGTCAATGACAGTGGAAATATCATTGATGTACAGGGAGAACAAAAGTGGACCAAGAACGGTCCCTTGCGGGACTCCAGACAAAACTGGAGCTCACTCCGAAGATTCACCATTAACAACAACCCGCTGTTTTCTGTAGCAAAGAAAGGAATCTATCCATTTGAGGGTATTTCCCCCAATTCCATAACCAAATAACTTAGATTTAAGTAGTTCATGAGGAGGGGTGTCAAAAGCCTTCTCGAAGTCCAGAATAAATGTGTCCACCTGCCCCCCTTTATCCAAGATTTTTACCCAGTCATTAATAACTGTGCTTAGCTGAGTTTCACAACTGTGCCTTTTCCTAAATGCATGTTGTCTGTCTGACAAAAGTTTATGTTCGTCCAAGTGGGCCATGATGTTCGAGCAGACTATATGTTCCAGTAATTTACACAGAACACAAGTCAGAGACACAGGGCGATAATTACGGGCAAGAGCCCTATCTCCTTTTTTAAAGAGTGGACAAATGTTTGCTAAGAGCCATTCTTTGGGGATTTCACCCGTATCAAGAGACTGTTGAAACAAGTGTGCAAAAACTGGACCCAACTCATTTGCTAGTTCCTTCAGGACTCTAGGATGAAGCTCATCAGGTCCTAAGGCCTTACTGGGGTTTAAGCCTTGAAGTAATTTGATCACTCCTGCAGCTGTCACAACAATATTATTCATGAATGGGGCCGATCTTCCAGTCAATGGAACCTCCGTGAACTCAGTTTTATTAAACGCATCATTGAATTGACCAACTAGTTCCTCTGCCCTTTCAGAGTCTGATTCAGCAACCCCGTCCCCTCTCCTTTTATTAAGGGGCGGGATACCTTGCCTGTCTTTCTTCTGGCTATTAATATATCTGTAGAAGTCTCTGGGATTTGCCTTTACATCACCTACCAAGTTATTCACATAAAAATCATGCTGATTTTTTATATCAAACTTGATTTCACGTCTCAAGTTTTCAAATTTTGTCCGGAGTTTACCACTTCCCGTCTTTTTTGCCTTTGCATGAATCTTATTCCTTCTGCGAATTTTCCTTCTAATCTCTAGAGTGATCCAGGGAATAGAAGATACAGTCCTACTAGTTTTTGAGGGGATATGATTTTCGGCCGAAGTATGAATGAAAGAAGTTATCAAATCAAAATTCTCCTGTACAGACCGAGCATCTGAATGACCATTAAAGTAATTCTCCTTTGCAAATCTGAGTGCATCCTTCCTCATAGTTTCATAGTCACCTTTCTGATATGAGTACACCTTCCTCCGAGGTCTCTTTATTGGTGGGATGTGAATTTTTAAATATCCGGAGACAACATCGTGGTCACTTAGTTTATCTGGGGAATGAATGTCTTCGAATTGTCCTGGCAAAGTCGTAAGGATCAGATCCAATGTGTTCTTATCACGAGTTGGGAAGTTAACAATTTGTTCAAGACCATGATCGTTCATAATGTCAATTAATATTTGTCCTTCCGACAGACTCAGCATTGTGCCTTGTTTGCTGAGCCTGTCGGGCCAAGCAATGTCTCTGAAGTTGAGGTCACCTAGAACATGTACAGCCGGGAGTTTTTTACCCTTATGCTGCAATTTAATGCAATCCAGTTGGTCTTTAAACAACTGGAAGTTTTCGATTGTACCATTTGGTGGTCGATACCAACTTGCTACGAGGTGGGAAGTTTTATTTGCTAAAACCTTAACCCAGACCGATTCGGTGTCATTTTCAAGTTCCATGAATGGCATGTGAGGGATGTCTCTATGAATGAGCAACATCACCCCACCGCCATGAGAGTTCCTATCTTGTCTGTACACACAGTACTGACAATTTTCAGGGAAAAGCTCAGATGTAGTAATTGAACTGTCAATCTTTGTTTCCTGAATAGCAACAATATGAGGTTGAGATGTATCGAGGAAAGCTAAAAGTTCAAGAATTTTCCCTCTAATTCCATTTATGTTTATACTGCAAAGTTTCAAACCTTTCACAAAATTTGACTTAGTTTCATCAGCAATCGAAGATTTGCCTCTCTTATCCTCTGACAGAGGTTCAAACCTGTTTGGCTTACTCAGTTCTACATATTCATCAAAGAAGGAGTCTGAAAAGTTACAGACCTCACATTTTGGACATATCCAGTGGCAGCTTGAGTTTACCAATGTGCCATATTCTGCATCTGAAATGAAGGAACAGTCAGTGTGTATCCACATTTCACATTGATCACACTGAACGGCTTTGTGGCCATTAAGGACAGCACCACTACAAAGACCACAGTCAGCTTTGCAGTCTTTGCAATACCAAGTTCCAGCTCTAGATTCAATTTCTAACAATTGACTGTTATCCAAATCAGAACATGCGCAGTGAAAGCGCTTGTTGCAGTCCTCACATTCTATCCATTTCTCGGAACCTTTGCAATATTTTTTGCAGAGTCCGCAGCAAAACCTTGGGCCGGGGTTAGTTTCAATGTCTCAGGCCAAGATTAGAAGTAAAGCCAAGTTTGTACCGCGCGAGGACTTGAAGTTTCGCAAGCCCTCCGAACACCTTCTGTTCCCATTTTTCCTTGTAAATGCCAAGTACTGGGAAATTCTACTACTACTCTCCTTAATTGTAATATTGCACCCCTGATTTCCATCATCTGGATGCATTCTAGAAGTTGTTTTCCAAAGACTGAACCCAAGAATTAAGACCATGGGAAACAGGGAGACCTTCATTTTAATATACCGGGTAGTGATTTGATTATTTCTAATGATTTATTATTGGGTGTCAAGCAACAATCCTGATTCTGAGTTTGTCACAGCCAGCACACTGACAGCTACAAAGGACTATTCAGTATACTGGTCCAATTATATACAGCTCAGCACACTCAAATATCTGACAACACACAGGCTCTCCAGAAAAATGAATGTGACAAGCGACCTAATTGTGATCCTAAGAATTTCAGTTTACATTACCCCACCCACTAGCGAGGTAATGGCGGGAAAGAATGTCAGCAATTTTTTCAATCTACAAGACAAACAAATCACAATCTAGGATAACCAGCAATAAAATGTTGCTGGTTTACGCTTGTCTGTTATGAATCAGACAAGAAACCAAACAGATATCCAAGAAAAAAACTTCTCTTTTAGTGAGCCATTTTTTTCCAATTCCGTCCAGGTCGAACCTGATATGCAATTTTCACTATATTTGATAAAAAATGCATTTTTCGTCTTTAGATTTTTCTTATTTTCACATATATTGTGTAATAATATTAGGTACACAAAATAGGCGTGAAATTTGACCATGTCACCAGGCATCTGGAAGAAGTAATGCAGAAAAAGTTACCCCACCCCAAATAAAATTGGCTAAAAAAGCATTTAGATATTGTTTAAATGACAAGAACAAGGATTATACCTTTATTATTGCACCTACTTTTGGTTCCTTAATGTGATACATTTCAAAGTATTTCATTTTAAATGAAACACAATTTCATTTATAAGTTTTATGGTGTGAAAAATTGATTTTTCTGGCAATCAAATCAATGTTAATCATATTGCCATATTGTCGATTTATTCATGTTTAAAAGACGTTTCTTCCAAGTTTGTGGGACTTTTACCCGACCTTGAGATGAAATGACATCTCAAGCCCTGTCGCCCAATGAGCCAATATGGTTTATTAACATGGACGGGCCGACTCACACCGCTTTGCCTGGGCAGGCATAGATACACTAGGCGGTTTACCAGAACTCGTGTGTGGGTCGGTTTCAGCTCTGCGTGGAAGCATCATGCAGCCCATCTATTTCTTCAAGCCCCGATGGGCGGGGGCCGAAGCTTGCAGCAGAGAGTTTGGCTTCTATATATGTTGACTTTCCTTCTACTGATGCCCCATCTCTTGAGAGACGGCTTGAAATGAAACGGTTGCTAGAGGACTTAGCCGATGACCCTCCAGCTGTTGTCTGTTGCTATCATACGGCAATCTCGCTTAACCCATAAAATGCCAATCACGACAATTATCGTATGCTTTTCCGTCTGCCGGTTATCTTAAAAGTATCTTTTTTTTGCAAACAGTGAAGACCCAGATCAGACTGCTCCTACAGGAGCTTTCTGGTCTGGATCCACACTGTAAGCCTGTATGAAAAACCCAGCAGACGACATAAGCAGACGACAGTTTCAGATGTAGTTTTTCTCGGCGTCTTAAGGGTTAATACGGATAAACCGCTTAGAGGGTATAAACCTGTCCAACTGATCGACCCACGATATCTTAGCAGATGACCGGGCCATTAAGCTTCAACGCACACATTATTAAGCAATTCGCGATTGAGGTATACGACAAATAATTAGCAAATAATTAGATAAATTATGGTAAATCGTATCAGCTTCCGGGGTCTATAGTTAACACTTAAAATGCTTATTTTGCATACAGTGTGGACCCAGATCAGACTGGAGCAGCCTGATCTGGACCGAGACTTTTTGCCTGTATGCAAAAATATTTGTTAAAAAGTTTGCAAAAACAATCAGCAGATGACATAAGCAGACGAGATATTCAGATGTAGTTTTTCTCGGCGTCTTAAGGGTTAATACTTATAAACCGCTTAGAGGGTATAAGCCAGTCCAGGAACAATGAATTTAACTGACCGGCCCGACATAATCTTAGCTGTTGACCGGGCCATAAAGCCACAACAAGATTTCGCGACAGCAAGAAATTAGCCAGTTGTTAGACAAATTACGGTAAATCATATCAGCTTCGGGGTCTGTATGTGCTTACTAATAATTATCCCTTAAGACGCCGAGAAAAACTACATCTGAAAATGTCGTCTGCTTGTGTCGTCTGCTGTTTTTTTTTTTTTTTTTGCAAACTGTTTAAATATTTTTTCACACAGCCAAACAATGTGGGCCCAGATCAGACTGCTCCTTGAGGAGCAGTCTTATCTGAGTCCACACTGTTTGCAAATGACATTACTTTTAAGGTAACTGGCAGACTGTAAAGCAGACGACAATTGTCGTGATTGACACCTAATGGGTTAACATTATCTTGTGACTACAATGGGTGACACGTCAGCATCATATGGTTTATTGCGGATTCAGTTTAAAGTTGCAGTTTTCATTGTTTGTTTGAGTTGAGGTTCTACGTCCCCGTCAACACTATTTAGATCGGTTTGCCGACGTTGGAACACGTTTGCTGCATCCCTAAACGTCCGACATCCCTAAGTGTCCGAAAAAAAATTAATTTCTCGCAAAGTTGTTGGAAACGGTGGGGAATGTTCAATTATGACATTTTAAGTGAAAATTTCGAAAAAAAATTTTTTGGAAATATTCGAAATTTAACTTCATTTTTTTCTTGTCGGACATTTCGGGGTGTCCCATGCATCCCTAAGTGTCCGCCATCCCTAAATGTCCGACAACATGAAAATTGACTTAGAAAGCATTTTTATTGTTAATAATCAATCAATGATAAATAAAAAGACAAATTTAACGTTAAACCTATGTTAAAAATGTTCACCTTTGGAAATAAGCATTGCAATATATGGATCCGAATATACCGGCATCCTTAGATGTCCGCCAGCATGACAAAATCTTAGTTTCTCGGGAAGATGTCCGAAACGGTGGGGAATGATCAATTGTGACATTTTAAGTGAAAACTTCGCTTTTTTTCTCGAAAATATTCGAAATTTAACTTCATTTTTATTTCTTGTGCATCCCTAATTGTCCGCCATCCCTAAATGTCCGACAACATGAAAATTGACTTAGAAAGCATTTTTATTGTTAATAATCAATCAATGATAAATAAAAAGACAAATTCAACGTTAAACCTATGTTAAAAATGTTCACCTTTGGAAATAAGCATTGCAATATATGGATCCGAATATGTCCGCAATCTCTAGATGTCCACCAGCATGACAAGTAACTTGGAAAATAGTTCTTACCGCTAATAATGATTAATGATTTATAAAGAAAAAGGTGAAGTAATTAAACCTATGCTAAAAAAGAATACCTTCGGAAATAAGCATCTTGATAAGGGATCCCAATATGGTCATCCCTAAGTGTCCGCCATCCCTAAATGTCCAACAACGTAAAAATTGGACGAGAACGCATGTTTTTTTGTTTATTAATTTTCAAATGATATTAAATAAAAAGACGTTAAATCCATGTTAAATTTTTTTACCTTCCGAAATAAGCATTAGAATATATGGATTCGAGTATGTCCGCAATCTCTAGAGGTCCGCCAGCATGACAAGTAACTAAGATCTTTTTTTTTTTTTCTTCTGTTTTTTTTTTCGCTAATTATCAAATATGATTATAAAAAAATAGACATCAGAGTGGTTGGCAAATCCCCCGACCAAAAGGCAATATTGTCTTCAGAAACTTTTTTCACAAATAGAAAGCGCATTACACACATTCTCAACCATGAGAACAATTATGCCAAGTATTGTCAATAGATCTTGAAGGGTTTTGGAGTTATGGTGATCACGAGATAGTCATAGTATTTTATTGTGGCTCGTGGGGGACATTTCACACCACAACACAAAAACCCGAAATGTCTCGTACCCTAGAACTCTATCTGTTGGTACCCTTAATGTATGTGGCCTTAAACGGCGCTCAACTTACCTGGAATTTTCTGACTTAGTGTCGAAATATGATTTGTTTTTTGTGACCGAAACTAAACTGGATCACACAGATGTCATCTCAGTTGATGGTTACTGTTTCGAAAGCAAACCGAGGCAAGCAAACTACATTAGAAAGTCTGGCGGTATTGGGGTATTTGTGAAAGAAACCTTAAGACATGCTATAGAAATAATCCAAACACAGAGCGAGTATATTTTCTGGATCAAATTAAGTAAGCGATGTACAAATATTGACCAAGATATTGTATTTGGCATTGTGTATGTTCCGCCAGCCCAATCGAGGTTTCTAAATGACGATGAATTTGAAGTTTTTGAAACTGAGGTCACATCTGTGTGTAGCAGTTATGATTTCGTTTACGTAAGCGGGGATATCAATGCTAGGACTGCAGAATTACGGGATTTTACAACTGTTGATAAGTTTTTGTCCAGATATTTTGACTTTGATCAAGACACAATGCAGTTTTACGACCACAAATCATTACTTGAATCTATGGGCATTCAACTTCACAGGAAATCTATGGATAACCACACAAACAATAATGGTTATAGATTGATTGAAATATGTAAAAATAACAAATTGACAATTCTAAATGGCAGATACGGCAAGGATAAAGATATTGGCAATACAACCTTTCGTAATTCCTCAGTTATAGATTATTCGATCGCGTCAATCAAAGGCCTGACAATCTTGTCCGATTTTGAAGTAATTGAAACTGACTCCCTGCTATCGGATGGTCATTCCCTGATCGCATTTAATTTATCTTTACCTTTGTATGAAAAAACTGAAACTGCATCAACGTCCAAAATGCCAAGACGCAGAGTTAACTGGAAACAAACAGAAACGACCGTTTTTGTTGAAAATATAAATCAAGATCACATCCAAGAAGTCATCCGCATGTTAAATGAGTTTAAGGATACACCATCACAAGCTTCTCTAGATTCGGCCGTTAATAAACTGGCTGAATCTCTCCTTACAAGCGCAGATATGAGTTTTCCACGCAACCCGACTAATTTCAATAAGTCCAATAGTCGCAACTAACCTTGGTTCGGACCGCACTGCAAACATGCGCGTAAAGTCTACAACCAAGCTAAGAGAAAGTATAATATTATTCGCACCACAAATAATAGACTTGCATTACAACGTGCCTCTAAAGTATATAAAAATACACTTAACAAGTACATAAATAAGCACAATCGGGCAAATGAAGCGAAATTAAGACATATGCATACCAAACGACCAAAAGAATACTGGAAGTTCCTAAATAGCCTCAAAACTAAAAAAACACAATCAGCAACCTGACCTTGATGAATTCTATGAGCACTTTAAGCATATAAACACAATCAGCAATGATAACCTTGAAGAAAATGAAAACATACTTTTAGATACTTTTAGTGAATCCTCTGAATATAATGGAATCCTGAATAACGAAATAAGTGCAGCGGAAATACTAAAATGCATTAAAACGTTGAAAAATTCCAAATCCCCGGGAATTGATGACATTCCGAACAAATTTATAAAATGCACAGATACGCTCCTGATGCCTTTATATACCACACTGTTTAACAATATTTTAGAGACCGGCATCATGCCATCGAAATGGGTCGAAGGAATTGTTGTACCAATTTTCAAAAACAAAGGGGACCCCCTCTCCGTAGACAACTACAGGCCTATCACGTTGCTGAGCTGCATTGGCAAATTGTTCACTGCCGTTCTTAATGACCGACTTAATAGGTATTTAGAAGAGCGTGAACTGTTAGGCGAAAACCAAGCAGGTTTTCGACGCAATTATTCTACGACAGACCATATTTTTTCGCTTCACTGTGTAATTGAACTATTGAGATTTCAAAAGAAAAAAAAATATTTTGCGCCTTTATAGACTTTGCTAAGGCGTTCGACTTTGTCTGGCGGACCGGGCTTTGGAAAAAAATAATACAGACAGATATATTGAAGGCAAGTTTTTAACAGTTATTCAAAACATGTACCGAAATATTAAGTCATGCGTAATGGTTAACAATGAAAAATTCTCCTTTTTTGGCTGCTATCGGGGAGTACGACACGGCGAAAACTTGTCTCCCGTTCTATTCGCGTTGTATCTGAACGACCTGGACGACTATATATTTCAAAATGGAAATCAAGGAATTACGATTGATGTTGACAATGACGAGTACAGTTACCTTCTTAAGCTTATAACCCTACTGTATGCTGATGATACTATTATTTTAGCAGAAGACGCTGAATCCCTACAAAATTCATTTAATGACTTCGCCTCATATTGTAAAAGATGGAAATTAGACCTAAATGTTAACAAATCAAAAGTGGTAATTTTTGGGTCTAGAGGTAACTCTGACCATTCTTTTTACATTGATACCGATCATTTAGAAATTGTAAACTGCTACAAGTACTTAGGCACTTTCTTTGCGAAGACAGGAAGTTTTCTGACCGCTAGAAAGCACGTAGCTGAACAAGAGCGTAAGGCTCTTTTTCTACTGTATTCTAGGATTAATAATTTAAATCTACCATTTGATCTTCAAATTAAATTATTCGACCATACGGTCCTCCCCATTCTGACCTACTCATGTGAGGTTTTTTGGTTTGAAAATATACAGATCCTGGAAAGAATCCACACCGAATTTTTAAAGAAGATAACAAAAGTAAAAAAAAACACGCCCCTATTTATGCTATATGCGGAGTTAGGACGCTACCCAATATAAATAATAGTTAAATCTAGGATGGTGAGTTTCTGGATCCGGATCGTAACTGGAAAACGTTCTAAATTATCTTATTTGTTATACCAAGCTCTCAGATATACGATCCCTGCAAACTCTAAATGGCTCAATTACATTAAGCAAATCCTTACTGAAATCGGAAGATACGATCTATGGTTAAATCAAGATAATATTCAATCCCAAAATATAGGTAATTTAGTTAAACAGACACTTATAGACCAAAACCTTCAAACGTGGCATTCAAATTTACAACTTTCTTCAAAAGGGCTAAACTACAAACTATTCAAAGATAACATAGAACTAGAACGATATTTGTTAATACTACCGCGAAAACTCTATATACCTTTTGCAAAATTTAGAACAACAAATCACTTATTCCCAGTTGAAACGGGACGATGGCAAGGGATTGATTACCCCGATAGGAAGTGCGAACTTTGTACTACTAATGATATTTGCGACGAGTTCCACCTGCTACTTGTATGTCCTTATTTTTCAGACTCACGACGTAAACATATTAAAAAGTACTTTTTTACCCGACCCAATGTTATAAAGTATAAAGAAATTATGTCAATAACCTGTGAACCTCAGTTAACTAAGCTGTGTCGATTTATTGCTATCTTGCTAAACCATTTCGCCAACAACAGAATGTAATCACAACGGGTGAATACCCAATTGCCTGTTTTCGGCATTAGTTTACCCGCATTGCTTCTCTGCAGACGCATCGCATCATCATATATGTCAAATCATGTTAAATTTGAGGGAAGGAATGTTGCACTGTGGTAGTCTGTATACTCAAGCAACCTGGTCAGGCTCGACACTGCCCTCACATAGAGGGTATGTTATACTCCAATTATACCCATCGTTAACTAGAAAAAAATAGTCAGTTTACTGACCACTTTCGTTTCGCCTACCTATATGGTGTCTCTCCGAAGACCCGGTCCGGGCAGTGCGGATGTGCAGCCCGGCCTGGGCCTACGCTGAGAGACAGATCTATTTAACATTTAACAATGTGGCTGTCCACCTGCCGCACGGCGTTGGAGCGGCGTCTGGTCGGCGCCGAGACAGCGTCTTGCCGCTGGAAAGACGTTGACCCGACGTAGCACTATCGCCATGCACACTACATGGTACTTACGATTTCTGCCGTTTTACTACCTGAATGAAGACGTGAACTGTTTAATATATCCAGAAAAGAAGTATTTTGATCAAAACACACACAACAAAAATGCGTAACACTCAAATTATTGGCACACTAATCTGTAATCCTCTCACTTTTTGCTCGTGCAGTAGACTGCTCTGCGCCTTATGCATATTCTATCTTATAAGTCTATCATCGTTGTAGTACCTGATAGGGCAAAACCTTGTCTCAACAGAGAGGCGGGTGCCGCAGCTGATCGTGGACGGGCTCGACCCTGATCCGCTGCGGTACCCCCGTCTCTGCTGCTCAGGTTCTTGTGACTGGATGTTATGAAGACATGTTACTAGAATATTATGGGAAATGATAGATATATTTAACTTCGTCCCCCCCCCCACACACACACACCAACCCTCACACACACACCAACCCTCACACAGTCATTAGCACAACCTAAATGAAAGGCACGTCACCCTCAACCCGAGGTTTTTGCAACATACACCATGTCTTGTCTTATAACATTTTTACCAATACTGTACGTCTCTATGCCATGTATTATTGTGGCCCGAGAACACTTAATAAAGATATTGTTCTGTTCTGTTCTGGTAGGGGATATAACTCTAAAACCATGGTACCAAGAGTTGTGGTTCTTGCGCATGACACGCCATCCCAACCTTGTCTACAATTATGCCAACTATCATAAATATACCTTGCAGGGTATAGGAGTTATGGCGATCACAAGACAGTCATTCTATTTGGTTCCGGGTCGTTTCGCCCGTGGGTCGTTTCGCCGGGTCGTGTCGCCCTGAGTCGTTTCGCCCCGATTTTGGAGGTGGGTCGTTTCGCCCTTACCTGGTGGGTCGTTTCGCCCGTGAGTCGTTTCGCCCGTGGGTCATTTTGCCGCAATTATATTTTAAGGGAGTGACAAACGGAATGGATGAGTAAATGGACAGATGGATGAATAAATACATGAATAAATGGGTGAATGGAGTTGTGCGTTGGTAGATGGACGGACGTACGGATGAACGGACGGCATTTTGAATTTACGGAGATAGATAGGTTAATGAATGAATGAATGGAGGGTATTGGTAGATGGACAATCGGAAATGAATGAATGAATGAATGCATGAATGAATGAGGTGATGCTTGTGTAGATGGACGGACGGACGAACGGATCTGAACTGTTCATGGTGACACGTCAAATGACACCTACGGAGGGGTGATGTATGGACGGGCTCGTTTCAGAGTTCGGATAGAGAGATAAAAAGTGGGAAAAAAAAATAAACTGTGTATGTGATTTTCACAAATCCAAACAACAGTGTCAAAATGTGTTAAGTATGTGATATATTGGTACTCGTTAGAATCGCTTTGCCGGGGCGGTTCTAACGACCACCCACATTCCATGCCTAGAGCAGAAATAGCAGACAATGGGTACTACCCACAAAACACACAACGAACAAGCAACACATTGTTTTTCATAAATCCGCCCCAAAATACACAGACCGTTGGTGATCGTTAGAACCGCTTCGCCGAGGCGTTTCTAACGAGCACCCGAGCAGAAATATGAAAAATATAAGAACCTTTGATCAGAACAATTTTGATTTTTTTTTATTTGGTGGTACAATTTTCCACTATTTGAATAAGCATGTTTTCTTAATGCAAACTATTAAACAGACCAGTACGGTAACACAGCCGTGCGACATAGTACATGTTTTCACATCTCTAAAATGACTATTTTTATTATGAAAATATGTGGTACTTTTTCTTATCTATACTGCACATAGGTTGAGGCGGTTCTAATGAGTACACACAGCCTTTGTCTTGTAGCAGAAGTAACAAAAGTAATGTATACCCCCAGTAAACCCGAGTTTTCTTCATATAAGGTGAGGTTTAAGGGGTGTTCATTCCACTGACTTGTTCATGTGATGCTATGATTTCAATGTTATGCTTTGTTATATATTATAAGGTAAAATATGTGTTTTGTTATGCATACAATTATGGGGAAAATAAAAAGAAAGTATAAAACGTTATGTTTCTATTCCTACACAGGATGAGCTACAGTAGAGTATAAAAATTAAACCAACTTTTTACACATGGCACTTATTAGGTGTAATATTGGTTAGTACTCTTTAAGTGGCATTTTTGTTAACTTTTATTCAGACACCATTGAATTGAGGTTTAACGTCCCCGTCAACACAATTAACGTAATAATGTAACCAGTTATATCACGTCACTATTTGTGCAAAAAGAACAACTGATAAGTAAATAAAACATCATGTTAGCAAGTCTTTGCAATAACGTCCCCTCTAAACCCAACTTTATACAGTGAAAAAAGGGTTTTCGCATATACCTTATTTCTCTTATTTCTGATTCTAGAACATAGACAATTAGACGGTTCTAATCCAAAATCTATGTTTTGAGCAGAAAGAAAAATATGTCACATTTTAAATATAAACCGTTATTTTCACACAGCCATAAATTCCATTTTATTGCAAAGACTTGTTAACCTTATGTGAGCTCGAATATCTTTCTCAAAAAGGTGGTAGCTCAGTTGCTCAAACCTGACGTAGAAGCCGTCAGTAGGTCGTCCAGTTGCACCACACGAGGGCAAAACCATGTCACGGTTTTCCGGAACGCCCAATAACCCCATCAATCCTAGGTCAGGCTTTAGAAATACTAATGCTGGAGTCCCACAGGGATCGGTATTAGGTCCATTGTTATTTTTAGTCTACGTAAATGACATCGCTGAATCTCTATTAAGTTTAACGAGACTATTTGCAGATGACAGTTCCTTGTTTTGTTCTGCTTCTAACATTCGTGATATCGAAGGAATTATTAACCATGACCTCCAAATACTAGTTGCGTGGGCTAAATGTTGGCTAATAAACTTCAATCCGGCGAAAACAGAAGCAATCCTCTTTACGCTTAAACAGGTGGGGCAATTTCCCAACTTGATGTTTAATAATGTCCAAATACCGTTCGTGGAATTTCATAAACATCTTGGATTGACTTTAAGTAAAAACGGACAATGGCATGAGCACATTCAAAACATATTAACAAGTGCTGTAAAGATTGTAGGTATAATGAGAAAATTAAAATTTACACTCACTAGAACTGCGCTAAACCAAATATATCTTTCATATGTACTACCTATTCTTGAGTATTCTTCAGTCGTCTGGGATGGATGTTCTCTCCAAGACTCAAATGCTCTCGAAAAGCTTCAAAATGAGGCCGCTAGAATAGTAACTGGTCTCACGAGATCGGTTTCTTTGGTTAATTTGTACAGGGAATGTGGCTGGCCATCATTAGCAGATAGACGCAAACAACAAAAAATGAATTTTATGTACAGATCAACGAATGAGTTAGTTCCAAGCTACATAACTGATTTAATTCCTCCTGTTATAAGGGAAACTACCAATTATCCTCTGAGAAATCAAAATAATATTACTCAACCCTTTTGTCGTACTGAACTATTCAGGAAATCTTGTATACCGTCAGGAATAACGTTGTGGAATTCTCTGGATGAAAACTTACGCAACAGCCCCTCCTTAAATTCATTTAAATATCAGACAAAAAGACACCATCTAGATGTTCAAAAAGTACCGCCTCACTATATTAATGGTGATAGATATTTGTCAGTTATGCATTCTAGAATTCGAAACAATTGTAGTAACTTATCAAATGATCTGTATATTAATCACTTAACAATGCATCCACTTTGTATATGTAACCAAGAAATAGAAACCGCAGAACATTATTTCTTCCGATGCTCTAAATATGAAAACGAACGGTTGAGATTTTTCCATGAAACGCGCGAGTTACACCCCTTGAATATCAACCTGATTTTATTTGGAGATGATCGCATATCCCTCGAAAGTAATACTACACTTTTTAGAGCTGTCAGAAGTTACATTAAAAATACGAAACGATTTTCTGATTAGTATTTTAGTGGGCGCCAATCACTCCATGCTCACCCGAGAAGGCGCACACTATCTATTTATTTATTTATATATTTATTCACTTATTTATTTATTTATTTATTTAGTTATTATTTATTAGTTCGTTCATATCATTATCACGTGACTATAATTTATTGATGTCATTTTGTAGGGGAAGGGTCGTAACTAATGTTGAGAGAACTTGTGACCCAACCCCATTGCACACATATATATGTAATAGTTGCAATAAAATATGTTTATACTATCAATCCCGTCACATACCAAAACAAACATAACCTCCATCAATAGGACTTGAAAAAACTAAGGGCGAAACGACCCACCTAATCAGGGCGAAACGACCCACGGGCGAAACGACCCAGGGCGAAACGACCCACGGGCGAAACGACTCATGGGCGAAACGACTCACGGACGAAACGACCCGAGACCTTCTATTTTATTGAAAGGGAAGATAACTCAAAAACCATTCTTACGCATGACACGCCGTCTCAACCTTGTGTACAAGTATGCCGAGTATCACCAATATATCTCAAAGGGTATTTAAGTTATGGCCATCACAAGATTGCGTATACGGACGGACGCCAGGCTGATCGCTTTATCCCCCGAACCTTTTCGGTCGAGGGATAAAGACAAAAATATGTTATACCTGTGCTAAAAGCTTTACCTAAAATTACACAAACGCCTACTTAAACATATTAAAAAATTTACCTGAAACAAAAAAAAAAAAAAATGAAAAATTTCTGTTGGAAAAAAAAAAGGATTTGTTTTTATTTCTGCTCTAAACAGATGTCGCGGGCACTTGTTCGAAACGCCTCGCCGAGACTGTACTAACTAGTACCAACGATCTATGTCGTAGAGCAGGAGTTAAGAAAATAATGTATAACCCAGCGAACCCCACTTTTACTTTTTTAAATATGGGGTTTAAGGGTAAAAATTTTAGGCGTGTGTTATGTGATGGAAAATAAGCATCTTAATAGCGGGTCCCAATTAATATGGTCACCCAAAATGTCTGCCAACCCAAAATGTCTGACAACATTAAAAAAAAAATGAGAAACATTTGTGAGATGCCAAGTTCTGCAACGGAAATCCATGTGGTTTTTCTCCAGGTACTCAGGTTTTCACCAATCTCTGATTAACGATCGGCTCGATATGAGTGAAATAATCTTGAATGGGCCGAAAAACCCAAAACCAAAGAAAAAAAATCTGTTTATCGTTAACAATCATAACACATACGATATAAGAGCCGGCGCATGACAAACTCTACAATTAGACCGGTGCGACCAAATCAACCTGTGCAATCATCCTCTACTACAATAGGGGTGACAATGGGATGCGCTTGCTGATCTGAATCTTCGCTGGTCGTTTAAGACTTCGTATTAGGTTTCGTCATGCGCTGGCTCATATGTAATAGACGAAATAACGTTACCATTTATTATATGAGCCCGCACATGAAAAAGTCTACAAGAAGGTTTGAGCGACCAGCGAAGACTCAGAACAGACCCTTTTTTAGGGTTTACTGCATCTTCCACGTTCAAGAGACAC